>CM021109.1:569043262-569429535 GCA_007115665.2 Sequoiadendron giganteum | reverse complement strand
TAGTCATCAACTTAGGTCCCTTCTTCATACGCTTTTTATCTAGAAGAAAAGACAACTCAAATTTGTCTTCAAAGGGTGTGATTTTGAGCCTAAAGGATAAGTTTTTCTAGGATTTGCATCTTTCAAGTTAGTGTTCCTCACAAGTTGCTAGAAATATAGTGTGTTTTCAATCACACTCCCGCATTGCTTTTCCAGGATGATCTCTCCTTCCAATTTTGTTTGGCTAGTCCATCTTTTCCTTCGATGGATCTGCATTTTCACATCCTTCTAGTAAACTCTCCTTCCAAGATTTGATGGATCCTTTCAATAATTGCAACGCTCTTAATTTTTAGTTTTAGTGGAGCTTTTCAAGTGTTTTGGCTAACTTAGTACCTTGCTATCTCTCCATCCACTCATCTCTACATCTAATGGTGAAGAAGAGCCTTTGTCTTTAAGTGGATGTAATTCGCTTGGGCCTCGCCTTGCCTTGTATAATCTATTCTTTCATTTAGCAAATGATTTTGCAAGGTCTTGCTCTATTGGTATTTTGTTTCCAATCAATTGTTAATCTCCAATGCATTTGATGGCCCAAAAAACTTTCAAGCTATCATGTTGTATTTAGTTGGGCCCACTTCTAATGTTCTTTTGCTAAGAGTTGTGAAATCCTTCTAACATCAACACATTTCCACCTCCGCTAAGCTTTGCAACTATCTGTCTAGTTGGTAGGTTGATTCTAAAGTGTTCCCTCTTGATTCATGTCCAACATGCGCCTAATGACTCCAACGATCTATCATTGGAGAAACTCCCTCTTTTTCCTTTGTGTATGTTTGAGATTCATCTCTTGCTAGATTCCACGAGCTCCTCCCTCATGACATTCATCGATGGAACAATTGATTGGCAGAAGCCATCATGGTTCTACTTCTAACTATGTGCATCATCCCAACTGCAAATTGAGCATCTTCAATAGATTAATAGCCAAATGTCCTAGTCCTCTCTCTCTCTCTCTCTCTCTCTCTCTCTCTCCATTCTTTGTAAATTTGTCCAAGTTATCTTTGTTTGCATTGCATGGTGTGGATGTCTCGTGGCTTGTATAAATATGGGTGCAATGCCTTTGTACGTATCTTTTGACTCTTTTTAAACAAAAGTGCTACTCTTGGTTTTGTTTGTCGTATATTGACCTATTGGTGTGTGTTTTGAATACGCCACCATACACAGAATAAAATGCCCAAGGACACTTTATCCTCTCTTGAAAAGTAATTGTAAATACCTAGAAGATAATACAATAACTCCAATGTTTCTTTTGGCCAGGTTATGACATATGGACAAGGTCAGTGGGCGTTGTGATTTGCTGGTAATCACAAGGGGACTTACATAAAATTCATTCCTCGAGTTGAGGACTTAGACAGTTTTATCATTGAAGCTCCTTTTGATGGGTGTTTCAGTTTCTCCAAAAAAAAGGGCAAAAGGATAAGGGTTTAGAAATCTAAACTACGCCTAAGAACTCAAGAGACGGCAGTGACGAAATAAAATAGGGTAACCACACTTTGTTTCGCCTCCCTTTGGACAACTACACAAAGCGGGTGCAATCTTCAACGAAAGTGATAATAATTTTCATGTTTGAATTGATTAAAACAAACAGAAGTTAAGCATCCACAATTTAATGGCTCAGACTAACTTTGCACATCGAATACAAATCATCCATTCGACAAAAGTATGAGCTAAATCTTATCTACCACCGCTATCAAATCTATCATCCACTTAACAAACATATAAATGAAATGCTAATCTAATTCGACTCTAAGTGTTGAAGGAGAAATATTAAACCTTGCACACTATTTGAAAACAAAAGTGATTCTAAGCAAATCATGCACTAGAGCTTTTATTGACGGAAATAGTCTTGTCGCAACAATATTATACTACTCATTTCACCAATTGTAAATGAGAGCAATCAAGTTTATATAGAGTTCATGAATTTGAATAAACGGCTCAGATTAAAAAATGAGCCAACGGCCAAGATTAAAACAAATAAACCCTAATTAGGGTTTCCCAAAATGACTTCATTAAACAGAGAGTTGACAGGGTGATGTGGCGCTTTGGAGCTATTTTCAAGGAATTACATCCCGATCCTCCCGCGTTGCCGTGTGTTCAATGAATCTGGACACGATCAAGGCAACTTCATCCATGGTGACCTGAGGAAGCATTCCGATTCTGAATTACAATCCGTCCACACTCTCGGCGCATCTGGCAAAAGTATCCTCCCACTCTGGCTTGGTCTTCTCAAAAGACTCTCGGATGCTTAAGAAGTTCGCCAATTTGGCCCAATCCTGCTTCAAAATAGGTCCTGTGATGGCAAAGATGCCTTCTTGGACCTTCCCTTTCAAAACCTCTAACTGCAGGTCATTCTCTCGTAGAGCCTCCTTATCCAGGATATCGGCAATCATGTTGAGGAGTTTGGCCTGAACTTCTTTGACCTATTCTTCCAATCTGATACCATCAACCTTCACCCTCTCCAAGACTTCGCCTCGTGCCGTCAAGGCCCAATACCAGGTGTGGAAGTCATAGGCTGCTCCTGTTGCAATAACACCTCCGTCTATCAGCTCCTGCTTAGGAACTCCTTTCAGAATCCTAAGGCAAGGGATTATCCTATCTTGCACATCCGGAAGGTTATCCCATACTTCTACCAAAGTAGCCAGCCTAGAAAGTAGGGCGGTGGCCTGACCATAAACCAGAGTCAACCTCTCCACAAATGCCTCAGCTTCAGTCCCCTTTGTTGCTATCCATTCTCTGGCTTCCCGAACGGTGACCATGTTTTCTTCTATCTCCTTAACGGCCCCCTGTGAAGAGTTCGGAAGTAGAGAAGCTGCCGTGTTGTCTTGATCAAGTGGCTTGATCAAGTGCTGGATATACTCCTTTAAGCGCTCAATTTCTAACTGGCACTCCTTCCTCTTGGTTACCTCCTTTGCCAACCTTGACTTGATAGTGGATACTGAATTGTCCAAGTCTTCAATTTCTTGGCCCTTCGTGGTTGGGCCCAAGTCAATGGTTGTGATGGCATAATCTTGTGGAGCCATGTCCTCCTATGGCCTGTCCACTGTAGGCATTGCGATCTGCACTGTCCTGTTGCTGGCTCCATCTCTTTGTATGCTCGAGAATTTCTTTGCTGGCTTCTTAACGGCAATCTGCGTAAGTCTGGCCAAGAAGTCAGCAGTGTCATTCTCTTTTGGCTCCTCTACTGGCGCCTGTACTTTCAACCTCTCTCTTAGCCAATCCGGGATCGTCGCCTGCTCTATGCCTTCATCCTCAGGCCTATCTTCTCTGTCAGGAACGTCCAGAATTCCCCTAAGGGCTGAAATCATTTCTTCCTGGAAATCCTCATTTTGGGTATCCACATTTTCATCATCGGACTCCAATATTTCTGTGCCCGTGGGAGATGGTGGCGCATCTTCGTCCGGCTGAGGCTCCATATTGTTTTCCGGAATCGGGGAAGGATCCCTAATGTCAGCCAGTGAAGCGTCTACAGTAGCCAGCATCTCCTCAATATTCCTAGATGCGGCCGAGTGGGAAGGCTTTACCTTAGCCTGCTTCTGAACTGGCTCCTTGCCTACAGCTATCTCCTTCCTTTTCTTGGAAGTGGTGGCCTCTATCATCTCTACGCCGTGGGATGCGTCCGCATTGGAAGAATAGGATTCCACCTCACTCAACATATCATAAGTTAAGGTTATCCTTTTTCGCCAGAGTTCCTGAATCTGTTGATCAACTCACCACTGTGTATACTTGACGACTGGTCTCATCAAAGTATTCAAATCGGCGTGCTCGGGTTCTGACCATCTGACCACCGGCAAAGGCAAGCTCTCATCAAGGTGCGGCTGTACCTGTTGTCCATCTTCCTCCAACTGATTTGGCACTCGGCAAAGTTCTGTTGCTCTGATCAAACTGACAGGCAATTTGGACCACATCTTACGCCTAACTTCAAACTCGTCCGCAGCATTTGCCCATAAATCTTCCAGTTCGACCCTATGCTTGTACCTCCTTCCATCCATCGTCTTGATATGGTGATGCAGGTCGAAGTGGCTCCTAGATGGGTAGGTAGCAAAAGGATAATGCTGAATCTCGAGCCTGGCACTATCTGCTGCCTGTGATGACGGACAAGACTCTAGCATGTTCCCTATAAAGAAGGGAAAGGTTACTGCCGCCTTTGCTTTGTCCATTGGAGGCCCTGAAATTCTTCTAGCTGCCTTAGTACTTCCAACAGGACCATCTTGTTAGTTGGGAAAATGGGCAAACGATATGGGCTCCCAGTGAATCCCTGGATTCTGATGTACATGTATATCGGGGATACTGGATAAACCATGACCCATATTTGCCAATCAGCTTCTTGGCCTCAGGAGTCAGCCGTTGATGCGTCCCTCCCTGGAGTATTCTGGTGATATACATGAGGAAGGCGTCATGAGCTCGCCGGAAGTGCGCCTTTTCTTTCAACTGCAATTGTGGATAGCAGTCGTATGCCTTCAGCTCATTTGATCCACCGCCGACCGTGCCCTTGCATATCAAGCCTGCATACTTGTAAGTCCTAGCCAACATGTAGATGACATAAGAACTCATATAAAACGTTTTAGTTTTCTCTAAGTTGACAAGCTGCTCGTGGAGGTTGTTGCTAATCATTCGTGACCAGTTAAACATCTTTACGCCCTCTGTGATGTCCTCAATAAAATAGTACATCCATGGCTCAAATGGCGCCCCCAAAGGACTGCCTGCTATTCTGTTCAGCAAGATAATGATGTCTCCGTAGTCTTCCTTGAAGTCCGTACGCATCAACTTCTTGGGCATTTTCTTGACCGACGGCCTAGGTTTGTCCAGCCATGACTTGTTGATGTTGGCGGCACAAAGGTCAGGCTGCTCATCATACAATCTCTGGGCGTCTTCCTTAGTCTTGTAGGTAGTCTTAGGATACTTAGGAATGCTGAAGGCTTATTGTATGGCCACCTCTCCTAGATGCGCCAATATTCTCCCGTCAGGTGCCACAATTTGTCTTAACTCAGCATTATAATGCAGCGCACACTCCACCATTAATTCAGCACACTCCAGTGCAGGCGGAAATCCGACAGCTTGGAAGATGCCATTTCTCACCATCCTTCTAGCGGCAAGCGTTGGCAAAGGTCCATTATGCCCATATATTCTCTTCTTAAATTCTTCGAGGTCAATGTGGCCAAGGTTGGTGTCCGAGACGTCTTTCCACTTGGATTTAATTCTAGTCTCTGGCTGCGATCCTTTGCTGGATGTTTCTCCTTGATCGACTGTCAACCTGCAAGTACAAAAATGCTTAACATTAATATAAAAAACTTTTAAAATCAAATTACTCCGGGTGTAGTTTGGACAAAATCGCACTTTTCAGCTTATTGAATTGAAATTTCTGTCAAAAAGCAAGCTGAAAGTAATAAATTCGCCTATCTATGAATGAAATTCGTGCCGGAAATGAAGTAGAAGATAGGAATGAGGTGTAAACATATTGCCGATTAACTTCCAAACCTCAAAGATCGTGTTCTGGTTGCAAATGAATTTAAAAATTCAGAAAATCTGCCAGAAGAAGTGCGCCAAAGCTGGGAAGTGGGATTTTCAGCCAAGAAATGACTTATTTCTTCCTAAAAATCACACCTGTCAACAAGAAATTGCTACCTTGATTATCACAACGACGGTACTTGCACTAAATTTTCCTTCGCAAACGATTCCCAGAAGATTCGAGAGAGATAGCCTCGTCTCAGCCGAAATTGTGAAGAAATGAGTTGCTGAAACTCATTTTATGGCTGAGAAGTGCGATTTTCCTCAAGGAATTGCTTTCTTTTTTTTTATTTTCTTCCAATTTTTAGAAACGTTTTTCTTCTCAGATCGGCAAGTTTCTAATTTCACTTTCAGTTGTCGAGGCAAGTTTCTAATTTTCATCTCTGTGCCACCTCTGTTTGAGATTTTCGAATCTCTCAAAAAAATTTGCCTAAGTGTTGGAGAAAATATCAAAAGATATTAAATTAATTGTTTAAAATTAACTTTCCAACGTATTTTAAATCTTCAAATCATGGCAAAGCTAAATTCATCTAAGGCAGAATAATTTAATCTTCCGAATAATCTCCAGACTTCGAACTTTTTAATTAAAATTCCCTAAGTGTCGAGAAATAATTAAAATATTAAAATATTAAATTCCAACCCATTTAAAACTGATACATGGCTAAATATTCATTTTTCAATTGTCAGCCTAGCCAAAATGTGCTCAACGATTTGTCTACCAATTTCCAACTCTGACCTTTCCGGACGTTTTACTTAGCCAAATAATTCATTTTCTCTCTCCTTCTGGGTTGGGCGAACTTGGAGATTTCTCTGCCATTTTGCCATTTTTTATTCATGCCTTAGGAATTTTTCCAAGCTGAGAGGGGCGGACTTCATGGTTTGCCTTGCCTTGCATTCTTCATTTCTTGCCAAAGAATTTCATTTCGTCTTGCCGAGGAGTAATTTTCATGCCGTCCTAACCTCTTCTCTCTCTAGACATTTCTTCATTTTCATGCCTTAGAAAAATTTATCTTCTAAAGTTGGGCAAATTTCTCATAATTCCTTGCCAATGGCGTGTTTTATCTTGTATTTGTCTAGGGCGGACTTCACATTTTCCATGCCACTTGACTTATGGCGGACTTCATCATGCCTTAGCCACTTCCTATCTTGCTGGGCGGACTTGGAGACCTTCATGCCATTTGACTTTCTTGGGCGGACTTTGACCTTCTTGTGCCAAGGGCGGACTTGGCTTCTCCTTTGCCATGGGTGGACTTTAGCTTCCTTGTGCCATTCGTCTCTTCCAAACATCTTGGGCAGACTTCATGGTTTTCATGCCAAGGGCGGACTTGGCATCCTTCTTGCCTATGGGCGGACTTTGGTCTCTTTGTGCCATGGCGGACTTTGGGCCTAGCTTGCCAGTGCCTACCTTTGGCATGCCAAAGGTAGGGCGGACTTCCTATACTTCATGCCACTCCTTCCTTGAGGGCGCCATCTTAATACTTAGCCATTTTCAAAATTTTTTGCTATTTTACCTTGATTCTTTTGACATCTGGAGGTGTGCTGATTTCTTGCCTGATGGAACCCAAAAATATAAACTTTCCAAAAATAAAAACTTTCTAAAAATAGAAAAAGCAAAAAGCATCCCTAAAAAATAGGAACTCCAGAATGGCCTAAAAATGCCGAAAATCAAAAAAGCAAAAAGCAAAAAAGCAGAATCCCTAAAAAATAGGAAGTGTTAGAATTGACCGAAAGCAATGCTGTTCCTCGTCTACTGGGTCTTCTGAGCATTTCCATGACGTTTAAGCATTCAAACGGGTTCAAAATCTCACTTTGGTCGGACTGACTCTGAAAAAGTTATTCAAATTTAGGACTCTAAACTGGCGACTCAGAGAGCGACATCAAAACTTGGGGGTCCCCATTTGCAATGGGGCGATGTGTGAAATAGGTCACAACATGACCCAAATAGTGTCCTCTATTTTTTCTTTCATATATGCATTATGTTTGTTTTCTTATGAGCCCTAGATGAAGTAAGTTATTTGTGCGTATTGGAAAGTCACATGCAATGACAATGTGTGTTAGGAGTTCTTTGAATTAAATAGCTAGTTGAGTTAGTCTCGTCCATAGACATCAATGTTTGGTGCTTGAGGATTGCTTGAACATCGAAGTGAGAATTGATTGATCAATAGTTTTTGGGCATACCGCCCCCTTTATTTTCTCTCTCTACATCCTTATCCCTCCTCCTAACTCTTTTCCTTGCCATGATTAGATTAAATTAAATTAGCCATTAGACTAGCTTCTTTTCTGCAAGATAGAGAAAAATTAGATCAGTTTTAGATTAGAAGAGGAAGCTGACCTTCTCTAGAGAATTCCTTTCAAATTCGTAAAAACTGTAAGCACATGGTTTCCATATTATTGGTGTTTCTCAGCACTAGCAAATCCACAAGCACAAATCTTCCTACTAGGTCTGGTATGCGGTTTTGCAAATTCTGCGCATGTGCCCAAGGGAATTGGTGGTCCTTGCTTATCTATATGTAGGGACTTTTAGTCTTTTCCCTTCTCATGAGAATTTCACTTTGCACTTGCTTAGCTTTAGTGTGTTCATACCCTCCAAAGGGGTGTGCCATTCCAAAGCAAGAAGTTCCTTCAACACACAAGTCCTCTTACTCGTTTTCTTTGTAAGGTTGTGCTCGAATTAAGATTAGAAATATTTTATACAATAGTTTAATTTTCCCTTGATCATTAGAAAAACTCTAAAATGAATTAATTCCAAGAGAATTCAATAAGTACTTGATGCCATTAAGTCTCTTTGAGGATGGTGAGCATTGATCTTCATCTACTTATGTAAATTTTTGAATATAGGAGCATCTATTTCATTAAACTCTTTTGCTTCAAATTGATAGACAACAAAATTTTCTGTCTATTCTTCTTTCTTGTGAGGAGCGAAACCAGCAAGGGAGTTGTTCCTTGCCATCATTTGTTGATTCCACACAATCTTGGAACATGCTTGAAGTTGAGGTGAACATGAGTTAAAGTATTAGAAGAAAGCTCCTTTGCATCTATTGGATTGAGCTGCAGAGCATGCTAAATATGTCGGGCCGATAGCCCTGATTATTAGCAAAATAAAGCTAGCAAACATTTTGGGTACATTGCCTTTCAAAATTCATCCATTCATTTCCTAATATCTCAATAAGCTCTTCAATTCAACTATATTATTAGGACCTTGCGATGCAACATTCATGATAGTAAGATCTGTAGGAAGTGGATTCGTGTTGAGCAGCTTGGATATTAAGGAATTTGAATCAGGCTACATATCTCAGGAAATAATGGCATTGCAGGCCTTGGATCAAATTTCCCAACCTATAGAGACAACTGTCAGCTAAAATAGAAATATCTAAAGCTCTAGGGATTCCTCCCACCATTGATTGAATTATCACCGCTATATCAAGATTGAGACTGTTTAAATAATACAAAAAGGCCATGGTAGGCAAAGGACGAACCTCTACTGGCATTCTTCTTGTCTTTTTGAATCTTATGTTGAAATCTAGAATTTGCTTGATGAAGACTCTCTCGATGATAGTGAGCTGCTCTACAATATAATATCTTTCGTCACTTTGAACTAGTTATATAACAAACCACCTTGTTCATCCCAAGTAGAAATGTTTATTAGTGGTAAACTTCTGATCCAATCAAGGTTCTTGCTCTTGAAGGAAGCTACAAGCAATTTGGGGCCACATCAAGGGATGCAACATGACACATTGGACAATTATTAGCTATATCCTTGATGTGTTATATAGGACGTGTGGATTTAGTCGGCAAAATAAATACATATTATTGTATTCAGCAAAAAAGTAATTAATTTATGTTGTAATCGGGAATTAGTCCCTGACAGTTGGGTAGTTGTACAAAATAGTTGTTGATGGTTGGTGTTCTCAACCAACATTGACTGACTATATAATTCATGTTTCATTTGTAGTTGGGGACCGCACATTTTTCTATATGATGTACTTATTGCCTATCTAATGAATGAGAATACAACACATATTTTGTGCATTGTCTTGTGTAACTAATATGTTCTATTATTGTTGTTCTACAATTTTGTTTACTCTGTATTAATCGTCCAAGTAGCTTTGCGAGTAAACATTTGGCATCGTTGCTAATACAAACTCTTGCGATACACCAAACACAAACGGGAGTCGTGGTGTTGTAATGGGTTAGCTAGCTGAAGAACTGATGCAAGAAAATGAGGAAAGAGAAGTTGTGTTAACAGAAGACCTCATAAATTTGTGGGATATCTCACTCAAGGAGCACATACAGAGGGAAGCTATCTGGCGAGAGGTCCCTCAGGTCGTCATTTGGGATAACTTGATTGTCAATCCGGAGGCCGACTGTCTTCTCGACAAACTGTCGAGATTGATAGCACGACACTATATCATACTGCAAGACCTTCGCGTTGATAAAGTCATGGAACAACAAAGGCAATAGATACTGCAACGGAATGAAGAATGAAACAAAAGAGAGGAGGAAGAGCGTCATACTAATCGATAACGTACGTCAGAGAATTAATGCCATTAACCTTAAACAAAAATGAAAAAGTAAAACAAAGTAGTCACAAATCAATCGACTAGAAAATAAGATCCTTAAGGATAAAAGAACAAACAAAAAGATGACGACGACTGAGGGGTGTAGTTGATGAAGGGAAAGGATTTCTCAAAGAAATCCCAAGTCCACCCATCGCTCGAAGAGTTCCTAAGGTTGAGATGAGAAGAGTAGCATGTAGTCCCTTTTCAGCGGTTTGCCAATTCTCTGGCAAGTGTCACATCCAACCACCCACTCTCGAGTGTCAGTGTGCAACATCGACCACCATAGTCCTACCAACAATATTTTACGTGTTATGGCATCTAGCCCCATATGTCCTCCCACCTATCCTATGTGGGCTTCCTTAAGCACTTTGGGGATTTCTTCTTCCATGACACATCGTTGAAGTACTTGGTCCAATCCCTTCTTATATAACAACCCATTAATGAGTTGGAATGTTTTACTTTTTAGTACTAGTTTTCTCCGTTCCCTTGGGGGCATCTCCTTCGGAAATGTGGATGTAGATAGGTACTCTTTGATGCTCTCGTACCATGGGGGTAGCGCTGCGATTTGGAATAAGTGTGCGTTTGGAAAGTCCTCATTTACTCCTTCTGGTGGTTCACCTGATTTTATCCTAGAAAGTTGATCTGCAATGACATGACTCTTTCCTGGCCGAACAATGATAGTGAAGGTGAACTCTTCTAACACAGGAGCCATCGGCTTACCCTTCCCTAAATTATGGGCTTGTTCACCAAGTACATGAGGGCCTGGTGGTCGACATAGAATGTGAAGGGTGTCACCAACAAGTAATGCCTGAACTTCTGTATAACATAAACCATTACTAATGCTTCCCTCTTCATCGTACTATAATTCCTTTTTTGCCTTTGGCAGTAGTCGATTGGCGAAGAATATTGGGTGGTCTAGCAGTCCCACCTATGCCAATGTTGCTCCTATCACATAGTTTGATGCGTCAACATGCACATGAAATTCTTTACGCCAATCTAGGTATGCTAGGATTAGCAAACTAATTAGTTGTACTTTCAGCTCCTTGAAAGCTTCTTCCTATGCTTCTGTCCATATGAATGGTTGTCCTTTCTTGGTGAGTACATCCAATGGATAAGAAATATGGGCAAAGATTTTTATGAATCTCCTGTAGTGTCCCACATGGTCGAGGAATGACTTCACTCCAGTGATGTTCTGGGGTGGTCCATCTATACAATCACCCAAATTTTATCTGGGCTAGTCTTCAATCCAACTTTGCAAACTATGTGTTCAAGTAGTTTCCCTTGAGGCACCATGAACCGACACTTCTTCGAGTTTAATGCTAGTCATGCCGCTCTGCACCGTTCCATGGATTCTCGGAGAGCCTTTAGATGTGTTTATTTGTCGTTGTAAATCGACTAGTCGTCAAAGAATTCCTTAAAGTTCCCCACCAACATCTTGTCGAATATGTGTAGAATTATTCTGGAAAGTTTTTGAAGCGTTGCAAAGACCGAACGACATTTGGTTGTATGCATATACTTTGTCTTCAACTATGAAAGTCATCCCTAGTTTAACTTCCTCGGCTTTACTTATCTGGTCATAGCCGGAGAACCCATCCATAAATGAATAGATTTCATGGCCTGCCACCTCTTCCAGTATTGAGTTGGTGAATAGGATTGGGAAGGGGTCTTTTATGGTTACAACATTCAAAACTCGAAAGTCCACACATATCCAAATTTGTTCAAATTCTTTCTTTAATGATATGATGATTGGTGACATCCAGTGGCTGACTTCAACCTTGAAGATGATTCTTGCTTCCAACATGTTTTCAATCTCTTCTTGTACCTTCACAACATAATATTTATTCATTCGGTAGCGTCTCTTTCCTAGGGCTATGCTCCAGGTACCAAAGGGATTCTATGCATGCATAGTTTTGGAGGTATGCTCTTCAAGTCTTTGTATGTCCATGTGAAGGCATCTTTGTATTTTATGAAGATTTTAGATGCTGCCACCTTCAACACTAGATTCTAGTCATCTCTAACCAAAATCGTTCTAGGACTATCCTCCTTTTAAATTTACCTTCTTTATGTTTGGTTCCTTGTATGTTATCATCTTGCCCCTTTCAAAATTATGTGCTAGCATGTCATTTACCCTGGCCACCCCTTCTTTATGTTCTCTGTATTCTGGAGGAAATGCTTGGTTCGTCGAGGCTCTATCATCTTCTTCCTCTTCAATCTCTTTGATTTGTAGCATATTGCAGTCTTGCTGGAATACTTTATAATCCTCCATCTGCCAATGGAAGAGTCCATTAAGTGAGCTCGTCTCATCCTATGAGCACTGTTGGAGGTCCAAGACACCTTCGTTGTTCAGTTCCATGACTCCCCTTTCTTTGTCCATTCTTGATCCTCCTTCAGTCTTTGAGTCCAACAATGCCAATTCTTCACTGGTTGCTTGATATCTCATGTCGATCACATACTTCCTCTTGTTGTTCTCAATGGAAAGTGTATTTCTTTTCCAATTGTGGTCTTCCTTGGTTGTAATTAGCTATCCTCTCCCAAGTAATGCATCGTACACCTTTTTCTCCAGTGGGATGACCACGAAATTCAATAAGAATGATTGGGTCCCAATTGTCACCTTCTATACCATCAGTGTTCCCAATGACTTGATGCCATGTTGGTTGGCGCTCACCAATTGGAATGTCGATGGCTAGAGTGTTGGTTTCCCAAGACACTTCCATGTGCCTTCGGGTATGCATTGACTCCCGATCCTTTGTCAACAATCATGTTTGTTAGATTCTTCCCTTCGATCTCCATTTGTATGACCAATGGCCTCTTCCCGATGTTTACCTTAGCAACATTGGGTTGATGACTTGTTCACCTTCGGGTGGTGGACGGCCTTCCTGTTGCCGACTTTGCTCTTCACTGACTATGCTCATGATCACCATTCCCGGTTGTGGCATAGTTTGGAGAAGGTCTATCACTTTAATTGGTACGATCGTCTATAGCATCTGTCGTACAACGTTCTTTTCAGAATCCGACCACAACGAGGTACTTGCAGTTTCCTGGGAGGTTCTTTGTTCTCTAGTCATCGCCTGTTCTACTTCGGCTTTGGCTTCCCTCATTCGTTCTTTTTATGTATGAGTATCTGGGTACATTACTTTCTTTGTTTGTGCTCTGGTAATTGCTCGCACTTCCTTGTTCCATTCCTCCACGTTCAACATGTTGATGCCTTTTTGTTTCAAGTAGTCAATGTGCTCATTGTCACCTGATCCACACCACTTACAAAGCAACCATGTTTTGTCTTGGTTACTTTGGCATTCTCAGGCGAAGTGGCCCCACTCGTTACACTTTCTGCATTGGATCATTAGTCTCCCCTTCGCTGGTCCATTGTTGTTGAACCGATTGTTATTTCCTCTTTTATTCTTGTATCCACCTGGAGATACATTGGTATTAGTATTTTGTGGTTTTGGCAGTATGTTCAAAGGAGTTGACTGTTCTCCTTGGGTGAAGAGCACTTGTGTGCTTCATGTTTTCAAATTGTATGGACATTCCATTAAGGAATGCCTCATTACTTGGCAGATGTAGCAAAATAGTTTTTTCAAACAGTTTGTTTTTGTATGACCCTCTCCTTTGCAATTGGTGCACCACAGTTCCTTTTTTTCTCTTGTATTCTCCTTCTTGGCCTTCAACTTCTTCATCATCCTCATCATGTCCTTTCTCAAGGCTTGAATGGTCTTTTTGTGCTCTCATCATCGTCTGTCTTCCTCTTTCCTCGAGAAGATGTCTTGTCTTTGCTTTCTATGTCCATTGCCCAATTGTAGGCATCGACATACGATGATGGAGGTATGACCTTCATCTTCTTCCTTAGCAAAGGGATCAATCCTTCGATGAACCACCTCTTCATCAACCCATCGGCTAGCTAGATTTCTAGTCTGACTAGTAACTCTTTGAGTCTACGATTGTAGGCTCGTACGTTCTCATGCTTTCCTTGTTTGGTATTGTATATTTCTACTACAATCTCATTGTTGTCTTTGAGGAGTTTAAATTTTTCCTAGAACGCTCGTTTCAATGCCTCCCATGTATTTTTATGTCCTGCTTCTAGTTCGGTATACCAATTGATCGCTATTTCCCTGAGAGTTGTTGGAAATGCTCTCAACCAATACGCTTTGTCATCTTGATCATTTGCTACCCAGATGTTGCAAGTTTTACAATGTCGTACAAGGTCCTCCGACCCATTTCCAATGAATTTTGGGAGTTTCTATCGCTCCACATTAGGACTTGCTAGGGGAGTCACCATCTTTCCTCTCTAATGCACCTTCTATGATAGTGACCTCCTTGGAGAGTTTTGATTCGTACGTTTTTGTGCCTTTACTGCACTCTCGGACACGCTGCAATCCTCTACTCACTCTTCATCAGCGTTTGTCACCTTTGGGCTGCCTTCAAGATATTTTCGATGCTCCCTTTGTCCTGGTGTTTTCGGCTTCTATCTTCCGATGTTCAAATCTTCCTTCAATGTCCAATGTTCAATCTGATGAATGGTCTCTGTCAGATCGTCCATAGGTTTCCTTTGGTCTTCCCCTTCAGCCGATTCTATTTGTATGAATTGTTCTTGGTCGATCGAGTTGGTGGTTTCCTTTTTGCCTTCTCCTTTGCCCGATAGTGGGCCTTCTTTAGCACTTGACAATGATCCTTTTTCATTTGATGGTTCCCTGGTAGTGTTCTCTTCCTCACTTTCCCCTTCGTCTGATGTTGATGGTACAGACGGTTCTATAACTTGGTTGGCGAGATTAGTTTGTGTTTCGTTGTCAAGAAGTGGTAGGTGTTTGGCTATTTCAATCCAATCTCCCCTTGTGTGTTCTCTTGTTTTGACAGTTCTTTGTCTCTCCCGACTATGATTTCTACTTGCACGTTGGCTTTGACTTTTGTTCCTGGGTGGGCATGGACTTTCTCTAAGAAATTATTTCCCTTTGTCAACTTCACCCCTAAGTCGTCGTCGTCTTTCAGTTTGTTCTTTTATCCTTAGGGATCTTCTTATCTTTTGGCCAATTGATTCTTGACCACTTTGTTTTAATTTCCCGTTTTTGTTTAAAGTTAATGGCATTAATTCTTTGACATACGTCGTCAATCAATGTCACACTCTTCCTCCTCTCTTTTGTTTCGTTCTTCATACCATTGCAGTATCTGTTGCCTTCATTGTTCCCCGTCTTTCTTGGCGCGAAGGTCAAGTAGTATGATATAGTGTCATGCTATCAATCTCGACAATTTGTCGAGAAGACGGTCAACTGCTGGATTGATAGTCAAGTTGTCCTAGATGGCGGCCTGAGGGACCTCTCATCTAAGAGCTTCCCTTCGTATGTGTTCTTTGAGTGAGATATCCCACATATTTATGAGGTCTTTTGTCAATGCGTCATCTCTTTCCTCATTTGCTTGCATCGACTCTTTGACTGGCTGACCCATTACAATGCCATGACTCTTGTTTGTGTTTCGTGTATCACCAAAGTTCATATTGGCAACGACGCCAAATGTTTACTCGTAAAGATACTTGACTAATTAATACAAAGTAAATGGAAATAGAGAACAACAATAATGAAACATACTATTTACATAGACAATGCACAAAATGTATGGGTTGTATTCTCATTCATCAAATTGGCAATAAGTACATCATACAAAATATGTGTGGTCCCCGACTACAAATGAAACATGAAATATATAGTTAGCCAATGTTGGTTGAGGAAACCAACCATCAACAACTACCCAATACAACTAACCAACCATTGGGGACTAATTCCTGATTGCAACATATACTAATTACTTTTGCTGAACACAATATTATTTATTTATTTATATTTTTCCGACTACAAAACATTTGTAGGTTTCTTGAAATTATTTGTAGAATTGTCCCACTTGGCATGCTAGAAAAATACAACACGAACTTGGGAGCTAAAAAATGACATACTAGTTGAAAAAATGGTGAAAAAAATAAATCTAATTTTGCTATTTCATGTCAAGTGTAGCATTTAAAGATAAAATTAGATATAATATCTTATAAAAATGCTAACCATAAAAAAATGAATAGGATTAAATAAACAATTTATTCACCCAAGAGAGTTTATGTAAAAGTAAACAGCTGGTCCTAAAATGGTTGGATGTTCTCTCATGGAAAATGACCAACCATATTGGGCAGCCATATGTTTTTTAACTAAAACCTTTTTAGGGCATAAATTAAAAGAAAACCTCATTATGGTTTAAAATTTTAGTTGTACAAAAAATCTATTCAGTAAAACTTAAAGAAATTTACAATAGCCTAATGCTATAAAAAATTGTTCAGTCTATTTATGCTGTAAGTGTAGAAATGAGCCTAAAAAAGGTAGGTATACATGAAAGAATATTGTAAACTTGTGATGAGCCCTGCTGGCTCTCAGCTCAAAACCCTTAATTTCTTAAGTCTTTAGATGTTTTCTTAGTTTTTTAGAGAATTCTTAATAGACAGAAGAGAAGGGGCACAGCATATTTTTGCTTGTAATTTGAAATTTAAAGCAAAAACTCACAAAATGGAAATGCAGTAGTGCTAATTATACTGAAACAATAAGATCATGCATAACAAACATACCCGAAAATCTCCAGTTATTTTAAATAAAGAAATTGCCAGATCTACAGTTGGAAATGATGAAATCAAGCATGAAGGCACGCCAAGACTCCAGAAGTGGTTTCTCCTGCTCAGAAACTGGTCACAATGCTCTGAAATAACTAGGCGCCAATGATAGAAGCCAAAACCCACACAAAAGGAAGGCGTTTCAATTTATTTCTTCACACGCCTTTTTCAAGGCACAATTCCCAATGAAGGCTGTACGGCCAAGAAAGGAAGAAGTAGAATCTCTGATAGAAGTCTCTGTAGATGTGGAATGATGCGCCACCAGTAGAAACCCTCAATTATTGTAAGCAAATAACAATCTCAAAATAAATAAACTCTGTAGAATCTGTAGAACCTCTGGCTGAAGCTCTCAACATGCACTGATTCGACTGATATTCCACAATCTCAAGAGTGCTCACACTGAAGAGGTAACGTTCTTCAATGGCAGTGTGTTCAAACCCTGATCACAGGAGAATGCACAGGCAAAATGCTCAAGGCAAAGAGAAATAGTCAAAAGATATGAGTTTCAATTGCCAGGGGATGCTTTATACCTAATTGGCACGCATTTCAAGAAGGTACGGCCTTTTGCATCATTTAAATCTTTTTAATTTTTAATTAAGTCTTCTCCATAGTTTAAGACTTAATTCTTTGAGCGCACTTTTTAATATTTTAAGACATTAAAATATTAAAATCCCTTTTTGAACATTTTTAAGTGATATAAAATATTATTAAAGTCAATGTGACTTTAATAAAAGGCATTTAAGTTAAATAATTAACTTAATCACTTAATAATTCACAACTTGCTCAAAACTCTGAATAATCCCGTGCTGTCAGAAGCTGTGAACTCCTGGAATGCCAACGCTCGCTGTGATCCAATCACTATCCACTGAAAACAAGAACAATCAAACTCTCCAGAATGCATCATTGACCCTCTATCCAAACTGGCTAGCCCACAAGGGTCCAATAAAGGGCTAACACACTGTTCCCGAGAACTGACTAGCGAGGGGACATCACAGTCTGCCCTCCCCGAATTTGCTTGTCCACAAGCAAACTCAAAGCCGGATGCTGAAGAACACTGTCACTCTCCCACGTCGCATCCTTTGCCGGTAGATCCCTCCACTTAACCAAGTATTCTCTGATGACCCGCCTCCGAAGATGACGCTCTCTGGAGTCCAGAATGGCCTCAGGTATCAAAATTAATTTCCCCTCATCATCCAGGGGTGGCAAATCAATAGAAGGAATTACGTGTTGTCCCAACGCCTTTTTGAGGCGCAACACATGGAACACGTTGTGAACCCTACTGTCCACCGGAAGATCCAGCTCATAAGCCACTTGACCCACACGTCTGACAACTCTGAAAGGCCCATAGTATCGCGACTTAAGTTTCTCGGAGCCCTTCTTGTGAAGGGTAGATTGCCTATAAGGCTGAAGCATCAGGTACACCAAATCGTCGATCTCGAAAGACCGCTCAACTCGTTTCTGATCAGCATATTGCTTTTGCTGATTTTGGGCTTTCTGTATATTTTCCCTAAGTGCTCTCATAATATCCTGGTTCTCCTGTAATAAATCACCAGCACTGGGAACTCTATTGTCACTCAGCAATAAGTCAAGAAAGCTCGGAGCGTCATATCCATATAACGCTCGATATGGTGTCATCTGGATGCTCATGTGATGGGTGGTGTTGTAACAGTATTCACATAGGTATAACCACCTCACCCATGCCTTCTGCTGCCCTGAACTATAGTTACGCAAGTACCCTTCCACCCATTTGTTGACGATCTCCGTCTGCCCATCTGTCTGGGGGTGGTAGCTGGTACTAGGGGTGAGCTCAGTCCCACAAAGCTTGAATAACTCCTACCAGAAGTTACTCATAAATCTGTTGTCCCTGTCGCTAACTATACTGCGAGGTAAACCATGCAACCTGAATACCTCTCGGAAGAACAAATCTGCCACCTGAGTAGTCGTGTGTGTAGTAGTGATTGCGAAAAAGTGTGCATATTTCGTCAATCGATCTACCACCACGAAAATACTGTCCTTCCCTTGAGCTTTTGGCAAGCCCGTGATGAAATCCATGGATAAACAATCCCACTTCCTCTCAGGAATAGGAAGCGGCTGTAGTAGACCTGCAGGGTATGTGTGCTCTTGCTTGTTCTGCTGACAAACAAGACATTCCCTGACATACTGGAGAACATAGGACTTGAGACCCTTCCAAGAGAATCTCTCCCGTACCTGCCTATAGGTCTTATAGTACCCGGGATGTCCTGCCATGGGTGAATCATGTAATGACCTCAAAACCCTGTCCCTCATCTCAGAACTTGGAACCAATAAAATCCTCCCTTTGTAGATGATAAGGTCATCTACAAGTGAATACCTGTCATCCAACACTGATCCATCTACTATGCTAGAGGCCCATGGGTCCTTAGCATACTCTGCTACTATCAGATGTCTCCAGTCCTCTAAAACCAGTGTAATAGAACTCAGGTGAGGACGACGAGATAAAGCATCAGCAACCACATTCTGAGTGCCCTTGACATAGGAGATGTCAAAATCGTAAGATTGAAGCTTGCTGACCCATTTTTGTTGTCTCTCATTAAGATCTCGCTGCCCAAGGAAATGCTTCAAACTATTATGATCGGTTTTCACAGTGAATTTACTACCAATCAAATATTGCCTGAATTTGGCCATGGCATGCATAATGGCCAACATTTCCTTATCATAGATACTGAAGCTCCGTTCAGGACCTCTTAGCTTCCTGCTCTCGAAAGCTATCGGGTGTCGATCCTGCATAATAACCGCACCAATACCCTCACCACTGGCATCGCAATGTAACTCAAAGGGTCTAGTGAAGTCAGGTAGAGCCAAGATTGGACACGTAGTCATGAGAAGTTTGAACTTCTCAAAGCACGCCTGCGCTAGTGGTGTCCACACAAAAGCACCCTTCTTAGTCAAATCAGTTAGTGGCGCAGCATGCCACGAGAACCCACTAACAAATCGACGATAGAAGTCACACAATCCTACAAAACCCCTGAGCTGTGTCAAAGTCTCAGGTGTAGGCCAATCAATGATGGCTCGAACCTTCTCTGGATCCATGCTAACCCCTACACCGCTGATGATGTGTCCCAGATATAAAAGCTCTGCCATGCCTAAAGCACACTTGGACTCCTTGGCATACAAGGACTCCCTGTCAAGTATACTCAGTACCTCATCCAAGTGAACCATGTGTTCCTCCCATGATTTGCTATAAACCAGGATGTCGTCGAAGAACACCAATACAAATTTCCTCAAATGAGGATGGAAAACCCTGTTCATTGTAGACTGAAATGTAGCTGGTGCATTGGTTAAGCCAAATGGCATAACCAAGAAATCATAATGTCCACAGTGACACCTGAATGCGGTTTTCTCAATATCCTCCTCTCTGACCCTGATCTGATGGTAACCAGTCCTCAAATCAATCTTCGAGAAATAGCAAGCTCCATGAAGCTCGTCTATCAACTCATCTATCCGCGAAATAGGATACCTGTTCTTAATAGTCTTCCTATTAAGCATCCTGTAGTCAATACACATCCTAAGTGTACCATCCTTTTTCTTCACCAAAACAACTGATGAAGCAAAGGGTGACTTACTCGGCCTAATGTGCCCCATAGCTAAAAGTTCCTTAATGGTTTTCTCAATTTCATCTTTTAAACGTTTGGGGTGCCGGTAAGGAGTGATCATAATAGGTTTCGTGCCCTCATCCAACTCAATGATGTGCTCAATACCTCTATCAGGAGGTCTACCTGGTGGAATAGCACTGAAAACCTTTGCATGTTTGATTCGGAGTTCCTGTACATCCGGATGGTAAGGAGAAGCTTGCTGCTCTAACTGTGAAGGCATTAACTTGCACTCAGCAGCCCATTCTACCATATCATGTTGAATCAAACGTTCCATTCTTCGGAGTGAAATTTCTTTTAGATTGCTGTCCTTGATAGCTTTAAGAACATGATTCGTGCCATCAATTTTGAATTTCATCTCCATATCACGCAAATTAAGTGTGAACTTTCCTATAGCATGAAGCCACTTCATGCCAAGAACTATATCCGTTCCTCCCATGTTCACAACATAAAAATCTGCCTTAAACTCAAAATTGTTGAGTTTCAACGGTAAATCAGGAATCATCCTCTCACAGGTCAGAGTGTGTCCATCTGCAACCTTCACACGAATGCCTTCAAATTGCTGCGTTTGAATTCCCCTTTTCTCCACCAACCGTGAATCAATAAAATTGTGGGTTGCACCTGTGTCCAAAAGAGATATGACTCTTTGACCCGCTAAAACCCCACGGAGCCTGAAAGAACCCTCTCTCTGCATGCTGGACATATGAGCCTCCTGTAGCTCACTTTCTACCTCAATCTCTGCCTCATTTTCTGACTTTTCTTCATCCGTGTCATAGATAGCAGCTTGCTAATCAGAAAAATCAGTCAATGTTTCTCCCTCATAAAACCATTCCATGTTCCTGTTTTGCCCTTTAGGCTTGAGGGGACAATCATGATTGAAGTCATATGGACCTTTACAGTAAAAACATAACTTCCTTCTACGTAGATCATTCATTGTATCCCGATCTAATGGAGCTGCAAATCTTTTCTTTTGATCAGTATTATCAGCCTTCTTTGGATCAGATTTGTTCTCAGTGTAGGAGGAAGAAGGTTTGGTGCCAAATTGCTTATGAGGTGTAGTGAGCTCCATACTGCGAGCTTTCCTCATGGTCTCCTGTAGGGTAGGTGGATCAAATGCCTTTATCCATCCTTTCATGGGCTCAAAAAGACCCTCAATAAACAATATGATCAGCCTTCTCTCTAAAATGCCTGTCACCATTACAAATAGTCTTTGGAACTCTCCAATGTACGATTCCAAGCTACCCAATTGTTTTAACTGTGCCAGATCCCTGAAGAACAGTTCGGGATCACGTTTATCAAACCTTTCTACCAATCTATCAGTAAACTCTTGGTATGAGGTAATCTGGTCATGGTGAAGAGTAGCCATGCCATGAATCCACCAGTCATGTGCTACGCCATCGAGGTGTAGGGCTGCAAATCTAATATCATCTTCCTCTAGCATAGGACGTAGTGTCAGGAATGTATCCAATTTACTCACCCAGGCACGTGCTGTAACTCTGCCACTGCCATCATAGTTCGCTAAGGTAAGCTTATTGGTAGCCTGTCGTAGATCATTATGTTTGTATCTAGGCCTCCTGTCATTCCTGTTTCTGGTGTGTTCTCTTTTCTGACTCATAAAACGATCAAAGTTAAGGTGATCCTTAACTCGTGGAGGCATTGCATCCCATTCATCATGCATAGCTAGGATGTTGTCAGCAAAGTTTCCATCACCACCTTCTTCCACTTCCTCTTCCTCCTCGGCGTCATTTCTGACAAAAGTAGGGCATGTGGCTCTCTCAAAAGTGCGTGCTGGAGCAATATACCTGTGATGCTCTCCATGTATGCTACCTTCTTGATCTTGATCAATATTCGGCCTCCTCTGAACTGTCAAGTTTTGCACATTGGTGCTAAGTTGCTGAAGGATGTTTGCCACCTGTTCTTGACCGGCCACCATTCCCCTCAATACTTCTCTAGCATCCCTGTCTTCGTCATTAAGACGAGCATCATCATTCCTTTCAGCCATATTATCAAAATCAAAATCCTCCTCCTGTTCGTACAATGGAGGTGCCTGAAAAGGTGCAAAAGTATCTCGCTGAATTCCAGGGCCCCTACGTGTGTAGTGCCTGTCAAACCTGTTCTGATGTGGCCGCATAGAATTGTGTTTCCCACAAGCTGGCAGGATTAATATGCTCTGATACCACTGGGATGAGCCCTGCTGGCTCTCAGCTCAAAACCCTTAATTTCTTAAGTCTTTAGATGTTTTCTTAGTTTTTTAGAGAATTCTTAATAGACAGAAGAGAAGGGGCGCAGCATATTTTTGCTTGTAATTTGAAATTTAAAGCAAAAACTCACAAAATGGAAATGCAGTAGTGCTAATTATACTGAAACAATAAGATCATGCATAACAAACATACCCGAAAATCTCCAGTTATTTTAAATAAAGAAATTGCCATATCTACAACTGGAAATGATGAAATCAAGCATGAAGGCACGCCAAGACTCCAGAAGTGGTTTCTCCTGCTCAGAAACTGGTCACAATGCTCTGAAATAACTAGGCGCCAATGATAGAAGCCAAAACCCACACAAAAGGAAGGCGTTTCAATTTATTTCTTCACACGCCTTTTTCAAGGCACAATTCCCAATGAAGGCTGTACGGCCAAGAAAGGAAGAAGTAGAATCTCTGATAGAAGTCTCTGTAGCTGTGGAATGATGCGCCACCAGTAGAAACCCTCAATTATTGTAAGCAAATAACAATCTCAAAATAAATAAACTCTGTAGAATCTGTAGAACCTCTGGCTGAAGCTCTCAACATGCACTGATTCGACTGATATTCCACAATCTCAAGAGTGCTCACACTGAAGAGGTAACGTTCTTCAATGGCAGTGTGTTCAAACCCTGATCACAGGAGAATGCACAGGCAAAATGCTCAAGGCAAAGGAAATAGAAAAGATAAGTTTCAATTGCCAGGGGATGCTTTATACCTAATTGGCACGCATTTCAAGAAGGTACGGCCTTTTGCATCATTTAAATCTTTTTAATTTTTAATTAAGTCTTCTCCATAGTTTAAGACTTAATTCTTTGAGCGCACTTTTTAATATTTTAAGACATTAAAATATTAAAATCCCTTTTTGAACATTTTTAAGTGATATAAAATATTATTAAAGTCAATGTGACTTTAATAAAAGGCATTTAAGTTAAATAATTAACTTAATCACTTAATAATTCACAACTTGCTCAAAACTCTGAATAATCCCGTGCTGTCAGAAGCTGTGAACTCCTGGAATGCCAACGCTCGCTGTGATCCAATCACTGTCCACTGAAAACAAGAACAATCAATCTCTCCAGAATGCATCACTGACCCTCTATCCAAACTGGCTAGCCCACAAGGGTCCGATAAAGGGCTAACACACTGTTCCCGAGAACTGACTAGCGAGGGGACATCACAAAACTTTTTTCTAAAAACTTGGGAAATGGTCTAGCAAATGTGGTGGGTCATGATTGATTGGTATTGAATGGGATTTTTCAAGTATTATGCTACTATGCTTTACCTTTTTATCTACTCTCATTCCTTTCTAATGAAGATTATTCTTTTAACTTTTCACATTTCTTTATGTGAAATGTTTTTCTTTTACCTTTAGCCTTTTTGCTTTATGAGGCTTAATTTTGGTATCTTATGCTTTGAATTTGAGTTAGTACCTTTGAATTCTTACATAAGTGAGTACAAAATAAATGTTATAATAGAATAGGGAAAGATATTTAGCTTTCAACTCAGCATGCCTTGATTCAAAAAAATTCTTGCTCAGGAAAAGCCAAAGGCAGAAAAAATGTGGAACAGCATTAATTTCAAGGTAGTCAAAATTTTACTATAGCTTCCAATTGAAGTCATGTCAATTTCAGCCGTTTTCCACCTATCAATTCACTAATCAAGTTTGTAATGCCAAACAATTATATAATGTGAATACAGCCCACCATGATTCTCTTGGTTTATCTTTCATGAGCATATCTTGCATTCATGTAAATCTTAAATCAATTGTCGGAATCTTTCTTAACTGGATGGTAAGCGGTTTGAAAACATTGCAAGCAATGCAAAACAGAGCTAGATCTTGCATATAGTAAATTAAAACACTTATGATGTGCAGCAGGCAACCATCCATAGCAAACCAAAACTTAGTTGAAATGGATCTTGTTTGTTTTGAATGTTTGTCTCTGTGATTCTCCACTCTTAACTTTTTTCCATTGTGAATGCAGGGACATTAGATGGAATGACTTCAAAGGGAATTTTCCTAAATCTATAAGCCGACTTGCAAATTTGACTACCTTGTAAGAAAAAATTCAATTCTTTGCCAATCCCCTTTTGAATATCATTTATGTTCTTATCATGATAAATTTCTAATGGCAATTGGCATTCATCTTGATTCTTGATAAGTAGATCAGAAGCTTCACTTCATTTCCATTGCATGATTATAGTTTTTATTTTTATCATGTTGGAATCATATATTCAAAACTGCAGTGTCTTGAGTTTTTACCGTATATTTCTTTAGCAGATTAATTGGATGCAATCCACAATTTAATACAAGCATTCCAGAAGGCTGCCTAAAATGTAATTATAGGTAAGTTTTCGGAACGTGTAGGAAAATGTCTGATTTTTTGTCTGAAATCAGTAATAATCAAAATTCATTTAGATGTTTAGTAATGAATTTACCTCACCATGGTGAAATTTTGGTGGTTGTATTTCTAATTTATTGACTTCTACTTGTAAATTGGAAAACTCTTGCAGTGACGAGGGGTGTGAAGGTAATCCACCACAAGGAAATACACAAACTGCTGTCATAGGAGGATTTGTTGGGGGTTCAGTTTTTCTTGTAGTTACAGTGGGAGTTATGTTCAGTTGCTTCTACAGAAGGCGAAAATGGGGTGATGCAGACCAAACACGCAGTTGTGAGTATTGTGATGTCTAGGGGGTTGTGTTAGGGTTTTCTGAGAATTTTATTGTATCATGTTAGGATTTTCTAAAAAATTTATTCTATTTAAATATTATATAGTTTTCTGAGAAGTATATCCTAACCTTAAAATAATATTAGGGTTTTCTGAAAAGTATATCCTAAACTTTGAATTTTTTTAGGATTTTCTGAGAAGGGTACCCTAACCTTTAAATAATATTTTCTAAGAGAGAGAGAGAGAGAGAACTTTCTAGAGGAATTCTCGTCTTAAATTCGCTTCACTGCTTGCTAGCAACTGTGCAATACTATATATATGTGTGTAAAACCTAAATCTTTGTAGAGATGTGTATGGTGTGAGAGAGAAAGAGACAGGGAGAGGGAGCGAGACAGATGTGTCAATATATATAGAGGAGAGAGAGAAAGAGAGATGTGTGTGGAGAGAGTAAAACATAAATCTTTGTAGAGATATGTATGGTGTGAGAGAGAAAGAGACATGGAGAGGGGGTGAGAAAGATGTGTGTGTGTGTAACTGTATATATATATATAAGAGAGAGAGAGAGAGAGAGAGAGAGCACTTTCTTGAAGAATTTCTTGTCTAAAAGTTATTTTACTGCTCACTGGCAAATGTATAATATTTGATCATATGAGAATTGTTAACAAATGAAGTTTAGGAACTTGAATTAATCCTTTGCATAAACCACCACAAATCTGTCCTATGTTTGGGTGTCTATGGTGGTAACTAAAAAATAACCAGAGATATGGTAGTAAAATAAGAACTGTTTTAAGATATGCCAAAAAATAAAATAATGCCAGGAAATGTTTTTCAGGGGTCTCAGACATTTCCATCATCAAAAAATTTTTAAGGAAAGAAATGAGCTGGGTTTAGCAGTTGTTTCTAGTAACATTTGTTATGCATGTGTTCAGATAGCTCTACTGTACACGTTAGCTCAATATATACATGGTGTTACCAAAATTTGTGATGCTAAGTTGCTACATTGGCAAATAACATCAAGCTTATGCTGATTGAACAGAGAAAATGTTGTTTAAACTACAGTTGCTTTTGCAAGATCAAGCACTTGCAGTGATAGATTCTTAACTCCTTGCACATGTGATGTAAATTCTAAGTGTCCAATATTTTGCAGTGCAAAGGATGAACTGTATATTTAGTGTCTCAAGATCATAACTATCATCATTTTTGAAACTGTGGGGTTAGAAATGAGAAATAGTATCCAAAGAAGATATCAGAGATGGAAAGAAAATTTCTTCCCATGTCTATGAGGATATTTAAACTTTGAGTACAAAGGATGAACTGTGTATTTTATTGTCTTAAAATCATAGCTATCATCGTTTTTGAAAATAATTACAGGGTTAAAAATTAGAATAGTTATCCAAAGAAGATATCAGGGATGGAAAGAAAGTTTCATTCCATTTCTATGGTGATATTCAAACTTTTGAAGTTGAAAATAGTTTCCACATGCCATTTGAAGTGACTGGCATGTCTTAAAATCATAACTATCATTATTTTCGAAAATAATTACAGGGTTAAAAATTAGAATAGTTATCCAAAGAAGATATCAGGGATGGAAAGAAAGTTTCATTCCATTTCTATGGTGATATTCATACTTTTGAAGTTGAAAATAGTTTCCACATGCCATTTGAAGTGACTGGCATCTAGAAAGTGTTCTTTATTTTCAAATTCATTTTTAAGGTTGGTTAAAAAATTCAAACAATTGATCATTGCCTGGGTTTTAACATGAGATAGCATGCATTTTTGAGCATTAATTATTTTTTCAAACTTTCTTTAAGAACTATTTATGGTATAATATTGCCACTGCCATGGTAGATTTACAAGTCAAATATATCTGGATTGAGATATTCGTTTGGCATGTGAATTTAGACACTTAACAAAGTATGCTGGATTTTTTGTGGTCTGTTATCCAAAATTCTACCAATCAACTTACTTTCCTCACACTAACTATTTACCTATCCTATCTTCTGTTACTGCAGACAACATTTACATAACAGAGATTTTACTGCTTTGACTATTTAAAAAAACATAGACTTACCAATGTTTAAAGTTTTGTCTCACATGACATAGACTAACTATACGACTGCAGTCAATGTTTCAAACCCTTGTCATTTAACTTAACAAGATCATAATTGAAGTTAATTATGAAATCATGACATTGTAGGGTTATTTATTCCCTTCTAGCTGAACTCATGGAATTTCTTGTCAAAGCCTATGAGAACTCGAGTAGAATATTAAAAACAATGTTTTACAACTTCACTAACACCAGAAGGAAAGAAACATTGAAATTATATTCCACACATGAACAAATTTACAATGGGACTCAAAATGCATACTTACCATGAGATGGGGACTGCTATTGGTACAGGACATGGGGACTGGTATTGGTAAGGGAGATGGGATGGTTACTGGTATACCATTTTTAAAAAAAAATTGGAGATGAGTACTTGGAGACTGGAAAAATAAAAAATATTTTTATATAGATTTAGATTTAGAAAAAAATAATTTTACAATCGATATCCAACTTAAAAGAATGTAAAATGCTGAAATGCGAAAAAATTTAAAAATATTAACATTTTAAAATATTGAAATAGATGCCAACAAAAGCAAAGATGAATTATATTTATATTTGATAATCAACATCATAAGATAAATAATTATGTTTTAAACCATAATCACCTAAGAGGTATGGTAGATAGAGACAGGGAGGAGATGCCATTATCTTAAAAACTTGGTATATAGGTTCTTGGAGATGAATATATTTTGCATCAATTAATATAATTTTAATGCATGTACACGTCTGAAGCCTTATTATTGTTTCCCTTTGTACTTTTACTCTTAGAGCTTTGATAAGAAAAATTTCTGCTACAAAAAATTGAAAATTACAAGTCTATTAGTGTAATTTCTTTTGTTCATTTTTTTAACCATGTATCAACACTTTAGGAAAACCCAGTGTAAATTATCTGATATTTGTGATAAGCCTTGATAAGGATTTTCCCAATTTTCAAGGGATTCTTCTAGGAGATGTGTAGAAATGCAAAGAAACTTCAATCTAAAGTCTCCTAATGTTAGGAGACATCCCCAAATGGGTCTCCTAGATGGGGTTGCGTTTCCTTTATGCGAGACAGGTACCAGGGGTCAGGGTACATGCCTTTGAGTAACTATGTCAAAAGTACATCCATTTACAATAGGAAAGGTGCTAGGGTGAAAACAACTGTAGGTTCTGAAAAGTAACTAAATACAACCAGAGAAAAATTTGATCTCTCATCTTCTGTGGGGTTAAATTAGAACCATGTTTTAACTAGCTGTCCTACTCTAAATGAATAGAGCTTGTCATGCAATAGGTGGACTTCAATCATAAATGAGAAGTGGAAACAACACCAAAACCACGTAGCTGTCAGTATTTTTCTGGTTGATTACTTTCTACAAAATATCTTCTTTTAATCCTTTGGATTGTTACATTTTAAGTGTGAATGCTTGATATTTTTTTCAATGCTTTTTACCCTAAAGAAACCACGTGGCTTTGTTTTGTTAAGGGGATTTTTGAACACCTTTGAAATCTCTTATTTTACTAATTTTTACTCGAAGTTGGAATTTTTTGTATAATATTGTAAAGCCGTTGTTAAGTCGTAAGGGCTTATTTGGTGTTTGAAACTATTGATTGTAACATTAAGTTCAAAGGATTAGTTAGATCAAGGAGTGGATAGCAAATTGTGGAGTCACAATTAGGCTTGAAGGGCCATTGCATTTTTTTAAGAGTATATTTGCAATAAATATGTATGCTAAGGAGGCTATCATGATGACATCAGCACTAGAATACCAATGACCAATGTGCTTTAAAGAATGACGATGAGGATTTCTTTTACCATATGGTATAAGAATTTTTATACCATTTATTTGCTTTGATACCATGTAATGGTTCTTTTGCTTTGATACTATGTAAGATTTTAGATAAATGCATGAAATCATCTCCTAGAAACTGAAGACTTAAAGCTATTCAATAATAATCTTCTCAAAAATAAACTAAATAGAAGCAATAACCAAAGAGAACATAGTTATCCCATTCATCACTAGAATACCAATGACCAATGAGCTTTAAAGAATGACGATGAGGGTTTCTTTTACCATATGGTATAAGAATTTTTATACCATTTATTTGCTTTGATACCATGTAATGGTTCGTTTGCTTTGATACTATGTAAGATTTTAGATAAATGCATGAAATCATCTCCTAGAAACTGAAGACTTAAAGCTATTCAATAATAATCTTCTCAAAAATAAACTAAATAGAAGCAATAACCAAAGAGAACATAGTTATCCCATTCAATAACAATGTTCAAATACAATGATATGATGAGGATGACAACTCATACTCTATAATAGAAAGATTCTCACAAAGCAATCTTGTGAAATAAAGAGATAAATTAGAATTAAAGCATGAAATATCTAGAGCTATCTACCTAGGAATAAATGAATAATTAAGTATTCTTAATATCCTAAGGTGTAATAAATACATAAATACATCTCCATCCCCTTAAGCGCAACTTAGGTGAGTGACATGTGCTTGACAAAACAGTATCATGTTAGGTACCCATGTACAAAAATGAATCCCTTCCAAAGAAAGAGAGAGAGCCCCCACAAAGAAGAGAGGAAAGAGAGGAAGGACCTAGTACACTCCCCAAGGAACAACCTATTGGATTCCCAACAATCTACACCATAATTGAAAATGAAAAATATTGGATGTTGAAGAAGGTCCACTTGCTTTGAACAATATTTCTCCCTTTGGAAGAGATATGGCTAAAGGTGCATGTTGAAAGTCTCCCCGCTCAAAAATAGGATATAATGGAAGAAACAAGAAAGTGCTTGGAACTCATTCAAGTTTCTTTGGATGTGGTGATGAAGACATCTTGAACACAACTTGTGGAAAAATTGCCATCAAAAGAGGAACTACCAAACGGAGATGGATCATTCAAAAGAGGAATGTCCACTACAATTGGATGGTCTACAGCAAGTACCCTTGATGTACCTTTTGAACAAGGAGGATCTACAAGACAAGATGGATCACACAATAAAATAATTGATGAAAGGATTCCATGAACACCCATTTGAGAACTCTTATTAAACAGAAACATAATGCTCTCCAAGAAGTGAGGACAATCATCAAGCTAAGATTCTACAAATAAATAACCAGCATTGCACAAGTAGGAATCCCAAAAAGGGGGCTCTCTAATGAAGGAAAAATCTCACAAATAAGAAGTTTCAATAGATATATCATCAATTGCATCACTAGCTAATATCTTTGATGAAGTTGTGTGTGAGTCCTCATGCTCGATGTTGTCATCATCAAGATCATCGCTATCATTAGATAGTGGGCCATCCATGGAAGCATTAGGCAAGGTGTCATCAAATAATTGCAAAAGGGTCAACCAAGTAGTATAAGAGCATTCGTTGTCCTCAATGTGATATAGAAAGCCCATGGAAAGTGAGAAACAAAGATGACCATAAACAATGTTACACTTTTTGAGCCACTTAGTGTGCTTACTTGAATTGGTTGGTAATGGAACTTGTCCCAAAAGATAGGGATAGAGACCTTGTTGGCTAAAAAAGGATAAATGCACTCTCTAGGAGTAGTAGTTTGTTCTATCCAATAAGATTGCAAGAAAGGATTGCTCCATTTCACAAGCAAATATTAATGCATACTAAAAACAAGCACACAATGCGCTTGGTGTTGTGCACATAAAATGAAAGGCCCTTAGAATGGATTTAAAAATGCGTCCCCAAAAATTTGGCACATTATATAATAGTGTGTTCCCAAATCAATTGCTTATAGACACAATAATTTTGATCTTGGTTATTATAGTTTGCAAATCAGAACAAGGAACTGAAAGTACAATTTTTGAGGCAAAATGAGAACAAAATAAGGGTATCAATTCGAAGTACATGAAAACTCACACTTTCAAAAAATGACACTAAACAGGAGTCTATATCTACAAAAATGTAACTCTAGAAGTTTCTAAAGCAAGAATGACTCAGCAAATGCCTTGAGAAAACTGCAAATTCTTGGAACAAGGCAAAATTTCAAAGAACAGATATAATCATTTGTGAACCCATCGAAAAAATAGCCAAAGTTAAAAAAAAAAAGTCGACCCCTATTGGAGTTTGGATAAGTGAGATTATGCATTTCGAAGTTCAAGTGTCAAATTGAAATGTAAATCCCTATTGGCATCAATGCCTCAAGAGATGATGACTTCATAATGACATTCATTCTGATGTCAGCAAGTGATTGTGCAGGTATGCTGACGTTGCATTTATGGAATAATGACATGGCATGTACAGACTGCTGGTTGGTTTGATGGTGTGCCACATACAAACTGTTGATTGTTCTGATGATGTGGCCCCTACCTTATGTGGCACATACTGACTAGTGATGTGGCATGTACTGTGCAATGAGGTCGCAGGACATATTCTTGGAGAATATTTCCAGCAATTAGCTGATGAAAGAATATTCTGGTAGGTGGCAGTCAAGTGGAGCAGCAGTGGCACTCAAGTGACATGGTGACTGTTACTTTTTAGAATTTTCTTCTTGAAAATCATGCCATACAAACATGCAAAAATAATAGCTAACCACAAACATCAAATTTTAATAGGTTGGCCTTTGTTTGTCTGATTTGGATGAAACAAAAGACTATACCAACTTTCTTGGACACTCTAGGCACAATGATGAGCTTAGATTTGCTCCAGTATTTTTCCCAAAAAATTACTTGTAAAAGGTCACTTACAAACACTCAGAAAAAAGACTTCTAAAAAATGGAAAAGGAAACTAGCCTAAGTTCAATTAGCTATAATACCATGTAAGATTTCCTTAGCACAAATGCTATGTAAGATTTCAAATTAATGCAAGAAATCATCACCCATAAACAAATAAATTAAAAGTATTCACTAATAACCTAGTTGCTAAAAATAAACCGACATAGAAGCAATAATTGAAGAGAGCTCATTTATCCCATTCAGCAACTCATATATGCAAATAGAAAATACGAGGAGATGAAGATGACAACTCATAATCCAGAATAGAAAGATTCTCACAAAGCAATCTTGTGAAAATCAAGAAATAAAGTATGAAATATCAAGAGATATCTACATAGGAATAAATAAATGACTTACTCAAGTAAGCTTAATATGCTAAAGTGTAATAAATGCATAAATACACCAACACATACCCTCAAATTTGATTTTTCTATCTTCTGATTTTTGACAAGGCATCGAGTGCATAGCACAGAACTAGATACCTTCGTTACTTATGAGCATTTGATAAGGTTCTAAACTAAATCCAATTATTAATTACACCTATAAGGATTGGAATGAAACTGTGGACCTATGGAAGTTTGGATTAAGATTATTCTGAAGAACCTGCTGTAGGATCCACTTGGGATTTATACAGATGGTTAATATCAACTTTAGAGGGAGGTTGACTGTCAAGGAAGATAACCATGTAATAAGGTCTTCTGTTATCCCAGGGATACATATGTCTAGTTCTGCATGCTCTTTATGGTTATGGTTTAGGGAGAACAGATGAATAGCTGCAATATTGAGAGTGTAAACAACATAAGCACTATACACCATTTATTATTGATGTTTTCGAGCATACAAAATTTGTCAAAGTCTATGAACACAATAAGACTCAAGTTACTGAAAAATACTGCTAGAGTACACTCTTCTGTGGTTTGCTTTATGCCAAAATTTTACTTAACATTGTCTAAGATAAAGCTGTTACAACAATGCTATTCAAGCAAAGTGTAACTGTTCATACAATTTCTGTTTTGAATGGCATGGACACACCTTCAAATCAACTCAATTAAAAATGGAAAAGCTGCAAAGGAATATGCACCAATAACATCTCCCATGAGCTATTGTGGGACAGGCACTTCGATGCCACAACCAAACAACTCTCAAGAACACTATTGTTACTAAACTAAGTCTGAGATTTTGAGAAGACTAACCATTTTCTAATATCATACACTTCCAATCCTAGTTTATGCTCCATTCTGTAAAAAAAAAAAAAACAAGAGAATTGTTTCCTATTGCCCAAGAATCCCTTTGAAAACCACGTGATATCTTATTTTTATATGCCTATTGCCCAAAGATGAGAGCAAAGATATATTATGATTTCCAGTAGGGCTATGCTATGTGCTGATCCTCCATTTTTATGCTGTTGGACCACCACGTGTTGATAAGCCTTCTGAATGTATGTACTACTGGTTTAAGGATGGCCACATGATTGCATGCATTTGAAAGTCATAAGAATCTTGGGCAACATACAAAATTCAAGTTAATAGTAGAGAAGCAAAGGTTGGAACTGTCAGGTAGAGAAAGTTTGTATCCTCATTCACAAGACAGTAGGTTGCAAAGTAACAATGCTGTGCCAATCCAGTGTGAATGGAAGACCTATGGAGGTATAAAGTGAGCCACTTTGTTTGGAACTTGGAAGTGTCCCTGATAGTCAAATGTTATGGACCTTTGAGAGATCTGATAAATATTTGGCTATCCCTGTAGATTTCTTCCCTGGAAAGTTTGAGACTCTACCCCTCTCCCTCTTGGGTCCAATTTCACAAAAGGGCTTGGCTAGTGTATTGCTGTATGTTTATGATGTAGAAATTTCTGGTGAATTGAATTAATCTAATATTGTTTTTCTTTTGCCCTTTCCTTTTTTGTGCAAAAAGATTGTCAGTTACAAAGTAACTTGAAATGCATTAAGAACACAGACCTGAGTCATCTAAATTGCTAGTGTTGATTGCCACCAATTGTAATTTGTGACATAGAACAATTTACAAGCCATAACTATTTGAAAGTTGATGGTTAAAACTTAAATTTGACTTCTGAAGATCACATTGGTTACAAATTTACGTCAAGTGCATTACTTTTTGAAGTGAGGGACCTAGAAGTTTGGTATAGGATTACCAAGCCATGTGGCAGAGTCCAGGCAGTCATACTAAGGATGCCTACTCAGCAATGGTTTCATCATCCCCCTTTTCATATTATGGTTATAAATTATAATAGTGAATCAAACTAAGACAAGTCTTTGATAATCACCCCACTTTGAAATGATCATTTGGATTCTTTTCCCATTAAAAAATAACCTAGACATGATATTTGGTAATATTTTATTTAGTCTTTCCCATGTCCATCATATGGAAATAAGTAAGATCCAAGTCTTATTGGTCCTAAGTTCCTAATATGAGAGAGTGATGGTCTTTCATGGTAGGGTCAAACTAGAATATTTCAGTTGTAAAATTTAATGTTCTTGGGAAATCAGAAATGTGATGCTCATCTGCTTTCTTGTGGAGGTCAACTTCTAAGAGATTCCTAGACAAATATATAGTCTGTAAAGCTTATCATGTGCTTTAAGGAGAATATTGTTGTCGATGGAAATTCTCTGCACATTGAGGGGACTCCTTTGATGTGACAACTCATTTCTATGGTGCATCCTAACTCTAAAATATGAATTTATGGTCTTTTCTATCTTGAATAGGTGCTTGTGTTGTGGCTTGATGTTTATTGTGCATTCCTTGCATTTGTTTTCATGACAATTTCACCCCATAATGTAGCATTAGTTGTGCAAGGGATTTAAGTGTGATATAATATAGGATATAATGGGAATTTTCTGCAAAATAACCATGACTATGTAAATTCGGTTTGCTTTTTATTATGTTAAATGCAATAGAAATGAAATCTAATTCACATTTAGCTCTTACATATGATCATATACAGCAATTCATAAGATCATTAAATTTCAGAAAGCCTTCTTAATATTTACTTAATGATGTATGAGACCTAAAGACATGGTTTGTCTCCAATGGAAGTCATGACAATATGCCCAAGAGTCATTCAAACAATAAAAGTGCTTTCTGGGATTTGAATAGATTACATTTTTTGAAATTATAATAATCTTCCATGTATTGTTGACCAATATTGCTGATCTCATAAACATAATTCTGAAGAGGTTACTATGGATTACTTATAAATAACAATTTTCACTCCTCGGAGCATTTTCAACTATTTTCTTTCCCTGCTACATTAATTATTCCTTTTTGCAGGTTATATTGTCTTTCAAATGCAAGGGCAATTGATAGTTAGTCTGCATTGTCATTCGGTTCATATAAAACATTGTATTCTCCTTTGGTCATCTAGCTTTCTGTTATATCTTTAACTTTAGGATAGTGAAGGTCACAGAAGTGTACCACATACTAAGTTCAGTTGCTAAATTTGCACTTAAACATATTAGGATAAACCACTATTAACTGGATTGGAATTTAATAAGTGCGGTAGGTGGCCGCTGCAATACATTTAAATAAAAGTGAACACTTCCAAAACACAAGTAAATATTTTTGGAGTCCTGAAAATTCTTGTCAATACTTGTCACTGCTGATATTTTCTCATATATCACTTAATGGAGAATCAATACGATTATAGAAAGCTCTGAATACCATAGCATTTCAAACTGACCATATATTTCATGATGTGCAGATAAAACAAATTCTATACCAGATGGAGAGAATGTAGCCATAAAGTCATTCAAAATAGAAACATTCACTCTCAAGGGACTAGCATCTGCAACAAACAATTATGAGATCAAGATAGGTGAAGGTGGATTTGGTGCTGTTTACCGTGGGACATTGGCTGATGGGCAAGAAGTGGCTGTTAAAGTCCGTTCAACCACTTCTATTCAAGGAATGCGTGAATTTGAGACTGAGGTAATGCTTCTATATGATTGTTGCTGAATCAAGAGATAAGCTACTTTTCTGCTGAAATGACACCTTTTCAAGATTGGAAGTGTTCAAATATTCTAACACTACTTTTGCAGTTAAATTTTCTCTCTAAAATTCGGCATGAAAATTTGGTCCCTCTTCTGGGGTATTGCCCTGAAAAGGATCAACAAATCCTCGTCTATCCATTCATGTCTAATGGTTCTTTGCAAGATCGCCTCTATGGTATCAACTGCTCCTTACATTTTATAACATGCTTAAGGAATACTTTATCTCAAACTGGTGGAAATGATGAGAAATCAAATAATATTGTATGATTTCTTATCCACAGGTGAAGCAGCAAAGCGAAAACCTTTAGATTGGCAAACACGAATTTCTATTGCCCTTGGGGCTGCCCGGGGTACACCTATCTTTTAATTTGTTCCTTCTATGCATAAGACACTGTTTCCATTTTGATGGCTGGGCCACATTAATGAAATTTTCTCAATTTGTACTTATTTGTTATTTCAGGTTTACATTTTCTGCATACTGGTGGAGAGAGATGCATCATCCACAGAGATATCAAGTCTAGCAACATTCTCCTTGACCAAAGTATGGTTGCAAAAGTTGCAGATTTTGGCTTTTCAAAGTATGCTCCTCAGGATGGAGACAACAATGTCTCATTAGAAGTACGAGGAACTGCTGGTTATTTAGACCCCGAGTAGGTTATCATCCCAGTTTTCCTATCAGTGAGAAGTGCTTATTCTTCTTCTTTTAGCAAGGCTTCCTGTTTCTGAAATAGTTTATCAGATGGATACACCCATGAGAAACTGAGAATGAACACAATATTAGGAGACTTCAGAGATCATAGTGATTGAAACATATAATCATGATATTATGAGAAGGAAAGAAAGATATTTGAAGGTGGTATGCTAAAATAAGAAATTCTAGGTGATATTGAGGCATGTGTTTGCCAATGTTGAACATGGTAGCAAAAGGCCCATTCCTCACAGTAGCATGTAAGAGTGAAGTGTCAATGAAATAGTAGCAGGCACAATCTGTAATTGTCATATTCCAGATTTCACACCCAGAAAGCTTCTCACACTGTTACTTTTTGCAGATATTATTCAAGTCAGCAACTTACAGTAAAGAGTGACGTCTTCAGCTTTGGTGTTGTACTGTTAGAAATAATATGTGGTCGCGAGCCTCTCAATATACACAGGCCCCGATCTGAATGGAGCCTGGTGGAATGGGTATGTCAAATATATTTCATGTTTCTTGCTTTAGTTCAAGGAAGTTAGAATCAGGAATATTATAATATTAAGCACCGAGAACTTCAATTAAACCATGTGCTAATCATTCCATGTGGGTAAAAGAATCCAGGGTTCAGTTTTGCCCCATCTTTTGTACTATTCAGTTGTCATGAGTTTATGAACATATAGTTCTTATTCTTTTGAACTAAATGTATATAGCTTATCTGAAATTGGGAAACATCTTAAACTGACTGCAAAACCTCTTTATTGCATTTCTCTTTTTGGGTTAGAATGTGAGTTTCCAAAGCTTGAACTTCTCTACTTTGTCCCTTTGTTAAAATAAAGTTATTCTGTGCCAGAATATGCTGATGTGTATTTTCATTATCTGGGTTTGACTATCTGAATCATTTGCCTGATCTATTTGGGAGTTCTTTTATGATTATGACATCCTAATAAATTCCTTTTATGGACACAGATTTTCCAATCTATTCCTTCTTACATGGAATGATTATAACACATGAAAATCTTTACTCTGATATAAAGTTGCTCCAAAGAATCCAAAACAAGAAGAAACAATGACATCTACAAGAAACATACCTCTTCTGTATTCATGGAGCTTACAAGTGATGAAGCAAGATAAAAAGTTGCAAAAGTATTTCTCCATTTGGATACTTCCAAGTGTATCCCATTTATTCTTTCATGCCAAGCATATCCATGATGGTATTAGTTCATAACAAACAATATGGATCAACAAGCTTCAAGCTCCAATGTCTTCATACAAGCAATTTTTTTTCAAAATCCCATTCATTACATGCATATATTAAATATTAAATGTAATATTAATGGTCATCTTAGCTTTATTTACTCTTCAATTAGTCATAAGTTAACATGTGGTTAACTTACTCTTTTTCTTTCGTTTGCTTTTGTTAACGTTTAGTTAACTATCTCAGTTTAGCTTTAGTTTGTTTCTGTTAACATTTAGTTAACTCTTTCAGTTAACTAAATCTTCTACCTAATTTGTAGGGTTTGTAAAGTCTATAAGAGCAAGGCTCTTCTTTAATAATATTGATCTGATTATTTATCAAATCATCATGGTATCAAAGCACAAGCTTGACCTTGGGTAGTATTAGCAGATTTTTTTTCAAGAGTTAGGAAAAATTTGAGATTTTTTAAAGCAAAAATCAAGGGTTTCAAGCCTGAAAAATCGCATTATTTTTCTAAAGAGGAAATTCATGGATTTTTAAAGGCAAATCGTGCCCTTTCTTTTGTGCGATGGATCTGAGGAAATCGAGTGAGTGTTTATATTTTTCGCACTTGTGTTTTTCTTAAATCGTGACTGTGAAGAAGTTTTCTAGCGCGATTTTCTTCTTTTTTGAGCCACGTGTTTACCTTCATCTGGGCGCATTTTTTTTAGTGTTTTTTGGGCTGCGTGAGGAGCTTTTGGCCGCACGTTTTGGCGCGATTTGAAGATTCTTAGACACGTCTTTTTAAGGGACTATGGTCGCGTTTTTCTAGTTCTTTCCTGAACGTGTTCACTCTTCTTTTTTGCTCGTGTTTTTTGGACTACTAAGCCGCGATTTTCACCTCTTTTTTGGCTTGCGTTTTAAATCTTCACTTGGAGTTGGTTTGTTGTGGCATTTAGATGCAATTTTCTTCTCGCGTTTTTCTGATCTGGGTGCTTTTGTTCGTGATTTGATATTTCTCTTGGTGTCTAGGGTTTCTACAACTCGGCCAAGGTTTTTAACCCTTTGTTTCAAGCCCGTTTTTAATTCTGATTGCAAATTCTTGGTGGGTTTTTCAAGACGTTTTTTGGGTCGTCACTATTTTTTTCTAGGTACCTTGGGATCCGTGCCTCCGATTTTGTGTCAGGTTCGCGTGATTTTTTGATATTTCATGGCAGCCTGAAAAGTTTTAAAGCCAATTTTGATAGAAATTTTGGGAAAAATAAAAATTTTGTATAGAGTTTTCAAAAAATATTCTTAAATTTTTTTACAGAGTTTTTATTTTTGAAAAATCGAGTGTTGTGCTGGCTGATTGCCCAGTGTTTTGCCAACTGATCACAGAGTTACCTTGTTTTTCGTGCTTTGGAAAACGGGAGGGATGGCATTTTTGTCCAATATTATGTTGGAAAGTTCACAAAGGTTCAATGGAAAGAATTACAACACATGGAAGCAGAGGATGCTTACCATCTTTGAGTACCGGTGTCTGGATGAGCTTGTTCTTGGCATAGAAGTTCGTCCCACTGCTGTTGGGAAGGATCAAGACAATTATGATGGAAGTAATAGGGAGGCAATCATGCTTCTTAAATTATCTATCATCGATGAGATGTTACCAGAAATACCATCTGGTAAATTTGCTGCGGAGATTTGGAAGCATCTGAAAGATCTTCATGAGACCTCAGATAAGGGAAGGGCTTTCTTTCTGAAGAATATGCTCTTTTCTATTATGATGGATGACCAAGTGTCTTTGCAGGAGCACTTGATGAAAGTAAAAAATATTCACAATCAATTGGAGGCCATTGGTTGTAAGATGAAGAGGAGGATATGGTGATGATCACTTTGAAAAGTTTGCCATGTTCCTACAAGCACTTCATCGAAACGCTCAACATTACATCCACCAATGTTGACTTGAAGTTTGATGAGATATGCAACAAGCTTTTGCAACAGGATCGGTGGAAGAAGCAGCTTGGGAGCAACAGTGAGTCTCCAAGTGTTGAACAAGCATTTATCTATCGCCGATGAGATGTTACTAGAAATGCCATCTGGTAAATCTGCTGCGAAGATCTGGAAGCATGTGAAAGATATTCATGAGACCTCAGACAAGGGAAGGTCTTTCTTTTTGAAGAATATGCTCTTTTCTATTATGATGGATGACCAAGTGTCTTTGCAGGAGCACTTGATTAAAGTAAAAAATATTCGCAATCAATTGGAGGCCATTGGTCGTAAAATGAAGAGGAGGATATGGTAGTGATCACTTTGAAAAGTTTGCCACATTCCTACGAGCACTTCATTGAAACGCTCAACATTACATCCACCAATGTTGACTTGAAGTTTGATGAGATGTGCAACAAGCTTTTGCAACAAGATCGGTGGAAAACGCAATTTGGGAGCAACAGTGAGTCTCCAAGTGTTGAACAAACATTTATTGCCAAGAATGTTGGCAAAGGCAAGTCCACTCAGCAAAAAGGACGAGGCGATTGAGAGGAGGGCTCCAAAAAGTCTTTTACTTGCCATTACTGTGGGAAGATTGGTCATATACAGAGGTATTGCAGAAAGCGGTTGGCTGATGAGAAGTCCAACTAGGAAGCATTTCAACAAAGTGCTCATGTAATAGAGCAGACTGAGCAAAAGGAGTCTGCACACTATGCATTTTGATGACCAGCACAATATGGGTAGACTTAGTTTTTTGTTTGTATGATGACCATTAAGGGAGGGTATTAAAAATTAAATGTAATATGAATGGTCATCTTAGCTTTATTTACTTTTCAGTTAGTCGTAAGTTAACCTATAGTTAACTTACTCTTTTTCTTTCGTTTGCTTCTGTTAACGTTTAGTTAACTCTTTCAATTTAGCTTTAGTTTGTTTCTGTTAACATTTAGTTAACTCTTTCAGTTAACTAAATTTTCTCCCTAATTTGTAGGGTTTGTAAAGTCTATAAGAGCAAGGCTCTTCTTTAATAATATTGATCTGATTATTTATCAAATCATCAACATAAGTATTTAAAGGAATTAGCACTCGAACATTATATGGGGCAAGATGAGAATCAAATGATTCATAAATAAGTGGCCAACACAAATACATAAAATTGCATTGTTGGAATTGAAGAAGAAAAGTACTAATAATGTGATGTCTAGAAATAGTAGCATGGCATAGGAGAGATGTGGAGATGAAGACGAAGAGCAACTATCTAGACATAGATTGAGATGTGTTGTTTTCTTGTTTGAAGGGAAAAACCTTCTAAGATTGTCTCCATACAAGGGAACTGTTTCAAAAATTCCATGCATACTATACATAAGTATTTAAAGGAATTAGCATGCAAATTTCATATGGAGCAAGATGAGGATCCAATGATTCATAAAGAAGTTGCCAAAACGTACATTACATTGCATCACTGGAATCAGAGAAGAAAAGTACTAATGATGTGATGTCTAGAGACAGTGGCATGACAATGGAGATTAAGGGGGAGGGTAACTATCTAAACATAGATTGAGATGTGCTAGTTTCTTGTTTGAAGAAAAAACCCTGAAAGATTCTTAAACTTCTTGTATTTCTAGATTCTTTATTGATGTTGAGTTCCATGCAGGTTGGAACCAAGACATTTTTCTTCTATTTTGATATCCTTGAATAATTTTATATAGGTCATCTTGCATTTGCTTTGATGGTGGCAATGCAAAATATTGCAGCTTGATCTATTACCTAAAGAGGCAACTAGCACGGTGGCATCAAAAATTGAAATTGTTTTGAAGTATCTGTATGGTTATGTTGTATAATTCTATGCTTCTTCATTGGAAAGTGAGATATCATATTAAGTCTGTAATGTTAGTGCCAAATAAAGAGAAGGATTGAGAAGCTGTTGCAAAGTATTTATGGTGATTGTGCATACCCTCGTCTTTGGATGTGGCATAGGGGTGCCATTTTTAGTTTGATCCTCACAATTTTCCTTTTTGTGATAATTGCTGACACTAGTCATGGGAAATGCGGTATCAAAGCTATGGTCCATAATGGGTTGACTAGTGTCAACACTATGAGTGAAAGAGATAGAAAACCCAAGATCCACGGCGGATGTACTAGCGCGGGATAGCATGAGTGTCGAACTACGTCTCACTAAAGTATTGGCAATAGGACACCAGGTTGTGAAGCTCATACAAGTTTCACCAAACCAGAAATGTACCCAAAATGGAGAAAAGGCACTATACAAATGTAACAAACACCCAAAAGTAGGAATCACAATGCAAGTGTGTAAAAAGATTTTGCAATTTTCAGATTTGAAACAAGATAATTTATTGATTATGCTATGCAATAACCTGAAAATGATGTCTTTTAATGCCAAATTTGATTTCAAACAATGAACTTAATTTGACCGATTGAACTTAATGCAAGAAAGCACAAAAATTTCTGTTTTCTAAAACTCAAACATAGATCTAACAGCAAAATGAAATGAAGCAAACAAAGACAAAATGATGCCCAAAAATTTGAAAAAGCACTTGTACAAAGACAAGTTCGCCCAAGGGCGAATTGGTATTTGTACAGGGGTTGAAAAAATTAAAGTTTGTGTTTCTGGTTTGATGTTTGAGTTTTCTATTTCAGGTTGCAAACTGTGAATTTTGTGACAGATTTTCCTAGTTTTAGGTGTCTCAATGCAAGTGCAACTAGTGACAATAAGTGAACAAAGTGACAACTTTTGGAATGCAATTTTGAACTGAATTTGAATCTAAATGATTGAAAGACACTCTTGATGCAACTACAATGCAAGATGTATGCAAAATTTCTGATTTTTTATGAATTTAATGATGCAAACATGCAAAATTAAACCCTAAGTGCAATGCAAAACACACTAATGCAAATCTAGATCTAGGGTTTTGAATGTCTCCCAATCAGAATTTAGGATGTACAAGGTCAAGTTCACCAAAATGAAATGAAGGAAAAGGAGGGGAGTGAAATAGGTAGACCTAAAAATCAGGGATCTATGTCAAAAAGCAAAAAGGGGTGTCCACCTAATCACAAATGCACCTTTTTCATGTTCGTTAGGAAGAGGGATAGTGCCACAAATGAATAGAATTGACTTGCAACCCTCGAGGTGAATCAACCCTAGGTTTGGACACTATGCTGCCCTAACTTCATTATGACAGAAATGACTAAACAACAATTTTGGGAGAAGAATAAAAGTGCATTAACAATTCAACTTATGAGATTTAACACTTGAAACACGAAGTATTATGATAACATTGACAGAAACAACCCTTAACCAATAGATTTGGAGAAGGTTAGGATGGTATGTACCCGGCTCCAAAAGTGGGTTTCAGGCTCCGATGAAGGACATATTCACCATGGCTCTCTGTACAGGGCTCTGAAAATTCTTTTTGCAGTACTTGGATCTCAGATCTAAGCTTCTGATTCCCCCAGGTTTGACTGTCGGAAAGCCGGAAATAAAATCTATAGGTGAGTTTCCATGTCTTGACAACTTTGATGACAACTTAAATTGCACTTTTGATCCAATTTCAATCCTTTTTCACCTGCAAATCTGCAAACACACAAAGAGGAGAAAAATGTTTGTTTTTGGTGGATAAGGGTTTACCTTGGTCAAACCCTAGTTTGGTAATTAAACCTTGATAATGAAATAATGACAAAAAGGAAGGAATGATGAATGAACACTAGCTCGTTACACCCCACCACACCCTTTAATGGCTACCCTTAGAGGACTGAAGTCTATCACATCACTCCAAGGATTGGATCTTGCATGGAATGGCTTGATTGGATGCTTGATTTGACACTTGATTTGAGGCTTGAAAACTTGAAACCTACATCACAATGTTAGCTCAAAAAACATGCATGAACACACATAAATCTTGACATCATGATAGGATCTTGAATGTTGCAATAATTGACTAATAAATCTGTTCTCCAATGCTCTTGATAATAATCATTGCTCTTAGGATTGATCTCTTGAAATCTTAGATTGCTTGGGATTTGAATTTGATAAAAGACCTTGTATTTATAGGTATTTCCTTAATTACTCGAGAATTAAACATCACAAGCCGACCTTTGCAATTTGAATTCAAATCATTAAAATGCCACCAAAAACATATTAAAAAATGGGACCTGAGACTTAAGGGGGACTTATTCGCCCTTGGGCGAATGGATCCCAAGCCCTAAACCTAGGACACATTTTCCAAGACGTGTAATTAAGTGTAGGCATTGATTAGTGGGTTTCCCTTTCAGAAAACAAAATTAATTAGGCTTGTGAATGCATAATTGGTCCAATTAAAGGCTTAATTAAGTCCAATTAATTAAGGGGATGCAAACATAGTGTGAAAATGTAAAGGAGTACATTTTCCGACACTACACCCTTCAAAATCTAAGATGTTTAAATTTTTGCCCCAAGAGTTCAAAGCAAAATTTCAAATTTGCTAGATTTTAAGACCCAAAACCTTCCATGTCTTTACTTGCTTATTCCATGACTTTCAAAATTCAGTTGTCTCCTCCATCTGAAACAAAATGACTTCCTGGAAAGGTAAGTGGCTCACTTTGGCTGGGATAATTATCATGATTAAAGCATTCCTTTTTGTTTTCCCCACCTACATGTTGTTGGTCTTGAAAATACCAAAAGGCATTTCCTTTGAAATTGAAAAATAGTATGAAGCTTTGTATGGTAAGGTTGCAAGAAAAATTAAAAAAATTCTCTTTTGTCTTAGGCAAAAAATTGTATAATCAAATCCTTACGCAATGCTAGAAATCATAACATTGAAGCTCATATTTAAGCCCTGGGAGCAAAGCTTGCCTTGAACATGTATGCTAAACCGGAATCAAAGTGGTGTAGACTTCTTTAGGCACAATACCTCGATAATTAGGAGAAGGAAAGAATATTTGCAATGGCCAATCCTCCATCAAGATCCAAAATGTGGAACTTTATTACAAATTTTGTAGACATCATTCTCCCTCATCTCTCTTGGGTCATCCACAATGGTGAGAAAACCCTCTTTTGGTCGAACTCTTGGAATGGTCATAAGCCCTTGGGAAATAGATTGAATTTATCTGAAGCAAAGCAATTCTTGATGCAAGCTAGGGGTGAGAAGGTAAAGGACTACTTTGTAATAGAAAGAGGATATTTTCTTCCCAAGGAAAAATGGAAAAACTTTAACGATTTCCCAATCCTAGAAATCAAAGTCTTACTCAACATAATTCTTAATTGTAGAATCATTAGCTTCTCATTTACAGATGATGAACTGAAATGGATGGCCTCTAACTTGGGTCACTACACAGTCAAACAAGGTTAAACAGCTCTTACTCACTCTTCTTTTGAAATTTGGCCTATAACCTTGTGTTGGGGTGCAACTTGCTTGCTCGAAGCTAGTGCTTTTGCTCATTTAGCCCTCCATAATAGGATCCTAACCAACTTCCGATTGGAGAATTGGATATCACCTTTGCTTTCAAGTGTGTTCTCGATGGGGAAGAGTTGGAGGATATTGATCACCTTCTTCTAAAATGAAACTTTAGTTAGAAGTATTGGAAATGGCTTTGTAACCACCTTGGTTAGGAAAGAGTCTTCTCAAATTCTCTTCTCGAACACTTCTTAAGCTGGCCTATTCTCTTGAAAGACTCCATTTTTGCTTGTATTTTGCTAGTGAGTCCTCTTTTAATTTGGCACATATGGCTTGAGCACAACAAAATTATTAGAAAATCATCCTCTAAGTTGGAATTAGTTATCTTTAAAACTGAAAGATAAATATTGGAATCAATAATGTCTCATGTCTTTGAGGCTGCCTCAATAGAAAATTACTTTTCAACTCGAGATAATGAGGTCCTAAAGAAATGGCCACTCTTAAACCCCACTCCGCTCCACCTCCCCTGCCCCCTCTCCCCCCTGTCCTTTGAAGGGACCAATGATCATCCAATCTAGGGCTAGTGTGATCATTAGAGACAATGGAGGAAATTGTCTAAAGGCAATGGCAAAAAAACTTCCAAATGGTACAAATAACATTGCAAAAGCTCAAGCATTGTTATTGGGACTTGAGTTGGCAAAAAAAGTGGGTTTCAAGAAAAAATTGATTGAAGGGGATTCTTTGTTAATTCTTAATTCTATCAAATCTAGGTCTGCTCTAATTGAAAATTGGATTACATTCTCCAAATGGCTTGGAAGATTCCTGATTCTTTTGATTTTTTCCAATGTTCCCATTGTTACAAAGAGGCCAAGGTGTCACTAATTTCTTGGCTAATCATGCAATTGACTCCCAAGAGGTTCTCATTGAATTCGAGGATCAAAATTCTTTGTCTAACAAAGATTTTTTGTAGGTTTTGTCAAATGACTCGATTAGACCCTTTAATCATTTTTAAGCCTTTGTGTGGGGTCTTTGTTCTCCTATCTTGATTCATTGGCATGGTATCCATTTTCTTCCCTTTATTACTGTTTTCATATTCTTTTCCTTAGCCTTTTGGCATCATCGTTTCGTTAGTCATTATTTATTTCTTCCTTCATTGGACTTATTTAATGTTGGTAGATTTGATTTAGACCCTCGTTGTTTCCTTCATTTATCTTGTGTCGTCGTTTTATCTCTTCCCCTGCTTGTGATTTGATTAGAGGTGGTGGATATGGCAATCCCACAACCACCTTGAAGTCCTATGAACAAGAAAACTATCACAACAATGATTTGAGAGAGTTTTAGGCTTTCCAACTTGACAACCTTACCTTGTCGAAATGAGTCTCCCCATATGTATGGTGTGCATTTGTTGGCCTATATCAGAGTTTTCATTTGCAGTTCAGTAGTGTATTGGATCACCATCGTGAATGGAGTTTTTGAATGCCATACAAGATCACAGTCAAGTTTGAGGTTGAATTTGCCACTTTGTTGTTAGACAAAATTTGCAAACTAGATAAAGAATTACACACCAGAAATCTCAGCAGGAATTTTCTAATGCATAGTCCAAGAAATTCAGTATACATTTCAAACAGGAAAGGCATGAATAGAGTACAGTATAGCAATGTTGTTGTCTAGAAGATTATATCTGACCTTTATGGGATGTTTGTTGTACCCAAACCAAATTTTTTGCTTCATTAAGGCATTTTGCTTAAAGAGTCTAAACTTTGTTAAAATGATGTCAAAATACAAGTTTTGGGCAAGTCAAGTATGGACTTTGGTTAGTGTCGTGTCAGTCGTCAGCAGCAATTGGTCAGTACCTGGAGGACAAAACCTGTACTTGGGACCCAAAGCAGAACATGTTATGATGGAGGAGCATTTCACAACTAGATTATACTCCTATAATGTCAATTCAATGGCAGGAAAGGTGTTTTGGAAGCAGAAATAGAGGAAGATTTCAAGCAGAAAGCATATATGCGCCCCTATAGGCCAAGGGCGCCCTTCTTTTTGGAGGCTTAGATCTTGTTGCATGTGCTTGTAAATAGGTTCAATCTCTTCAGAATTAGCCCAACTTTCCAATGAGCTATCAAGCGAAGATGTACATAGTGCAGAACTCCGACAATCGAGGTCGGAAGTTGAGGATACGAGGAGAATGCATGTTACAGAGATTTTCAAGTTTATGGTGTTTGTGCCCCTATAGCTCAAGGGCGCCCTTGAATTTGGCTTCTCAGATGAATGAATTTGCAGATGTGGTCTTCCTGAGACCTTTTCTAGTCTTGTCTAGCTTCGTAGCGCATCAGTCCGTAAGGTGATCCGACATTCTGAATGATCGTAGCAGAGGTTCTACCAAACGCGTAAATCAGAGGGAGGAGAAATGTAAGAATACACACATGCACCTCTATAGGCCAGGGGCGCCCAACCTTTAGGCCTACCAAATGGGGTTTTTAGCATTCATAGTCTTGACGAGACTTGTGCGCAATTACTCCAGCTATCCAACGAGTCCAGCCGTCAGCCTTCGAGATTTGGCAAACGCTCGTACGTGCGAGGTCAGTGTGAAATGTTGAAAAGTGAAAGCAACCAAAAAATGGCTAAGTATGGGAAATACACATCTCCTTGAAAAAGGCACCCTTCTTGTTGAGGTCTTAGAAGCAGTTTTCTTGCTTCGTCACCTCCAGAGACATCTCTTGTAAGTTGATCCAGCTACACAGAGAGACAAACGGTGCGCGAATCGGAGCACTCCAGCTCCCGATGTCAAGGGTCAAGTATGGTGTTTGGATGAAGTTACACTGTTGTCAAAATGGTGTTTGCGTTTTCACAAGCCAGGGGCGACCTTCTTTTTGGGGTCCCTAATGCAGCTTTCAGATGCCTTACATACAATCATTGGATGCAGAATACTTCCAATCACACAATGAGTCTATTATCCAGTCAGCAGGGTTCATCATTCACTATCAGCAATAGTTTGAAGCGTCAGATGGCAAAATAGAGGAATGGCTAAGTCTGGAATCATTGCATCAATTTAATCAAAGGCACCTAATTTTTTGAGGTGTCAAACGTTGATTTTAGCAGTTGTAGTTCCTAGCAGACATTTCATCCTTGCTATGCAAGCTTTGCAGTGGATATCTCAATTCAGTCACAGGTTCACTCAGTCACCCGGAAAGCAGAGCTAAACATGGCCAACTATAACTTTGCAGTCAGCTATTAAATAGGAGTTAGTAAAAAATTCAATAACTCTGGCAAATGGATGCCTAGAAGGTCAAATTCGGACTTTTTGAAATCAGTGAAGTTTGCCAAGTACATCTAGAAACTAATTAAAATAATATTTTAATATTTGTTTTGCATGCATTAGTATTAAAATGGCAATTTTCTTCAATAATTCATTATTGGTGCCTTTTTAATATTAATCTCAAATTTGCATGCTAGAACAAGTTGATATTTTATTATTATTTTAATCCTCGAGACTTAGAGTCAGTGTCAGTTCAGCTAGGAGAGGTCCAATCGAATTCTTTCTTTCAAAATCAAGGTCTTAGATCTTGCAGTCATGCTTTTATGATTCGATTTTGCTCTATTTATGCAAGCATGGCGTCCATTTTATTCATCCAGCCTAGCAAATTCGAATTTCCTTCAGAGTTGAGCGAATTTTCATCAGCAATCAAATTCAAAGGCATCAAAAATATTCTTTTGCAGGTATAGGTCCAGATTCATCAGCAGAATTCAAGGCAGAATGGCGATTTTGTCAGAAGAAGATAATAAATAATAAAAAACTAAAAAACGTCTTTCTTCTTCTCTAAAATTCTTCCATTTTCTCGTCTTAAATTCTCTCACATGTTTGAAGAATTGGTGATTTTTGGTGAAACAAACCATCTAGGTTGATTCAGAATAGCTTCCTCAGTAAAACCCATGTGCTAGAATTTTCAGGAAAATTTGTTCCAAAGCATCAGTTCTTGAGGCTCTGATTTTCTTAACTGAAATTCCTTTACATGGCTGAGTAGAAGTTAAATTTTTGCATTTCTGACATTTTGGGTTGTCTTAGAATCATTTTCTAAGCAAAACCCACATTTCAAAAATTTTCGTGAAAATTGCCCTCCAACGAGCTATTTTTAGCCTCAGTAGGCTATTTTTAGCTTTCCAAAAAAGTTGTCAGAATATAGCCGTGTTCACAGTCAACAAGTGAGTCTTTCAAAATGCAATACACTCAACTCGAATTCAAGACCAAGTCAATCTTGACTCATGACTTCATTGGGACTGTCGATACAAATCTACATAAGGTGCTTCCAGAAGCAGTTTTAGATCCACTCAAGATAAGAGATTCGATAATTCAGAACATTTAGTAATCCGGGTTACTTGAGGCCGCTTCCATACCTATTTCAGTTCATTGCGTAGAATTCGTAATGTCTTGTATTAAGCATTACAATTCTGTTGCACGGGAGATACAATCAGTAGATGGGCGTGTTATTTGCAGTCTCAATCCCCTAGATATTGAGAGAAGTCTTGGTATTCCTCAACATCCAAATAGTCTGGTCATTTCCATGAATCAGAGTGAGCGAGCATTCAATGCTGAGATGGCTAAGTGTCAGAGTAAGATGACAGAGAGGTGGCTGAAACAGAAAAAGACCAAGTTGCCAAACAATGTGGGTCGTGGTGAATACAAGGATGAGTATGCAATTCTGATTACACTTCTCAATCGTGTCTCAGGATATGCAGATGCAAATAAATTCCACCCATGGATGTACTATATCATTGGTCAAATCATCTCTGGGCAAGAACATTAGACTGGGCATCCTTCATCAGCGATGCTATTCACGAACAAATCACCGGTTTCCTAGTTGCACACCAATTTCACATGTGTTCCTACCTTGTGTACTCGATCGCCTATCAAGGTCAGTTTAGAGGGTTGAACACGGTGGGCATACTCAGTGCACAAAAAGTCTATCGTCACTATGATCAACTCGAGTTCATGAAGGCTGAAAGACATTTCAAGCGTGTGCAGGAGGCTTTCTTGACATATACAGTGAGAGACTTGGACCGGGAGTTGCACGTTCGTATTTCAGCGGTTGCTAGAGTGGCGATGGAAGATTGGGCAGACTGGTTCATTCAGTTCCCTACATACACCTACATTCGTGTCTATGGATACACAAGAAATCCAGCTATGCTTCCACGCTATCCTTCGGATAAGACAGTGTTCATGGAGTTCCTGAGGCAACTATATGATGTTCACAAACGTTTGCGCCACAAGCATAAACAGGCTGCCAACTTTCCAATGCAGTTCGAAATCTATTGGCGCAAGACAACAGTTGATGCTAAAGCTGTAGGACAGGAGTTAGAAAATTGCAAACTCGAGTACCTTGTTGACACACGTACCTATGATCCTTGGGGTCATTACGCAACACACCTTGGTAGTCGCTCCTATCATAAAACTACAATGGAGGACTATTGGGTAAATTGCGAGGATGATTTTGAGGTACGCAGACGCAGCTATAGCAGGTTCTCTCTCCTGTAGATATCTATCTTCTTGGTAGAGGAGCTGGAAGGTTTGTCAAAAGATGAGGGAGATGCACTTCCTCAATTTTTCAGAGAATAGGTTGATGGACAACCACTGCCGATTGTTGATTGGTACGCCAAAGAATACTCATCAGTAAAGGAGAGGTCAAGCAGAGTCATTCAAAATAGCATGCTTTATCTCGAAAGCAAGAGGACTAGGAGGCTAACTATTCCTAGAATAGAGCCGCCACCAGTGGGAGTTTCACTACCTTCCTCGTCTAAACCCAAACAAAAGAAAAGGAGTAACCCTCCTAAGAAGAATTTAGTGCCTGATAATTCAAAGGGAAAGGCACTTGTTACTGAGACACACATAGAGCTTGTCAGAAAAACAGTTCAAAGTTTGCCACAGCGTGAAGTTCAGCCATGCATGCCGTCACCAACACCGGAGCAACCTCTAGTTCCAATTCACATCGATTTGGACTTGGACTCGCCACCTCGCAGTGACACCTCTACACATTCACTCTCATCAGAGCCTCCCATTTCTAGTACAGATCATTCCAGTGGGATTAGTCAGGATTCATCTTGGCTTGAGAGTCAGCTGGGAGGAAAGAGGAGACAACCATCTTATGTGCTTGATCATTCAGATTTTGATCATGCTTATCAAGATGCGCCTGACAAGAGGATCAAGAAACAAGTCCACGTGGAGAGGAATGAAGGTAAGGAGATCATCATTGAGACTGTCGTACCTCCAGAGGATAAGAGTCTGAACGAGATTGAAGCTCAGGACTTCGAAGTGATCACAGTCAACTTTGGTAGAAGTACTCGCCAGACAGAGATTGATCTCCTGCAGTTTGCAACAGAGAGCGCAAGGAATAGGATGATGAAAGATGGAGAAGATAAGACAACTCTCAAGGCTGAGATCCAACGGCTTCATCAATACATTTCTAGCCTTGTACACAGAACACGAAATGTTGTCACCTCACTCCCACCGATGTCAGAACCACCAGCAGAACAAGGTCAGCTTGATCACTTGGTTGCATATGGCAAACGTTTGGATGATTGGGAGGAGGAGTTTGTTACTAGAGGTCGCTTTGTGCTTTCAGAGTTATACCAGTTGCAGTACAATGCACGTGAGCTCTGTCTACAACTTCAAGATGAGGAGCGCGACTTGGCTATTAGTAGACCCAGAGATGAGATCCTGATTGCTAACTTGGGGATGTCATATGAATCAATCACATATGCAGAAGATAAAGAGGTTGTCTACACTTGGAGGACACAGTTGATCTTCAAGGCGAAGATAGAAGAAACAATAGCATCAGAGTTGGTTGAGAGCAAAGAGCACGTCACTAGTGCACTCCGTTCCGTGAGAACCTTCGTGTCTCAACTACCATGCCAGTATCAACGTGTATGTGGTGATTATGTTGAGCTTGCTGACGTTCAGTCAGAGTTTCAGACACTCATTCACGATATTTTCAGTGGGGAGACCATTGGTTGTAAGATGAATCAACTTATGGTCATGTTAGCATTGTTTGATGAGGCAACCAAGAGTAAAGGCGAGTTTCAATGTCAGATCATGGGCGGAGAAGACATGCTACATAGGCACAGTATACTTCGGCAGAGCTTTAGTCCCCCAGAGGGTGACATAGTCAACAACCTCGTGGATGGGTTGATTGCTCGAGATCAAGGCCAGTAGACTTCAGTTCCCATCTTTTAGGATAGACTTCAATCACGGCAGTTAACTCGATGCTTCTTTCCAGGTTAACTCGCTATCTCACATCTCACACATGTCTATCTTGGAAGTATCTATGTTCACTTGGAGTTTCATTTAGGATTTACGTTAACTGATGGTAGTATTCCAGTTAACTTGCTTTCAATAAGGACATGCATGCTTGCACATTGTCCATTTAGATTAGATGTACCAGTTAACTGATGGTTGTTTACCAGTTAACTGTATAGTTTGTTTTATTAGGGTTTAGCAATAAAATCTTGCATGCATTGCACGACTATAGTTGACTCAAGGTGATTTTAGGGTTGCCTACACCTTTGATGTCTATAAATAAGAGCTTTCAGCTCATTTGTAATTAACTTTTGCACGCAATAGCAATATATGCTGAGTTTACCTTGCCTGTAATATTGTTATTTTGTATCTGTTCATGAGTGATTACTGTTATAATAAATAGATGAGCCTACCTTGCCTTCATGTTATTATCATGGTGTTTGTTCAATCTTAGTTAAATGGGGTTGCTAGTTTGATCGTTTGTTGTATGCATGTTTCCCTAATACAATTTGTTGTCCTAGTTGCTTACCTTTGTTTTGTTTATAATAAGCCTATTCAGAAGAGCAAATAGTTGAGCCCACCTTGCCTTCACGTTGCTAATCTGCACTCAAGGCTTATCGTTTGATGTGTAATAGTAAACCTATTCAGCCAAGCAAATAGTTGAGCCCACCTTGCCTTCATGTTGTGAAGTTGTACCCTGTTTACCGTATATTCGTTTGTTTTAATAGACTTCTTCCCGAATAAGCAAATAGTTGAGCCCACCTTGCTTTCATGTTGAGAATCCGCACCTGAAGTTTATCGTGTAAACACATTCCTGCTCCATTTCCTCATGCTCTGTTTTCTTGAGGAGATTGGATAGTTTAAAGCTTTAGTTTTTAGTTGTAGTTAAGACCTGCGAAACCAGAGAAAACCCTTAGCTGCAACGTCCTTGGTTTCCTTAACCTTGTGCCTCTTCCAACTGAATCGAAAAAGATAGGTTTAGATTACTTTACTTTAGAAACGCATATCAGCAAAAGAGGGAGCTTCCCCTCCTAATTTGAAAAACACTCATTACGCAGTGTGCATAGTTGTCCGTACTAACTTATACTCCAGAGCTGTTAGTTATTATGCCAACAATGTCAATGAATAGGCAACATATGACAAGCATTAGCTGAGTTGTAGCTTTTCTCATCCTAAAGGACTCCTGTTTGAAGATTTGGACGTTGTTTTGTTTTATATTCCTCAGAAGCATACACAAACCAACCATAGAGGAAATGATAGTCACATTAGTCCATGACATGCATAAATATATATTTAGCTATACTTGTGTATTTTTCTCTTTTCCATGGTAATATTGGAAGGCACTATACAATGGAGGTCACGTGTTCAAATCCAGATGGGGTTAGGGTAAATGGAAAACCAATCCCCTTGTGTAATTTATAATGGGGTCTCATACACCAAGTTGTTATCTTGTTTGGTGTTGACCTAAATATATTACTTTTACCTTATATAATCTCTATAAGATACTTGAGGTGGGGCCATAACACAGGCAGTAACTTTTTAACATATAGAGTACCCTCTTCTACATAGCACTTTGTCATGAATGGGATTTATTCTGTTCCAAAAAATTCCATGCATGATCATTGATTGTACATTTGAGAGGTAACCTTATAGTGGGTATATACATGGAATGTGGCCTCTTTTGTAGCTGTACTTTATTTCATTTGCATGCCACAACTCAACTGTGTCAGCCAAATTAGAACTTCATTTGCATTACCTCTTTGTGCATATTCTGTCCATGTGCCCTCTTTTGTGGCAGAGTGACACTTCTCTGTTACCTCATAATTGGTTGAAGTCTTGTTTGTCCTTATAGCTGCTTGCTTTCCAATATCCTGACATAAATACATATGTAATAATATCTAGAACTTTTTGGCAAAAGTTTGATGTCTACTAAAATCGGATTCTTTCTATCCCAAAGCACTGATTTCTTTTCATTTCTATCCTAGCCTTCCAAGACTGATCCTCCATACAAAGTTTCATGTAACATTCTGGAATTTATTCACCTTGGTCATTCTCTGGTCAGTCTAACCCTCAAGCTTAAACGAAAGCAAAGCTCTTTCACTTGACATTATAACATGTCAATGATTCATCATCTCATTTCCTATTGAGGTTTATAAAGGGTAGATTTTATGTAGTATCCTGACACCCTAAATTCATCTCTTACTCTTTCAGGATCCTTGAGAAGAGTAGGTAGATTGTAGATCAACATGTTAGGGACCGATTCTATTATGTATCCTAATGTATCATATATTTTAGCCCAGTATGTTCTTCAGAAAATGTTTTTGAGAACTATGCTGCAAGGATAATTCTACTTTAAAATAATGCAAATATTTCTACACTCATTTTTGCATCAAATATTTATTTTAAAGCATGTAAGAAAATTTAAGCCAGAACTTGGCATACTTAACTTTCAGGATTGGATCATTGTGGATGATAAGTTTACCATTTGTGGCATCTGCTTTGGAAGATCGATGTCAACATATTTATAGTTGAATATGAATTTAGGCATTATACAGGATGAAAAATTTATATCACGGTGATGCTTGTGTCAATGTTGACCTCTTTTCCAACTTAAAGACGTACTAAAGCATTTTTTTTACCTTTTCATTTTGCTCAAGTCTTAGTCAATTGAACATTTATTTCTGATTTCGCGTACATTTTATCTTAAGTATTTAATTCTTTGCCTTGCATTCTAAGAAATCATTTATATGTTGCAGGCAAAACCTTTCATTCAAGAATCAAATATCGACGCAATAGTTGATCCAGTGATCAGAACAAGCTATGCACAAGAAGCTATGTGGAGGGTTCTAGAAACTGCAATGTTAAGTGTGGAGCCTTTTTCTGTTCGTCGGCCCTCCATGGAAGACATTGTACGTGAGCTTGAGGATGCCTTTATTATTGAGAATAATGCTTCTCAGTACATGAAATCAATTAGTGGTTCATTTCGCTTTTCCATGGATCCAAAATCACTGCCACCCATATCAGTCTATCCAAATGAACCATCATCTGTTTTTTCAGAGACTTTAGGTTCCCCACTTCCAAGATAGACCACTTTCATGTTTACGTTGATGACTTGAAAAGAATGGAACAGCTAACTGTTCTGCTATATGTGTTACTTATTCATCTTAGAGGTATCCCTCTGATCATTCACTTGTCAACACTTAAAAAATTAATGGTAGTCATCAGTGACTGGAAACAATATCTGAACCTTGATAAGAATATGCTTGGTTGTGCAGACTATGATTTATGAAGATGAGAACAGTTCTTCAACTTGTGTCTGCAGTTAGAACTTGAGGCTCCAATGCTCATGATTGTCCCAAAACATGAAATGCAGAGTTGTAAAGGGCTACATATTGAGTACTTGAATGCAAGTTTGACCACTCCATTGTTTTCATGCCTGGATGCAACGGATTCAACCCCACTATTTGGGTAGTGAGTTCCAACTGAAAGTTTAGTATACCTTGGATCCTTAAAATGAATTAATTGCCTGGTATTGCATTTAAAACATAGTACTAAAGCAGAATTTTCAGCCATTAAGAAAGGACAGGCGAACTGAAAATTTGAACTTATGGCCCATAAAATTTTGAGCTTAATAGTGATTTTGATGCTTAACAATTTATTATTTTCCCAGCCAATAGTTTGATGCATAGAGAATTACACCGTCATTCATTATGGTATTCCCTTTGTATTGTGACTACACGATGGCTGTGAAGAACAAATGAAAGATACATGTTGAAATTTGCTTGCCTTCATTCTTACCGTGCTTACAAATCAGAGTTGGAAATGAAACTATTTGTTCAGCTAAGCACCATCAAAGTAGCCAAAAGAAATTCCATTGCTGCCTTAAAATGTTTTATAAAACCAGGCACACTTCATAAGGAACTAGAATTTGATGATTGCGTTTTGACTGTCACCGGAGGAATGAATTCACACGGCAATTGTTATATAATATATCCATAGTTGAGATTTATTCTGTAATTATAATAATTACATACTGTTACACATAGGATTTTAACTTCTATAATCATAGACTTTCATCACATCCTAGTTTATAATTGGCCATGTGCTTGCTACAAGCTTTTGCTATTGTATTCCATGGATCATTTATGCAGAAGAAAATGGTTTCTGTTATATTTTATGTAAACTTGACATCTCATGTGCACATTATATTTGCTGTTATGTTAGTTTCAAATTCCTGGATGCCAATAGTCAAATAATGTGATTTTTTGAAGAAAAACAATTTTTTCAAACATCTTAAAACTTCATTTACCAGTTTCTGTAATTTGAGATATCCATTTCGACGATTTCTATGATTTTGAGAACTGTTTCCATTGAGTAGACTTGTCAAATTTCCAAGCAAACTCACTTGGATTCAAAATTTCTTTGTTTCAAACTTATTTACAAAACTGAAAGTGGACCCGGCTCTCGATGTATTGACACAATATTGTAATGTTCCTAGGGTTTACAACGTTGATCTAAAGAATAACAGCAAAATAATTCATTCAAACAACCTACACAGAAATGGAGTTCCAGCACTGATATACAGTCTAGCAAAATTTCAGTTATATAATCACTCAAATCTCAGTTTAAGCAAGAACCTGGTACAAGGCAGATGTGATGTGAATGAATTTACAATTGTCTAAAACACAAGACTGGGCTGATCTGAGCTAGGGTTTGAGGCATGGCAACCCTCAAACATAATTGCCTGAGCGATGAAGTTGTTGTAGGATTGGGCGTCTAATCAAGACCTTGGAATCTGGAAATGTTGCTGAGGAATCTGATGTCGCCAAACTGGAGTTAGGTCTGCTTCAGGTCTGGTTGGCACAGCCTGCCGCTTAGGTTTAGCCTCCTATTTGCTTGGTCTGCTGGTCATTATTGCTTTCTGTTGGAAGATGTGCTATGATTCAAGTTGGCAGCGCCCGTGATTCAATCTTCAGATCATAACCCTCCAATGATCAACGTCCATGTTGATGTTCTTCAGACTGCTGCACTGGAAGTGTCTGGGTTTGATCAGCCTGAAAATGATTGATAATGGAAATCAGCAATTTGTAGAAGGTGATCGTGCAACTCACAGTCAGAAAATGCTATAAAGGTCTGATCAAGTGAGGTAGGGTTTTCGTCCCTGCAGAGCTGATTGCAATTTGCAACAGATCAATTCTCTAGCTCCCTTCCCTCAGCCAGCTAAAAATAATTTTATACCTGTTTAAATGAAAGATGGCGCCCAAAAGAAGATCCAGGTCAACCCAAAAAAAATTATTATTATTTTTAATATTAATTTATTTAAAGTTGGCGCCCAAATTTAAATTCAGATCGGCCACCAAAATGAAGCATTTTATTAATTAATATTATTATTACTATATATTTTATTATTTGTGTTTAAAAACACCGTTATTATTGAAAATAAACACCATCACAATGCTGGTATGCATCGGATATGATAGTCCTTCTGCCCAAAATATTGCTTGTCCTCAAGCAATTTTAGATTCGAATTAACAAAGATCTCAACTCCTTCCCACATGGCGTCTTCAAGAGGCAAATTCTTCCATTTCACTAAATATTCAGGTATGACCTTGTTCTCAACTTCTCTCTCACATCCACGATCACCTTGGGCTCCAAAATCAATTTCCCCTCATCATCAAGTTGGGGTAGCTCTGAGGAAAGAGTGATTTGTTGACTAAGGGCCTTCTTCAAGCATGACACATGAAAATATTGTGTATTTTGTTCTTCTTAGGAAGTTCCAACTCATATGCCACCTCCCCAACCTTTCTTATGATCTTATACGGTCTATAGAATCGTGGTTTCAACTTTTCAACACCATTTCCCTTAAGGGTAGATTGTTTGTAGGGTTGTAACTTCAATAATACCATGTCTCCGACCTCAAAAAATCTATCACTTTTGTGGCAATCAACATACAACTTTTGTTGGGTTTGGGACAAATGTAGGTTTTTTTTTAGTGCTTTCACAATATCCAAACTTTGTTGAATCAAATCTCTAGCTCTTAGTACTGTACTATCCAAAAGAATCAAGTCTACGAATGAAATAACATCATACCCATAAAGTGCCTTGAAAGGAGTCATACCTATTGACATGTGATGGGTGGAATTGTAGTAATACTCCCCAAGGTGCAATCATTTGACCCATGTTGTTTGCTACCTCATAACATAATTTCTCAAGTAACTTTCTATCCACTTATTCACAATTTATGTTTGTCCATCAATTTGAGGATGATAGTTAGTGCTTGGGGTCAATTATGTGCCTGTCAAACGAAAGAGCTCTTGCCAAAACAAGTTGATAAACTTGCTTTCCCTAGCACTTACAATGTTCCTTGGTACCTCATGAAGTCTAAAAATATCCCTAAAGAACAAATCAACAAATTGTGGAGCCTTGTACTATGAAGAAATAACATTAAAATGAGTATATTAAGTGAGCCTATCAACAACCACGTAGATACAATCCTTACCTTGCACTTTTGTGAGGCCCGTGATGAAATCCATGGAGACACTCTTCCAATTATGGTTTGGAATGCTCAAGGGATGCAACAAACCGGTTGGAAATACATTATTTATTTTGTTTTATTGGCATTACCATACACTCCCTAACATGCTTCAACACATCATTTTTTAACCCTTTCCATGAAAAATGTTGCCTTGCTTGTAGGTCTTGTAGTAACCTGTGTGTTGTAAAACAAACTTGCATAATAATAATATAATCTGAAATATGTTGTAAAAACTTGATAATAATATGCCACTTCGAGGGGACAACCTCTTAGTCCACTTCAAGGGGGATACCTCCAATATTATTCAATAAAAACACAATACTCAATATGATGATAATAACCTACATATACCTCTTATATATACCATATTTATGCTTAGGATATCACTTAGATTGACATAGATAATCCTATTTAAGCTTTAGGCTGACCTAAATAACTCAATAACAATATAATAATAATGTGACTTAATAAAGAGTTAAGGTAGCCACAAGCCAACTACTCATAACACTATACACACTGTAGGGGTAGGGGAATAACATTACCCTCCTCTTTACAAAAGCATTGTCCTCAATGCTAAATTTTTCCCTTCTTCTTCTTCTTCTCCATCTCATTTTTTACTTTCACTGTTTCTACTATTGCTTCTTGTTCTTCTTCTTTTCCTTCTCTTGTTCTTGCTCTTTCTCTTTCTCTTTCTCTTTCTCTTTCTCTTTTCTTGTTCTACTTGTTCTTTTTCTTTTTCTTCTTTTTTGTGGCTACTTTTTGTTGTGAAGAAGTTCTAGAAACATAATTTTACAATAAATCACACAAATGAAGTCATAATACTCTAATTTTTTTTTTATAGCTTACCAAGGTCTAGGTCTTTCCTAGAAAAATCTCTCAAAAATTAGGTGTTTTGCAGTCTTGAGAGAAAATTTGTTGGAAACAGTAATTCCACAATAAATTAATTAATTATGATCCAATTACTTTGGAGATTTTATTGTATGCTCCTCTCTTCCTGATTAAAAAACCCACTAAAAATTAGGAATAAATTTAGCCGAATGTGGAAGATATGTACTTTCCAAATTTTGGAAGAAACCCTAATCTCACAATAAATCACTCAATTCTCCTCCAATTCCTTTGATATATGGATTGTAGTTTCTTGAATATGCTCTTAAAAAACCCTTTAAAAACCAAACAAAAATTTGTCAAAATTTGGTTGATGCATTTCACAAAATGACCTACGAATTTGAAAAAATTGCCTTGTCATCACAGTGCCACAATCATGTTTTGATGCCACTTGTTATGAAATAACTTTCACAATAGAAAAATATGATAGGAAATATGTTGCAAATACTTGATAATAATATGCCACTTCGAGGGGAAAACCTCCTAATCCACTTTGAGGGTACCTCTCTACCTATACCTCCTATATTTACCATATTTATGCCTAAGATATCACACAAGTTGACCTAGACAACCCTATATAAGCCTTGGGCTGACCTAAATAACTAAATAAAAATATAATAATGATAATATGACTTAATTAAGAGTTAAAATTGTCACAAGTCGATTGCTCATAACACTATACACACTATAGGGTTAGGGACATAACACTAGGTGACCAACAAGTGGTGTTTCATGACATGCCCTCAAAAATCTTTCCTTCACCTTAATTTTGGTACAAGATACACCCAATCTTTTTATAAGATGACTTCATCAAACACCTTGAACCTGTCATCTTGAAACTTCCCATCCAAAATGACAATGGCAACTATATTCTTAGTATATTCAGCCATTATGGAATCCTTCCAACTAGCAAATATCTTAGTCATAGAGCAAAAGTAAGGTTTCTTAGATAGCACATCAACCACCATATTATTCTTTCCCTTAACATAATGTCAACATCATAGGCTTGTAGTTTGCTTACCCATTTATGTTGTCTATCATTCAAATCCTTTTGATTGAGAAAGAATTTCAAGCTATTATGATTGGTTTTTACCACAAACTTCCCACAAACCAAGTATTGTCTGAATTTGTCTAGTGCATGCATGATGGCCAACATCTCCTTGCCATAATAGAGAAGCTCCTTTTTGTCTCCTTGAACTTCCTACTCTTAAATGCTATAGTGTGTTTATTATGCATAAAGATTGCTCCAATCCCCTCTCCTAAAGCATCACATTTTAAATCAAAAGGAAGTGAGAAATCCAAAATGTCCAAAACAGGACATGAGCTCATTACCTCCTTGACCTTCTCAAAAGATCTTTGTGTTAAAGGGCTCCAAAAGAAAGCTCATTTCTTTGTCAAATCTGTTAATGGGGAAAACCCCTTAAAATAATTGTTATAGTAGTTGCAAAGTCCCACAAATCCTCTCAATTGTGTCAAATTCCTCGATCTAGGCCAATCCTATATTGCCTTAATCTTTTCCTCATCCACGCTAACCCCTTGGGTACTAATCTTAAACCTCAGATATAATATTTCAATTTAACCAAACTCACATTTAGATGCCTTGGCATAAAATGAATGTTGTTCAAGTATGTCAAGCACCTCATCTATGTGCCTCAAGTGATTCTCCCATGTCTTACTGAAATCAAAATGTCATCGAAGAAAACCAACACAAATTTCCTCAATTGCAAATTAAATACCTAATCATGCATGACTGAAAGGTGGTTACTTCTAAAAGGAAGAGTGTTAACAAGTGAGAGGCTAATAAAATTGGGGATGGCGGATCCTTTTAATTGTGTCTTATGTAACGAAGTATTAGAAAACATTGATCACTTGTTCTTACATTGCCCATATGCACAAAGTTGTTGGGAATTCATCAAACAAAAATTGAATTTGTATCTTCCACTACCACAAAATATTTGGGAACTAGTCTTATATAAGACAAGTATTTGGAGTCATTCCTGCAATAGTTGTTTGGTCCTGTGAGACAAGGATTGTCAGGGTGGACCGATTACACTTGACTCATGATGAATCAAAGCATAACTTCGCCAAACATACCTACATCTACAAACAAGATCATTCGAAATGGAAATATAAACTAAGCATTTAATTGAAAATGAGAGCTACAAACTACACAAAAACAGTTAAACTCCTAACCTAGCCCATCTGAAACTTATCTTGTTTTGAAATTGGTGTTGTGTTGATGTGAAATGATGATCCTTTCCTAATCTTGTGATTAGTGAACCTGTTTCAGTCGATTATGTAGATACCGAAAATTGGTCTAAGCCTGCGAGTACACATTCGACATAATTTTATATAGTCTGTGGTCTTGATTAAATAATGTTTATTATTTAATTACCCTTTCTAACACATATTTCTTCTATTAATTAAATACCCCTTTTTAATTAATTCATTAATTCATAAATAACCTTTATTCAACTTGATTAATTAAATAAGTCATATTTATTTAATTATGTTGCTAACTAATTAATTCTTCCCCCTTTATCTATCAATTAAATATTTATTATTTAATTACCCTTTTATCATACTTTTCCTTCATAATTAAATATCTTTATTTAATTATTCATTTAACCCCCTTTAACTTTAATTAAATATTTATTATTTAATTATTCACATTATCCTTTTCAAAACAGTCAAATTAAATGAATTATCTTTATTTATTTAATTAAAGTCTCCTATTTTCGAATGTTGAATTAAATTAGCATTTAATTCATATTTTAATTAATTTATGTCAATCAGTTGACTTATCATTCACTCACCTTCTCACTCGAGATCTATTTTTAGTTCTCCAGTTATCTCCGGATTCAACACCTGTTTATCTCTACGAGAAGACTCTCCGTCACAACTAGTCGATTAACTAGTTCTAACTCTTGTTTGCATTCAAATGCATTAGTCTTCGAGTTCTAACTTTGTCTTTTGCATACAAAGTCTATTTCTTCTATTTTTGAAGATTAAGATCCTGAACTCGTGTTCTAACTTAATCTCTATCTGCAGTCTTTTATGAACTCGCGTTCTAACTCACGTTCTATCTGAGATAGAACTCATATCACATGGCATTCATCAATCTCATCCGTCGATCTCTCTTTCAATTTGAGCCGATCGTTCGAAAACCCAAAATCTATAAAATGGCCTGTCATTATCATTATTCCTCCTCCCAAAATCATACACTTTTGAGAAGAGACTTATCTTCGATATTTTGCTTAGACACTCGACGAAGTTATACTTGCATTCAAACATAGAAATATAAGGGCAAGAATACTGAAAAGGCAAAATGGAGAAGAACAATCAAGATAATTCGAAGGGATGAACGCATATTCGGTGAGAGTTTTCCATTAATTTGTTTAGTTTGTTTAGTTTATTTCCTCGTTCTTTGTTGTTTGATTTTAGATTATTATTTAGATTAGAATTAACTTTGTTATTCTAGTTGTAGATTATCCATCCATCATCATCATTCGAAAGATACATCTATTTTAATCTACTGTTACATTTGGTGAACCCGACGTGAACACGCTTCAAAATTCACACAAATTTTCGTCTTTCCGTTTTTCCATTTTTTGTTCTTTTTGCAGGTTTCTCGTACGACGAACCACATCTGTTCCGCAAAATGACGCATCTGTATCCATGAGCCGCATCTGTGAAAAACGGCGACGCATCTATCATCCCAAACCGCATCCGCCTGTCAACATCGAACCGCATATGTGGCTCCAAAAGCCGCATCTGGCTGGTAAATCTTTGCCACCTTTTTATTGATTTCCGTACGTCCATATTTTCAGTTTTCGCTTTTTAGGTTGTTCTGATTTTTGCTAATGTTTGTTTCAGTTATGTTAAGGTGGAATAACTTAGTGTTTGTAGGATAAAGCATAGAAGACAATTAAAACCAAAAACAATTTTTTGCAGGACGAAAGCCGAAGAACAATGAACTACTGATAAATTTGCATGCAGGACCTAATGCCTTTTTGTTAATTTATTTATTTAAGCAAGCTTTTGTTTGGTAGATAGATAATCGTCGTGTGGGTTAAAAAGAACTTTTTGTTTGATAGATAGACAATTGTCATTTGGATTAAAAAGAACCACTGTCTTCTTTGTCTGGTGCTTTGCACATATTGGTCACCCTTACGATTCAGTATATCGAAGTATCCTCTCCCCTTACGCATTCATGCGATCCTGGGTGTAAGAGAAATGGTTATTAACTCTAGAACTTGGGCCTGTCTTGGTGGGAAAAAGTACTCACCCCAAGACGACTCAAATCGGTAGCATGCTAAACACCAAGCGACTTCTAGCTGGTATATAAAAGTGGATTCTTGGGGAAAGCCCAAGAATCACGCGCATTGTTCCGACGAGATGGATAGAAATGGACTCTCGTCGACGTTGGATAGTGTTCCATGAACGAAATGCGCTTATTAAACACCTTGTTGTAGAGTTACCAAAATCTTACCTACTTGTTGGCGCAACAGGGTCATCCCTGTGAAGCCGTCTTACATTCTTACGGTTTATGTGTGGAAATGAAATGTATGCGATGGGACTTTCATAGATACAGTAGCTTGGCTGCCCCGTATAAGTTAGTGTCGTGGAGGGGAGCCAGTGGGGTCAAGCTACTAGTCATTCACCATAAATATGCGTAGCTGGAGAAATCTAAGTAAGAATTCAACAAGTATTGTCCTAAAAGCCTAGGTTGTAAATGTTTTTCAAGTCTTAACAATCCTTTCATCACAAAAAAAAACTGAAAATACATTAATTGTTGTGTTTGTTTTCTGTTGTATTCGTCAAAAACTTGATCAAACAAACAAAGTCAGTCAACAAATTTCGGGAAAATTTCAACTGTCAGAATATTAAGTCGCATTTGCTAGTTTAAATGTCGCATCTGTATTGGAGAGTCACATCTGTTAGGGGAAAAACCACATGTGTCTATCAAAACATTCATCATTCACAGTCTGGATATCATGAGTCGCAACTGTCACATTGTCAGTCGCATGTGTGCATGCAAACCGCATCTGTCAGTTTTCGAGCCGCAAGTGTCTGTCAGAAAAATCTAGGTTTACAGAGTCAAAAAATTAGAACCGCATGTGTGTCGGTAAACCACATTTGTCAAAAGAAAAACCACAATTGTTAGAAACACCACATGCACTGTCAAAAACCACATCTGTCAAATTTTGAACCACAACTGTTAGGTGAACCGCATTTGTCTATCAACAGAAAACATCAAAAACCGCAAGCTGAGTCTGAAACATTACTATCATTTTCACTTCTGGTTCTTAAGATTAACCTTGGACAAAAACTAAAAAAATTTGCTCAAAAACCTTGCATCATTAGGTGTCATATACGTCTTAGTCACAATCAACGTCTTAGTCATAGTCATCCTAAGTTGCATGCATATAGATACTTTATCTTAGTGCGTTTACATAAAAGATTGCTTACAAATGATGCTCAAAATGCCCACAAAGGACAAAAAGCTGGAAATACATGAAGGACAGCCAAAAACTGACTGTAGAATGCACCAACAGAAAAAATAAGTGATGAGACCCACATCACTGGAAAGTTGAGAAAACCAGCTTTCCGACGATATCTCGTTTGCCAAAAAACGATATCGTATGCCCAAGTTACGACCTCTGGAAGAAAATAGCTCCAAAGAGGAAAAAAAGCCAGCGTTGTATTAAATTTGACAGTCATATGGCCGTTGCAGCAAAAATGCGGGCTTAAATTTGACGGCCAAATGACCATCACTGCAAAAGCATAACTAGGCTTATTTTAGAAAAAAATGTTTTTTTTAAAAAAAGAAACATTACCAAAAAAAAAATATTGGAGGTGGGGGAGGCACGTGGCCCACCCCCACCGTACCCCTGTGCAGTCGCGGCAAGTCTGCGCAGGTACACTGCCGGCCTGCGCAGGGTCTCGACCTAAGCAAGCTGTAAAAAGGCTTTGCTTTTTTTATTTTTTTTAATAAAAATCAAAAACCTTACAAACTGGATTTTTTTTTATCAAAAAATTTTTTGACGAAAAATGCAGAAATAGTAATAGTAAATTTTACCAGGGTTTTTTCCAATTTGCGCGTAGATGATGGCCGTATGGCCGTACCAGCAAAAAATTTTGCCCCAAAATTCAACTTTGTCCAAAATGGACAAATGAACAGTTGATTTAGGGGTTTTGGACCGCCGCAACCGCAATGGCAAGGTCCGTTTGAGCTCAAAATTCTTTGAAATTGTAGGTATGCCCTGGATAAAAAAAAACAAACCCCAAACCCTTGAAGCTCTGAAAATCTTTAAAACAAGAACATGAAGCAGTAGGTCTAGAGCTCTGATACCATGTAGAAGTTGAGAAAATACAACTTCACAAACCTCGAAGATCACCTGCATGCAAATAACCTGTCACAAAAGAAGAGATGGAGACAAACAAGCAAGGGTTCTCTGAAAACTGAAAAAGTATATATCAGAGAGAATGAGAGAATGAATTGATGTGATAATACAATAAGATCAATCCTTATAAAAGGAGATTGAGAAACCCTAAAGAAACCCTAATAGGAAAACCCTAATAGAAGCCCTAATAGGAAAACATTTAATAATTAATATAATTATTAAATGTCACTTTATGCAAACTAAAGTGAAATCTTAAGAAGGGAATAAAGGTAACTTAATCAATATAATTAAGTTAAAACCTTTACTCTAACACATTGCATATCACAGAATAGATAACTTTCCTCATCATTGGATACGTTCATGTTCCGATTTGTCACAAGTCATTGAACCTAGTCACTTTAGTCCTATTTGTGAATCTTTCTAGCTCAACAGTCTAGTTTGGGAAATTCATCTTGTCACCGTCTTTGTCCTACAATCAGGTTCCTTGGTCAAATTCAAATCCTTGCATGCATTTATTCCATAGGTGGTAGGTTATATCCATTTTATAATCATTTACTGTCATAGTCTACTCAAAATTTTGTATATTGTCCATCCTACCATACGTCATCTTAGTCTACGTCTTTTTAGAAATCATTTAAGCAACATCCGTTATTATCAGAAAATCCAAAAACATAGACATAATTCAATATCATTTGCATTACTATCCACCACCATGTCTTTCATTCACCTTGATATGCTTGCTAGTCAAGTTGAATACCAATTACTCCGCATGGGTCAATACCAACAAGCCATAGACTTCAAAATAAAATTTATCCAATCCAAATCCCAATCAACTTCAACCCATGGTCAACTACCCACATATCCCTCTTATCAACAACCCATAAACTCGTCTTCCATCCATCTACCCTCATTATCAAGAGTCTCTTAGCATAATCCATGCCGTTAATCCACAACAAACATCCATTAATCACCCTTACCTTAACCTTGGCAAGGAAAACCAGCCACCCACTAGTCTATTCCAAGCCTCCACATCCTATCCTAGTCCATCATCCCTCAACCCATTCCAAGCCTCCACATCCCATCCTAGTCCATCATCCACTAATCCTTTCCTACTCACTCCATCCCAACTTGCATTTAGTCATGAGAATGTATTTATTCATGGTCTCCAAAATCACATCCCATTGCCTACACTTGAGGATGCATGTCAAAAAGAAAGTCCAAAGCATGACATCATGGCTTCACCTTCATGTCAAGATCAACGAAGTCCATCCCATGACCCTATCTTTAGGTCTATCCAAGAAGTCCTTCTAGATAATCATGGCAACCAAAATACATTTATCCTTGATCGAGATTTCATCCCCAATCAAATCATCCAAGACAAACCTATCTTTGATCAAGACACTACCATTGATCAAGAAATCCAAAATGATCCACTTATCGACCTTTATGCCATTCATGATCAAACATTTGAGGTTGATCCAAACCAAACTTTGAACACCGCCATTTCCCAAAATGAGACACTTGCCTCCTTTGGAAACATAGATGATCTTCCTCTAGAATGAGAGTCTTCTACACTAGACATATTTTCAAATGATCAAGCTATAGCTAAATTCACTAGACTCCATGATAATGACCATAAGGACTGTTACAGATTCTATGGAAGAGAATCAATGAAACTATTGTGATAAATGTATGAAAACCTAGTTTATGCAAAAATGAACATGATGCAAGCTAAATTACCATGATTTTATGCTACAAATGTTATGTTATTGCTAAGCTAATCTAAGCTAAAATTATGCTAAAAGATGAAAACCCTAATTCATATACAAAATAAGATGGATGGATGGAAGCCATTAATGGATTCTCTAAGCTATTATGCAATGAAAATGAGCTAAAATAAGCTAACAAGTGAGTAAATATGAGAGTATGGATACAAGTGATTTCAACAACATAATTTTGCTCTAAAAGATGGATCCATTTGTCTCCAAATAGTGACCTATTTATAGGAGAGCAAATGAGAATTAGAGGGTTGAGATTGAAAATATTAATCAACGATCGCAGATGAAAAGGAGAGGCATGGATCATGGATTTTCATCAACGGATGAGAATGCATGATGGGATTTAATCAAGGGTTCACATTTGCTTCAAACAAACACACTTTTGACCTGCACACACAAGTCAAAGGTGACTTGTTCAAAAGGTTAAAAGATAACTTGTAACTCAAGTTACAAGGTAACTTACATTTGAAGCCAAGTGAAAATATCCCTTTTGGAATATTCTTATGGGTGAGGAAAAAAACATTTTGCAAATTAAAACAAAGTTTTAATTGTGCAAAAAAGGGATAAGGAATATTCCCTTTGCTTAGAGGAAAATTAGTTTAGTTGTTAATTAAACAAGATTTAATTTATGCAATTAGGATATTAGAAGAATTAAAGTGACATTTATTAAATTAGATGATTTAATAAATGTGGGAAAGGTGAAATGATATTTAATTAAATAACTTAGATTAGGGAATTAAATTAAATATGTTGATTTATTTAAGTTAATTAGATGAAATTTTAGCATGAAAGGGGGTGAATTAACCTAATTAAATTTAATTAGGCCAATAGATGAAAATGATGCAATTAATTAATTAGCTAGGCTAATTAAATCAATTAAGCAAAAAGCGGATGGGTTAAAGAAGAAATGATGTTAGTAAATCTGATTTAAATGTATGATATCGATTAGGACATTTTTTCAGTGTCTACATTTTGCCTTTTTGAAGCGAGGTACCTGCTATTTCGGTTCAAAGAATAATGCTCATCAGATGAAAATTGTTGCTCAAATCAAAAAATATTTTTAGTTTTTGTTTTTAGATGCCCTGGTGGAAGGATAAAGTTGATTCCTTGCCCCCTTGAGAAATCAGGGGAAAATTTTGAATTTTCGGTTGATTTTTCGATAAAGTTGAAAAGCTGCCCCAAGGGGTCCAAAAAGGCTCTGGGATGCAAGAATTATGCCAAAAATGCAAAATTAGGCTCTGATTGGCAAAATTGGTGAAAACGATGAACTCTAGCTTGAAGGTGAAATTAGGGCAAAAAACCCTAATTTTCTAGCATAAATAGGCCAAGAAGGGTCACTTTCAATTCATTTGTGCATTCACACTTAAGAGATTTTTGTTGATTTGAGCTCTGACCCTCTGACGAAATGGCACGCCGTGAACTTCCCAAGCATATCTTCGATCGAGTTCGAGAGTTCGAGAGGCTTCCAAGCGCAAGACCATTGGTATGTAACTCGAAACTTGATTTGAAATTTGACTTTTTGATGCATTTAATACGCTTTACAATTTAGACTGTGGTGGTATCGCTATATAGTGATGCCCAGATTGCAATCGATGATGCCAAAATGAATTATAGTGACACATTTGTTTTTGGCAACGCTTTTGGTGATTTAAAATTAGGGTTTCTTATTTTAAATGGGGACGCATGCTTTTTTAGCAATGCTCATACCAATTTATAAATTAGGGTTAGGGTTGTCAAAGTATAAATAGTGACACCATTGTATTTGGCGACACACATTTCGATTTGTGATTTAAAATGTCTTTGAGCATCGTAATTTAAAATTTGAATATGGTGACGCTATTGAAAATAGCGACGCTTTTGTGATTTTCGAGATGTAAATTTCGAATTGAGTCAAATTTCCTTGATTTCCTGACGTCATGCGCTTCGTGGATGCAGGAGGTCATTCCACTGCTAATGTTGCAGGAGCACAAGCCCACCGTTTTGGAGAGGCTTAGCAATTTGTCAAAGCTATGCCAGGAGCACCTGGGAGAGATCGGCCTTTGGTATGTTGCATACGCGCCTATCATCCAGACACATCTTGCCATGATGACTGCCCTATGCGAGAGATGATACAGTGAGACCTCGTTGTTCCACCTTCTGACAAGTGAGGCGATGGTGACCTTGGAGGATGTTTGGTGGATCGTACGCTTACCCATTCATGGCGATCATGTGCTTTATGATGTTGATGTCAAACTTGATGCCTACCACAAGGTGATGGAGATGGATGATATTATGTTGGTGATATCTCAGATCGACCTCGATTCATAAAGAGGTCATGTGCCCAGCTTTAGATTGATTATTGCAACCATCATTTCAAGGTTGGTGGCCCCAAATAGACACAACAGAGGATTCAGCCCAGGATGGGGCTTGGCGTGGCATCAGATGTTGCATAGGAGGACACTCTTTGCATGGGGGCCTATGATACTAGCCTCCTTATATCATGATTTGCATGAATTTATCTACTGTAACGACAAGGCTATTGGTGCAAGGGTGACTCTGCTACATGTTTCGGCATGGGAGCACATTGCAGTGTTCTGATTGATTGTTCAAATGGTAGATGTCAAGCCAGATGATCCCATCATTTGGAGATACAAGGGTGTCATTACTATAAGGCACACTAGACAGATTGGGCTCCCATATTGAAGACGGGTTATTGATGACATGGTAGTTTTCTGTTGGCGCTCATGGCTTCAAATGTCGACATGGTTTGATGACATTCAAAAGTTATATTTTGTCTGACATACTCGATATATGCAAGGTCAAGATCACCACATTATTGAGAGGTGTCTTCCTGGCAGGGTAGCACATCAGTTCGAGGATGTACAAGATAGGCCTGGTGATGCATATAGGGCCATTTTTGAGAGATCAACCAAAGAGGTTCCTTCATGGGGATTGACCATTCCAGCTCTAGAGGCCGTTGAGATATTCAAACAGTTGGTGGCCCATCCTTGGGCATATGATCAGGGCCAGCCAGTAGCTCAGACTACTCTGGCATATGATGCATGGTTCATCCCACCCAGATGATTGACGGATCTGGTAGGTGTTCCTGCCAGAGGGAGATCGAGAGACAGGGGAGCTAGAGGTAGGAGATAGGGAGGCCAAGACAACCATGATGGAAGGATTTTGGGGGATCCCCTAGTTGGACATCCGCCTCAAGTACAACCACAAGTGCAACCACAAGTACAACCATATCCATGACCACCACCACCACCAAATGCATGAGATGTTATGATACAACAACTACAACAATAGATGCAAGCACTGATTGGTGAGCAAGATCAGGCCCACCAACAGTCAATTGTAGTCACAACAGAGAGATATCAAGCGATGTAGAGAGTACAGGTTGTTACTATTGAGAGAGATCATGAGGTTGTTTGACACCAATAGATTAAGACGATGATGGTGGTGACCCATGGTCAAACAGTTCCAACATGATTATATAGAGAAGTTGTTACAAAGGCTACATACTACATGCAACATTACCATCAGATGTTCTAGTGGCTCTTAGATAGCCAGATTTTTCACAACGTAGTGATGCACATCCTCGAGCAGAGGATCAACCTAAGAGACAGGCTGGAGAGGGTAGTAGCCATTAGGGCTAGATTTTTGATGTATAGACATTTTTAATTTTTCCCCATTCTTTATCACCGATATACATTCATGGGCTCCTTTTTGATAGCCTCATGGATATTGCACTTTTGATCGATGTTCATACACTGATCTAGATTTTGTACCATGACATTTTTTGATATATATATATGATACGGATATGGATGATTCATGCTATGATGTGCTCATTTTATTTCATGATATGGATGATATGTATGGATGCATTTTATTTATGCCTATGTGATATGTGATGATCATGATGTGATATGCGATGCAAATGATATTATCTTTTCTTATGAAAATGTTATGGATGCAAATGATGTGGATTCATTTCTTTTTGTATATTTTCTATGTATGTTTTATGATGATGATGTATGCATATGGATGTATGGATGCAAATGCTTATGATATGCAACAATTTAAGATGCTTAGAATAATAAATCTATCTTATTCATCACAACTCAAATGATTATGTAGAATGTATGATGTGATATGCAATGAGATGGATGCTATGATTATGAGATGTATGTATGCTGATGGTTGGTGGATGCATTGGTGATGTTTCTTTTTACTGTCATGATACCAGGTTAGCGCGAAGAGAAGATAGAAGAATAAAGAATGAATAACTGTTGATTATGATGATTGCTTCGAAAGATCCAACAAGTCTATGATCCATCGAGACTTTATTAGAGATGGCGATGAGCCAATGCAAGATACAAGATGAATGCAAGATGATGAGGTGTTCATACTTCGAGACTGGGATTTTCCGTCGTTCCTTATTATTTGATATAACACATAGACATGATGCATAATGGTATTCATAACCAGGATGTCATTGTATCTAGTGTAATGGACTTTGACTTGCCAAATAAATAGGATAGTTCTTGTTCACATCTTGAAATACAAAAACATCATTGGAATGTAAGTTAAAAGCTTAGAATACATTGGACCAAAACATACACAATATTCAACAACATACCCTAAACGACCTTCCTACACACATCTAAGCAAGTATGTGCCAAGATTATATTACAAGGATATCCACAAGAACAACAAATGAAAGATAATGATCGATGCCTCATTTATTTCTCTCTAAATCATTTTGATAGACATCATCGAGAGGTCCTTGGAATGGATCATTAAGATAAATCGTAAGAAAAGATCAAAGACAAACAGTCAGTGTTATCTATATCTCTTGCCTTGTTTAATTTAGCTAAAGCGATAATTGATATTGATGCCCATTGTAGGAAGGATACATCCTAGGACATGTTGATCAAAGGTTGTTTGATGTTAGGATGATGATCCTAAGATGAGCCATTGATACAAATTTCATTGATGTATTTATTGATGATCTAGACTTTAAATTTTGACACTTAGGTTCTCACTTTATGACTTGCTATACTTGCTTTCTACTTGACTTACCAAAGGGGTGAAGGCGACAATCAATTTATTATGGGTGAGGATTTATTATGGATGAAAGTGAGAGAGGATGGGTGGTTTTGGGTTTTCTAGAATATTTCAATATTTTTGGTATTTTGAAAGTTTATGTGAATGTTTTGAGCTTTTCAGTTATCTGAGGTTGTTTAGGGTTTTTTGAATGTTTTCTAATGTTTTAATTTTTTGATATTTTAATGTTTAGGGATTTTCGAGGAGTTTTGACCAAGAACCTAACCTAGAAGACCTATCCTAGGGGTCTTTGGGGTTGATCAAAGATAAGCCTTGCCTACGTTATACACACAAAGACCACGTAGTTTGATGAACTCGACCCATTTACAGGATGAAGATATGAACAAATGATGGAAATTCAATTTATTATGGACTCCTAATGGAATAACCTAGGGTGTCTCAGGGGCACATCAATGATGGCCTTACCTATGTTCAAGCTCAGAGACGATGTAGTTCGACAAGGGAACCACTTTTTTGGATTTTCAATGTTTTGATATTTTTAGGGATTTTGATGCTTTTTGGATGTTTTGGATTTTAGCCTTTACATTTTGTGAATGTTTTTGGGATTTTAGTTGAACAGGATTTTGGATGTTTTGAATTTTTGATAAGATTTTATGAATGTTTTTGGTGTTTTGCGATAAGATTTTTGATGACCTCAAGATATACAAGGACCTGATATGATCCATAATGACTTGCCTCCAACATGATAGGGTAGACTACTTCGATATAGGCAAGACAAACTGACCTTTGAAATATGCCAAGTAGTACTAAAGAGATACGATAATTCAAATCATCAAGCTATGATAACGATGCAGATGGGTGATGGATGAATGGTGACGCAAAGTATGATGGGGCCAAAGAGCCAAAGAATAGATGGAGGTGCTTTATTTATACGAGGTGACTGTTTGCTAGGTTTTCACCAGGGTACTTGCCCAAAGTGCGATCAAGGTGGTTTTCACTAGAGGATGAATTTTTCTTTACTTTTTCAATCCTTTTTTTTTTTTGGATTTTGATCAATTTATTTTTTATTTTTTGTATTTTCTATTTTATACCCTTCAATAATAGGCATAATTTTTTTTGAGATACAAGTTGTTAGTTGGCTCCTGCAAGGGTTCACCTTCAGGTGTTGATAGTTGATATGCTCTTGATCCATAGCTTGTTGTGATGATGAAGAGACCTGACCAGTTAGGCTCAAATTTTCCTTTACTGTCTTGGTCTGGTAGATTCTTCTAATTCTGATTTAGGACAAGATCCCCTACCTAGAAAGACCAACATTTGATTCTCTTGTTATAGCTTTGTTTCAGTCAGTTTTGATATACTTGCAAGTGATTAAGGGAATCAAGATGATGCTCATCTAGGAACTCTAGATCATTCAGCTAAGATATTATGTATTCTTCTTTGGTGATCAGATTTTGTAGTGACACTCGTAGTGATGGGAGCTCAACCTCAATAGGCAAGATAAATTTTGATCCGTAGACCAAGGAGAAAGGGGTTGCACCTATTGGTGTGCAGATACTGGTTTGATAGGCCCAAAGAGTGGGATTTAGTTGTAGATAATAGTCACGGCCAGCTTCATTAACTATTTTCTTTAGGATTTTCAGGATGCTTTTGTTTGTAGCCTCGGCTTGGTCGTTGCCTTGGGGATAATATAGGATAGAGAATTGGTGTTGGATGTTGAATTTTTGGCACAACTCTTTCACATCCTGATTCTTAAAGGGTGTCCCATTGTCTGAGATTAGAGTTTGTGGGACACCATAATGACAGATGAGGTAGTTCAAGATAAACTTAGCAATCTACTTCCTTGTTATGCAGATCATAGGAATGGCTTCCACCCACTTAGTGAAGTACTCAATGGCGGTTATGATAAACTTGTGGCCATTAGATGAGGTTGGGGTGATTTTTCCTATGAGGTCAAGTCCCCATTATGAAAAAGGCCAAGGTGTTATCATGGGTTGCGATTTGTAAGTTGGTGCATGAATCAAATCTCCATGTTGCTGACATTGGACACACTTTTGCACATAATAATGAGCTTCCTTCTCCATGGTTGGCCAATAGTACCCCATCCTTAATAGTTTCTTATCTAATGCCATGCCATTAGAATGGGAACTACATATGTCATTATGTACTATTAAAATAGTTAAGGCTTCCTCTTGGTTAAGACATCACAATAATGTTCCTTTGATGCTTCGACGGTAAAGGGTATTACCTAGGATCACAAATCAGGATGCCATTTTGACAAAGGTATTTTTAAGGTTCAAGGTGATATCAGATGGGAGGGTTCCTCTGGTTAGGTAGGTAAAGATATCATGATACCATGGGTATCCGAGACCAACAATGACACACGTGAATTCAAATTTAGGGATTTCAAAAGTTGGCATGAGAAGTTGTTCTACCAAGAATTCACATTGTAGCACATTGTTTGAAATGTTTAATAGTGATCCAATGGTTTCCATGGTGTTTGCTGCTCTGTTGTTCATGCAAGGAATATGTTCAAAAGTTATGTCTATAAAAAGATATTTGAAATTCTCTACCACTTTCTTGTAGGGTGCGAGCTTGTCATCTTTACTTTGATAGTCATCATTGAATTGGTTAATAACCAACTACGAGTCTTCATAGAATTTCATTTCTTGAATTTTCCACTAAACTGCTATCCTTAAACCTATGATTAGGGTTTCATAGTCAACAATATTATTAGTGTACGAAAATGATAGCTTGTATGACTTTGGAATGCAATCACCTTGAGGGATGATGAAAAGAATGCCTACTCCAGATCCATGTTGGGTGAATGATCCATCAAAGTACATTTTCCATTGATCTGTGAGGTTGAGAAGGAATATTGATTCATTAGGAAACTCAGATACTAAAGGATTTTCTACATAGATGGGTGCTTCTGCTAGTTGGTCTATGATCACTTGTCCTTTGATTGCCTTGCACTCCACATAATCTATGTCAAATTCAATTAAGATCATCACCCATTTGGCCATTCACCTTGTGAGAGTTTCCTTAGATAACAGGTATTTTAATGGGTCTATCTTTGCAATAAGCTTGATTGGATGTGACAACATGTAATGTTTGAACTTCTGTGAAGCAAAAACTATTGCTAGGCATGCTTTCTCAATAGGTGAATAGTTCATTTCATATCCCACCAAGGTTTTGTTGATGTAGTAGATAGCTCTTTCCTTTCCATTCTCATCATGTTGTGCTAAAAGAGCTCTTAGTGCTGATGATGTTGCTGAGATATATAAGATCAATGGCTTGTTTGGTATTAGCAACATGAGCACTAGAGGTGTTAGTAGATAATCTTTGATTTGCTGGAAAGATTTATCACACTTTTCATCCCATTTGTAAGTTATCCCTTTATGGAGGAGATGTGAAAAGGGGTGGATCTTATTTGATAGTTGCGCTATGAACCTTTTGATAGACTGCAATCTTCCTTGTAATCCTCTCATCTGTTTTAGTGTTTGTGGTGGTTCCATGTTGAAGATTGATTTTACCTTTGCTAGATCAATTTCTATTCCTCTTTGTGAGACAATGAAGCCAAGAATTTTCCCTGATGTAACCCCAAAGACACTTTTTTGGATTCAGTCGCACCTTGTATTCTTCAAGCCTGTCAAACATGGGTCCTAAGACTGGTATGTGCTCACTTCTTTTCTTTGATTTTTCCAAAATATCATCCACATAATCTTCAACTGTTTTGTGGATCATGTCATGGAAGATGATGGTCATTTCTCTTTGATAGGTTGCTCCTGCATTCTTTAATTTGAATGACATCACATTCCAGCAATATGTTCCCCATGGACAAGTGAATACAATTTTATGTTGATCCTCCTTGGAAATTATGATTTGATTGTAGCCTAAAAAACCATCCATGAGTGATAGCATTTCATGCCCAAATGTTAAGTCTACAATGAGGTCAATTTTGGGAAGAGGAAAATCATCCTTTGGGCATGCTTTGTTTAAGTCTTGGAATTGGTGCAAATTTTGATGCCCCCAATGGGTTTTGAGACTAGTACCAGGTTTGAAACCCACTCAAGATAATCTATTGGTTGGATGAACCCAACGTCCAGAAGTTTTTGTAACTCTAGTTTCACCAAGAGTGTTATCTGAGGGTGCATCTTTCTTAACTTCTGTTTGACTAACTTGGCTTTGGGATATATCGCTAAATGACGCACAACTACTTTAGGATCAAGGCCAGGCATATCTATGTATGACCATGCAAAGTTAGCTCTCAGTTCTTTCAGGAATGCCACTAGGTTCTTTTGTTCTTCATCCAACAGGGATTCAACATAGAAAGTGATCTAAGCTACTTCTTCTATTCTTAGATTGACCGGGGTAGCCTTTTCTATTAGCACGACTGAATTTTTTGGATGCATTGTACTAAGGGGGAGATTGAATCCCTCATTTGTGGGTGCCTCAAAGAAGTTTTCACCCTCGGATACGTCCTTTCTTTTTACTGTTTTAGGATATGAGAGTGCCACAGTGTGTTTTTCACTCAAGGATCTTCATGTTAGTTGCATTTCATCAATTTTTTGACTGAGGATTCAATTGTCTCTCCATAGTATGCCCCTGTATCTAGCTCTGTGTCAAAACCTGCTTTGTGATCTACCCAGGATAAGTTGTTGTGGAGTCCCATGAATTATGAGATCACTTCATCATTTTCAAATAAATCAAGAATCAGTGGTCCTTGTTGGTCCATGTCAATAAGTTGTGGGTATACCAAGCGTAGTTCAGTAGGATGATTGCTTGGAACAAAGGATGTAATGGATATCATGAATACAAAGTTATGTTCAAATAGGTCACCCATATCAAGGGGAAGTCATCTAAGGTCATGTCACATGGTGTAGGTAACCAAGAGGAAGCCTCAACCAATTTAATAGAAGTACCTTTACCAATAAGGGTAATCTTGCTAGTAGTACAACCTAACCCAAGATTCTTTAATCGTTTCTCAAGAATGATAGGTTCTAGCAAGCCATTGTCATTTTGTCCTGGTTTCTCATTCTTGTTATAACCCATTCCCTTCATGAGCTACAAGCCTTTATTATCATCTTCCATAGGAAGAACATGGATAGGTCGTTCATCCTGATAGAGGAGTTTAGAGATATCCTCCTTGTTGACATCTTCTTGATTCAAATCCCCCCATTTGGTGAAGGTAGTAGCTGCCATCTTGATTTTTTCAGGTCTTTGGTGCTAGATGTAGGTTGCCCATGAGATTGAGGAGAAAGAGGTAATTCTCCTAAGACAAAGATATCCTTTAGGAGCTTATAATTACCACAACCATCATCTTGGATTACTGCTTTGATGCCAGGGATGTTCTGCACAATGGGCGTATTTGTAGCTGAGGTAGATGCAAGAGATTACGAATCAAAAAATGAGGTAGGCATAGATGTAGGCCCTTCATCATTTTTAGGCACTTTGGGGATCTTATAGAACCTAGCCTCAAGATTTTTGTAGTAGTAAAAAGGCTCAGGATCTCCATAGATGGTAATTTCTCTTCCCTCAAAAGGAATTTGACACATTGATGGTAGGTTGAGGAAACAAATTTTAAGGCATGGATCCATGGTCGACCAAGGGGAATGTTGTATGGAATATCAAGATCTAGCACTTGAGAAGTAGTTTATGTAATGATGGGTCCCACTTGAATGGGTAATGCAATGATGCCTTGTGATACCTGCTCTTGGTCATCATATGCCTTGATGGTGGTACTCTTTATTTTCTCAATGGCATCTTCTGAGTAGCCTAGGTCTTTGACTAACTTAACGGTACAAATATTCAGACCATCCCCTCCATCCACTAAGACTCTTTTGACCTTATTTCTATGACTATAGACCTCAAGGTTTAAAGAACGATTATGAGATGGTTGTGATGGTAGGTCTTGCTCATAAAAGGTAAGAATATGATCAGTAATGTGTCCTACCATAGCTTGAAATTGATCTATATCAATATCCTCAGGGACAGATGAACCCGATAAGGCTTTCTCTAAGATTTCTTTATGTGTGGGAGACAACCTTAATAGTTCTAAGATTGATATTTGTGCAGGGGTCTTCTTAAGTTGGTCTAGGAGATTATACTTGTTGGGATTTGATGTTGGCAAAGTAGGTTGTGCCCTAGATTAGGATGGGACTCCTTGGATAGTGACCTTTCCGTGTCGTGTGGTGACTCCACACTCAACACTCGGTCCTTTGATGGTGATGACCATAATAATGCTAGTATAGGATGCAACCACATTTGAATAGCTTTGCTGCACGTTTTTGTAATCCTTAGCTTTTTCGTTGTTGTTCCCTTTGTTATGATCTGGCATAGGGTTCTTGTATATCTTGAGATCGTGATTCCCAGTTGGTACTTCAATAGAGATGGTGTTGTGCTCTATGAGATCTTGGATAATTTTCTTGAGTTTCATGCAATTTGCGGTTTTGTGTCCTTTGATTTTATGAAAGTCGTAGAGATCGTGTTCGTTGTACCATGATGGTTTCTCTTTCAGTTCTTAGTAATTTTCAAAGTTGGGAAATGTTATCATATTTGATTCTACCAACTTTTTCATGATGGTTTCGATGGGTTTAGATAACTGTGTATACTTGTGCTTGGGATAATTGTTCATGTTGGTAGTTCACCTTTGTTGCATCTCAGTGTTGTTGTTTTGATTGTTTTAAGGGGGTATTGTTTGTCGCATAGTTGATTGAATGTTAGCAACTCGATTGTTGTTGGGTCTAGGTGCACTTAGGACCACCTTAGCATCTACCACACCATCATTTGTTACATTTTTGTTTTTAGCCCAGACACAAGGTTTGTCATTTGAACTGGTTGATGGGAGGTTGTAAGTCTGATTATTTCCCTGTGAGTTTAGAGCTCGTCAGGGATAACTTTAAGAAACCCCCCCCTTGGAAAAGGTGTAAAATCCTGGCGAATCTTTCCTTTTATTTGAAAAAAATATTAATTTTCCTGGCAAATCTTATGCACATTATTAAAAAAATTGTAAAATCCTGGCGAATCTTAATGAATAATTGGTAAAAATAATAATCACAGTGGTGAATTCTAGTGAATAATCACTAAAAAGATTAATTACAATGGCGAATCTCTCCTTTAAAAAATTGCATAGTTGGTCGACGCATTTGCCCCATATATATATATATATATATTTTTAATATTGAAGTAGGGGCTCAGGGGTGGCAACCATTGGCGAGGTCAAGGGGGTAGAGTTGGAGCACACGCAGATGAAGTGTTTTTAAAAAATCTCACTTGAAAAGTAAGACTAAATGAAACTTGAAAATTTTACCATCGATTAGTTTTTAAATTGGACGTTTGCAAGTTCATTTTGTGACCTAATACGCATGTGCCTTTTAAAAGGCTTGTTGAGGCACAAAATTTATTTTGGGCCACAAGATTAGATTTAATCTTACATGATAGCCATAATGAACTTGAAGTCATTTTGTGATCATCATGATGAAAACCCATACAAACATTTAATCTTACATGATAGCCGTCACCACTTTGAGTGACACTTTGGCCCTGACCTTCTTTAAGGTCCTGGCGATGTCACTTTGTCCATTCGATAGGAAGGTCATCTTTGTATTGGGGGGACATCACTAAGTGTCCTACCGATGATGTTCACTTACACCGATAAGGATTTCATATTCCACCTGGGGTTCACACTCACCTTGTCATCCTCATGTTTGCATCATCATCATTCATGTCAACACTTGTCGTGGTGAGAGATCCACCAAGACATAGGTACACCGCTTGTGTAATTCCAGAGAATCAAGAAGGGAATCTACAATATTCACACCAAACTCTTGGAAAGACGTATGATCAAAGCTCTGTTTGATCTCCATCGTTCACTGTTGCCAATAGTTCATGACATACATCATCTTCCACTAGCTTAGTATGTTATCCGATAAACCTCGTTTAATCTCAGCTGCTCATCCTCATCGTCAATGTCACCCACGTCATTATAACTGCGTCCCACTCGAAATTGTAATTTATTATTAATGGCGATATTTCCCAAAAATTAATCAAAGGAATATAATATTACTGGTGAATATAACTAATCATTTTAATTATTGTATAAACTACTGGCGAATCAGTGCCAATGGCACATCGTTTACATGGCAAATTAATTGAGATGAAATTATTTTTTTGTAAAAACCTGGCAATTCAATCTTTGTTTTAGCTTATACTATTCACCATTTTTGGAGCTCTCGATTTCTATTATTCGCCACTAAAGTTTTCCCTGGAGCTCATTCAATGTTAAAGGCTCGAGGGACAAGATCGTCGTAAGATGCGATGCACTGCATTTTCATGTGGAATGAGAGATCGGGATCCAAATTGGCTATGATGATTCCTACTTGTTGTTCATTAGGAAGGGTCCAATTTCTCTTATTAGATTTTTGTCTCCATCATTGTAATAAATTGGTGAAAGATTCTCCTTTGGTTTGTTTGAGAGTATATAACTCTTCTAGACTAACTTCCATGTTGAGATTAAAGGAGAAGTGGTCGATGAATTGATCAATGATTTCTTGAAAAGTTTTGATGCCAGGAGATAGATGAGAAAATCAATCCATAGCAGGACCTGTTAAGCTTCGAGGGAAGAGGCACATTAGATATGAATCATTATAAGCTACCTCCATACACATGATGTTGAATTCATTGACATGGTCTGCAGGACTTCCTCAAATCTGGGAGGGAATGGTATCATTGCAATGTTTTGATCAAAGGGGTAAGGACATAGGTTCTATGTACGAGGATTCTTTGTCTTCCCATATGAAGGTCCTGCATTTCTTGAGATAGCACCCTGAGTTGCGAAGCTAGATCATCTTACGGATTTGGTGGAGGAACATACGATGGAATGAGGGATGAGTTGTTTATGGGATTTTGATACGACAGTGTGTTGTATGGGCTGTATGGTGGAGTGAGATTATTGAAGGTGATTGAGGTGTTGATGTGTATGTTCCTAGCGTGTTTGGATTAACAATGTTCTATTGGGGGTTACAGTAGGAAATTTGTTGTTGTTTTTGTTGTTGCTAATATTGGGTATACTATTGAGCTAGTAAGGCTTGATGTTGTTGTTGGGCCCGATGTTGTTGTTGTGTTGTGATGGCTTGTTGTTGGGCCTGATGTTGTTGTTGTGCTACTAAGGATGCTTGATAGGCTTGTTGTTGTTGTTGTGCTGCTAAGAATGCTTGATAAGCTTGTTGTTGTTGCTATTGTTGTTGTGCGACTAAGGTTTGTTGTTGTTTTTGTGTAGCTAAGGCTACTTGTTGTTGTTGTTGTTGGATGGCTTGCTGATAAGCTTGTTGTGCTTGTTGTAAGGCTAAGGTATGATTTTGCAATATAGGTCTGGTTGGTTGTTGGGAAATCTGTGATGGATTGTGGGTGTTGATGTTTTGGATGGGTTGTGAGTTGGTGATGAGAGGTTGGGAGTTTCCTTGGTTCAACATTCCTTGCAAAATGGTGGATTGAGATGGAGGAATGTAAGTTTGAGATCCCATTTGATTTTGCATGGTGAAGGGGACTATGGGGAAGGATGTGAATGGTGCCGACATACTAGGACCTTGAGTCCATTGATTGAAAAGATTCCCTTGACCGATGTTTGGGGGATTTCCTTTTGCTTGAGATGTGATCAAGGTACTTCCTTGGTTAATAGGGTTCATGCCCAAGGTGTTGGTTTGAGTTGGATCGATGATAGATGAATTGATTGTGTTTTATGATGACAAAGATGTAGATGAACCTGTAGGAGGATTGGGTAAAGATGTCCCTATTTGCATTGAGGGTTGACTTTGTGATATAGTATGGGCATGCCCTTGTGTAATACCTTGAGATACTTGGTCTATACTGCTTTGTGTGATGGTGGACATACTTGTGGTACTCATCGATGTAGATGAAGATGGATGTCTCCGATAGGTGGAGGTTACGGTGGAGTAATTCAGGTCAAGAGGTTTATGTAGTTATTTCAAATGTTTAGGGACAAGAGGGGCACTAAAGGTAGGCGTCCAAGTGATTTTTGGAGGTGGAAGATTGGTATCAAGAATACCCACAAGTGTATTGCTTTCAAATGGAAGAGTCGGATCAAAGTCCTTAGCAAGACCGGCCGTAAGACTAGGAGTAGATGTTTGATTTATCCCTGATGGTGGAGTGGTGAAGCCTTGTGCCAAATTTTGAGCCACAAATGACAGAGAAGTAGGAGCTATGTTTTCAAAGGCTTTATGCTCCATGAGTTCCTCCTGAGTAAGCTCAAAGGGATTGTTTGTGATGTCTTTAATTTCATATGGTCCTATCGAAGATGATGGTTGTTGTGATGGCGTGACTTGGCTTCTTCGGTCAATTCTAAAGGATTTGGATCACTTGAGGTAAATGTGATTTTGGTTTTCTCCATAATTCTCTTGTATTGTGATCTCATTTTTACCATAAATTTCAAGCACTGATGGGAGAGTTGTGTTGAGATTTATAATGTTTGAACTCTCTAATTGACTCAAATCTACGTAAAAGGGATGCTCTAAGTATTTTTGGAGCAATGATGATAATGGGGAATGAAAAGATGGGTGATATGGGAAAATGACCTTTGCAATCATTTTGGGAGAACACTTTTGATATTTTGATGTTAGGATAAAGGATGCTAATGAACTTGAGAGTTGGGTAGACTCGTGACCTTCAAGATAAACTAGATCAAGGATGATAACTAAGTTAACTAGGTGCATGGAAAAGGATACATTTCACATACAACTTTGCAAAGTTAGAGGCTGGTTTGATTTGATTCTTAAGTCAAAAGATGTTGGCATGTTCAAACGTTTGGCAAAGATAGATGAGGTGAAGCATGAAATTTTGATGAAGGGATCGATGAAATGTGTGACCCAATGTTGACTTAGAATGAACCTATGTTTTACAAGACGACGTTAGTGGGAATGATGCTAGACCCCTAAAATGTTCAAATCCTAAAGACCCAATGTTGCCTTAGATGAGAGGATAAATGGGGATGTTTAAACCTATTCTCCTTCTCCTAGCTCGAGCATAATAGTTTCCTAACAAGTGGTTACAATTGCAGTAAAATATTACAACCCACTTCCTACCAAAATTTGAGTTACGATATCTATGTTTGTGATGACAAGATGCAGGTTTTACTTTTATGGACTTTGATTGTATGATAGATCATTCAGATAGGTTGATTATCTTGAAAAAGATCTAGATTTTGAATCATAAAGAATGCATACATGTCTAGATGTCTTCTTAGGGCCAGTTCATAAAAGTTCACCAACAATTTTTTTTTGTTTAGGTATAGTGCTGAAGTACGGTTTTTGATTGCTCTAGAACTAAGGTGATAGATTTTAAAATGACAACTAGTAGACCTTGTTTTGGGTATTTTTATTTTGTGTGAGATCATTAAAGAAGAAGAAGATACTTATTTCCATGCGGGAGGTGGTAATATGGGCCTTCTAGCCAAAATATCCGCTCTTCGTTCTTCTTTATCCAAGATAGTTGTAGTAATTCTCCATTGATTGGATGTTTCCTTGGTTTCAAAAGTGAAGCTTCTCAAACCACGGATAATATCTATTTTCTCTCCCTCAATGTATTCAAAGTTTGGTTGAATGATAGCACCTATAAGGTCAGGTTGTAAAACAGGAGTTTCTGGTCTCCAAATGGTCATGTGGGATTCAATTGTGTCAAGTTTATCTTGCTTAAGTGAATTGATTTTACAAACACTCTTCTTGATTAAGTTTCCAAACTAAATTTTTATGTCAAAAACATCATAACTTTCACAATGTCCATTTCATGAAAATCATGAGATTAGAGCCACAATTGCCTATGTTGTCTTTGGGAAATATGGATTATGATTAAGTCAAGATATTTAGAAGTCGCTAAGGATAGAAACCCTCAAGACAAGCAGTAATATCAAAGCTAAATCAAGAGGCACCCATATTTAAACCAAAGTGTTTGAAATTTTGAAGATAGTGAATGTTCATTTTTGGAATGTTTTGGAACCACACAATGTATCAAAATGACTCACAATCACTTACAATCCTAGGTTCAAAATGGCTATTCTTTGTTGAATTCTCACTTTGATTTCTCCAAACACTAAAAATTCCAAACAATTAGAGATTTGGCGACACTTGCTCCCTTCCACAACACACACTTCTCGGGACCACCAAATCTCAAAATCCTTAAAATCCAAAGATCGAAAGGATTTTTTTTTTCTACAATTGAATAGTAAGAATATGGGATGGCTTCAGAATTACCGTTCTTGAACCAACAAGTATTAAGGATTTTTGGATTTTGCATAAATTGGCTCTTAATCAAGGCACCCATTCAGGTGGCCACAAAAGAGGCAAAAGTTACTTGCTTGTCTATAGGAGCACCTATAATGCTGAGATTTACTGCAACATTCAAATTTATATACCAGTTGGGAGTATCTTGTCTTTAGCACATTACTGGTTGGTCATGCCCTTGGGGTGATTACTTTTTCCCACCAAGGCAGACCCTCTAAAGATAAACAATAGCGAAGAAGTATATTTTTAGTTCGATCGCCTAGATTGTGTAAAGCACTTAGGAGGGAGCACACACAATGCCTTTCCTTCACACTCACATGCTTGTTCACTTTTAGCTCCAAATTGAAATATGTAGGTAACCTTTTAGACAACCAATGTTACCAAAATTCTTTTGATTCTCAAGATTACCGTGAAGTGTGAGAGAAGTGCATACACATTTAAATGACACAAGTTGCAAAGAATATTACAAGACAAAGCAAACACAAGTTCGTTTTAACCTTCAAAGCAATGATGAGTTATTTTTATAGCACCAAAACCAAGTATGAAGTTGCTTGTTCAATTTTAAGCCCAAATTAAAATGATAATGTGAAGGTTCAATTTTAGTCCATTTGAGAATTCATTTTAAGCCCAAATTGGATTTTAGTGAGGTCCTAAAACATAAGGTAGAAAGCATGAAATTTGGGTTATAATTGTCCCAAAGCGTTTAAATGCTTTTTACAATTATAGAATTTAAAATAGAAGAGGCTTTCTTTATTTTAAAGCTCCATGTCTTTCACCCTACAAAATCTTGTTAGTCTAACAACCAGAACATAGTCAGACATGCATTAGTAGTAAGATAAATCAAGGAAATTAAGGCACATGTAAAAAAAAAAATCAAAATGCTTTTTACCAGAGTTGGGCATCGTTGAACATGATAGCGTCGCAATTTGAAGTATGGGCGTAACTCTGGTGAAAATGGGAGTCGCTTTGCAGCAGAAACAATAAGCATGATAGCATCGACATTTAGCTCGACATCGCTGCCAACGATGGCTTCACGATTTGAAATTTGATGGTGTCACTCTAGTGAAGACGGGCATTGTCGTTTAAACTTTTTGATACTTCTAGATTAATTCGGCGTCACCATAATTAAATCAACGTCAGTGCATTAAATTGGTGTCGATGTTTCAAATTACGTGGGTTTTGCTATATGACAATGCTCTATAGAAAGTGTCACTATTTTTAGTTTGGGTGTCACTATAACTTGCAAAACATCAAACAAACAAAATTAGAGCTAAAAAATTGTTAAGTTAACAGTTTTCCCTCCTTCTAGCACCAGAATGTGAGATGAGGATTGTTAGGGTGGACCGATTACACTTGACTCATGATGAATCGAAGCATAACTTTGCCAAACATACCCGCATGTACAAACAAGATCATTCGAAATGGAAATCTAAACTAAGCATTTAATTGAAAATGAGAGCTACAAACTACACAAAAATAGTTAAATTCCTAACCTAGCCCATCTGAAACTTATCCTGTTTTGAAATTGGTGTCATGTTGAGATGAAACAATGACCATTTCCCAATCCCATGATTAGTGAGCCTGTTTCAGTCGATTCTATGGAAGAGAATCAATGAAACCATTGTGATTGATGTATGAAAACCTAGTTTATGCAAAAATGAACATGATGCAAGCTAAGTTACCATGATTTTATGCTACAAATGATTTAATTATGCTATTGCTAAGCTAATCTAAGTTAAAATTATGCTAAAAGATGGAAACCCTAATTCATATACAAACTAAGATGGATGCATGGAAGCCATGAATGGATGCTCTAAGCTATTATGCAATTAAAATGAGCTAAAATAAGCTAACAAGTGAGTAAATATGAGAGAATGGATGCAAGTGATTTCAACAACATAAGTTTGCTCTGAAAGATGGATCCATTTGTCTCCAAATAGTGACCTATTTATATGAGAGCATATGAGAAATGGAGGGTTGAGATTCAAAATATTAATCAACAATCCAGGATGAAAGGAAGGAGAGGCATGGATCATGGATTCTCATCAACAGATGAAAATGCATGATGGTATTTAATCAAGGGTTCACATTTGCTTCAAATAAACACACTTTTGACCTGCACACATAGATCAAAGGTGACTTGTTCAAAAGGTTAAAAGGTAACTTGTAACTCAAGTTACAAGGTAACTTGCATTTGAAGCCAAGTGAAAATATCCCTTTTGGAATATTCTTATGGGTGAGGAAAAAAACATTTTGCAAATTAAAATAAAGTTTTAATTGTGCAAAAAAGGGATTAGAAGAATTAAAGTAAGTTACCTTTGCTTGGAGGAAAAAAAGGGAATATTCAAGGGGATATTTTCACTTGGCTTCAAATGTAAGTTGCCTTGTCACTTGAGTTACAAGTTATCTTTTAACCTTTTGAACAAGTCACCTTTGACTTGTGTATTCAGGTCAAAAGTGTGTTTGTTTGAAGAAAATGTGAACCCTTGATTAAATCCCATCATGCATTTTCATCCGTTGATGAGAATCCATGATCCATGCCTCTCCTTCCTTTCATCCTAGACTGTTGATTAATATTTTGAATTACAAGGGGATATTTTTTTGAAGCAAATGTGATCCCCTTGAATATTCCCTTTTGTTTGAAACAAATGTGCCCTTGATTAAAAGGTTAGGGAAAAAGTTTTGCGAGGAATATTCCCTTTCCTTAGAGGAAAATTAGTTTAATTTCTAATTAAGCAAGATTTAATTTATGCAATTAGGGGATTAGAAGAATTAAAGTGACATTTATTAAATTAAATGATTTAATAAATGTGGGGAAGGTGAAATGATATTTAATTAAATAACTTAGGGTTATTTAATTAAATAAGATGATTTAGGGAATTATATTAAATATGTTGATTTATTTAATTTAATTAGATGAAATGTTAGCATGAAAGGGGGTGAATTAACTTGATTAAATTTAATTCGGCTATTAGATGAAAATGATGCAATTAATTAATTAACTAGGCTAATTAAATCAATTAAGCGAAAAGAGGATGGGTTAAAGAGGAAATGATGTTAGTAAATCTGATTTAATTGTATGATATCGATTAGGACATTTTTCAGTGTCTACAAGTCCATTTGGTGGGAGAGGTATAAGTGCATCTTTAAGAAAGAAATTTCTTCAGTCAGTTGTACTATTTTGAAAATTGAGAAAACAATGTCAGAATCTGTTAATGCGTATGTTCAAGAACATAAAAATGTTAATTCAATGTTCACAAATTGGGATAGCAACATTTTATAGAATTGGGAGTATATAGTCTTTCCTTTTAAGGGTAGCCTACACAAGTTCATAAATACAAAGTTGGATAGGAGCTTGATTAAATGGAAACCACCTCCTCAAGGTTTTAATAATTTGAATTTGAATGGGCTTCAAGAGGGAATCTGGGAATTTCAGGGGCAGGAGTTTGCATTCAGGATTCATTTGGTACAGTGGTAGCGGCTAAGTCCTTTCAACTCCCTCAGGGTACAAAAAATACAATAGAAGCTCAAGCAATGTTGTTGGGGCTACAACTCATTATCAATCTTGGCTTTCCAAAATTATATATAGAATGGGATTATCTGATTATTATAAATTCATGCAAAGAAAGGAGTTTGAGTTGGAATCTTAATTATATTCTATAGAGGGTATGGCTTTTGATAGGTAAGTTGTAATCATATCACATTACTCACACATATCGTGAGGGTAATAAGGTGGCAGATTTCCTTGCAAACATGGGGTGCGATAATCAGATGGTCTCAATTGCAAACATAACTTGTAGTTTAGGATCACATCCTCATTTAAATGAGCTAATTGAGAAGGATAAAATTGTAACACAATTAAATATGGGAGTTGAATGGTTAGAAATCGAAATCAGGGGAAGCAGAGTAATAATAAGGGCGCCCAATTGAATTTCTTTGTTATCGAGTAGTGGAGATATTGCTTAACACATACTTGAGAAATGCCTTAGAAAGCTAAACAAAGTCGGGCATCAAACTTTCAGAGATCGAAGGTTAGTTGTTTAGGTTTCATAGAAGAGAAGGAAGGTAGAAGGTAGAAGAGAAACGTGAGCCCTAACAAGACTAAAGGTATGTTGGGATTTTCAATTTGGTGTTTAACTTAGCAATTTCAACATGATTTTAGTCAAAATGTGGCAAAGGTCACAGACAAAGGAAGTTAGAAAGTTGATCGAAATCAGGCATTAGACTTTCAAAGATCGGGGGTCAGATTTTTGGCATTCACAAAACTGAAGTAAGTGGTGTATAAGGTACGAGGGATCCACAATCCCCGACCCCTGAAAAAGGGAAGCAGTAAGAAAGATTCACACTTCACCAAGTCTGGTCGGGTTTCATACTTTGGGATTTGTGGTTGTGACTTGCGATGTTTAAGCGGTGTAAAGGGTATGAGAAATCCTCGATTTCTGAACCCCCAAAAAGGGAAGCAATAAGAAGGTTTCATAATTCACCAAGTTTGATCAAGTTTCAGACTTCGGGTTTTGTGGTTGCAGATTGTGATGATTAAGCAGTCTAAAGGGTATGAAGGAACCTCGATCCCCGAAAAAGGAAAGCAGTAAGAAGGGAAGCAGTAAGAAGATTGGACTTCAGGATTTGTGGTTGTAGCTTGTGTTGATTAAGCGGTGTAAAGGGTATTAGGGAACCCCAACCCCCAAAAAAGGAAAGCAGTAAGAAGATCAAACTTTGGGCTTTGTGGTTGCAACTTGCGTTGATTAAGCAGTGTAAAGGGTATGAAGGAACTTAGACTCCCGACCCTCGAAAAAGGAAAGAAATAAGAAGGTTTCGCGAGTTGGTGATGAGGCTTGCACTCTACATAAAGATGGTAGCCGGTAAGGATGACGTGGAAACCCCAACCACTGACAAGGAATTGAGACTTTTGACTCCCAACAAGTCTAATGGGTTTCTTAGATCAAAATTTCAAAGATCGGGCACTTTTATAATTAGGCCTTCTTGGGCACTTTTGTATTTAACTACTATTATTATTAATATAATATACAAGCTATTTGCCTTTTGTTAAAAAAGTGTGGTAGGTGCATTGGTCAACCCAAAGGGAATGACCAAGAACTTGTAGTGACCATAGTGACATCTAAAGGTTGTTTTGTGCACATCCCCATCTCTAACCCTTATTTGGTGATACCTCGATTGTAAGTCAATATTGAAGAAATAAACTGCACCATGAAGCTAATTTATCAACTCATTGACCCCAGGTATGGGGTAGCGGTTCTTGATCATCTTTTTGTTGAGGGCTCAATAATCAATGTACATATTTATAGTCCCATCCTTTTTCTTTACCAACACCTTATATGAGGCAAATGGGCTTGAACTAGGACATATGTGCTCCATGTCCAATAGCTCCTTAATTTCCTTATCAATATCTTCCATGTAGCTCCTGGGATGACAGTAAGGTGTAGTGATGACGGGTTTTTCTCCTGCTTCAAGATTGATCACATGTTGAAAACCTCTATCTAATGGTAACCTTGGAGAAATTTCACTGAACACCTTACATCACTTATTTAGGATGAATTGGATGTTGATGTGGTAAGACCTCTTGTCCTTAGATGGATTTTCATCTATAATACAACACTTTGTTGTCCAAGCCACTTCGCTCTATGAAAATGCCTCTCCATACTCTTAGCTGAAACCATCATGGGGCCCCTATTGGAAATGCCATGAAGAACTACCTCCTTCCATTTAGATTTGAACTTCAACTCCAAAATTTGATAATTCTATGTGTACTCGCCAAGTGAGTACAACCATCTCACTCCTAATACCAACTCTATCTCACCAATGCCAATCACATAGAAGTCATCTCACATCTTGTGTTATCCTAGAGTCAAATCTAACTACTGAATCCTTCGATTGCATGTAATAGTATATCTATCTACCACTGTAACATTAAACCCTTCAAAATATTTTTTCCTCAAACCCATCTTAGCCACCAACCCTTCATCAATAAAATTGTGGGTGGCCCCACTATCAATCAAGCTTGTCATCCTCTGGTCGTGTAAGACTCCTCTAACACGAAAAGAGTGATATCTAGGTGCTTCTGAAAGTGTTGCAAGTGTGCCACTTGGATGCTCTCCTTGTTGGTCCTCATACTCAACCTCATCTGCAACAACCTCAAGCTTGAGCTCATCTACCTCGAAATCCTCATCTAAAACCACTTTTATGTAATGTATTTGTCCTTTACTCAAACACTTGTGACCTAGTTGCCATGTGTCTCTATAAGTGAAGCATATTTTTTTCCTTCAAATTTCATTCTTGGAATCCTCAACCTTGTTTGCTTTTGGGGGTAGTGCCTTAGGTTGATGGAAACTCTTCTGAGGTGGCTTCTTGTGGTGAGTTGGTGGTGCATTCTTGGAGTAAAATTTGTTTTTTTCCATTGAATCCTTTAAATGTATGGCTCTACTGGTGGCCTCTTCCAAACCCTTGATTGGTTCAGTTAGGCCTTCTACAAAAAGAACTATGACCTTCTTCTTCGTCACATATGGAACCATCACTGATAACATTTGAAATTCTACCATATAGTGCTCTACCGCGGGGTGATCCCACAAAGTTGGTTTACAATTTCTGAGAGGAACTGATTTTTGCTAAAATCACATATTTTTAGAAAATATAATGATTTAAGCCTTTAAAATTTCCATTTAAAGGGTTCCAATTGAAGAGGATTTGATCAAACCACCTTAGATCAAACCCCCTTGGATAGAATCTCACTAGTTTTAAACCATACATATAAATGAGTCTCCTTTACACCTATCAAAATGTTGATAAAAAATCACTTTTGATTTACCTTTTGGGGGATCAAATGAATTCATTTAAAATTTATTTGAAATGAATATGGTATTCCTTGAAATGAGCTATCCCATGAATATAATTTTAATATGTTTTGGTTTGATTATGTATGTGTTTCTTTAGTTTTATTAAACATAGGTTTTTCACTGAAAATCAAGTTCTTTGTTTTGCACATGTGGAAAAATAGCAAATTATCAAAATAATTTTTTTAAAAATATGTTTGTGCTGGGTATTGATGTCCTTGATTGATTAAAAAAAATAAAATTGAATTTTGATACATACAAAAAAAGTTATGTTGTATACAGTCTACCTATGTCTGAATTGCAATTTGTTTGACTTTGAAACTCTATTAAGGAAAAAATATTTAATAAAAAACCATGAGACCAAATGAAAGTGCTATATATCGTAGTTACAAATCTAAATTAAAAAAAAATAGAATTTTATCCTTCATACAAAAAAAATTATGTTGTATACGGTGAGCATCACTTTTTAAAAATGTTGTTTTCTGAAAAAAACTAATTTTCGTGGGAGATGGAAAAAGAAGTGCAATCTTATTCCAAATTCTTTGAAAAAAATACTTTTAGAATCTATGGAAAAAATGTGATGAGACTTTAGCTTGTATCATCTTCAAATTCCTCATGGTTTAGCTTTTATAGGTGCCTGAATGTGAAGATTTAATTATAAATAATAATTTTAGTGTCCAGTTTGGCCAAAAATTGTAAACCACTATTGTGGGATCACCCCGCGTCTTCTTTCTTTAATTGTGTCATCTCTTTGCAATGAATCTCTAGATCCTTTCTATCAAATCTCTAGACATCAATCTTTAGGTGAACTCTTCTAAGGTTTTTATTGATTCATGTCCTTAGATCACCATGTCATGGTACCACCACTCATGTGCTACACCATCAAGATGCAAATTGGAGGACTTGATGGATTCTTCCTCAAACATAGGATTCAAAGAGAAGTATGTATCCAATTTTTGCAACCATTCTCTAGTTGAATAACTTCCCAATCCATCGAAAATAAGTATTGTAATCTTGCCTAAACATTGTTGTATGTCTCTACTAGGTTGCTCTTCATACCTTCTCCTCCTATGCCCATTTATTGTCTTCATATCATAATAATCTATGAATGTCATGCCATGGCGAATGACTGGACTTAGGGCACTATAATTAGCATGATACCTTGCCATCTCATCATTAGAACTAGGTGGTATTTTCTCTTTTTCCGAGTTGGTTCTCATTTGTGGGGATTGGTGTCTCAAATGGATTGGTGCTCACAAATTGTATAAGAGAGGATTGGTGTCTCTTGTAGGTTGGTGCCTACAAATATTGTAACTTTATAAGGAATATTTTGATGTGGTTTTCTCCCATAAGGGTTTCCACATAAATTATGTGTTCTCCTTGTGTTGCATAATTGTTAGATCTTATGTGAATGATATTGTGCAATTGGTATCATTGTGGTTGTTAGATTGATTAAGTTTTAAATTGAAAAAGATTGTATTATACTGATTCACCCCTCTCTCAGTATAATTGTGTTCTCATCAATTTGTATCAGAGTGGGTTCCTTCAGAGATAGTTTAACCACTTGAAGGTAGATCTAATAGAGAACACATGGCAAGAAGAAAGGAAACAGGGGAAAAGGAAATACCAAACAGAGCATTGATCAACAAGCACCAATAAAACCAAAGGCTAGTAATGACAAAGAAGCAAGAAAAAATGATGGGGTGACGAATGGAACACAAATGGAAATAGAAACAAAATATGATATCTTTGAAAGAAGAAAAGAGATGAAATTAGAGGAAAGGGAGTTAAAATATTATGATGAGAATGTTAATTTAAAATTAGAAGAAGAAAATGATGAAGGTTATAAGGCAATGGATCTTGAGGAGGAACTCCACTATGGCTAGAGTGATATCAAGAGGCTTAGAAAGGAGAACTAGAAACTAATGTAGAGTTAGTATGAAGTCTCGAAGAATCTGAGAAGATAATTATTGAGCTAAAATTTCAAATGAGAGAAGGATAAAAGATGAAAGAGGAAGTGAGATTCCAATTAGAAAAATAAGAAAGAAAATTGTGAAATGTTAGAGTCCGAAATAGTTTCTTTAAGGAACTAGAAAATACATTGATGTGAGTGGGTAATCCCCTCTGCGAAAACATCTCATTCTCACAATCCTCTCTGACAATCAATATGAAAGTTGCAACAAACAAAGAACCAAACAGTCAATTTAATTGGACATCCTTATCAAATCAAAATTACAAAACAATAATTACATTTAATGGCTCTCAATGGCCTTTTTCAAATACATTATGTCCTTCTCTTGCCTCTTAAAATGTTCTTCTTTCTACTTCGCAACTCACAACATTCAACTCCAACTCACTTCTATCTGTATGACGTTGCCATCTCCAAATTTTTCCACAGTGCAGCCCGTTGCCTATTTCTATGTACTTTTTATTTAATCAAAACTAAAAGTTGATTTCAAATATAGCTTCTCCTTTTAAGCCATCTTTTCTCCCACACACTCTCTTCACTTTTCAAAACTGTATTCACTTTCCTTCTATCGCTGCTCATTTTTGTTCTTTCTGATGCTTTGTATTGTTTTTACTCATGATCGATTCCCTCCCTCTTTCGCATTCCTCACTTACTATAGCGCCATCACTTTCCTCTACTGTGCATCAACTCACCTCTTATTTCGGTGCCTCCATAGTTTTTACTTGGTCAAAACCCCTTATCTCCCAGCGCACTCCACAATAACCTCTGTGCCTCCTCCTCTTTATTGCGTAACCCCTTCTCAATCTATTCGTTGCTCCCTATATTTTGGGAAAAACTAAATTTTGTATCTTTATGCTGCCCCTTCATTTTCTTTTCACGGGCTCCCTCTATATTTCCCTATCTTGGCCAGCTTTTCAGTTCATACTACCTCTTTGTTTCTCATTCTTGTCCTTCCCAATCTTGTTGTAAATCTACATTTTTAATTTATATCAATTTTAAAACTTTGAAAGGCCCCTGACTTGGTGTGACCCATTCAACTTCTTCCCATTCAAATCAACCTCCACGCAGGTACTCCTTAACTCCAATTGATTCATCTTCAAACCAAGTCGATTGCCTTTACATCTGCCAGTTTATTTGTTGAAAGCCTTTGAAAAAATATATTATGCACATACTCTGTGTAGTTTCAACTACAACATCGACTCAAATCTACATTCCATCCCATTTTTATTTGGAGACCATCATCTTCAAAAAGCTACAAAAATCGTGCTTGTCCTCACAAATTTGGTTTGAAGCTCCTTTGCCAACATACTTTTTTTTAAAACATACGATTTGACCTCAATTGTGCTTTGCTGACTACCACAAGCTAGATTGTCCTTTGAAGATCGAGAACGTTGTAGTTCCTTCATTTCGTAGCCAAAGATAATACTATGCGCTAGTCAAAGTAGCTTCAATAATTTTTATTTGAATTATTCAAAATGAAGGCATCCATCAAAAATCAGGTTTGAACTGTACTCCAGAATAGACCACACTTCAAAATGCAACAATAAATCAAGACCAAACCAAAATTGTGGAAAAAAAACTAATAATGTTTTTGGTTGGTGTTGATCACTTGTATGCTCGGGTGCTCTTGCACCAGACATCCTCCAAATTGAACAAGAACCTCAAGTTTGATAAGAGTACCAAGATTTTGGATGATATATTAAATAAACAAAGGTCACCATTCAATAAGAAAGGACTTGGATATGAAGAAAATCAAATGGACAACAAGGACGACTCCAAAGAGGCACCAAAGAATTCAAGTAAAGAAGAACCAAAGAGCTATAAAGGAAAGCCAAAAGTTAAGAACTCCAGAATTTTAAAATGGCATATTTAGAAAGCCCCTCCCATTGAATCAAGCATATAAGATCATGTTACATAATTCATTTTATGGATATTTCTTTTATTGTAATAAATTTGGTCATAAGGCAAGAAATTGTAGAGCGCATGTTAGATATAATTATGGTTGGAACAAAAATAAAAGTTCTTATGGGTGGAGAAATAGGAACTATAACTCGTTTTCTCAGTTAACATATTATAATGTCATATGCTACAAATACAATAACTATGGACATATAGCATAATATTGTAGAAGTGTTTTTTTGAAACCACGTAAACAACAAAAGATGGAGGATACCATGACCAAAGAAAATGGAAAGCCTACTAGAGTATGGAGAAGGAAAAAAAAAAGCAAGATAATGAGAAGGAAAAATTTATGATTTTACAAAGTGCACTTCATGCACAAATTTGAGAAGCATGAGTTTAGGGGGAGCTAATCATTGCATCATCTTTCAACTTTGTGGAGAAGACAACTAAAAGGATGAAGTCTCACAAAATATTAGAGAAAATAATATATGGTTGGAGAGAAGAATGAGAATGTTATGGTAGCACAAGTGAAAGATTTTTTGATTGATTATACCATGACAACAAGAAAAGAGAATGATATGGTAGTAGCATACTACATATTAGAAATTTACCATGTAATGAAGTCAAGGAAAATTAATGGAAAGATGATAAAGAGCCTAGAAGACTTAAGACAATGAGAAAAGGAAGAAACCATGATATAGATGTTTATAAGATGAAACTTGATGCGATAAATTTCCAAGAATTTGATGGAAGGATAAAAATGATCCAAAGAATTCTTTGCCTAAAGAGTATTCTCACATATTTGCATTTGACAATTTTTCCAGAACATGTGTTGGCAAAAGAAAAAGAAAGTGAAAGTGGAAAGTTGGATGGTTGTGTTGATGCTTATGTTCAACCTCACATTAAAGGATATTTTTTATAATAATGCTATAGAAAACATGGATGGAAGTCGCTTTACCATCAATGTAAAAGGGGGATAGTTATGGAAAGAGGAAGAGTTACAACAAGGAAGTTATAAGAAAAAGTAAAATGATGCCATTGATGTCAAGATGAAGAATTTCAAAAAGGGGTCATCAAATGAGACCTAAGTATGAAGAGGAGAAAATTGCCTCAAGACATGAGGGAGTTAAGTTGTAAGAATATTTGAGGAAGAGAAAGAAGCTATAGAGGAAGCATGCCACCCAAATGACATAGAAACAAAGAATAGAGTAAGGGGGAGCATAAGAGAATCTTCGATAGGGGGAGAAGTATATTCTTATTTGAATAGATGTGAGTAAGTGACCGCAAAGAATAATGAACATCCCTTTTCTATTGATCTACTTGTGGATGCAAGTATAATGAACATCCCTTTTCTATTGATGTCAAAGGGGGCGAGTTAGAGAAAGGGGGAGAATTATGTTTTCCATCAATGACAAGGGGAGATTGTTGGAATTGATTGTTATTGATGTCAAAGGAGTATGAGAGATTGTTAGAATATTTCCATTGATGTCAAATCAAATGAATGAGACTATTTAAAATGATGTCAAAGAAAAATATCAAAAGAATAATAGAAAATATCTCAGAGACCTGATGTGAAACACACTCATTAAGAATACATCATTTAGTGAAGAGGTGTGATTTATTTTTAAAGGTTTTAAATGGTTAATAAAGTTTGTGTCTCTTTGTTAAGAGATGTCTCCCTTCATACAGGCAAGAGGATATAAAAAGAGATAGAATTGTGGAAAGAAGTGTGGAGAACAAGAGGATACATTATACAATCATAAGCAAATTTGAAGGAAGAAAATAATAAAAGATCATTCAAAGGCAGCCATTAAGGAGAAATGAAAAGAAGAAAGATTTTTTTTTAAAAGACAACGATTAATCTTAACAAAAAGACACATCCTTTTAAAAAGATCTCTTTTCAAAGAGATGCAACTCTTCATTGAGATGTAAAGATATAAATAGAGTGTATGGAAAGTAAGAGAGAGATGTGTGTGGAAAAGAAAGGAAAATCTATTAATGAAAAGAAAATGTGTGGAGGATAAAAATATATACTATTGTGGACATATGTGAAAATGTAGCAATTGTTATTTAAGAGGAGTCATGACTATTTGAAGGATCATTATTAAAGGATGTATCTCTTAATAGATGCTTGAAGATATAAAAAATGGAGTGAGAAATGTGTGGTGAATAAGAGTGTGTGTGAGATGTGAGAAGATTAAATAACAAGAGTAGAAAAGAGAAGTGTGTGTAAAGATACATAAATTAATTAAATAAATAAAGATTAGTTTTAACCAAGATTCACAAGGTTACGATAAAGGGTTTTGTCTCATGATGAGACAAGATATATAGGAGAAGTCATTCCATGAGATGAAGTGTGTGTGAAGGTTTTGTCATTCAAGAGTGAGTGGGGAATAAAAGAGAGAAGGTTTTATCATTCAAAGAAGTGTATGAAATTATAATATGTAGCATGAAGTAAGTAAGAGGAATATAGAAGAATGAAGTGAATGAATATTAATTGAAGGTCTGGTTAAGAGTAGTCGAGAGACATGTTGAAGAGATGTGACCATTAAAGAAATAATATATATATGAAGAGACATATCTATTCTAAGAGATGCATCATTTTACTAGGTTGTGAATATATAAAAGATAATTGCAAGTAGAAGTTAGAAGCATGAAATGTGAAGATAAATAAAAGGAAGGTGTGTGAGGAATAAGAGTTTATATCATAATAACAATTGCATATCAACAAATGAGAAGATAAAAGGAAGATCATTAAAGAAAGGTTGAAAGAAGATTCGTAAGAAGGATTCATGGTAGATTTGTAAGAAGAGTTGATTGCCGAATTATAAGAAGAATATATGCAGATGTAAAGAAATATATATGTAGATATAATTGAGGAGGAAATTATAAAATGAGATCATTAAAGGCTATTTATAAAGATGACGAGATTTTATTGAAGAGCTTGGTGCCCCATATTGACGAGGTTGGTGCCTCATATCAAAGAGATTGGTGTCTCTTGCTGAGTTGGTGCTCAGTTGCGGGGATTGGTGTCTCTAGTGGGTTGGTGCTCACAAATTGTATAAGAGGGTATTAGTGTCTCATGTAGATTGGTTCCTAAAAATACTGTAAGAAGTTTCATATAAGGAATATTTTGTTGTGGTTTTCTCTTGTAAGGGTTTCCACATAAATTGTGTGTTCTCTTTGTGTTGCATAATTGTTAGAACTTATGTGAATGATATTGTGCAATTGATGTTATTGTGGTTGTTAGATTGATTAAGTTTTAAACTGAAAAATATTGTATTATATTGATTCACCCCCTTCTCAATATAATTGTGTGCTCATCAGGATCTCCCTTGTGGCAACTAGCCAAACATCAAATGCTAGTTGGTTTGCGTTCAAATGTCCAGAGTCAAAGAAAAAGAGTTGGTCCTAGTTAATGTACTTATTGGATCTAGGATCACTTTTTCCACTTCACTCTAATTTTCTCCACTTTATGGGAGATTTTCATTGTACATGGGTACCTCATAAGCCTTGTTTTTGGGACCCATCCATCTTTGTGCCCACCTAGTTGAGCTTAAAGGGGGGTGCTAGAGTATAATTAAAATTATTATTTGATTATTTTATCCTACTTTATGTATTAAGCCACCTTAGATGGTTATGCTATTTAGTTAGTTAGTTAGATATGTGGTACTTCTCATTTGCCACTTGGTGGAGCATTTTTTTTCCACCTTGAGTTGAGCACTCCTATGGTGACTCAAACTAGTCATGCTATATGTACAAACTTCATCATTGAGAATATCATTCTATTTCATTCTAATTATTCAACAGTTGTTTTCAATCTCACACATTGAGTGTGCGCTCGCTTGATTTGCATGAATCAATGATGCTAGCATTCAAGCAAAGATCTTGTTAACATTAACATTTTAAACTCATGGTTTTGTAAATATCATTTGACAATTTCATTTATTTTATCTCTTATATATTGGGTGCTTGAGATGGAGCTTGAGTGTGAGAGTCCTATAGATGTTGATTTGTCTCCTGATCTTTGGTTATTGATGTAGACACCGAAATTTGGTCTAAGCTTGTAACTTCAATTTCTTCATAATTCGTATTTTCATAGTCATGATTAAATAATGTTAATTATTTAATTACTTTCTAAAGTCCTTTCTCATTTATTAATTAAATAAATTTTAATTATTTAATTAATTCCCTTTAACATTTATTCATCTATTAGTTAAATAATCTTAATTATTTAATTAATTCACATTGTCTTTATTCGATCCTGATTAATTAAATAAATGTTCTTTATTTAATTACGTCATTAATTAACTTTACCCTCCTCAAATTAATAAATTCTTATTTAATTTATCTTTATCATGTTTTCAACTATAATTAAATAAATTCTTTAATGATTTAATTATTCAATTAACCTTTTCGACGGTCAATTAAATAAATCATTATTTATTTAATTAAATCTTTTCAATTTTGAATGTTGAATTAAATAAACATTTAATTCATAAAAATAGTTATTCTTGTCACAATCTTCTATCGTCTAGTTATCTAATTATTCACTCATCATCTGACTCGAGATCTATTTGAATCAATTAGTTGTCTCCTGATTCGATATCTGATCGTCTCTACGAAGAGACTCTTTGTCGTAATCAGTTAGTTATCTAGTTCTAACTCTTATGCATGAGCATATTTATTAATTAAATATCTTTATTTAATTAATTAATTCATGTGTGCATTCGAACAAATTGTTGTCCAAATTCTATCTTTATCCTTTTCACTCTAACTCTCATTCTTCTAATTTTTGAATACTTTCAACTAGAGATTAAATCATTTATTTAATCTTGAACTCTTATTCTTTCAATTTTCGAATAGTCCTAACACTAGATTAAATTATGTAATTTAATCTTTATCTTGCAAGCTTTTTCAACTCACGTTCTAACTGACACAAATCTCACATCACATGGCATTCATCAATCTCGATCGTTGATCTCTCTTTTGAATCTGAGTCGATCGTTCGAAAACCAGCTTTCTATAAATTGGCTGACCTTTGTCATTATTCCTCCTCCCGAAATATATATAATTTTGGAAGCATAACTTGTTAATCTTCGATGTTTTTCTATTATCACATATACACATGAAGGCTATTCTTGCACACTTATGAAAATTTGAGGGCAATTATACTACAAAAGGAAAAATGGAGAAGGAAAATCAAGATAATTTAAAGGAGTGGACAGATATTCGGTGAGACTATTTCATGTTTTTCTTTAGTTTATTTCTTTGTGCTTTGTTGTTTAATTTAGATTAATGCATGTTTATTAGATTTAACCCATCTTGCTTGCAACGTTTTTTTTATCTATGTTAAATTTGGTGAACCCGACGTGAAGACTTCCAATCTTCGCAAATCCATAGACAATTTTTGATTTCTTTTTGCAAGTATCGTACGGAATGACGCATTTGACTGATGAAACAACATAATTGTATTCACGAACCGCATCTGAAAAATCCTGAGATGCATCTAATGAAACCCGACACATCTGTGACTTTCTGTAATGTAATTGACTGATGAAACCTACTACGCATCTGCAACTTTAAACGATGCATTTGGCTAGTAATTTAATCCAATTTTTTGAATTTTTGTTTTATGAGTTTCTAATTTTCATTTGTTTAAATTTTTGCCAATGTTTGTTTGTAGCGTGTGATTTAGGAGGATAACATATTTTTTGCAGGATGAAGCATAGAAGACATTGAAACCAAAACCCCTTTTTCTGTAGGACGAATGACGAAGACAAACATGAAAACTACTAAAAAATTGCATGCAAAACCTATTATCAAAGGCTTTAATTTGTAAAAAGAGCATTTTTTTGGTAGCTTAGATAATTGTCATTTGGATTAAAATTAACCATTGTCTACTGTGTTTGGTGTGAAAGCACATTTTGTTATTACCCTCATGATTTGGTATATTGAAGTATCCTCTCCCCTTGTGCATTCATGCAATCTTGGGTGCAAGAGAAACGGTTATTGACTCTAGAACTTATGCCTGTCTTGGTGGGAAAAAGTACTCACCCCAAGATGACCCAGACTGGTAGGACGCTAGATGCCAAGCGACTCCCAACCGGTATATAAAAGTGGATTCTTGGGGAAAGTCCAAGAATTGCGTTCACTGTTCCGATGAGAAGGGAAACAATGACCTCTCACCGCATGGATGGTGCCCCAGGAACGAAATTCCCATACTAAAAACCTTATTGTATTTTTTCCAAAATCCCAATCTATTTACTGGTGCAGCAGGTTGGACCTGTGAAGCCATCTCATATCTTTACAGTTCATGTGTAGAGATGAAAATTATGCCATGAAGAGTTCATGGGTATTGTAGCTTGGTTGCCTTGAGAAGTGTGTGTCGTGGAGGGGAGCCAGTGGGGTCAAGCTACTAGTCATCCACCTTGAATATACATAGTTGGGGAAACCCAATTGAGAAATCAATAAATACTGTCCATCACAGCCTTAGGATTGTACATGTCTTCTGGTTTTAACATATTCATACACGTCAAAACTGAAAACAATTTGTCTTTTGTGATTGTAGTTTCTTTGTTTGTTAAAACTTGATCATAAAATAGAGTCAGTTTATATTATCATTACCAGAAAACCGCAACTAAAAACTGAGTCGCAACTGTCAAATTCAAAACTGCATGTGTCATTACGAGTCGCAATTGTTAAACGAAAAACCACATGTGTCTGTCAATAAAATTAGTTTTCATAGGGCTTAGATTTTGAGTCGCATTTGCTTAATGAGTCATATCGAAATAGTGAGTCACATATGTTGTAAGTTAAACCGCATCTTTCTGTGAAAGTCGCATTTTCCTATCAACAACCGAGATTAGATTTCATCAGTTAACGACATCTGAAACTTGCAACGCATCTGTCAATTTTAGAAATGCATTAGCAACCTGAACCGCAATTGACTGTCAACAAAAATCTTGAAAACTCTAAACTCAGTCCAAAAAAAAAACCTGTCTTTTTCACCATTGTTTCTTACGGTAAACCTTGGACAGAAACTAGAAAATTGCTCAATTTTTTTGCATTGTTCAGGTGCCATTTATGTCTGAGAGATAGTCATCTTAGTTGCAAAAACTTAGTTACCCCATAGGAATTTGCATATCCTAGAATAGAACAACTTTTTGCATCATTGGATACATTCATGCTTTGATTGTCATTATCATTGAACCTAGTCACTTTTGTCTCACTAGTGAATCCTTCCAGCTCATCAGTCTAGTTTGGGAAATTCACCTTATTAGTATGTCTTTGTCCTACATCAGGTTCCTTGGTAAAGTTAATTCATAGCTTTGTATTATTCCATAGGTGGTGGTTATACCCGCTTAGAATCATTTACAATCATAGTCTACTCAATTTTTTTGCATATAGTCCATCCTAGAGTATGTCATCCTAGTATACGTCATTTTAAGAAATCCTCAATTTTAGAGACATCCTTTATATTAAAAAAATTCCAAAAACATAAAAATAGGACATATTAGTTTCTAGACATAGTTTTGCATTTCCCTCATCTTGAGCAACATTTTCATGGTTGAAACAAGGTCTAAGAAGAAACAAAGACAAATGGTAGACCCACAAGACTTTATCAATCCTTTTAGAACCCAACCATTAGGGACAGAGAGACCTCACAAAACTTTGCTTGAAAAACATGTCACTAGAGACACACATGGAAAAAATTATGTAGAAGACATAGACGTTGCAGTGCAAGATCCTGAGTTTGCATCCTTTATGGATGAGTGTTTGGCAAATGATCCCCAAAGATATCTAGAAAAATTTCTAGTAGAAGGTGTCACACTACCACCAGGATTTGATGTCCACACTTTGAAAATAACATTTACTCAACCAACACAAACCATGACATCAAGTGTCTTCATTCCTCAAATTACCACAACAATACCAACTGGCATACCTACTCAAACATCTTCAATTGTAAACACAACCCCATTCAACATAATACAAGGTTTACAATTCACTACAAGAGCATCCTCATCAAACCCCTTTGGCACAAACATCACTAGTAAACGAGCCAAAGTTGGCATGAATACAACACAAGCTATACCTCATATTAGTACCAGTACTACCATTCCACACATGGGGGGTACACAAATAGGAAATATTCCTATACCAAATCAAAACATTCAAATAGGAAATATTCCTATACCAAACTAGAACATTCAGACATGATATATCCCTACACCGAATCAGAACATTCAAACAGGATATACCCTTGCCAAATCACAATCTATCACAGAATGTGGTATTTCAGAACACTTACATTGATCCTAATAACACAAACAACATGTCATTGACACATGTAGATGCTCTGCAAAATCAAATGCAAACCCTTCAACAACAAATTGACAGTATGTCTATGTCAAGCAAACGAACTATCTCAGCACAAGATTTATGTCCATGTCCATTTGACAAAGTGCTATACATGACACCCTTCCCACATAGATACATTATACTGAATTTGTGTAAGTATAATGGGAAGAGGAATCCTTTAGAACACATTAGATAATTTTCTACAATGTGCATGGACATCTCATATGACCCCATGTATTTAATGAGACTATTTCCGCAAACCCTTGTCTAGATAGCATTGGAATGGTTCTCTAAACTACCATATGACATAAGATCATGGGGAGAATTAGCTGAGAAGTTTGTCAAACACTTTGCCTTCAACATAGACAATGAAATAACGATAGCTACCTTATGTCACACCACGCAAGAAGAAGGTGAAACTTTCATTAATTTCTTTTAGATATGGAGAAGTTTAGCTAGTCGATGTCTAGTTGAAATACTAGAGAAACAAAAAGTCATGATATTCCTTGAAAATCTTCATCCGAAACTGAGAAGTGACTTAAGAGTACATCATTGTACCTCATTCCTATACTTGGTACAAAAGGGAATTATACTTGAAAAAGGCCTCATTGACAAAGGAGACATTAAGGTACTAGGAAGGAACCTAGTTGTTCAACATCAAAATGCTCCCAATGATAGAAACAAGTTCTGGTCTAGAAACAAGAATGTAACAAATGATGGTATTGTTGATGTTAAGGCCCTACATGTGGGACCTGTCATCACACTTAGAGGTTACAAATCCATTGAGGACATGACTAATAATCTAGATCAAACAACCAACTTTGTCCAAAATTTGCAACAACGACAACCACAAAGGAGATTCCCTAAACGTGAATTTACCCCTTTGGGGGAACCAATCAAGACAATTTTCAAAGAGCTGATTAAACATAATCTCCTGAAACCTCTGGAACCCAAACAGTATGATCCTGGATAGTTTAAACCCTCATGGTGGGATGATAACGCCTATTGTGAGTACCATCAAACAAAGGGAAACAACCTGCAACAATGTCGACAATTGAAAAACATCATACAAGATTTTGTTGAAGACGAAACCATTGAAGTCAATGGGTAGAAACATACCAAGAATAGTGATCACAAGGTCTTCATGGATCCATTACATGACCATGGGAAAGGAAAGGCCTCCAGTTCGGGAACTAAGAATAATACCTTGACCAATTATAATAATGCTAAGTACGATTATAAACCAGGTACCATCATCAATCATATCTGAGTTGCCGATGAAAATATCAATACCATTACCATAAAGAAGCATCCTGAATGTACGGTCAATACACGCAGAACCAAGATAACCCTTCCAGGTCCTTCTTCAGAGCCACAACCATAGTCTTCCAAGCTTAAGTATAATTTTATTGACCAATTGGGGAAGACCCCAACACAGATATCCATCTTAGAACTATTGACTATATCACCAGATCACCGAGCCATTCTTGACAAAGCCTTGCAGAGCACAACAGTCCCTACCAACATAGATGTCAATCGTTTTGAAGAAATGGTAGGATACTTAACCAATTCCCATCATGCCACATTCTCTCAACATGATTATTCAACTAAGAAGACCAATCATAATGATCCATTACACCTCTAAGTTCGTGTCCATCAAACCAAATTCAAACGAGTCTTGGTAGACGGAGGAGCAGGGTTGAACCTCTGTACCTTAAAATTGGTTAAGGCATTAGGATTTTCAGAAGCATGCGTCGACATCACTAAGAGTATAGTCATTAAGGCATATGATGATGAGGAAATATCATCCAAAGGATTTGTTACACTCCCTATCAGGATTGGCCCTTCTGTTATGGACACTAGCTTCCAGGTCTTGGATCTCACCCTTCCCTATAACCTTTTGTTGGGTAGTCCTTGGATACATGCAATGAAAGCTGTACCTTCCACATATCACCAGTGTCTTAAATTCTCATATAGTGGCACCAAAGTCACCATTGATGGTGATCCAAATCCTTTTCAATATTGCACAAGCCTACATGAAATACTACAACGACAGGTGCCATTCAATCAAGAGGCTTCATCATCTACATTATCCTTGTATGTCGATCCATCAACTCTTACCAAGTCCATTCCATCATAAACACCGCCATCCACTCCTAAGGTCGAGATCCAAGACAAGGGTTGTGGAGAATATCATATGAAGGTATCCTATTGTGTCAGTTAGCTAGTTCCACCTAAGTCATATGGTCTACCCATAGTAGATAGGGGAAAATTCATAGTCATCTTCCATGTCCCTCCTATAATGAAATTAACAAAATGGGGAGAGTTAAGTAAAGAATTCATGGATCAAGAAGATGTCACCTCCTGGTTGTATAAAGAAGAAAATGAAAACCCTCCGCAGTCTATTCAAATATATAAGGATCAATATGGAAAAGGCTTCATGATAATGCAAAGAAAAGGCTATGATGGACATAGTGAGTTAGGACTACATTAGAATGGAAGGACTGAACCAATCATTGTCTCACAAAGACCTAAAGGCCTAGGGCTAGGGTTTCAACTGATAAGAATTGGTTTTCCTGGTACTTCATTATCATCACAAGAGGAAGTAAGTACTTTTGAAGACATCGAGATATCTCACAAACCACTTGACCTAGTTTATGAAGACTCCCCTGACTCAAGCGACTACAAATGGGATTCCCTTTCCTCTACCAGTATGATGGACCTAGACAATCTATTTGGCAAACTTGATTAAATTCTACAACCCACACCAACTCCATCTAGCCCCCGTCCTAAAAATTCCTTGTCAACAAAAGAATGGCTTAAGTTGTATTATTGGGAAACCCTTGACCCTGAATATTGTGCACTTGACGAACCATCTTCTAACGACCTAGCCCTTGCAGTTGTACCACAACCAATTTTACCTGTCCCTAGGAAAAAGAACAAAAAGGAGTTAGTCCAAAACTTTTGTGACCATGTTAATCATTCTATATTCACCTTGTCAACCTCCACATTTGATAACTCTAATGATGACATGCCTCTCATATATCCCCAACTTATTGATTGGGATCAACAAGGTACACCCATCTTAGACATATTCAAGAATGATGAAGCGATAGCTGAGTTCATGGGACTTCAAGAAGGCATACCTAGAGGGGATCATAAAGCTGGATTTACCATAGACTTGGATGACAAGAAATATTTTGGGGAGTTTGTTATCACCTCTAGTCGCAAAAATGAAAATAAAAAGAAAAATAATGAAAATGATGAAAATGACAAGTCCCTAGGTGAAAACCGAAAGGTGCCTTTGGACGAAGAAATAGTAAAAATAAAGGACGTATCCGAGGGTGAAAACCTCCCTGAGGCACCCAAGGATGGAGGTTTGAACAGTCTCCCAGTTGCTCAAGAAAAATCACCAATGTTAGTAGAAGATTTTGTCGAGATTAACATAAACACAGAAGAAAACCGTCGGGTAATATATTTTGCAACATCTTTGACAGAGACAGAGCAACAAAAGTTTCAAGACTTCTTCATAAAGAGACAAATAAATTTCACATGGTCATATGTTGACATGTTTGGGCTGGATCCAGACCTTATATTGCATCATCTACCATTACAACCAGGTGTTAATCCAGTCAAACAAAAGTTAAGGAAAATGCATCAACAAATCACTTTACTAGTCAAAGCTTAACTTAAGAAGCTATTGGATGTCAGATTTATCAAATCCATAGACTATGCAGAGTGGATATCAAATCTTGTACCAGTGAGAAAACCATCTAGGGGCTTTCGCATTTGTATAGACTTTAAAGATATCAACAAGGCATGTCCTAAGGATGATTTCCTTTTTCCCAACATTGACATGATAGTGGACCTTACAGTAAGATATGAGATGCTATCCCTAATGGATGGTTTCTCTGGGTATAATCAAATCCAAATCGTAGTTGAAGATCAACACAAGACAACTTTCACATGTACATGGGGAATATATTGCTAGAATGTTATGCCTTTTGGGCTCAAAAATGTTAGAGCTACATATCGACGTGCAATGATGACTATTTTCCATGACCTTGTACATACTCTCATGGAAGACTATGTCGGCGACATAATAGCCAAATCATTGAAAATATAAGATCATTTGAAAGTCTTAGACAAGATATTCCAAAGACTAGAAAATTACAAAGTCACACTCAATCCAAAAAAATGTGTCTTTGGCGTTAAATCAAGAAAACTTCTAGAATATATCATTTCTAGAAGAGGCATTGAAGTGGACCCCGCAAAAGTAAAAGCTATAGTGGATATGCCTCCACCAACTAGCATCGGTCAGCTAAAAACACTACAATGGAGATTACAGTCTATCAGACGCTTCATAGTACAATTAGTAGAGAAAATACATCCATTTCAACATTTGCTCAAGAAGGGAGTATCATTTTTCTAGACATCCAAATGCCAAGAAGCTTTCCAAAAGATCAAGGATTATCTTCTTGCTCCACCTACAAATGACATACCTTTGATACTTTACATTTCAGCAACTCAGTCAACATTAGGAGCCCTATTCGCACAAAATTATGATCAAGGTCATGAGAGAGCAGTGTACTACATCAGTCGTACTTTGGTGGGATATGAACTAAACTATAGTAACATAGAACATGTCTATCTTGTGGTCGTCTTTGCTACTCAAAAACTTAGGCACTATATGCTAAACCGCCAAACCATGATGGTCACAAAAATAGATCCTTTGAAATATTTCCTAAGTAAAGCAACATTAATAGGTCGATTGGCTAAATGGGTAATGATACTTAGTGAATATGACATCCAGTATGTAGAAAGGAAAGATATAAAAGGGAAAGTAATTGCATATCAATTAGGAAATGCACCAATTAAGGCATACCATCCTTTAGTGGCAGATTTTCTTGATGAGTTTATCTTCAAAGTTGACACTAGAACCACATGGAAATTATACTTTGACGGGTCATATACTAATCGTGGTTCAGGAGCAGGCATACTATTTGTTACACCTCAAGAAAATATTATTCCTAAATCATTCAGGATTGTTTTCCCTTGCACCAACAACATAGCGGAATATGAAGCCTTACTGACAGGACTAAGAATGGTAGCCCAATGGAAGATAAAGAGTTTACATGTTTATGGAGATTATCAGCTAGTAGTTTGGCAAGTCAATGATGAATATGAAACTAAAGATGAGAAACTTGCTCCGTACAAGCACATGGCTGATAGTTTCAAGCAATACTTTGAGGACATCACCTTTCAACAAATACCCCGCATTCATTTTAGGGCAGCATATGCTATGGCAACCATGGGTTCCTTATTGGATATTCCTACAACTTGCCTAAATTCGAGTTTTTGGTTGAACAACTTTTGGTCCCTACTTATGATGTCCCTGATTCTGCGATGGTCTGTATGATTGTTGGTCCTACTTCCCCTTGGTACAAGGAAATATATGACTATCTAAATGCCCAAATCCTACCTTTACACATGTCAAACAACCAATGTAGAACCTTTATCCGTAGGTCTACCAAATACACCACCATCGAAGATACCCTGTATAGACGTACCTTAGTTAACACCTTGATGAGATGTCTAGATGTTGAAGAAGCACAAGCAACCTTACATGTGGTACATGAAGGTATCTGTAGATCCCATTCTAGCGGTCCTACCTTAGCCCACAAGATTATGAGATTAGGTTATTATTGGCCTACTATGGAAAAGGACTCATATATCTTTGTCAAGAAATGTCGACAGTATCAGATACACAAAGATTTGATACATGTGCTAGCATAGGAGCTTCATCTGATTACTTCATCATGGCCCTTTTCCCAATGGGGACTTGACCTCATAGGTAAGATACACCCTCCATCATCTAATGACCATAATTTCATCATAATTGCCACTAAATATTTCACCAAGTGGATTGGAGCTATTCCTATGACCTATATTATCGGCACACAAATTTATAAGCTTATCCTAAACTACATAATTTGTTGGTATGGTGTTCCTCAATCCATCATTACAGACAATGACCGTCCATTCAAAAACCAAGAAGTCCACCATCTCTATGAAGAATTCCACATCCAACACCATTTTTCCACCCCATATTACCCACAAGGTAATGGCCAAGCCGAGGCATCTAATAAAACTATTATTAGAATCCTCAAAAAGATTGTCAATGACACTGGTCATGACTGGCATCTACAACTTAATCCTGCTGTATGGACCTATCGCACAAGCATCCATACTCGCACTAGCGCCACTCCATATTCCCTGGTATTCGGTTATGAAGCTATCTTACCTATTGAGGTTGAAATTCCTTCCCTAAGGGTATCCTTAAAAGGTCATATTGATGATGAAGAATACCATGTGTCCCGATTGCATGAGTTAGAATTCCTAGATGAATGAAGACAAAAGGCTCTAGATCATTTGCAAGCATATCAAAATTATCTTCGTCGCAACTATAATAGGAAATTTCTAAATTGACACTTTGACATTGGTGACTTGGTTTTAATGGAGAACTAGAAGAATCAAGCTAAACAAGAAAAACCAGGAAAGTTTGAACTGAACTGGTTAGGGCTTATATTGTTATAGAAGCCTTTGGATCGAGAGCGTATCAAATCTCTACCCCCAAAGGAGAACCACTTTTGTCACCGATCAACATACTTCATTTGAAGAGATTCTATGTGTAGCTTCTATGAACCATGTCTTAATCAGAAAAATACAAAAAAAATGGAAAAACAAAAAAAAATACAAAAAAAGGAAAAAACAAAAAAAATTGTTACCTTGATGAAAACCTGGCAAACAGGTATCTTTGTAACACCAAAAAAATTGAAAAATCAATAAAATAGTAAACAGAAATAATTTGTCCAATAGTGAAAACCACTTCGATGGTGCTATGGATAAGTACCATGGTGAAAACCTGGAAAACAAGCACCATGTGTAGTCGAATTCGCTCCTTTGTCTACCACCATTCCAATCAGAATTTTCACCATCACCCATAATAAGTGGTTGTCTTATCCATTATTTGGAACGATTGACATAAGTTCCATTCCATCTCCCCATTCTATCTTATAGGTCTTATTCCCGACTGGGGGAAAATCCTTGATCTGCGTCATTTGTACCTTGCGCATAGCATCCCAATGTCATAAAAAGTCCTTAAAAAAGCTCAAAAACATCATAAAATGTCCTGAAAAAATCCAAAAACATAAAAAAACCCCAAAAAGAAAAAAAAAAACATGTCAAAAATCCCAAAAATAGAGTCAAAAGTCAATTGTGTCAAGTCAGTCGTAGACATAGTCAAACTACATTGCCTCTGTGACTGGATGTAGGCAAGGCCATCTATCGATCTGCCCCCGAGGCATTAGGTTCGTTTGTCTAGGTTTTCCATGCATCACACATAAAATCATGACTCATTCTTTGTATATGTCAAAGTCAGTGGTCGTATCAAACTACGAGGTCTCGACATGTACAATGTAGGCAAAGCCATCAATCGATGAGCCCCCGAGGCCGCACTAGGTTAGTCCATTAGGGTTTATCACACTCACTGTCACACACGTCACATTATCATCAAGTTAGGTTCATATGTATCAAATATTCATGTCAGTCAAAGTCAAGTCGAACTACGAGGTCTCTGTGTGTACAATGTAGGCAAGGCAATCAATCAATGAGCCCCCGAGGCCGCATTAGGTCAGTCCTTTAGGGTACATTGTCTCAAGTCCACATAAGTCAACACACACACACTCATAACAATCAAGGTATCAAAACAAGTCACGCATCATCAAGCAAAACAAGTCAAACTGTCATCAAGTCAAAATCAAACATATTGTCAGAACAATCAACTTATGTCTTAAGCAAGATATGTCTTTCTTGACAACAAACATCATCAATCGTCATAGCCTCATATAGCTTTTTGCATCAATGACATCAAGCTCAACGTCTTATACAACACGTTTCTTTCGGAAACCAAGATTTGTCATGCCTTACACAGATAGTCACAAGGTCAAAACCAAACTCAACGTATTATACGATATGTGTCATCCCTCACATCGGGCTATGCCAAACATCAAACAATCACACAAGATCAAGTTTTGGAAAATACTTTCATTGGCTTTATGACTTTATATTTTATTTTGTCTTATCTTTTTATGGATTTGTATTTGAGTCCAGTTACTAGCTTTCTCAAGGATGTCCCCTGAAGGATTTAGAAAATCAAGGATGTCTCAAGACTCTTTTTCTTTGACTGTTGTCTGTCAACTGTCTTTTAAACTTTGGATTTTGAATCATGCTACTAGTTTCCTCGAGGATTTCCCATGAAATATTTAGAGGAGCAATGACGTCTCATGACCCATCTTTTCTTTGTTTGTTGTATGTGGTTTGTCTGGACAAAAATATTGGGGCAATTTTTCCCTTAGTATGAGTTAAGACAATCCTTGTTTGCGACTGTCTGTTTTTCACAAGTGGATGACTCTATACACTATGGTCTATCTCATATCATGGTGTGTACTATCCATTTGTGTCATGTATCGCCCAATGATGATTTAATGCAAGGCTTAGTTTTTATTTGGAAAAGTATTGAAGATTCTAAGATTCTTTTAACATCCATGTCTTCCATGATAACATCTATGTCTTCTATGCTACTACTCATCTTTTTCACTCTAACATTTCTTCTTTTTGGCATCTTCACCACCCTTATCTATGTTCCTCTACCCTTTTATCCTTCATCTTCTAGTTCTCTCATCCATGTCAACAACACACTCGTGTTCTTTTAACCCGCCTAACCTCTTGAGGGGGCATACCACTACCTCCTCATCATTCTCCCTTTCATTGCGGCATATTTTTAATTAATTTTCTTTGACACAATGTGATAAACAACATTGTATCAAAGAGGGGCAAACTGTAGACACCGAAATTTGGTCTAAGCCTATGACTTCAATTTCTTCATAATTCGTATTTTCATAGTCATGATTAAATAATGTTAATTATTTAATTACTTTCTAAAGTCCTTTCTCATCTATTAATTAAATAAATTTTAATTATTTAATTAATTCCCTTTAACATTTATTCATCTATTAATTAAATAATATTAATTATTTAATTAATTCACATTGTCTTTATTCGATCTTGATTAATTAAATAAATGTTCTTTATTTAATTATGTCATTAATTAACTTTACCCTCCTCCTCAAATTAATAAATTCTTATTTAATTTATCTTTATCATGTTTTCAACTATAATTAAATAAATGATTTAATTATTTAATTATTCAATTAACCTTTTTGACAACCAATTAAGTAAATCATTATTTATTTAATTAAATCTTTTCAATTTCGAATGTTGAATTAAATAAATATTTAATTCATAAAAATAGTTATTCCTGTCACAATCTTCTATCTTCTAGTTATCTAATTATTCACTCATCATCTGACTCGAGATCTATTTTAATCAATTAGTCGTCTCATGATTCGATATCCGACCGTCTCTGCGAAGAGACTCTCTTTCATAATCAGTTAGTTATCTAGTTCTAACTCTTATGCATGAACATATTTATTAATTAAATATCTTTATTTAATTAATTAATTCATGTGTGCATTCAAACAAATTGTTGTCCAAATTCTATCTTTATCCTTTTCATTCTAACTCTTATTCTTCTAATTTTCAAATACTTTCAACTAGAGATTAAATCATTTATTTAATCTTGAACTCTTATTCTTTCAATTTTTGAATAGTCCTAACACTAGATTAAATTATTATTTAATTTAATCTTTATCCTGCAAACTTTTCCAACTCACGTTCTAACTGACACAAATCTCACATCACATGGTATTCATCAATCTCAATCATTGATCTCTCTTTTGAATCTGAGTCGATCGTTCAAAAACCAACTTTCTATAAATTGGTTGACATATGCACATGAAGGTTATATTTGCACACTTATGAAAAGGCAAAATGGAGAAGGACAATCAAGATAATTCAAAGGAGTGGACAATATGTAGTGAGATTATTTCATGTTTTGCTTTAGTTTATTTCTTTATTCTTTGTTGTTTAATTTAGATTAATGTATGTTTATTAGATTTAACCGATCTTGCTTGCAATGCTTTTTATCTATGTTACAATTGATAGTCATTAGAGAGCTTTCTCTACAAGTATATTGTAATCTTGTTAATTTCTAAATAATATATTGGGAAATTTTTGGAGTGTAGGGTTTTTCTCTTGAAAGGATTTTCCCCACATAAATCACTGTGTTTTGGTATGAATGATATTTATGTTTAGTTTATGTAAATTTTGTAAAGATCTAAATTTTTTTGCATAACCCTCCTCTCAAGATTAGTGTAGGAATTTATTCTGCTACCATGGCTTTCTTACAAGTGGTATTATATTTTCATCACCTTTAGTTTTAGTTGTGGGTTGCTAGGTTTTTTATCTTATCTATTTTTGAGAGGGATCTTGTATAGAAGATACTTTGTGATCTTGTTGCGAGAATTCTCAAATGGAAAGAACAACAGGGAGAATAGACACAAAGAAGTTTATTGGTAACAATTCTTAGATGTGGAAGCTAAACATGGAGGATTTATCAATTGATCGAGATTTATGGGAAATTGTTGATGAAAATGTTTCAAGGCCTATATATGCTACTTGGGCTAATTAATTCGATGCTATAGATCATAAAACAAAGGGTCTAATAATATTGTTCCTGGAAAACTCTGTTTTAATCAATTCCCATGAAAATTCCTCTACAAATAACTTATGGAAGAAACTTGGTGAGATATATCAAGCCAAATCTTTAGTGAAAAATATTACAAAGATCCTAATAGCAATAATATTTGGCTCACACAAAGATCACTATGGATCAATTTTTCCATTTGCAAAGGCCCAATATTAAAGAAATGAGGTAGGGTTCAAGTCCTATAAAATTGGTAGAGCGGATATCTTTGTACTGAGACAAAGGAGGTTTATGATCCATGCACCCAATACATACAATCTAAAATATAAATCAAGATATTTACCCTTCGAAAAGAAATTAAATCATATTTAAAAGAGAGCATGTCATAATTACAATGCAAAGAAAAAAATTCATTATAATATTTTGACAATTATCAATCTGTATATAGGTATAATTTCCTCTATATAGTGGAATAAATACACATTTTTATTGATTTATATTAGTTTATCTATAAAAGAAAGGACTTCAAATTATAATTTAATGAAATCCTTTTTCATAACTTTTTACCAGCTAAACATATTAAATCATTTATATTTGTGGAAGAGAAAAGAGTATTTCACTCTTTATTCATCTAGTTTTATCTTCACTTTGACCTTTATTCTAGTACCCAATTCAACTTATTTTTGCGCATAAGCTAACAAAACCTAGTAATCATTAGTATTCATCCAATTTAGTCCTAGTGATATGGACCCCTCCTAATTAAGATTATTTTTTTCATCTCAGACTAAACTGTAGGTGCAATTTTCCCTCTAGAATAAAAATGTGCCTATGATCATTTCTTCCTAATCAAACACACTTCTCACTTATCTTGAGGTAGCCCCTTCACCAAATTAGATTATTTTCCATCATCTTAAATGCTAAAATATTTCAATATAGTACCTAGGATGCCATATTTAAAGAAATCCCAGGACATGAGGAACCTTTATATTATCATCTTGGTATAATCTCTAGAAATAATCTTAATAAATATTAAATCATATCTATATTATCCTACATTGTATTAACATTTTAAAGATAAATACTACATTGTAGGCATGTTGCATTTGCATGTTTTTTGTGTCTTGAATCTTGTGAAAAATAATGAAGGGATTTCACTCAAGTTCAAATAATTTTCACACTTCAATGCTTGCATAAAAATCTATGTACAAGGGACATTTTAGAACCATTGAGTTCATAAAGTTATCATCATAGCATGTTCTTAGAATTTGGATGTGTGTAACAACAAAATAATATTATTTCATGGTGTATAGAACCATGCCAAAGCAAGGTAAAATAATGCATGATCCCATTTGAATACATAGTTGATATAAGAGGTAGATCATAGATGGAGTCAAACCCAATCAATAAAAAATTTAGATACAATTTGGATGTGTAGAAACTAAAATTCTAGATCCAATTGTTGAGTACTCCTACACATCCAAATTAACAAAATCAATAATTAATTTCATAGATATAAGCACCTTCTAACCTATCATTACATTTATCAATGATAGCTCATTATCTAGGTTTTATTATTGCATTATTTTCTTATCAATTATTAGACCCTTAAATTTAGCTCATTAGCTAATACTATAATAATAAGTCATGAATAATTCATTACTTAAAATATCATTGTAACAAACTATAATATTTAGATTCTCATACTACACAAAAAAATCATTAAATTTACTATTGTAATAGTAAAATTGCATGCTTGCACATTTCCTCTAATTTTTGGGTTATTTTTTACTAAGTTATCTTTTATTTAATGATTACTATATAGGTGCCATGTTTCAACATAAAAATAAAAATTAGTTTTATCCTCAATTCCATCTACACATATTCCTAGGTTGTGGTCCTAACTCTTAGTTCAACCCTTTACTCGAGTCAAATTTGTGGGTATAAAATTGACCTAAGTTCTACAAGAGTAAACTACCCCTGAACTTTCAAATTTTAAATTTAGATTTAGGTTTTGTTTAAATCCCTTCAACTAGCCATTATGAGCTAACTAGAGCATAAAATTTATTAATTTGTGTGCTAGGGTGTTATATTTAAGGACATAACCTAATTCATTTCAAAACATCCACAAGCTCTCATTAAATTTTGATCCAATTTCTAGATGGTTTGAAGGAAAAAATTACAAATTATCTTGTAATCTATAAGATTTGTAGAAAATGTAAATGAAACCCTAGATTAGAGCGTAAATTTACATTCAATAAGAATATAAAACTTTGTAAAGTAAATTTATTGCATTTGAGAATATATGTACAATGTATAATGTATACAAAAAATTTCTAATTTCTTTACTTATGTCTTGTATAGTGTAGGTATTTATACAATGGGCCATCAATCTGACTTTCAACAATGTGCTAAAAGGTGTTATGTAGGCATGGTTTTATTTAAATGTGGACAAGATGACACAAGGTGATAAATGTATATGGTGCTAATTATAGTTTAATTTTATAGTCATATCCCACTTGGAATGTAGAAACATATGAAGTAGAGACCACCATGTTTCAAATGTTCATAGTGTTGAATTGATTGATAACTTGATTAAAGAATATGTACCCATATGTAGCGGAATTTTATGTAGGTGAGAAACATTACACAAGGCTATGTGAGAACTATGTGTAGAAAGGTATTACACAAAGTGTGTGGAAAAATAAGGTGCTAGGTTATGTTGGTGCCATGTAGCATACATTTAATAAAGAGGAGCACATAGGTGGTGTTGTTGAATGACATAGAGGATACATAAATGCATGAGATTAAGGCTATGCATGAGACTGTGCTTGGATCGTTCACCCCTTCATGAAAACTAATGGTCTTGATTGCTTTATTTAATAGTGGAGGAGTGTGAAGCCAAAAATGAAGGAGACAACATTGTGCAATTAAGAAATTGAATCCCAAAGTTCAAGGTGCATCCTCTTTTCCATCTCAATTCCTCAAACATGCATTGAATTTATTTAACCAAGCAAGTGGGGCTATATTTTGATATTCCATTATGTCAATATATGTATATATTTATAATTATAATGCTATAGATGTAAGAGACAAAATTCCATATTCTACACCCTTACCTCTTTGTTTTGTGCCACTTTGGTGTATGTTACATATATTAGAAAATTTATTTGGATGTCCAATTAATACAATAAAAATATAAACACATTATTATAGAAAATATAAAATATACAATGACATATAAGTGAATAATCACTTATTGTAAGTTGATAGTTGACCTCAATCATTTTTCGCCTCTCTTCATCCATTTGAGGGGTAGGTTCATGAACTAAATTTGTGACCCCATGTGAAAGGCATCAAGAAAAAATTAGACTGTGGATGACTATAATTCAAATTTACACTAGTATACATCGAATAGAACAAGAAAGAGAATATGAAATTTACTAATCTAACTCATAACTCTATCAAAGGAATTAAAGATAAAACTACTACAACAATGCCCACCTCCATTGTGCCATGAATATCAGGAGTTTGAACTAATGTCATCAACTAAAAATATAACAATAAATATTTTACCAAAATATACCTAACATTATCTATAAACATAATGATTAAAAATACTAAAGCTTACCTTAGTGAAACTTGTACAACCACTCCCATCGATAGATACAAATGTTGAACATCGACATGTACTAATATTGAAAGTCCAACATCCACTTGTTTATCATCAAATATAAAATTTAAGATTACCATTCATATGAGGAAAAATATTTACAGGTAGTATATTTATTATTTATTTACAAATTGCATACCTATGGACTTGACATGGCCACATAATCAGGAATTGAAAGGCTAAAAAATGTAGAATTAACACTTTAACCCTAGAATTTTATTATATATAATTTACAATATCTTTAGTCATCGTAGATGAATATAATTAATCTTAGATTTCAAAAGAAAATACAATAAATTGTATTTAATCTTATTGAAAATTACCTATCCATCAATATCAGATGTCCTATCTAGTAACTCATTTATGAACACCATATCATCCAATATGGACGTGTCTTTCTCTTAGCCTTGTGCATCCTCAACATCCTCAAATCCATAATCACAAATAGACTCACAATTTGGTAAAGGCGACATGATTTTTGAGACCTAGAATCCTTTCTCTTATCACCATGTGTAAAAGTCCCAATGTGTTCTAACAAGGTTTGTGTAAGGGAGTTGATGGACTGCAAACTCCAACTCAATACTCACCTTCACAACAAAAGGGGTTGTGATGTGTTGAATGTTTGACCTAGATAGGGGTCTTTGTACCTAGTCTTGGGTAATATGTTCCCCCTCTCTATATTGTGCAAAGCCTTTGCCTCTATCCTAGATGTCAAATTAATTCAAAATATCATTGAGGACAAAGTAACAATAGAGTTTCCTCAAAAAATACAATGGGACCTCATTATTGTTGCATAAAAGAGTATAAAAAACTATGCACCACCTTTCCCAAAAATTATCCCTTATTCCTTAAGTTGGAACCAATGAATATGGAACCTCTTGCAACTCTTATGGATGGGTGCATTGGTTCTTGGATCAAGGAACAATACACACAAAACATATTTCAATATTTTCTTCTCTTTCACCTATTGGTACAATAATTTTGTAGAATAAACTTGTCATGATTCCTACCTCTTATTGGACCACATGTTTTTCTATCCACTCAAGGAATCTATATGAGAGATGATAGATTCCAATGAGCTGCTAAGGGTTATTTGATGTGAACTAGTTGCATTTGAATTTTTCAATCTATCAACTGATACATCGAGTTCCCTTTTATTGTTTTCAATTTCACCTATTAGGTTTTCTTTTGTTTGAGGAGGATGTCGAGGAATAAATAGAGAATTTTTTTAAGTGCTTGATTGTCCCTACTCTTCACTATGATTTTCATCAATCAGTGAACTAGGGTTCGAAGGATTTTTATAACTTACTGAAAATTAAAAAGCATTAAATCAAAACAATTGTAAAATTGATATTATATTTAATTTATAAAATTAAAAACTTAAAAAACCTTCCTCCTTGTAAGGCCCAACTAATTCTCGGTCAGCTTGGTTTTAGACACACAATCAAGAGGTGGTTCCTAGCTGAACAGTCCACTAGACCCTCACAAGGATCCATTTAATTATCAACCAGGGCTATGCAAAATTTTAATTATGTTGGCACTATATGTGTTGTTGTCTCTCAATATTGCACCCCTGATAAGTTGCAAAAATTAGCATATTGATGAAACATGAGAACTTTTCTAAGGTTGTGGGTTACTTAAAGTAGAAAATAACCTCTAGAGTAAGCTGGCTCTTATGGTACTCACCTAAACTACTTCTTGTTGCGAAAAGGGTAAGAAATATTGCATAAATTAAAAAACTAAACTCTAAGGGTGATGCAACAAAATATGAACTACACTTGTAAAAATAGCTTGCACACAGTTTTGATAAAAAAACACAGCTTGACATGCACAACTCAATTCTATATGCTTTTGCATCAATATTTCGTGAGGATACAATGCACAATCCTAGAAGGAAAGAAACCTTTCACAACTTGAACTATTTGCACTGCAACACAACTCACAACCAACAAAATACATATACCTTATGCACAAAAGTGCTACTAATGAAACACAACAACAAGGAATGAGACAAATTCACATGTAATTGCATCAATTGAATACAAATGCACACAATAGAACAAAAAATTAAGAAGGAAAAACTGCTTATCTTCATTAATCTCCAAGGTGTAAACTAATATACATGTCAAAATGAGTTACAAATACTATCTTTTTTTGCAAAGGACTTAAAAAATCACAAAGTAGATAAAAGATAATAATCATAAGTAACTTCAAAAAGGAACTCTGAAGTTACTTATTCTTTCCAAGAAGTTCAACAAAAATAGGAACTAGAAACTTCCTTGGTCGTGCATAACCCAAAACCCTAAAAACTAGCCCCCAAACTCCCTCCAAAAAGGCTCAAAGATGAAGAAAAGGTCAAGCCTTGACATCTCCAACCATAAAGGCACCTAAAAATGCTCCAAGATGCTCTCAATTCCCTCTAAAACCAAGCTAAAACCAATCCCTATATTCTTGGCACTTGTTGGATAACCTCCTCCAACTTCCCTATATGCTTGGCATAAAACATAAATCTCCAACTATACCTCCTTTGACCATATCTTGAAAGCAACGTATCCCACCTTTATTTTGCAAAAATAAATAATATTAGTTAAAATGGTTTATAAGTTACCATTTCAACCATGTTTTACATTATACATTATACCTTTGGTGCAAATATAAAGGGCTGACTCGACCATGCCCTGGTGAGTCAATGCAATAAACATAAGTCTTAAAGGGACACCTTAAACATTTAGCATAATGCAAAGGGGAAATAAATTATATTGTAAAAGTTAAAAAGAAAAGCAAAAATGCCTTAGGCTATCGGCCAAACTTTAGGTCAAAAAGAAGCCTTAAAGAAAAACCTGCAGCCATACACTTGGCTTTCACTCATTTTGCAACTTTGCTATTTTTCTCTATGCACTGCCAAGGGTTCTAACTTGAGCTTCTCTAGAGTTTTCATGGAAATTTTACAGGATTAAAGCTGGAAACTCGTGCAGGTAAGCATTTTCTGTGGGAATGATACTAGTTATTCCTCTCTGTGAAAGAAAAATCTTCTTCTTTGTTTTCTTATAGCAAAAAAATGATAAAAATTCTTGATTTTCTATATATTCTCTTTTGCTCGACTTTTCCCTGTGACATAAAGCTTGTTTGTAGTAGAAAAAGAAATGAAACTCTCTTTATTTCTTGCATATTCTTTTCATTTGGATCGATGCTTTAATTCCTCAACAAAATGGTGAAAGGGCTCTTTATCTTTGTGTTTTTACTTCAAGACTTCTGGAAATCTCAAGGGTTTCATTTATTTGTAGGCCGAAATGGTGAGAAAACCCTTATTTGAAATGAAATGACCTAACACTGAGGGTTTTCCCTTTTTGTATCTCAAGCTTTCTATATTTCCAAGCTTTATCATGGTTTCTAATTCTTGCCAAAACATCTTCGAGGGCTTACCCTTTTGCAAATATTTTGGTTTCTTCTTGCAACTCCAAGTTGTATTACAACTTTCTCCTTTACTATCTATGATACTGTCTGCATCCATTATCCATTATATTGGGCAGGCCTTCAAAACTATTCACTGTGTCTTTATTATACTTGGTGCCTACGGGTTACCATCATTCACTATGTTATTTGTGACTCCTTGAAGATCACTGCCTTATCTCTCATGGACTACCCCTTCCATGTATGTTTGATTGTACCTTAACCTAAGTCTATGTACTCTAAAGGATTTGATAGTGCATTTTCCCTTTATGAATTTCTTAAAACTGTTTTTGCTCTTTGACTTTGGATTGCTACATTAGGTTTATGGGACCTCCACTTGCATTGGTATTTGAGAAAGTTTTTTAAGCATTCATTAAAATAATGAACTCATGATTTCTCTTTCCTTGCTCTCACTGTGTTGTCCATAACATGAACATTATGACAATGACTTTCTTCTCTTATTATGATTCCATTTAACAAGTGCTTTTTGATTCATGACAATGATGACCATATAAGGCAGTGGACTGCTATTGGTACTTAGATTTTTGCATTGATATTTAGCTTCTCATGCTTAACCTTACACCTATGGTTTTGGAATCAAGCTTGTATTGGAGCCTTTATTTCTATAGATTCCTACCAAATCACTATCATGAGTGACAAACACTTGCTTTGAATGTTGATAAGTGGCTACCTTTCTCTTTGTTGCCCCATCACATCAAAATGACTTACAATATGGTACTATGAAGACTGCCATTGTGGTTGTTTGTATCTTTCATATATAAATTTATACTTTACCCCTCTTAAAAACTAAGAGGACAACATGCTAGGCTCAACCCTTGTGGGAGCCCATTTTCCTCCACATGTTGTGATGTCAAATGAAAACAATCCAGTAATAAAAATTTAACCTATACCTACACAATGAACAAACATGTTAGATAAAACAATGAAACCAAAAGCTTCCATTGATGCTTTATGATGATTGATGATACTCCTTTGCTTTCCTTGATATTTGAAATGCTGTAAAACTATTTTAATGCTTAATAAGAATAAACTATATGTTTATTGCTATAGTAAATGCAAAGATTATGGGTCCCAAGATCTAACACAATTTTTCTAATCTCTTGCAAGCATTTCAAGCAGCAACAAAGCAAATTTTGGAACAACCAAGCGAGAGGGACTGAAGCAAGGATGCAACAATTTAACTTGGGGTTTGTCATTTAGGCAATGATGGATCCCTACTCCTTCCATATGCTCTTTTCTTTTTATATCTTCAAATGTATAGTTTATGCCTTCTATTGTATTGAAATAGTTATTCCCATGACTTGTGTGGGACACCATACATTTGTAATTATCAATAAAATACAATATTTGTGCAAAATATGAGCACACTTTCTCTTATATATATTTGCATAATGAACTGTAACTTATTTGATAACTACTTATATGCATATGATTGAAACTTTTAGCAAAAAATAATGTGAACCCTTTACCTTTTAACATCATGTAATCACTCAACTCTACTTGATTGAGCTGAAAGAAAAATTAGGTAACATGTGCATCCAGAGATTCTATACTGCCTATATCATCAAGTATAGGTGGTTTACACATGTGTGTGAAAATGGGAAATACTTGAAAAGTAATAAAGCTTAAACTACAAAACAAACTAAATAGCTTAATTTTACACCTATGCTACATGCACTCTAAGCTTAGTATTGTAACTAGTTAACTGCTAAACTGAGCTCTACAATAAGCTATACTACTAACTATTGACTCTTCACAACTCAACTAATTAAATACCTCGGGGCTTGGCTCAAAGTAATATCACAACATGCATACAACCATGAATCTATTATGAAACTAATGCAACATGAAACATCTATTATAACAATAGAAATTGAAGTGGGTGGACAGTACCTTGAGTGGCTCTTGCTCAAGCTGCTATACCCAAGAGATAAACCAAATACGAGCTACTAAATTAACTAATCATAGCAGTGGATTGAAAATATCTTTATTACATTGAAAACTAAACACTCACGATATAACAATAATATCTAATAGATTTCTCATTCAGATATTCATACTTATTGAAATAGTAAACTTAACAATTGTCTTGCTAAAGCATGAAAATTGAGAAAACACTTCAACTATAATTCTAACTATATTTTCAACTAGATTTACTCCTCAACCATCGATCCCCAAAAATAGGTGTGGAAGGAGATTTATTTGCATAAGGATTCAAAATAAAAATATCAACAAAAAACTAAATGCTAATGTCCACTCTCCTCATGTATAGGAGGTGAATGAGTCTTTGCAAAAAAAACTTTAATTAAAAGGAACAACATAAGAGAAGTATAAACATGACTCTTTCTCAAATGGTTTTGACAAAGATAGTCAAATTATCATATGAGCACAATTGTATTGATCCCTTCTTCCTCTATCATGTTTATTTATTGTCCTAGTGACTCACAATTCGACCTCTTCAACAATCACCTTCATTTATTATGGAATTATTGCACATTCATCAATCTGGACTCTCCCCTACTACTTGTGATCCTTTGGTTGCAGGCTGAGCTTCCCAATTGTTGTGGGTTATAGTATGCTTTCTCTAACTTCTAGGCTGTAAGGGGTTAGTTCATATAACATATACACACTACTAATAACCATAAATTAAATATGAATTCATACTGCATTCCATACACATTCACATATTTAACTATGCAATTACCAACATATCATAATCATATTTCCATCCATCAAAATATGGTTTATATTGCATGAAGGATATAAAAAGGTATATAAGTTCAAGAATGTATATGAAATAAGCAACTTAAAATGTCTGAAAGATATGAACTAAAGAAGAGAAAACTAGCTATTAATCAGGCTCATCGTTTCCCCAACTAGAGAAATTGATTGTCCTCAAGCAATATTTCAAGGGTGGAGGTTGTACTGTAAAGTCATCTCCCTAAAATTTACAACTACATCCACTCCTCAAGATATCTATCTCAAGTAGTAGCCCCATAACATGGAAGCCTTTCCCATTTGACATTTTTTGTCTCTTTCTATTTTGCATTCTTCTCCCCTTTCTAATGTGGCATTGGATAAAGGAGCATGGGTGGATGAAAGGTTAGATGTACCCATTTGAGTTCAATATCTTTGGTAGTTTCTATATATCCGTGAGATATTTCAAGCATGGCTACAAAGTCTTACAAGGAGTTTGGTTCCTTCCTTTGTAATTTAGGAGTTAACTCTATCCATATTTCTTGTACAAACTTGAAGACATGGTGAATGAGCCTTGTAGCTAGTTTTTGCATCATGACATAGCCATATTCTCTAATGTTTATAAAAAAATTTCCTACACCCTTGTGATCTAGGAGATTTGTCCATTCTTCAACAACTGGATTAGGATCTTTTGACTCTATAGATATGTAGAGCAATAATTTTTATCTTTCAACATAGTCTTACATTATCTCACCCCTTTGTTGTTCATTCCTGAAATAAGAGGCCAATGCTCTAACTTGCAAATCTCCTACAAAAATTAATGGGTTTCATTATGTCACATCTGGCAAAGCAAGATTATGCAAGTAAAACTCACACAATTGATCTTGCAAAATGACTTGTCAATTTTTTTGATCATAGAAATTGGTAAATGACTGATTAACTAACTAAACTAGAAACATAAGTACTTTTCTTGTAAAAATAATGCATACAACCTAGCAGTAGGTCTTCATTTTAGTATTTGTGCAACTTTATATACTATTTCCTCAATCCTTACTGTCAATATTTTCACTTATGTTTCCTATTTTTCAAGGGCCCTGGTGTGGTCAGTTATCATGTATATTTTTTCCTTCCCCCTATCTTTCCTTTTTTGAGAGAATTCCTTGGTTATTTTCCACAACTCATACCCTAAGGACATTATAGTGGGACCAGTTTGAGTTGTAACTTGAGGAGGTCTTCCTTCAAGTACAATTTCCTTATTACCTTCCTTAACAATGGAAAGATGTGCAAGGATGTCTAGTTTAGACCCATGCCCCAATGTATGCAGTTTATCCTCTGGTTTCCTTGATTTTTATGTCCCTTTCATTGTCCTTTTATTGATATGTCTTTACCAATTCTTCTAGTTGTTTAATCCTCTCAAGTGATTCTTGCAATTCTCTTCTAACATTTATTTCCTCTATATACATTTCCTCATCCTTTCGTAAGAACATATCGTCATCTCCCATGGTATGTTCACAACCCTCACTATCAAGACTTTATGGGGTTATTTTCCTCATTTTTCTTACAAAAAATGCATCCTCTGAATCAGATTCAAAGGTGCTTGTAAAATACCATTCTTGCTTAACTGGTGTATGTACATTTCTAGGGGCACCCCCCTTTAATTCTAAATCTGTCTCCACTATCACATCTCCTTTTTCCTATTTCTTAATTGATCCTCTCATAAAAAAATTCTTATTCAAGCGGTGTGAATGCCTAGGATGTGTGGATTTATTCTGCCCCCTTGTAAGTGAAAAATAAGATTCACCTTTCCTTTTCCTAGTTCTTGGTGTTTTTTCAGAGGTAGGGGTTTCCTAGATATCTCCTATTGTGGGTTGCTCAAAGGATGTAGGTTGTGAGTCTTACAAGCTCCAATCCTTTGTCTCTCCTCTATTGTGGGTAGGTGAAGCAACAGGGGAGCTAGAGGGCATTTCCCTTCTTGATATATTAGGTGATTCTAAATTTTTTTGAACAACAGGTTCCTCAAGAATGTTATTGATATAACTGCAATTTAGGAAACTCTCCCATGAAACATGTGGAAATTGAACACTCAAAATTCTCTTTATCAAAAAGGTGACTAAGTAGTAAGGTGATAATGTTGTGTTGTTCATATTCCTTTCATACTCTGAACTCATTCTTTTCAATAAATTGTAAAAAAATTTGGAACATTTATACACCTATCATGGAAAAGATGGCTTAAAATTTTAAAATGAATTGTGTATAGCAGGGACTACCTACCATCACAAGTTAAGTACTTGACTATATAAGAAGATACTAAGGCCCATACCCAAGGTAAGGATAATATTTTTATACCTTGAGGAGATGAGTCTAGGTTTTCTCCATGTTCTCTAATTTCGTTCACAACAACAACAATGTTTGCCCTAACTAGAAACTCTTCACCTTCCCATGGAAATATTGATACCTCAGCAATGATGGCCTCTTAAGAATCCACCTTCAAACCTCTTACAATCGCCTCATCACTTTGTAAAGTATTAGAAAATTATTTTCTCATAACTTCGTTCAACTCTGTGAGTTTCAAGAAGTAGTCCATCCAACCAACATGTTAAAAAATAGGTAACACCATGTTGTCTTCCAATAGTTGGGTATGTGGTGTTGGTTCCCTATAGATATTATTACCACCCATGGTAGTGCTTTGTTCTTTGTAGTATATTCAATCCTTCAATTATGCTCTAATCCTTCTCAATTCTATTGTGTTCTAGTTATGTCTTTGCTTATTATTCTCACTACACCATTTCCAGTATACTGTATCTTCCTAATTTAGTTGGTTCTTACCCTTCTCTTCCCCTCTAGGCTTGTGTTTTTTTGAAAATGGGGAAAAAAATGGTGAAAGGTTACAAAATGGTTTTTGTTTTGAAAATCAAGAAGATAAAAAGTACCTCTCCCCACAACTAAAGGTATTAAGTGTCTGCACTTAATTGTATGTTTCTTGAAAGAGGGTGTGATGATATATAGTGGAAATATCAAGAACCAATATAAAGTATGTAATATTTAATATGCAAAATTATAAAATCAAGTGTAATCTATGATAATTATAAAAATTTAATAGGAGCACCTATAAAATCACAATGAATTGAAAGTTAGCTCATGCAAAGTTGATGAGAATTTCCCATGGCTAGGTATGATGTGACCGCTCATAATTGCAATTGGCAATGAATGATATGACTGCATGACGCATGGTAAATAATGGTTGAGAAAGGTTGTGGGAGGTATGGGTGATGGGATGCGAAATGAGTTGTATAGTGTGTGTTAATTGAGAAAGGTAATATGAATGCTAGGTGTGAGGTGATGGATAGGCTGCATGTGACAAAAATGGTAGTGCAAAGTAAAGAGATGCAATTAATTCGGCAGGGAATTTTGAAATGACTGATAGGTAATTTCTATGGGTACCTTTTGTAACAAGTCCCTTTTGAATTTTGTCATCTTTACGTTTGAAGCTATTGGTCCCCATTGCTTTGACTGTCCAAAAAAATGAATGTGTTATTATTGTCACCTATGCAGTGTGTGCATATGAATTTTGTGTGTGATATTATTCTTGTGAAATACCAATGGGTGAGTTGTGTAGCTCACCAACTAATTCAATTGTGGAACTTGTACCGTCTGATGTTGAAACTTTATGATCAGGTCCTTTCTCCATGTTAGATTCATTGTCATTTTGAGGTCCATACTTTTGAATTAATGAAATAATGAAATCTTCCTTTTGTATTGGCTTCTTTTAAAGCTTAAGCCTACGTCCATTAACTAGTAATGAGAATATGACTTCATCAATTGTCTACAATTGGACTACCCCATTTGGGAATATTTATTGTATCTCATATGGGCCAAGCCACCTTTTTTGTAACTTTCCATTGCAGCCCTTGTATCTAGGGTCATAAAGTAAAGCCTAATATCCCACACTTAATTCTTTTGTTTTGATAAATTGATCATGTCATTTAGTTCTTTAATTTTTAACAGCTTTAGTGTGGTGAATAGCTTCCATTTTGATTTCATCAAGTGCATTCAGGTTATGTAACCATTTTTGATAACCATTGTGGTGTTGATAACTTATTTCTTGCCATACACTAACTCATATGGTGTAAACCCTATTGTAGTTTCCAAGTTGTTCTATAGGCCCAAACTGCTTTGGGTGGTCTAGCTTCCCAACCTTCCTATGAATTTGTATTGTCTTGGTCGGGATGTTCTAAATTTCCATATTTATCACTTCTACCTTTCCATTGGATTGAGGGTGGTAGGTGTGGACATTTTGTGCCTAATCTCATACTCTTTAACCGATTTGGTGATCAAATTTGATGTAAACTAAGGACCTTGGTTTGTGACAATTTCCCTTGGCACTCCATACCTTGTGAATATGTCTTCATATAGAAATTTTTCCACATTCCCATCTCTTGCAAATTGCAAATCCTTAACTTCTACCCACTTTGTAAGATAATTTGTGCATACTAGTATATACTCCTTATTGTTTGATGTTGGTGAGATGGGGCCAATGAAGTCTAATTCCCATTTATCAAATGGTGCTATTTCCAATTATGGATGCAATGGAATTTCATCTATCTTTGTTGGCATTCCCATTCTCTAACACCTATCATAGCTCCTAGTGTACTTTACTACATCCTTATGAAGAGTTGGCCAATCATAGCCAATATTGAGAATCTTTAGTGTTGTCCTTTTTTCCACAAAGTGTCCCCAATAGGGTTCATCATGGCATGCTTTGAGGATATCATAGACCTCATCTTCTCTAATACATCTTATCATTATATTATCTAGGTCTGTGTAGAATAAGTAACTAGCTATCCATGAGTAGGGAAAATTTTTGTGAGCCAATTCTCTCTTTTCTCTAGGTGATAAATGAGGTGGTATCTATCTTGAGACTAGATAGTTGGCAATATCAACAAACCGAGGTGTATATAGAGATATAGCAAATAGATGGTCATCTAGGAAGGAATCATCAACAACACTTCTACTAATTGAGTTGGTAGTCTGTATAGAAAATCCGCCACTACATTTGCTTTACCTAGATTATCCGCTATTGTGATGTCAAATTCTTGGAGTAATAACAACCATCTAACAAGCCTGCCACTGACCACTAGTTTATTCATTAAATACCTAATTGTTGTGTGGTCAGTGCGTATGAAAATATGATATCCTGTGATGTAGTGTCTAAACTTATTTATTGTATAAACAACTACCAACATGTCTTTCTCTATCACTGTATAATTGAGTTATGTCCCTTGTAGATTCTTGTTGATGTAATATATGGCATACTCTTTGTTGCCTTCCTTCTTTCCAAGCATTGCCCCTATATCAAAATCAGAAGAATTTGTATGTATGTGGAAAGGTAAGGTCCAATTTTTCCCTCTCAAAATAGGTGCTTTGGTTAATGTTGCCTTGAGTGCTTCAAAATAGTGTTGACAAACAATTGTCCACTCAAATTCTGCATCTTTTGTGAGTAAAACAAATAGTGGGATTGCAAGTTTTCTAGAGTATTGAATGAATCTTCTATAGTACCCAACATGTCCTAAAAAACTTCTAACATATTTTTGTCTTTGAGGCACAGGGACTGTTGAGATTACTTCAATTTTATTTGGGATCCACTTTAATTGTCTTTTGACACAAAATGTCCTAGTACAATTCCTTTTGTCATCATCATGAAATATTTTTCATGACTCAGTGATAAATTATTTTATTGACAGCTTTTTAGGACATTCTCCAAGTTACCAAGTGCTTATCATATGTATCCCCATAAGTTGTGAAAACATCCATGTAGAATTCCATGGAATCTACGAGGCCCACTATTTGCTACACCCTATTTGGCAATATTTTGATCCAAACACTTTTAATACTATATGTGTATTAGACTATTTTGGTTGATCATAGACATTGGATGTTATGCATGTTTCGTGTTTATGATGCCTATGGTGGTTATATGCATGTTGTGCTTTCTTTGCTTGATATACTCACGTTGATTTGGTATCATGATAGAAATGGATAGTTGTCTATGAGATAGAATTGATAAGATGTTAAATTTAAATCAGACGATGATGTGGTTTCTTTATAAGAAACGCCATGATTAGACATGAATTGATAGGTTACTTGCTAGAGAAAGAATAATTGTGGATATTAAAATTATTGATTTCAGGATTTGATAGTGTTAATTATATGTATATGGGTATTGTTGATTTAATTATAAACTATCTTGCATTAGATATTTTGACATGTGAAATTGAGGGTGCAGGTACACGCCTATGGCCAATGGGAACAGAGGTAACCAAGGGCACCCTATTGTGATAGCCATGTAAAACCAACTATGGTCCATTTGGAGGGACCATGGTCTTATTGTGTTGTATTTTATTTTGTCATGAAAAGAATTAATGTTTAATCTTGTGATTTATGTTTTAAAAGCCAATTAGGCTTTTGAAAGGAGTTTTATGATATTTTAATTTACTTTTATTGTGTTTAAAATTTCATTTCTTTTTGTGAGTTTAAATGGTTGAATAAGTATTTAAGTTGGGTTAATTGATCCTTATTTAACCCCTAGGATGATTACCTAAGTGTTATGGGTCAAATCAAGCCCATATCTTTGAAATTTTGCAAGTTGTGACCTTTCTTAATTACCCATTAAGAAGAGTGGTGGATTTAGGAAAGTTTTGGAGTGGTTGCTTCAATATCTCATTTAGGAGAGAGAAGAGCTCTTGTTGAGTGTGGAACACTCTTTGGCTCTTCACTTTCTAATGAGTTCTCACACATGTGTGAGAACTTGTGGGGAGGTGTGCCCATAGGAGTGAATGAGAAAGTGACATGTGTCACTCTCTTTTTCAAAGGATTTCAAACCTTGGTTCTTGTTTAAATCCTTTGGAAATCCAAAGGAAGGGTTCTTTTTTTTGTCTGGTTTTCTCTCTTTTTGGGAGTTGGTTGGGAAAAAGGGGAATTGGAGCCAATTTTCAACATCTTCTCCATTTGGGCTTGGATTTGAGGTAGGCCTCATTCTACTTATGGGTATGTTTTATTTCTTTTTTGTATGAAAGTGTAAAAAGGTTGTTTATGTTAAATGCTTTGTATGTTTTATGTGTTCTTGTATTTACATGTGATTTGGGTTGTGGTTGTATGAGGAGAGTCTCACCCAATTTGGGAAGAGCATCCTTTGTAGGGGGCAGGAATGAGTAGGAACCTCCATGGGGAAAATAATTTCCTCCTTTGAGAAGGAGATGCAAAAAGGGTAGGAGCACCCAAGTTAATATGGTGGTATGGGTGTATGGAGTCGGATGGTATGGAAGATGTGTTGTATGTGGAGTATTAGAGAATTGGGTTATTGAGAAAGAAGGAAAAATAAAAATGATATGTTGGTTATGATTCTTGTGCACTAATTTCCCCATGTGGTAGTGTATTCCACCTTTATCCCCATTTTTGGATTCTTATAGAGTCCTTTTTTAAATGTGTAATTTGGGATGGGAGTCTTGTTGTGTGTGTTGTTTTGAAATGGACTGTGTATGCTACTATTGTGTGTACCCGTATACTTGGTTACCTCCTAGCTCAAGGGTGGTTTGTGAGAAAACCTACGGTTGGGAGGTGAGCACACCATATTGGCCATGAAAGAAAGTTATACTATGTGTTTACTTGTAGGTTTCATAGGATTATTGGATTGGAAACAACAATGTGTCGCATTCTAAAAGAAAAAAAGAGTAACTATGTTGTAATCTTTTTGGGTGAAATCTTCCCTTTATGTTGGATGTTGAAGCCTAATAAGGCCAATTAAAAGAACATATGAGTATTGTAAATCAATTATATTGTTATAAACTATTAGCAAGAGGAAAAAGATGCAATTGTATGTTGTACAAAGAAATAGGTATTTCATCATTTCAATATAATCTATGTCTAAACTACTGAATAAACAATATATGTAACTATTGTGTAATGGAAGTAAGCCTTCTTCTCTTTGGTTATATAATAAATAAAGCATTGTTGTGGGTAAAGTTAGATAGTGATATGAAAATATGTATCGTATTGTTCTTTTTTTCTTCCTACAATAAAATTGAACCTTTGTGAAAGAAATAATGTCCTTATATTAAGCTAATGGTTATAGATAAATTGGAAAGAAAGTATCTCACGCCTCCTACCCTTGAGTGAATCAAAGTGTATTGTAAAGAAATTATATGTTTTAGGTTATGTTAGTAAATCGGTACATGAATTGCATTCTAATATGTAAGAGAAGCTCGTTCTTTGATTTATTTGATTATCTTTTCTTATGTTAAATATGCATGTGGAAGGAATATGAAATGGATGTGTAGGAATGAGATATATGTTTTTATTTGAGCCCAATTTACTAGTCTTTGCAATTAGAGATGAAATGTTTTTACATGAATGTAAGAATAGGGGATTCAATTGGGAAATAATTATTATTTCTTTTGGGTTCTCTATGCATCAGTGTTAGGGAGGTGTATCCTTTTGCAGAGCCATTTGTTTTAGAAAAGGAGACTTGTGGATCCAAGGTTCGATAACACTCCCTCGACTCTTCTTTCATCGCCAAGATTTCTTGCATAGAACCCAACACTTCCGTCCAAATTTAATGAATTTACTTCTCTGGCATCAGTAGGATTTGGGATAATTTTTACACTTAGTTCCCATACCCTACACTTGTCAAAATCATAACTCCAAACCTTTCTTGAAGATTTTTGTAATCGCGCCTAGAGTAGATGTTTATAGCACTCAACTGTCACAGTTTTAATGTGGGTCATTGAACCTTAATGATTCACAACAACAATGTGAATTAGTTAAGGCAATTGACATTTTCCACATATCATCGATCCGCTTACCTTCATGGGTCAATCGAAGTTGATGCAAGCTTCTCGCAAAATGGCAGAGTCTTGCTTCCAGTTAGGCTTTTTGGGGGTCAAGATCCGCTAATCCCCCTTTACCTTATGATTAAGGAACTTACAAGGACTTAATAAAAAAATTTGAACACCTAAATCTAAAGCTCCTTTTCAACTTGTCGGGGTTCGGCCATCGACCTTACCCTTTTTTGTAAAACAAGGTGAAGAAAGCTTGCAATATGAACTTTAATCAATAGTAATTGCAAATATGAATCCAAATATTAACCCTTAATATGAATATGATTGTAGAATCAAAACAAGAAAATAAAACCATAACACATGAGACTAGATTTATGTGGAGAAACCCCTAAGGGAAAAAACTCCACCACAGAAAGAGAGAGGAAAATATATTACTAATCCAAGAGATATTTCAACAACAATACACTTCTCTATAAAAATCTGTAGAATCCGGTAGCACCCTGTTACCTACAAAACTAAATGAATAACTCTAGATCAAGGCCCCAATATATAGAAACTTGTGGGGATGAATACCACCATGGTATCACCAAATAACATGCAACAAAACCACATGGAAAAACCCACACTTGCCTCCTTGCCAACCACCAAATCCACAAAAAATAGCAACTTACAAATGCTCTTATAGCTTTCATAAAATATCTCTCATGCATGGATGCCTAGGGAAGGAATTTGTCATAAATGCAATCATAAACAATGTCATAGATTTCATACCATCTTATGAAAACTGTCATAGTGTCATTGATACTCTTACAACTTATGACAGATGTCATAACCCTCCAAAAATAGGAGATTCCAAATGGGATGCCTAGCTATTTTGTCCTTTTCCCAGAAGACAAATGGTAACTGTATTTTCATCTTTACATGAGTTTTTTCACCATCGCAGGTTAAATGGTTTCACCTCTTAGGGGTAATTTTTAAAAACATTAGGAAAAAAATTAAGTTAAAGGATTTACAAGGTTGATATCACCTAAATCCTAATATTCTTCCACTTGACATCATACATTGTAAATTATACCCATAGAGATACATCAATATGAAATTAAGTACAATGATCAAGGCCTATGACCTTTCTACACCAAGAAAACTTATCCATGGTTACTGGCTTCATGAGAGAATCTGCAACATTATCCAAAGTGTCAAATTTTTCAATTAGGACCAATATATTCTCAACCATTTCTCGCACAAAGTGATATTGAACATCAACATACTTAGTACAAGCATGATACATAGGATTCTTAGCCAAACATATGGCACTTAGAAGCATGAGTAGCAACCATATACTCTACTTTAGTGGTGGACAATGCAACTATAGGTTTCCTTTTACTCATCCAACTCACTGCTCCTCCAAACAAAGTAAACACATAGCCACTAGTGGACCTTTGACTATCCAAGTCACCTTCCCAATCTACATCAATAAAACCCTATATGTATAATGACTTATCCACATTATCAGTACCATGATAAACCAAAAAATAATCAAAAGTACCTTGCAAGTACCTAAACACCCTTTTAACAAAATTCCAATGCTCTTTAGGAGGGTTAGACATATAAACCTGCATAGAACTCCCACTGCTTGGGCTATATCTGGTCTAGTACAAACCGTTGCATACATTAAACTACCAATGACACTAGCATAAAAACATTATAAATATCTTCAATATCATCATTAGAATTAGGACACATGTCTAAACTCAACTTAGTACCAACCAAAAATGGAATATTTACTAGTTTACATTCATGCATATTAAACCTCTACAAAATAGTATCAACATACTTACTCTAACTTAACCAAATATTTTTGTGAACCTGATCTCTACTAGTCTCCATCCCAAGGATATATTTTTTAGCCCCCAAATCCTTCATATCAAATGTGCTAGAAAGTTGAGTCTTAAGCTCCCTAATCATCACCTTGTTGTTAAGGCATCAAACTTCTGGTACCACATATTGGGTGACTATTTCAAACCATATAAAGATCTCTTTAACTTGCAAATCAAATGTTCTTTTCCTTTCACAACAAAACCGTTAGGCTATTGCATATAATTTCTTCCTCAAGATCCCCATGCAAGAAAGAAGTTTTAACATCCATTTTCTCTATTTCAAAATCATAAGCAACAACAATAGATATCAGGAATCTAATAGAAGTTAACTTAGCAACAGGAGATAAAATTTCACCGAAATCAACTCCCTCTCTGGGAGTAGCCCTTGTACCACTCCAATTAACCATCTACTTCAAATTTATTTTTAAATACGCACTTGCAACCAATGGGCTTCCTTCCTTTGGGAAAACTCACAAGATCCTAGGTATTACAAATATCCAAAGCCATCATCTCCTCTTGCATGGCCTGCATCCAAGACTCGCTTTCTTCTCAAGAAAGAGCCTCCTTGTAGGATCCAAGTTCATCATTAGTACTCAACAAAGCAAATACACAATAGAAATTGGATGGGCTATACCTGTCAATTGGGTTTTGTTGTCCTGTGGATCTTCTCAAGGTAGGATTAAGGGGTTCTTGTTGTTCTTCTTTTGTATGCTCATCCTGCACATCATCTGAAATTTTTGAACCCTCTTCTTCTTCTCCATCCTCTAATCCATCTGATTGTTCTTCCACATGTGCATCTTCTTGCTTCCAATCTTCATTTCAAAGTGCTTTATTTTTGTCTTATCTTTATCCTTTGGTTGTTCTTCGCTTGAGTAAGCTCTAAATTCCCTTAAAATCACATCTCTAGAGAAAACCATTTTATGGGTTAGTGGATTCCAAAGCTTCTAACCTTTTGTATTCTCATTGTAACCAAAAAAGATGAATTTATGTGCTTTTGGATCCAACTTAGAACACTTCTCTTGAGGCACATGAACAAAAGTATCAAAACCAAAGACCCTTAAATGTGAAACAAAAGGCTTTCTACCTATCCACACTTCATAAGGAGTTTTATCAATAAGAGTTGAAAAAGGAGATATATTAACCAAATAACATGCAATACTTACAACTTCTACCCAAAAGCATATATCAAGTTTAGTACCACTCAACATACTCCTAGCTCTTTCCATCAAGGTTCGGTTCATTCTTTCTACTACCCCATTTTTTTGGGGAGTATAATATGTAATATTTTTCCTAACAATACCTATATGGTTGCAGAACACATCAAATTTCCTAGAACAATATTCACCCCCATTGTTAGGTCTCAACACCCTTATCTTATAATCTATTTGCTTCTCAACTAAGGCTTTAAATTCCTTAAACTTAGTAAAAACTTCAGATTTTACATGCATAAAATAAATCCAGGTGTATCTTGAGACATCATCAATGAAAGTAACATAATAATGAGATTTTCCAAAAGAGTCAACATCCACTCGTCCAAATACATCCAAATGAATGATCTATAATAATCTCTCATCTTTATCAGTCCCATTAAGAAATGATGATTTATTTTGTTTACCGAACACACAATGCTCACAAAAATCATTTTTACCAACAAAATAATCGGAAATACCATCAACCAAATTTTTATTCAAAATGGTCTTAAGACCTTTTTTACCTATGTGACCCAATCTATGGTGCCACAACAGACATGTATTTTTAGTGCCAATTACATTGGTAGAGTTACAAAAAGTGGAGGCAATAAGCCTAAATAAAGTCTGTATTTGAGATCCTTTAGCAATCACCAAATTCCCTCTTACCAACCTGCAACCAGACTTGTCAAATATCACATGCATTCCAGAATCATTCAACTTGGATATTGAAATTAAATTTCTCTCAAGTCTTGAATATGCAAAACATGATCAAGGGTTCTAACCCTCCCATCACTAAAGCACAATTTTAACTTTCCCTTACCAAAAATCTTCTTGGTGTTGTCATCACCAAGGAAAACTTCTCCCCAACCATGAGCTGAATATGAAGTAAACCCCCACTTGTGAGGAGTCATATGGTAGGAGGCACCTAAATCAATAAGCCAAGCATCATTACTAATAGTGTTATCCGAAATAAATAAAGCATCAAAATCACCATCTTTAGAAGACTTTTTTGTGGAAGTATCCAAACTATTTTTCTTGTTCCTACACTCTTTTTTCACATGCCCTCTTTTACCACAATTCCAACACTTTACTCTACTCTTCTTGGGGGTTTTAGGATGATATTTAGACTTGTCTCTCTTCTTGTCCCCTTTAGGCCATCCCTTTTCTTTGGACCTACCTCGCACATGCAAGGCATCTTGGGAGCCCGCATTCATGGACTCTCTCCTCATCTCTTCTGAAAGAAGTATTGCAATGAGACTATCCATCTTCGGTTCTGTACCACCAACACTTATGAAAAAAATAGATTTCCCAAGATTCAGGTAAAGAGTAAAGCAACAAAATACATTTATCTTCTTCTTCTAACTTAAAATCATATTAAAATCATTTAATTGTTCTTTAATAGAATCACCATCCTTCATTTCACTAGTAGAATTTGGCAAATAAATGACTATATGACTAAAAATTCTAGTCACAACAACTAAAGATGACTAAATTCTACCCATTTTTTGTAACACAACTATAAATGACTAATTTGATCATCATAAGTGACTAATTTGATCGTTGAGTAAAAAACACAAGTACTAAATAATTAGTCACACAAGTAATAATTAGACAATATGATATTAAAGTGGATAATTAAAAAAAATATTTTGAATTGAAGGAGTGGGTTGTATTATAATATAATATAATAATAATATATCATATTACAATACAATATATTATATTATATAAGATAATCTATTATAATATAATATGATATATATATATATATTGATTGGTAAGGAGAGATTATTTAGATTGGCCCCACACCAATGGAGGTCACAAAGGGAACCTCCTCCCCTTCAACATATTCAACTTAGAACCACTTATTCAACTTTATTCAACTAAGAAGCTACAATGGAATTCCAAGAGCCGCCACTTGAAATTCCAATTTAAGATGTCACTTTTGGGGATTTGAACATGGGTCTCCTATTTTTGGGTGGGAGGTAGATTGGTTACTAGTTCTGAGATTCTTGATTGGAGGGGTTTTGATCATTGGCCAATTAAACTTTCAGTAACTTCTTTTATTGTTCTCATCTTTAGTTTGTGGATGACACTACTCTTATGGGGAGGGCTCACCTTCAAGAGGTTGTTTCTTTTAGGCGGGCTTTGGATATTTACCTTGCTACTTCAGGTCAGAAAGTCAATGAGCATAAGTCATCTATCTACTTTTTTAATACTCATCAAGCTATTCAACGACGGATTTCTAATATTTCGAGGTTTTAGATTGGGTATCTTCCCTTTGTCTATCTGGGAATTCCTCTTGTTGTTGGTAGGCAACCTAGGTCTTCTTGGAATAATTTTCTTGATAAGCTACGCAGTAAGGTCACCCATTGGACCCATTGTTGGCTATCTACTGATGCAAGAGTGACTCTTTTGAAGTCTATTATCCAGGCTCTCCCTATTTACAGGTGTTTTATTTAGGTAGCTCCTTTGTATTTCCTAAGGGAATTTGATGCTCTCTCATGATGATTTCTTTGGAGTGGTAGCTTGCAGACGACTAAGTTCAATATTGTTAAGTGGGAAATTGTGTGCAAGCAGTAGAAAGAGGGGGGCCTTGACTTACGTTCTATTGTTTTGAATGGGCAAGCTCTTGCTGCCAAGTTATATTGGCATTGGTGTACTAGTCAACATCAACTTTGGGCCCATATTCTCACCCACAAGTATCTTAAGGATGTTAACACTTTTTATGTTCTTCTCTTCCCTTTAGAAGGAAGAGGATCTATGATTTGACACACTTTGAAATCGGGGCACAATTGGTTAAGAAGGGGATTTTTTGGATCTGTCATACGGGTTCTCAGGCTTTTTTTTGGTGGGATTCTTGGGATGGTCATCCCCCTATTCTTTCTGCTTACCCTCACCTCCAGTCGATTTGTGAACATTTTATTGTTGTTGGTTGGAATATGATTGAGCATTATAAGACTGTTCAAAATCTTGGGTTGGCTGCTAGTCTTAGATGGAAGCACTCCTCGGATTGGCCGCTAGGAGGATCGGAGGAGGATAGGCAAGAGTTGGCTCAAATTCTTGCCTCGCATGAATGCAATACCTTAGAGGGGTAGGATGTCTTGGCTTGGAGTAACAGTGATTTATTTGGTAAGTACTCTATTTCAACGGGTTATGGAGAGTTGGTTAGGCAGATGTTCGGGGACACCGAGGTTCCTTGGTGGAAGCACGTGTGGAACAAATTTTATTGGCCCAAGTGCAATTTTTTTATCTGATTTGTGGTCCAGGACTGGTGTCTTACTTGAGATAATTTTTGCAAGTGAGAGTTTTAGAGTCCCTTGATGTGTGTTTTGTGTTGTAATAGTGAGGAGAGTGTCTCTCATCTCTTCTTCTAATGTTTCTTCTCTAGGGAGCTATGGAACTTATGGTGGGGTGTGTGAAACCAAGCTTGTTGGCATGTCTATTCTTTGGCTGAGTTCTTTGCCCGGTGGGGGAAGGCCCCTATTAAGACTTATTTTCTTCAAGTTACTTGGGCTCTTAGACCACCCTTTATTATTTGGCATATCTGACTAGAGAGGAATCACAAGATTTTTCAAGATGGGAAGTTGGTTGTCCAACATTTGTGGTGGAAAATTCTTCATTCTTTGGGAGAAACTATTTTGACCAAGTGTGACTTGGACAAGGGTGTGGATCTGGGAGATGTTGCTTGTTGCAATCGTCTCAATTTTCATCTTCAAAGTGGTGTTGTGTAGGGTGTTGGCTAGATCATGAGAAATAGATTTTGACATCCTCTTTGAAAGATAAATAGGGAGGGGTGTTGGTGTCCTCCTCAGGGTGTGTTGAAAATCAACACGGATAGTTCTTCTTGGAGAAATCCTGGTCATGCTGGTATTGGGGGTGTTGGGTGGAATAGTTCTAGGACTATTGAGTTTATCTTTTTTGTTTATAAGGGTCTGCATACTAACAATCTGATAGAGGCTCTTGCCATTTTATATGTTGTGGAGCGCGGTTGCGCTCTTGTGTGGAGATAAATCATTTGTGAATATGATTCTCAGGTGAGGGTGACTTTGTTGAAGAGGCGACAGTTAGAAGATGCCAATTGGCATTTGGCTGTAATTATAAAACTAATTCTTAATCTATGTGCTTCCTTGGAATCTGTTATTTTCTGTCACATTCTTAGAGAATGGAATGGGGTTGCAGATTGTTAGGCCAAATAGGCTTCCGATCATCTACATAATTGAAACATTGTGGATAGGGGTCAATTACCCCCGGATTTGTCTCAAAAGTTGCATTGGACTTAGTGGTGATTGACAGGGGTTTGTAATGCCCTTGCTTTGTACTGCTTTATTTTATTTTGAATAAAATTTTACCCCTCTTTTAGTTCGAATATAGTTAAGGACAAAACACAAATTTTGATTACAACACATGACTAACTTGCAAAAATTTGTTTCCAAAGCACACAATTCATAAAAAGCATAACAACATATGACCCTTGAAGCTATTTATAATATGTAGAATAAAAGTAACATTAATAGGTGAAATAAATGAGCATAAGAAAAAATACATTAATAAGCAAACCCTAGGGGCCAAACCTAATTCCTTGGGAGCTCGTCTCTGATAGTCTTGCCTACGTATATATTTCGTAGAGGAACCCTAGTTCGACAACTTGAACTTGATCCCACACAAACTTTGACAACAGGAAGGTACAACCTCTAGGTTCAATTAACATCTGATAATTTTTGCACCTTGATGAGTACATATAATGTACTATTATATAGTTAGTAAAAATAACTATATTTAGGAACAATCCAATTGTCACTAGACACAACTATAGCACCCCCAACTCTAGGTAATTTTATTTGAGCACAAAAATATAGGTGGGCATAGATTATGATGTAGAAGAGTAAGACAACACTTCTAACACATACAACCTCCAAAAATGCTAAAATATGCTAAAGTTGAATTGACATCTTCTATGCAACAAGATCTATTGATAGACCTGTAGGGTTAAAATGAAGAGACAAAAAGTGTACAACCCTTTCAATATACATAATAATTAATTATTTTCCTTTTTGAAACTATAAGTTATCTATTTATGACCAAAGGTTTAAATTACAAAATGCTAGAAGAGAATTACCATTATCAACATGGTCTAGTAAACATTTATCATACAAATATTGATCATAATTTATTCTAGAGTTCTACTTTTTAATAATTATGCATTGCTTTAATTATTATTGAATCTGGATCAACATATAAACACCTATAATCTTAACATAGTTATCTTCTTCTTTTTTTAAGAGTATATTCAAAAGTCATATATAACTATAAGATCAAAAGATTGGATATCAACCAAATGCTTTTATAACAAGTTTTCATGAAAATGATTATTTCTTTGGTTGACCTTATAATATATACTTATTGAAACTCAATTCATTTACTTCTCTCTATGAAAAAAATAAAATTAGAGTTTACAATAGAATAGAAACTAAAATTTCCTCGTACCAATCTTATGAAAAAAACACTAACACTAAAACAGAAAATAAAACTTATACAAATCAAATTCTCATATTCATATATGCAAAATAAACTGAATAACTTGCCATCAGCTCTACATCATTATTCTAAGATTTTAAACATTTGTATTGTGTGCATATGACATAAAGATTAAACAAAGATTTGGTATGAACTATAGTAATACATTTTCAATACCAAGAATAATCAAGGTGACATTTCCCAAATCTAGAAATATTTCTATATTATAATGGAGTGGATAATAATGATATATAAACAAAACTCATCAACATCTAATGATAGTCATAATACCCATTGAAATCACTCATCATAATTATTTTTTTTTTAAATAAAAATTCAATTGATTAGTTGTAGCAAAACAGAGCTTTAAAAGGTCATAACTTTTATGTTACAAACCCAAATTTTAAATTAGCTTAAAAAGGTCGTAACTTTTATGTTACAAATCCAAATTTTAAAATTTAATATGTTTCCTAAAGATGAAAAAACAAAGAACAAAATCCAAAAATGTTTAACAAGAAACCTAAATATGCATGAGCAGTTTTTCTGCAACTCAGCCACTAAAATTTTATGCAAAATAATAATTTGACAGCATCCCAACTTTGTAAAATTATAGCTTCAAAAACAAACTCTCTATAAATGACGCATCTTTGTATGCTATAAATACAAAATCAGAAGTATGAACCAATAGCAAGAAAAACCATAAAGGTTACTGTGCACAAATGTTGATTAGTTTTTTTATTTTTTTTATGTCTTACGTTTCATAAATTCATTTAAATTGAAATATTTTTAATTTAAAGATAAATACACAAAAAAAAGTATTGGATTCTCTATTTTGTAATTCAAGATTATTCAAAATTTGTGTCTGCAAGGTAGACATATATATTACAAATTTATCAAATATATATTAAAAAATATTATTGCGGGGTTAATTGTTGACAGTGAATTTTCCCATGACTGATGGCGAATTTTCCTTGAGTGAATTGCTGACAGTGAATTTTCCTAGAACCATACATTACAATACACAAGACCTTTGTGCAAGAAGATTGTAATGTTTTAGAAAGAATTATTGAGAAGATTTTTTTTTTTATTCTGCTCTTTTCCAAGTTTACGCAGGGACCATATTAGAGACAATTTTTTTTTAAATTCATAAAATTAAAGATAGGAGTATGGGATACAGTGAACTACATGATCTAACTTTTGATAAATCACTCACCCCGATTTGCAATATAGCAAATGCAAGAAGACTCACAATTTAACGCTATCATAAGTTGGTTAAGGGTATATTCCTTCCTTCCATTAAGCCAGGCTACGTATTTCATGTGTGCTATTACACTTGCATTAATGAATATTGTCAAGTTGCAGGGAGAATAGATTATCAAAAGAAAGGCACTCTTCAGAGAATCTATTTTCAGGTGTGAGTTAACGAGGAACATCACTGCAAATTAATCATACATAAAGTGTATATAGTTCCATGTGTTTTGCATTCTAATATAGAAAAAGCCTTAGAAGAATTTAAAAATCTCTATGCAATAGAAAGCATCAAATCTACCTCAGTGGGCTGATCGATACATATCTTTTGCTGCAGTTGGAGCATCTACAAATTTCACCTGACACTTTTATCTTCCATGCCCTCCTAATTTTCTATCTTCTCTTCAAGGTGCAGCAAATCTAATTGACCTCTCCCCTAATTTAAAATCCTTTCATCTGCCGAATGCTCAGTCTAATCCCTCTGTAGAATTACCAAGATGAGACTATTTTGCTTTTCTTTCATCCTCCCCTTTTTCCATACTAACATTGCATTCTATCAGCACTACCAAAGTGTTTACCAATTCGTGTCTGATAATGGGTACTAATGTTGCTCTAACCCGTATTATTTTCCAGATGTCTTTCCAGGGAATAGTTTCTGATCAACGCTTAAAAGGGAATTCTTTAGGATCAGGATCCTTTGATCCTAAAGACAGTAAAGATGATCTTAGGGAAGCAGTTTCTTCTAGACCGTGGCAAATGTCGTCTCAACACCAAAATTTCATCTCGCTTTGTTGGTTGCTTATTAGACCTGCATATCTCCAAGGAAATGGTGTCGAGATTAACTCGGACGATCTTCCACCCTTCCACCCATCTATATTGGGTGGTCATGAGGTAGTTCCGCACAATGCTCTTTTGGGTTTCGGGTTACCACAGCCAGCCGCTATGGGACAACGCCAATGGCCGTTTGACGAATACCTGTCGTTCATCACTGATTATATTGATACCACTTACTGGTATCACCAGTTCTATTCCAAGATAACGACTGCAGTTTGTGCCAGCCAAAGATTCACCATGGGTTGAGTTGTTTGCTAAAATGGGTGTCAGCTATTAAGGAGATAAGCACTCCACTCCACCTCTTTGAGTTTTGTTACATTTAGTTATAGTTACCATAGTCCACATAGGAAGCTATAGTGTAGTTCCAGTTTGGAAGGGCCTAGAAACTCTCTTGTCCAGAATTTATCACTTGTAAATGTTGTTTCCACTTCTGAAAATAGTTTACCGTTATAGCATTTTGAATCCGATTCTAGAAAATCTTAATGATGTCTACCGTTTACCTTTTTGTTGGGTATTTCAGACTTTGTACATGGATCGCTGATGGTTAGAAATTATTACAACTGTTTTAAGAAATTTTAACAGTAATATGATACTTCAATCTATAAATAGCCCATTGAGTTTTGGCATTTACTGATTAATGTGGTTTTATCAGAAAACCATGTAAAGTTTACTGCGTGTTTGGGGCAGGATATTATTACCACATTTGGAATTTTTTAACTAAAATCATTGTCCTTTAATCTGTTATTTTAAATTTTTATCCAACAGAGATGCCATAGTTGTATGTTTTATTCTATGTAAGGGTACCATCACAAATTTTGCTTTCAGCTTTGGTTCCCATAAGGGTTCATTGATATAAATCGATGTATGCATGTTTTCCGTGTATGGATACCGTATAGGATTTCACTTTTCATATAATGTATCCAAATGATTTCAATGGCTAAGTAATAGAATTTTTCCTTACAAAGTGAAGCCAGTAGGACAATATCTTTCGACTTTATCGCATCAAAAAGGAGGACTTACTTTTACTAAGTTTAAATAAGCTGGATCAGGCCTGGAATTTGACGGTCACCCTTGTCTGTCATATAAAATTTTCATGACGGTTTGGTCATTTTACAATCTTTCAATTGACGTTTTAAGAAAAATATAAGTTGTCAAAGATTGTTGAGTGAGTTTTTTTATATTGAAAGAATGCAACTTACAAAAAAGCAGTGTAAAGATGCGAAAAAGAGCATCAATCAACAATAAAATCACAAACAAGAAGACCTCTTCCTTTGGACAAACTTCATGGTGATCAGCTCAGCTCGATTGTTTCAAGCGGTTCACCTTGACATTCACAACTATACTATTCTTCCCTTGACTACTGTAGAGTATTCTTAAAGCTGATCATTGACACTGTCACAATAAAATAAAGAACAATCAATGTACTGCCAAAAACAGGTCATCTCATCAAATCAAGACAAAAACGGGCCATAAAGTTGGAAACCAGTAGATGCTCCAAAAACGGGTCATAAAGTTGGAAACCAGTAGATGTATAGGAGCAGGGTTTACGTAAGACCATCAAAGAACACCAAACTGCTACACAACCTAAAATAATAGTACCACTACTATGCATAAAAAACCCTTACATCAAGTTGGAAGCTAATCCTCAAATTCTTATTGGAGACTCTTCTTTACACAAAGATTTGTTTTTAAATTGATTTAAAAAAAACAATAAATAACAAGTATAGACAAAGCAAAGATTTGTTTGTAAATTGATTTTTAATATAAAAAACAATAAAACAAAGCAAAGATTTAGATAGATTCGTTTCTAAATTGTTTTAAAGAAACAATAAATACACTATTATATTTACATTGTCAATGCTCAATAGTTTTTCTAAATGAGGACTTGGTTTGCTAGTTGAAGAAGTGCCTTTATGACATAAATTGTTGCCAAGGATTTGGTATTAGAAATTTGATAATTATGTGTTGAGACTTGGAAATTTATAAAAAGTAAAATTAATCACTATGTATATTTCAAATAGTTAGGTGACCATTTTGTTATTGAGGTATTATATGCAGATGATGTGTTGTTAGTTGGAAATAATAAGCAAATGGTCAAACACATTAATGTCAAATCTCATCACAATTTTATATGAAGGATCTTGGTGTTGCAAACTTTTTTTTGGATATAGAAATTAAAAAGGCTAGTATAAACAAAAACTTTGGTTGAATAAAAAGAAATATATTGAGACACAAAAGGATATTGAGGACACGATTCATGTTCCTTATGAAATGTGATATAAGTTTGTATACCATGGTATGGAACATACCAAACATTGCCTATACAATGAGAACCTTGAGCAAATATATGCTAAACCCAAGGAAGGAACATTGGAAAATTATAAAAATGGTCTTTAGATATTACACAACACTCCAAATTATACAATTAAATACAAAGCAAGTGTTGAGGATGACAGATCAATGATTTTGTTGATATTGATTGGGCTAGAAATATTGACTATAAAAAATATACAAGTGGTTATGTGTTTACATCAAGGTTGTTGCACTTTCAACTACAAAAGTTGAGTACATGGTAGTCACTTATCCATTTAAGACGGTTTTATAGCTTCAAAGGTTATGTTCAAATGTTAGTTTATTATAGAGTTATAATGACATATAGTGATATTCAAAGTGAAATTTATTTCACAAAGAATCCCACTTATCATGCTCAAATGAATTATATCCATGTGCAATACCATTTTGTTAGGAAACATGGTTTAGGACAAAAGATATTATTGGAGGTTGATACCTCAAAAAATGTTTCTAACTCATTGACAAAGTCAATTGGTACTAACATTTTTTGTTAGAGTAGGAAATGAATAGGAATAGGTGCCCTAACCAACTAATTTATGTATGTGTTTACCTTATGCAAAATATTTAATAAGTGGGATATTTGTTGGATGTGTTGTATATTTCACATTTTCTACATCTTGCTATAACTAGTAAGGATAGAAATTATGCATTAATAAAGGAATTTATACCCATTGCTTGTAATACTATTAGTGGTTTTCTATTACCCATTGTCTTGTCATACTATTAGAGTAGTTTTCTGTTACCCATTTTCTTGTAATATATTAGTGATGTTCTATAGTAAAATTCCTATAGGTTCTCACATACACATTAGGGTTACACAGGAAGACAAACAAGAAGACGCGTGTTATTTCCTAGAATATTTTCTATAAACATAAATCAATTAGAGGACTTGATTTGAAAGAACTCAAGGTGCAAGGGATTTCTCTACTTTTTAAGTGGGTTCTAAGTGCTTAGCATGCCAATAAACCTTGTAGAGTCTTTCTTACACACAATATTACTCACGAGTTCAAAAATTTAATATCTAACTTATCAATCATCCTAGACCCAAAGAGCTCACTTTTTAACAATGAACTATATTTGCCAATGGATTATTTTGATCCCAAAAATGTGATATATGCATCCATCCCCTAGATATTTTATGCAATCCTTTTTCAACCAAGTCATCAAGATCAATTAGTTTTTAGTCTCCATGGAAGGCATGGGATTTTTTCAAACACAATGTAGACATGATGTATTCATCTATGTGAGGTCTTCTTGCAAACAATTTGGATCCATTTGGTGCAACATTGCCTAAAATAATAAAGCATTGGATTATGTTAGAATGTGATCCTTTAGAATTTAGTTCCATATAAGTATTCTCAGATTTATTGAGATGCTTCAAAATAGTAAGATTGTTCTTTGGTGTGATTTTAAGCTAGTTGTTCTAGTCCCTAAAACTAAAAAAAAAGTTATTTTATCTTGGCTAGATATTTGAGAGGCATTCCTTGCAACATCAAATTAGGTCTTTATACATAAATAGAAAATCATAAAAGGAGGATTAAAGGGCCTTATTTACTTGAAATTTCATTAAAATAATTATATCATGAACTTCCTTCTCACAAGATGTTTTTAAGAAGCTTAATTTTTAATGGGGATGTATTGGTCCTTTTAGGATATGGTATGATAATTTAATACCCTTTGATATCCCTATCTTGATCCTAACAAGGGTTACTTTAGATGTTTGTTGTTGCATCAACAACTTTCTAGTTCTACACTTAATACTTCGATTGTCAACATTGGCCCTTGATTCATTTGTTTTAGTACTAAGTGAATCATCCATCTTTCTTATGTTGTTTTAATCAAGTTTGCTGAAACTTCTTTATCATTGCTTCAACTACATTTTAGGAGTAAATTGGTTTTAGATGGTTTTTTATTACTGTTGGAACACATTTATTTTTGCACCAAAAGATCAACCTATTAACACTCGATACAAATTCCAGAGATAAACAGATCCACAAGAGGCGGTTAATCCATGTCTTGAACCCGAAGGGATATGCTGGCGATTAGTCCAACAATCCCCCCTTAGCGTCAGTCAAGGGGATTTGAACCCGTGACCATGACTCTAATATCATTTGTTGGAACACGTTTTCCATTGTGCCAAAATGTTGTCCTGTTAACACCAGATACAAATGCTAGAGATAAACGGATCCAAGGGAGGCGGTTAGTCCATGTCCTGAATCCAAAGGGAGACATTGACGATTAGTCTAGCAATTGCATCACCAACTTGTTGGTTCTACACTTTGTACTTGAGTTGTAAATATTGGCCCTTGATTTGTTTGTCTTGGTACTAAGCCAAACATTCATATATTTTAATGTTGTTTTAATTATGTGGAAGCCCTTTTAATGATTGCTTGGACTATTTTTCAAAAGGAAATCATTAATTGGTTGACTTCCTTTTCATTATATTAGTCTTAACAAGGATATGTTTAAGTTTATTTGATAGCTTTAGTTTGTTATTTTATTGATAAAATCATGATTGACAGGGCCCAAACCCTTATACAATATAACAACCAATCAACAAATAGAACAAGTAACATGAGATATGGGGAAAACCAAACAACCCATCAAGATGAATCAAAGTGAGACATAATTACAACCATGTTGGCATACGTAATAACAGCCAGAAAAGAAACATTGAACCCCAAGGCCCCACTTAGACAATGCAAAACCCAACCCTATTCAATCTGACACCCTTCACTCTACTATGAGATTGGGAGATAGTTTTAGGAATACCTTTCTTCTACCATTTTATAATAATCCATTAAATATTATCATCCAAGTGTTGAACATATGTTGTCATTGATGTCAAATATTTTCATTGATGAAGAAGATTGATGTCATAAGTTATCATTGATGAAAAATATTGTAGGAGTACTTGAACTATCATTACATTTCCTTGACTTATCATTTTGAGTTCTAGATATTTGTAGAAATATATGTTGTATTTATGGTAGTATGTTGTGTGCTAGAAGTTGTCATTAATGAAGAAATTATCTTATCAATCAAATCACTAAATCGGGAAGCATACATTATTAGTTTTATTGAGGAGTGTCTGCCTTCTGTAAGTTGATGTAATTGTTATATGATTGCAATCATGCATGTATTTGTTCACTGTGTCAGTGGTGGTTTGAAAGTTTGTACCATAATTTTTTAATTTAGTATTTATCAAGTTTAATGTTTCTCAGGTCTCCTTTTTGGAGATGTTGTAGGATTTGTGGCTAGAGAGGAGAGTAATTCCTACACTTATTCTATCATATTCTAGATCTTATAAAGGATATGTTCATCATACAAAAAGTTTGAAGTGACAAAAGGTTATTTGTGTTTGTATGTCATCCAGATGGTGTTTGAGATGTGTGCAGTAACAACTAGTAGTGTGCGGAATTCAATTATTGTGTGTGGTGTCAAGATAGTACCTAATTAAGGTAATTGTGGTAGCGCACGACATCATGTAATTTTGGTGGCGGTTGAATTTGATTTTAGACCAATGTGTTACACATTTCATGTAATTTGAATTTAGGTCCACCTTATGTCATCTTGGCTATTTGCAAATCATTGGATAACATAAAAGAGTGTTAATATAATTTCATGTATATATCTTTCAAATTTTCAAATGCATTGTGTGTGTTAAGTCGAGTAGAATTATATCAGTGTGAAGAAAATTTGGTCGAAGGTGTAAACTGAAGAGAAGGTAGTGGAGAGTTGCATTTCAGTGTGTGTGTCAGTATCAAAAGATCATATGCAGTGAGGAAGAGTGTTAGCTATAACTCTGGCATGTGTATGAAATACATAAAATATTCACAAGCATTATCTTTGTATTCTGATAGGACTGGTGTCTCTAGTAGGTTGATGCCTACAGATACAATAGGGGATTGGTGTCTTGGGTAGGTTGGTGCCTACTTCATATTGTAAAATTCGCCCGTATATTTCTACTTTGTGAGGCTAGATTTGGACAATAGATCCAAACAAATATTCTCACCATGGTTTTTCCCATCTTGGGTTTCCACATATATTCGGTGTTCTCTTGTGTGTGTGTGTTCTTGATATTGCTTAGCAGTAGTGCAAATTCAAGTTTCATGATTTGTGGTTAGTGGTAAAGAATCATATATTTTGATAACAATGGTTGAGTTAAGAATTTTAAATAGATTTGATCTACTAATTCACCCCTCTCTTAGTAGATTGTGTGCCCTTCACCAAATCCTCAAAGCAAGAAGCAAGGGGGATTCCTCCCCCGAGGGCCCATCTATGTGTGCAAAAAGAACAATAGAATGACGAGGAAAAGTAACCAAACATCAAATGGCAACCACATGAGTAGGTTGAATTTGAACCAAAGTTGAAGGCATAGAAGGTTGGGTGATTGGAGTAGGACATGGTTGGGGCTCTTTGATGGAAGTTGATGGAGCAGTAGAGGCACAAAACACCAAAATCTCACCAAGCACATGAGAACTAATACCTCAAGAGAAGTCTTGTCATATTGAGAGGAGCCATCATTTAGAGAGTCAAAGTCGTGAATAGTCAAGGGATCTTTGTAGACATTCTTGTACCACATCATTATGGTCTTGTGCCAAGAAAGTGGACAATCAAAAAATAGGTGGTTAATGGTAAAGAATTGTCTACATATAAAGGGAATACCCTTATAATCAAGTGGTTGAGTCCAAGGATTATCCCCTGTCATCAAAACCATGTCTATGTGAAGAGGCGTGGAGATATCAATGTCCACCAAAATGCAAGAAAAAGTAGAGTTACCCATGTAAGAAGTGGTTGAGTCAACCTTCAAGAAACATCCAATAGAGTTTCTTATGGCCTCATAGCAAGAATTTTCCCAAAATTGGAGGAGATTTAGAAGGTGAACCCACAAAGTTCTAACATTTAGAGGCTCAAAATAGGGTTTGAAGGAAATGGACCAAGGCTTGACAGAGAGAGTGCTCACCCCACAACCACATTCATTTTCCAAGCACCAATTATGTATCCTTTGAAGAGTCAAAATACACAATGAAGAAACCCCTAGCGCAATGGAAGAGCTTGATCTTTCCTTCGATGATAAGCCTCCAAGAATGTTGGAACGTTATGTTGTGATTGTTGTCATTGGTTTCAACATATCTTTGTTATTGATTAAGGTTTGGTTTTGATGCTTTGGTGATTTGGATTGGCATGCTTCGAATGTTGTCTTGTGATGATCTATCTTTGGTCGTGCTTGTCTTAGTCCCATTCATTTTTCAACATAATGAGATACACTCTTATGGGTCTGGACCGATATGGAAATTGGTTAACGTGCCCTGGAACATTGTTTGCATTGTAACATGTATATTCTATTCTTTGGTTCCAAATATCATGATTAATATGTACCATTTTGATTTGAGCGAGGAGGTTCTGTATGGTCCACGTTTCATTCCTTTCCACCATGGGAATTTTTTTGTGATGACCTAATTTAAATTGTGTTTGGATGACTTAGGAGATTATGAAGGCATTGAATGGTATAAGTAAAATTTGATTATGTTCGATGAAAGCAAGTGTGGTGAATGTGAATCTGAAAATCCAGATATTGTTAAGTATGTGAAAGTATACGACTGGAGGCAACAGACATTGAGGTTCTTTTGGTGTGACTGTTGGTGACAATTATTTTTAGCAATGGATTCCCTTTCATCATTCTTCTAGCAGTGAGCCTTTTTACTTTTGGTTGTAATAGTCAGTTAGTGAGCCCATTGACAGTGATCCTTACATGCAATGAGCATTTTGGCAGTGATCCCTTATAAAAATCACCTTAACCGGTGTCACCTTAACTGGAATGTTTTATAATTGAGAATTAGCATTCTCTGTGGTTTTCCCATCTTGGGTTTCCACATAAATTTTGGTGTTCATTGTGCATGGAGTTGTTATGTGCTTTCATATTCATATTTGTTTTAATTATTATTTGATTGATTAAGATTGCTCCGGATTAATTAAAGTCAAGAATTTTTTTTTATGATAACTGATTCACACACCCCCCCCCCCTCAGTTATCTGGACTGTTCAACAAAGAATACAAGACCCTTTTATATAGATCAAGAATGGAAGTCCAAAATATTTGAATCCATAAACCAATCCCATATTAAGATAAAAATATTAATTTTCAATGACATCATGACCACAAATCATCATTGAGGAAGATTTGGCACAAGGAAAGGGCCATTATTTCTCCCATAAAGGGAAAGGAACACTTCCAACACCTACAATATTAGTAAAGGATCATATACAACCAACATCTATAACCAAATTTGAAACCAAAGAAAGTAGAGCATCCAAAGAAACAATACTCTTGAAGAGGGGGAAAATACCACCATCCACAAAAATGGCCTAAACAAGAGGCATACAAACCTTATTGGAAATTATGAATTGGTCATTCAAACCAACACCCACACACCCAACACCAAGGTCAAGAGAATGGCAACCCAAGCCAACATTGAAGAAGCATTCAAGAAAAATAATGACAGAGTAATGCCAAGGCACACAACCTCCAAATTATCCTCGAAATACCATAAAGAATAGTGTCGATAATAGAAGGCACAAGTATGTCTTCAATAATCACACCATTAGCCGAAACCATGGATGAGGAAACAAAAATAGAGGGCAAGAGTGTAAATCTAAACCAAACATTATAACAAATAGGAGAACCATCATGAGAGCATGAATATTAAAAGCTCTAGTTCATTATGTCATCTTAAGTATTGTGATATATTTGCAAAGCTAGAAATGGTTGTGTTCCAAGGTAAAAGAGGTCATTCATTGACTGCAATAGTGAAGTCACCTTTTCTATTGTTTCTTTGTAGATAAATATCTATTTGAAGGTATATAGAGTTAAAGAAAGTTTTAGATACTATGTTATCAATTATTCAAGAACATTGGGGTGGACTAGATCTTTCCTTAAGGTCAACACTATGTTTAATTCAAATAAGATTAATAACATGGAGGACAATCATAATCATACTAAAGGCTACAATTCCTTAAATAATTTGGGGAATTCAATTCCACACCTATTCTTAAGATAGATCTCATTGATGACATTGGATATGGTATTCAAACTATGAATGTTATTCTCCTAAACCTATGTCTAATGCAAGGAAGGCCAATGATGTTTGCAAGGTTATGTATATAAATGTGTCAAAAAGAAATAAGAATTTTAATATATTCTTCATCAAGTTATTGATATTAATGATGGCCCATAGAAATATTCCCCAACTAGGTCCAAGTGTCTTAATGGATCTCTTCTTCCTTAATTTAGTTATGGTGGAATATAATCAAAATAGATAAAACAGTTCATGGAGAAGCATGTTACGAATTTAATCTCCAAATTTCAAGCCACCATCAATTGCTTAGATGTTAAAGGTCAAGGGTCAACCCAAAGCAATAATATCTAGGGACTTGTTTCTCTTCTTATAGGCCTTGATACAAGAAATTTATTTATTTATCTAATATAACATGATATTGTAGACCTTTTTTATATTCTTGAGTTTTCTTGTAGTTGATTGCCCTTCAAGAGTTATACACTTTATTAGACATAGTTTTGTTCATTTTACTACTGGTTACTATGGTGCTCAATTGAGCTATGTTTTTGTATTATTGGTTATATATTAGATGCTCTTATTAAGCATATACCTTAGTAATCTTCTTACGTCAAATAAAATAATAGTTATAATATGGTCAATTAGGATTCTTGGATATTGTTTTAAACAAATTTGATTCTCTAATGAGTGGAGGGAATGGGAACATGAGTGTTACACAACACCTATATTACTAATCACAATAAATAAATCCCCTTAGGGTTATTTTCAATCCTTAAGAGGCATCCATTAAAGGAACTTCTTTTCCCCTAGAGCATCATGGCTAAGTCCTTGAAAATAAATATACATGAGACAAGGACAATTTAGAGATTAAACCCACCTCAAGATGAAATTCGTCAACTATACTTTGTAAGTGGAAAATAAAAAATTTTAAAAGTGAACTTTTCATAAAAAACCTTAACAAGATCATGGATGTTTTTGAAATATGTGAAACTACCTTGAGATAGAGAACTAGTAGATGCAAACTAAAAGAAAATCTCAATGCCTTATCAAGGTAAAAATAATAATTTTGCCTAAGTACTTGTTCACATGTCTCTCCCAAAAATATGTACCTTGAGGTTCTCATATTTAATGAAAAGGTAAAAATTTCTTTCTAAAATTGGTAAGATCACTAATAAATATTGCTAATTGTAAAATTAAAAGACTCTCTTCAACAAGATACCTTAATTTTGTTCAATCAATACTTTAGTATGTTCCTATGTTTTAGTTCTCTATCATGTCGACTATACAGAATGTTTTCACGGAGGTAAAAAAAATCTTGAGCGCATTTACCTAGAAAGCACTCTATCCAAAGGTTTTCCTTCCTAAAGATCTAAGTATAAAATGAATAAGAAATAACAAATGGACCAACACTACTCTTTATAGAAAAGTGTACACCGATCTTTCTACGATTTAGAGTGATGTACTGTATGGGACACCTCACCACTCCTAACCCTTATAAAGGTTCAACAATTTGAAATAACATGGTATGCTCAATATTTTTTACACCAAGCATTGTATTAGCATATCAATAATGGGGAAAGATCTACTTGTGATAAATTACTTGGTTGAGGAATGAAAGAGAGGGACCACTTGGTGTAGACCAGGAAGGGGGGTCAACTAAACAACTAGCTAAACCCAACAACCTACAAACCGAGGCACAAAATTAAAGGCCAAGGGGAATCAAAACAAAGCTCAATTGATTAATTTAATAAAATTTCTCTTCCCAAGTTACAAGAGACTAATAAGAATCCTAATTCACTACACACTCAATCCCTCTTGCTTTATTAACTATGGATTACAACTAATCTCTCAATTTTCCGATCAAGCCCCACACACAAACATTAGTTAGGCTTTGATAGCTCCTTCCCCATATCTACACACAAGCATATACTTGTAGGCACCTTAATAGCCAATGAGTTTTATTTTCTCTATTTCCTAGTAACTACATCCATTGTTTATTTTTCCTTCTTAATAAAAAAATATGTCTAATTTGTGCAAGGTAATGGCTCAATTGTTATCATTTCATGCTAGAGGCTTCAACAATCACCAAAAGAAAACACCACTAAAAAAACAACTAGCCATGCAAATATAGACTACCATTGGGTGAACCCACAAAAGTGGTTTACAATTCGAGTGAGGAAGGAAAACTTCTAAAAACCTCACTCATGCAAAAAAAAATCGTTTTGAGGGGTTCGATCGAACTCAATGTTCGAACCAACCCAAAAGGGGTTCGGTCGAACCAGGGTTCACACAAACTACTTTGCATGTGGGAACCCACGTTTCCCATTGTGGAAAGGGGGTTCGACCGAACAAGGGTTCGACCGAACCCATTAGGTTCGCTCAAACCCCCTTTTTCACAACTTCCCACCCTCTGACACAAAAAGACTCCAGATTTTCCCCCTTCGAAGCTCGGGTTGAGGATAAAAATGGAGGAGACTTCATAGACCCAACTGGAAGATGGTAGTCCTCGGAACGAGCTATCCAATGAATACAATTTTAATATGTTTTGGTTTTATTATGTATGTGTTTTTTTAGTTTTATTAAACATAGGTTTTTCACCAAAAATCAAGCTCTTTGTTTTTCACATGTGGAAAAATAGAAAATTATCAAAATAAAAATTTAAAAAATATTTTAATGCTGGGTATTGATGTCCTTGATCCATTAAAAAAAAAAAATCAATTTCGATACATACAGAAAAGTTATGTTGTATATAGTTCGCCTATGTCTGAATTGCAATTCGTTTGACTTCAAAACTTGATTAAGGAAAAAATATTCAATAAAAAACTATGAGACCAAATTAAAGTGCTAGATATAGTAGTTAAAAATCTAAATTCGAAAAAATTAGAATTTTATCCTTCATACAAAAAAAGTTATGTTGTATACGGTGAGAGTCACTTTTTAAAAATGTTGTTTTCTAAAAAAAAACCAGTTTTCGTGGGAGATGGAAAAAAAGTGCAATCTGATTCCAAAAAAATTGAAAAAAATATTTTTAGAATCTACAAAAAAAAATTGATGAGACTCTAGTTTTCACCATCTTCAAATTCCTCACGATTTAGCCACTATAGGTGCCCGAATATGAAGATTTAGTTAAAAATAATAATTGCAGTGTCCAGTTTGGCCAAAAATTGTAAACCTCTATTGTGGGATCACCCCACTCAAAAGAAAAATTCTTGACCCATAAAATTCTAACCATCACAAATCCAAAAAAACATAATAGCAAATGTCCTAACCCCTCCAAATGAGAGAAAACACCAACCCCTATATGAAGACAAACAACCCTCCAAAAGCACCCACAGCCAACAACATTCGGCATTAAATACCCTATTTTTGCACATGACAAGTGTTTGACAAAATGTCTTAAAATTTTGATATCAAAGCAAGTCTTCCCTTGTAATTTAAACATTATTGAGGCTTTATTAAATTTATTATGAGTGAGAAATCCCTACAATTTCCAAGAGTGATGAAAGGAAATGTTGTTATAGAAGGTGTGTCTTGTGTTTGAATATCCAAAAAAAGAGTGTTAGGTAGAAGATGCAGGAACATTCTCCACTAAGTGGAAGGAAAGTAGAGGGATTTATAAGAGTATGTATTCTAATAAAAAAATTGGATAGAGGACATGTGAAAGTAGTTTGAGATGAAAGCCAATTATTGATTCGAATATGTGAGAGGTGAGTGAGAGATGTCTTCTAGGAGACTAGGATGGTCTTAAGAATGCTTGTCAAACTTGCAATTGTCGAGAGGGTAGAGAAGGCTCATGAGGAAAGGGCATTATAGATGTTAACAATGTTGAGAATGGAGGTAGAAGCTCTTAAGGGCAAGAAAGTTGGAAATAATAAGAGAAGAAAAAATGTTGGTAATAAAAGATGTGGAGATGCAAGTGGTTAATCCAAAGGAAAGATGTGTTGTAACAAAAGTACCTTTAGAGGATGAAACAAATTTGGAAGCTAAAATAGTGGTCTATGAGGACCCCATACACGATAGAAAAGTGGAAGAAAATGAAGAGTCTCTATTATTGTAGTGTAGAAAATTGTACTCCTTCTACATGATAGTACAATTTCACACTTAATTTGGACCTATTTTAGTGACCTCAATTTTATGCATTTTATCCTTCATAAATAGGTCCCTAAACCCATTTATTATGCATCCCAAGGCCTATTTTAAACATTTTCTAACATTACAAAAGGAATTGAACAAATGCATTTAATTTAATTAATGCCCCAGAATTCATAAATCCTGGCAATTTAGGTCAGGACCCATTCACCCTTGGGCGAATGGGTCCCCTTTAAGATATTAAATTCAAATTTTAAACATGTTTTTGGTGGCATTTAAAAGTCCTAAATTCAAGTTTTAAGTGTCATTCAAGATTTAATAATCAGGAAATTAGAAAGGAAGCCTATAAAGCCTAGTATTTTTACCATTTTACGCTAGGTTGAGAAAGAGATCAAGAAGTTATTCGCAATATTTGCATTCAAGGTCAAGGAGAACATTCAAGCAAGAAAATTTGAAGTCTTGGAGTAACATTTTCAATGGTTTTTATAGGTCTTCAAGCTCATTTTGTGAAGATTGATCAAGCATTGTTCATGATTGAAGATTGATGCCTATGGTGAATCATGATGGATTCTAGGTTTTGGGACATGCAACTATCGATTTCCCTTTATCTAATGACTTGTTTCCTAGTGATCTCATCTTCTATATTTATTCTACTAGCCACCTAAAGCAAGGTATAATCATATTTTTGATCTATTAGGGGATTTGACTTCTCCCTAACTAGGTCTTGTGTTCATCATCCAAGTACATTTAGGGATCTTATTCTAACACACTAGAATATGGTTTCTCTGCATGTTAGCTCTTAACAATCTTAGACACACTTAATATTAGGGATCACCCACACTTTTAGGTTTCATATCTGTATTTTTCATCAAGGTTTAATTACCAAACTTGAGGTTTTACCAAGACAAACCCCCATACAAACAAACCAAAATTTTCAAATTTTCTTGCAAGTTTGAATCCAAAAGTGAGGATTTAAAGGTACAAGCTGGAAGAGCAGATCAAGAGCTACAAATTAGATTTTTGAATTTTTAGAAAGGCCTAGCAAGACTCATTCGCCCTAGGGTGAATGAGTCTTAGAAGGACACTTAGTAGGAGCTTTTTGACACAAGTGCATAAAATCATAACTTTCTTAGATCTGTCAGAAGTTTGTAGGTTCCGCTAGATTAAGGTTTTAATTTGATGTTTCAAGTGTTATATTTCATAATTGGGTTTGTTTACTATTTTAGGTTGATTTACCCTACCCTAAGTCATAAGGAAAACAACAATATCTCCATCAAGGTTGACTCACCAAAGGGTTGAAAGTAAATATTGACCTAGGGGATCTCTTTTTCCTAATGAAATAAGGAAAGTGTAGGTGCATACCCCCCATTCAAAATTATCACCCACATTTTCCTACATCTCATTTTTGTGAACCCGACTTTGTACATCAAAAAAATTGAATTTGGAGTCCATTCAAACCATAGATCTAGGATTTGCATTATTTTGCATTGCATTGCATTTGTTTTCATTTCATTTAGGGTTGTTAAAATTACACTAGTGTGCATTTCATTTATGGTTGTTAAAATTGAATTAGTTTGCATCTCATTTAGGGTTTTAGGTTTATATTTTGCATCCTTTAAATTTTGAAAATTCAAAAATTTGCATGCATATTACATTTATTTTGCATAGTACTTGCATATTATTGTATGTTCAATCATTCACATTCACAAATAGGATCAAAAATTGCATTTCAAAAAGTGTCATATTGTTCATCATTTTTCATTCAATTCACTTGAATTTAGACATCAAAATCTAGAAAATTTTGCCACTGAAACCACAGTTTGCCACTAAAAATAGGAAACCATAGCTATAGGCCTTAGACTCATATTTGAATTTTTGAAACCCCTGTGTTGAGACCCATTCACCCTAGGGTGAATATATCCCTGTACAAGTGGCTTTCCAGATTTTTGGGTGCATTTTTAGGTTTGTTTCTACTATTATATCTTCATTTTGAAGATTTGGAATAGTCTGATTTGAATGTTGAAAAGTAGTTCTTTTAGTGCAAATTAACAAAAATTTGAAAAATTTAATTGTTTTTTAAGTATTAGATTATTGTAGATCTATGATTTTTTATTTCATCATTGCATTGCATTAGATAGATTAGTTTTCATTTTGCAAACATTAGAAACCATAAACTATCTCAAAACATTAAACAAGAAAGTACACATTAAATGGTCAACCTTGGAGAAAGTATAGTGATTTGATAATGTCATATCTCTTTCTACAAGTTAACATATCCCTCAAGCCCTTTAGTAGTAATGACTTTGATATGTTAGATGAAGCCCTTCAGGACTTCATCTCACAAGGATCATCCACTAAGGCTTGTTATGACAAACCAAAATAAAGAGAATTTAATGCAATCACACCTCAACTTACCATTTACCCACCCTCACATCAACAAACATAAGTTTAAACTAAACCTGTGCTTATCATAGGACCACCTAAAACTAAACCATTACCTCAAGGAACCATTTTGAATAATGCAAGGAAACTTACTAGTAACTGTTGGTGTGATTAAAAGTGTTGTACCTTGTCCTAGGTCATGATTACACCTTAGTTAAGTTTACTTAGGGACCACATAAGAGGTAGTTGGAGCATTTCCACTTTTGGTGGACTTATCATGTTATTACTTTATCACATCTACCTTTCGTGGACATATCATGTGATTACCTCTCCGCCTTTTGTGGGTGATCCACCATTTGTGGTGATTATCACATTATCACTTTTCCACTTTAGGTGGAGTGATAGCTTTTCATAGTTGTCTCATGTCATAAGATTACAAAACTTGTCATAATCTTATGCCCTTCTATGTACTCACCTTGGCTATATAACCAAGGGGTCTCCTATGTACTTTTGCACATTCTATTTGCATCCTTGGCAAAATACAGTTCATTCTTTTCATATTGTTTTAATCTCTCTTATGCTTGTGCTTTCTATTAGGCCTCTTGATCTTGGGTGGCTACCTTCATAGCCAATTCTTACATGGTATCAAAGCTATTGGAATGCCTCTGGATTGTCATTTTGGGGAGATCTTGAGTGAAATCTTGAATTTGTGTGATAGAATTACCAGATTCTGGGGGGGTTCCATTTTTGGCCTTGTATTGTAGGTGCATTTTGGGAGCTTGTTGCATCAAATCCGAGCTCACCATTGCATCCAAAGTGTCCGAGAAAGTCACATTTTCTTTTTGTTTTGTCCCAGTTGGACGTTGGAGGTCAAATCTACAAGGGTTTGAAGATTGGAGGTGGTTGCCAGATCTAGGAGCCAGCTACCATTTTGAAGCATTTTCAGCCAAAAAGGACATTGCCATTGCGTTCACAAGGGCCAAAAACCCCTAAATCGACTACCAAATCATCAAATTTGGACAAAGATGTTCGTCAAGCCAAAAAACAATTATTGGTCAAGCCATTATGACAGTCAGTATGATTTTATTTTTTGAAAAAAAAAATCTATTTTCTACGAAATTTTTTTGTAAAAAAAAATCAAAAAATATTAAATATATTTCGCAGTTTGTTTTTTGGTTTGTAATTTTTTTTTTCAAAACAAAGTTTTTAAAGCGTTATACTGCGCAGTACTTGTGCAGTCTACAGAGTACTGCGCAGTATGCGGCTCCCATGTAACGCCACGTGGCAGGAGGCTACTGGCCTGCCATTCCCACATTGTCCCACCTCCAGCAGTGAAAAATAATTTCTAGCGGCTCTTTCGACGCACAAAAAGAGATTCCAAAGATTCAATCGCCAACAAGTACAAGAGAATATCTCAATGGCTGAGAAGAATATTCCAATCAAACCCCGCGGTGACTTGCGATGTCCATTTTGGTGTCAAATTTAACTCCGTGCAAGTTCTCGATGGCCAAATGACTGTCAAATTTAACATACTAATTTGCTGACATCAGCATTGCACCAACATGTTTTTGAAAAATTGACCCCCTCTCATTTGAGTTTTTGATTTTACAGTTCATCTTCAGAGGCTCATATCTTGGCCATTCTGAGGCCTTTTTTGGTGCAATTTTTTTTATTTGGGATATTTTTTTGTGTACTCCGTAGTGGTGCAATATTTTCTGATTTTGGTGGATAGATTTTCTAGATTTTTCAATTTTTCCAAACTGTCCAATCCTCATTTCTGCAACTTTCAAGGCTCTGTTCAGGCTCATATGAACCCCTTTTCAGGTGTCATTTTTTTAAAATTGAATTATTTTTTTTTAACTTCACAGTGGTGCTATCAATTTGTAGTGATTATGATCATAAATTGTACTTTCAACATATGGTCTATTTTGGCCCCTTTTGGAATTTGTAAAGTTAAGATCTCAGTTTGTTCTTTTGTATCTGTCATTTGAGTATGTTTTAGCCTACTAAAGGCAGTTTTAAAACATTGAAAATCAGAAGTCCACTTTTCTTAGCTTGTAAATGGTCATTGTACACGCACTAAGTATAAAGTGCCAAATCATCTTTTTGGGGGGGTTCTTTGATTGAGTGAATTTGGGAGGGTGTCTTGTGTGATTGTCTCTCTCTCTCTCTCTATCTTGTTCTCTTTCATTTTTTCTGCTATGGGTTCTCCTAAGTTTCATTTGTTAACTCCACATTACTATGCTTCTTGGAAAATTGATGCTTGGAGTAAGTTAATGGAAAAAGGATTAACTCATTATATTGATGGAATTGTTGTTGCACCATCTAATCCTAAAATTGATCCTAATGCTCATATGGATTGGCTCACTAAAAATACTATGGCTCTTGGAACTTTGAGGAAATATGTATCAAAAGATCTCATCTTTCAAATTGAAAACTGTAAAACAATCAAAGAGGCTTGGGAAAAGTTTGGTCAATTGTATGGCCAAGTTGATGAGATTATAGGTTATCAACTTGACAATGATCTCACAATGTTAGATCCCAAGAATTTTGATACAATACAATACTATGTCACTAAGGAAAATGAGCTAAGAGCACAACTTAAGGATTGTGGCATTGACAGGAAGGATGCACAGTTGGTCTACAATTTATTGGGAAAGCTTTCATAAGAATATGCAACATTTGTTTCTAGCTTCCAAACCCATCGCTTGATAGTGGGTAGTTCTTTTACTCTGCCATCATTTGATGCATTCACAAAAATGTTGATGTTAGAGCAAGCAAAGTTGATAAGCACGGGGATTCTCAAGTCTTCAAGGTCCAAAGCTTTGGTGGCTAATCAAGGGAATCAAGGGACTCAAGGAAAGGGTTCTAACAATAAGTAGAAGTAGTTTAAGGAAAAGACACAAAAAGATAAAGCACAATAATCCTCTCCACAACAATGGATTTCTTCATCTTCTCCCAAGAAGGGAAATTCAAGCAAGAAGGAGAATCCAACTTGTTCATATTGCAAGAGATTTGGTCATGATGAGTATCATTGCCACACTAAGCAAATTGATGAGTTTACAAACATTGTTTTGAAGAAGAACATCAATTTTTCATCCACCTACAAGAAGAAGGATTCATCTCCTTCCACTTCCTCACAATCAAAAGGAAAAGGGAAGGCATTTGTGGCAACTATGTACAGGTTCTTCACAACAATGGATACTTGACTTGGGTTCCACTCATCACATGGGTTCTACAAGGGAGCAGTTTTCTTCTTTGAAGCCATCTAAGGTACCTCACATCTTCATAGGAGATGATACTCAAGTGGAAGTTGAAGGAAAAGATCTGGTTGTCATGGATGATGGAACATTGAGAATGTTCTCAATGTTCCTAACTTGAGCACCAATCTTCTTTCAATCTACCAAATGACTCACTTTGGAGATGGAAAGAAAGCTAAGTTTCTACCAGATTTAGTTGTGGTCAAAGAACTTAAGGATGATCACAACACATGACTTTATTCATTCTCCCACTTTGTGCCTAAGCCTCCTTCTATAGCCTTGCTCACTCATTCAAATTCAAAAAGTAAGTTATGGCATGAGCAGTTTAGACATCTCAATTACCACTACCTTCAGCAGCTTAGCTCCAAGGATATGGTAACATGACTCCTCAAATCACCTTTTCCAAAGGTGTGTGTTCAAGTTGTTCCATGGGTAAGCATCCAAAAGAGAATTTTGAGAAAGGGGAGTCTTGGAGAGCTTTGGAAGTTCTCCAATTGGTTCACAATGATGTAGTGGGTCCATTTCTAGTACCATCATTTAGCAAGGCCTGCTATGTCCTCGCCTTCATTGATGACTACTCTCGCTTCACATGGGTCTATTTTCTTGTTCACAAGAGTGAAGTGTTTGAAAAATTTATAGCCTTCAAGGCTCATGTTGAGAAGCAATCAGGGACGCAAGTCAAGATTTTGTGCATAGACAATGGAAGGGAATATGTGAACAATAGACTTGATGAATTTTGTACTCTTGAGGGGATTGATCTTCAACATTCAGTTTCCTACACTCCATAGCAAAATAGTGTTGCTGAAAGGAAAAATAGGACCCTTAAGGAGATGGCTAGCTGCATGATTCATTCTCATTCTCTTGGTCCTCAATTTTGGGTAGAAGCTATCAGTTATGCCACACACATCCAAAATTGGGTTCCCCATAAGGATTTGAAGGGTATGACACCTTTTGAGGCTTGGTGTGGTAGAAAACCGGTTGTGAGACACTTCAGAGTTTTTGGTTGTCCAGCTTGGGCACGCATACCTCCAAAGAAGCACAAGGCATTGGAACCTCAAAGTAGGCCTTGCATCTTTGTTGGATATCCTGAAGGTGTTAAGGCATATAGACTTTTAGATCCAGAGACACATGAGCTATTCATTGAGAGGAGTGTTCACTTTGAGGAAATCTCTCCTAGCTTGGGCTCTAATCCTCCTCTTACTTCCTCCATAGTGGAAATTGATGATAGTGACTCAAATGATGATTCTTCCTCAACTCTGACTCACAGGATTACACCTTCGTAGGGTCCACTTGCAGTTGAGGAGCCTCGTCCATCATCTCCTACGAGACCTCGTTGGGCTCGATAGACTCTTGATTCAGTAGGTTCTCTTGTTGGGGATCCTTCAAATACTCAAAGGACTTGGTCACAACATCAGGATTTTCCACATGCTTTTATTGCTAGTGCTTTCGATCCACAGTCCTTGAAGGAAGCATTAGGATTTCTAGAGTGGGTTCAGCAATGGAGGAAGAGTATAGTTCCTTGATGAGGAACCACACATGGGATTTAATTTCTCTCCCTAAGGGGAGAAATATGGTTCGGTGTAAGTGGATCTATCGGACCAAGTATGCAGCGGATGGAAGTGTAGATAAATAAAAGGCTTGGCTTGTGGCAAAAGGTTTCTCGCAAGTTCTAGGTGTTGATTATACAGAGACCTTTGCACTCGTTGCTAAGATGAACTTCATTCGCTTGACACTTGTTATTGTTGTAGCTCATAGTTGGGTTGTACATTAGATGGATGTGAAGAGTGCATTTCTTCACTGGGATCTTCATGAGGAGATTTACATGGAGCAGCCACAGGGATTCATACAGGATTCTTCTTTGGTTTGCAGATTGAGGAAATCTATCTATGGCCTCAAACAGGCCCCTAGGGCTTGGTATGCCAAGATGGATTCCTTTCTTCTCTTAGTAGAATTCACCAGGTGTCATTCAGATCTGAATGTCTACATTTTGTGATGGGATGACTCCCATTTTCTACTTGTGCTCTATGTTGATGACTTGATCATTACAGCGAGTACCTCATCCATGATTAGTTGTGTCAAATTTTCTTTGCAGGACAAATTTGCTATGACTAACTTGGGCCTTTTGCACTAGTTTCTTGGGATTGAGATCACATAGTCAGCTTCTAGGATATATCTCTTAGCCCAAGTATTCTCTTGATCTTCTAGCTCGATTTCACATGGTTGATTGTAAGCTTGCTCTGACTCCCTTTCTTTTAGGAGTCAAGCTTGAGGCTAAGTGTTCTACTCCACTTATTAATGCCACTTTGTTTCGTCAGCTTGTTCGGAGTCTCATCTACTTGACTCACACACGCCCTGATATCTCCTTTGTAGTTGACATGGTTTCACACACTATGCAGGAACCACATGAGCTTCATTGAAAAGCAGCCAAACGCATCTTGCATTACATATAGGGTACCCATCATCATGGGATTCACTATGCAGTAGGTACAGGACTTACCTTGGTGGGATATACAAATTTTGATTAGGTTAGCGATCTTGATGATCGTAAGTCCACTTCTAGCTACATATTTCATCTTGGTTCTAGCCCCATTTATTGGTAGAGTAAGAAGCAGCATGCTATTGCTCTTTCTTCGAATGAGGCTGAGTATTGAGGGGCTATTAATGAAGCTACTAAGGCTATTTGGCTTCAAAATATTCTCACTGAGTTTGGCTTCACTATTCCATGTCCTATAGTCATTCATTGTGATAATCAGATTGTCATCCAGATCTCGAAGAATCCGGTTCACCATCAGAGGACCAAACACATCGAGATTCATATGCACTACATCAGGGAGCTGATACAAGAGTAGGTCATTGATTTGCAGTATTGTCCTATAACACAATAGGTTGTCAGATATCTTCACCAAACCCTTCACTGAGAGTATATATCATCATTTGCAAGCTCTCTTGGGGGTGTGGGATGTTTCATCTGAGGTCTCTTGACTTCTTCATTCTCTCTTATGGGGGGGACTTTTTCCTCTTCTACGGGTTTTGTCCTCATACATTTGAGAGCTTTTTCTCTTATTTTTCATCTCTCTTTTGGGGGGGAGTATTTTCCCACATCATTTTCTCCTTTTCTCCGCTTAATGAGAGATTGCATTACATTTGTACATGCGTACCTAACATGGCCTAGTTGTTGGGACCCATCTTGCATTGTTTTCTTTTGTGTACATTCTCCCTAAGTTGCACTTAAGGGGGGGCGTTGGTGTAATTAAAAGTGGTGTACCTTATTCTAGGTCATGATTACACCTTAGTTAAGTTTACTTAGAGACCACATAGGAGGTAGTTAGAGAATTTCCACTTTTTGTGACTTGTCATGTTATTACTTTATCACATCCACCTTTCATGGACATATCATGTGATTACCTCTCCACCTTTTGTTGGTGATCCACCATTTGTGGTGATTAACACATTCTAACTTTTCCACTTTAGGTGGAGTGATAGCTTTTCATAGTTGTCTCATGTCATAAGATTACAACACTTGTCATAATTTTATGCCCTTCTATGTGTTAGTGTAATTAATTAATTATTACACTAGCATAAGTTAACTTAGGTCTTAATTAATCATATTAGTCCTAGGTTGCATTTAATCATTTAATAAAGTTGTTGAGATAAGATTCCCTTCTAGAAAATGAGTTGTATTTTCTAGAACTTATCTCCATCTTGTTATCATTCCCTAGGTAGTTGGTTAGGGTTTCTTGTTGTCACATGAAGTGTGATTTAAACACTTGGCAACATCCTTTGCATTCTAGGTTTAGCACTTGCCTATATAATCAGGCATATGTACTCTTTGTAAATAATTTGATAGATCATAATAGAATCTCTATTTGAATGCCATCATCATACTTTCTTTGTGGTTGAATATTTCTTCCTGGCAAAGGTCCTCCATTGAAGATTGCATTGCAGCTTCATCAAGGACACCTATGCATCCATCATTCCAACACTATGTACTCACCTCAAGGCTATATAACCAAGGGGTATCCTATGTATTTTAGCACATTCTATTTGCATCATTCGTAGAATACAGTTCATTCTTTTCATATTGTTTCTATCTCTCTTATGCTTGTGCTTTCTATTAGGCCTCTTGATCTTAGGTGGCTACCTTCATAGCCAATTCTTACAGTAACAATGTGTCACAACAACCAAGTTATAACACTATTGCTCATACATATAACACAAGTAACAATAGGTAACCACAAACAATACCAACTTCATTACCATTACCTCAACCAATTTTGCCTAGTGCTCCTCGGTTGCCTTTACACAATGGAAAGGAGTATGATCTTGTGCAACAACTTAAAAACACTCCTACTAAAATTTCTCTATGGGACCTTATTCAAGCTTCACCTAATTACCATAGCATGCTTCAAAATGATTTGCAACAAGTAGTTATCCCTCCTAGTGTGCAACCAAAGGATGTAGTGGCCCTAATTCGAGGTATGAATTTAGTTAATATTGACATTATCTTTCACCGAGATGAGTTACCTCTAGTGGAGATACAAAAGCAAAATGAAGCCTTCATGGTAATAGTTGTCATTAACAAATGTGAAATAAAAAGGACTCCCATTGATAATAGTTCAGATCTTAATGTGTGTAGTGTGAACCTCTTAGATAAGATCAGAATGGACAAGGCTATGATTGAACCTGATTCTTTAGCTATTCATGGATTTGACAATGTGGGAAAACAACCTTTGGGTGTGATAATATTTCCTATTAGAGTTGGAAAGGTCACATTAAAAACTCTTATCCATGTGATGCCTCAAGATCTCTCATATAATATTCTTTTGGGTAGACCATGGATCCATGAAATGAATGGGGTACCTTCCACTCTTCATCATTTAATGAAGTATGTCTATTACAATAAGGTCTATACAATCAAGCCAACCCACACCCGAAATTTTGTTTGCACACTAAGAAAGACAAGAAAATTTCTTTGAAAACATTGATACCAACTTCAAAAGTAGAGCCCATGCGAGAGGAAGAAAAAGAAAATAATATTGAAGAAGTCACAAAGTTATTGGAAGATGATTGGGGTTCTTTGGATTTTACACCTACATTCATGGGATAATACAAAATCATAACAAAAGAACCTGAAAAGGGAAAAGAAACAACGGTAATGTCAATAAAAGAATTGGAGGAACCCTCAAAAGTATCTACTTCAACCACTTTATAAGAATACATAAGTTACGCAACAAGCTTTGATGAGTTGATTATAAACAACGACCAAATCCAAAAGAAATGGAAAGGCTTTATGGAAGAGGTTATGAGCTCTTGAAACAACTTGGTTGTAGTGGAAAAGGATGTGGTGTGAAAAAACAATGCATTCATGTCCCTATAAATCCTAAAATACAAGAAACAAAAAATGGTCTTGGATATTTCCCTTCTAAGATAACAAAAGCAGAAAAAAGGCCTTCACTTAACATCAACACCATTATGTGTGGCTCTTCTAAGACAACTCTCACTCTAAGGCACTCTGAATTAATTGATATAACAAATTATGGATCATTAGAATATTTTGAACATGATGAATCCTTGGAAGAAATGTTAGGAGTTTATGGTAATTCACCAACTCCCCTTAACAAACAAGGATTCACTTGTGTCGTAGTTAGTACAGAATGTGTTGATGAAGCAAAGAAAACAAGTGATGTTGAACAAGAAAAAGAACATATTCCTAAAATTCCAAGCCAAAGTGCACTACCTATGGGAGATACAATTAACATACTGATGGAAACATCTAATGAAGAGAGAGTGATTCAAATAGGAAAGTGCCTTGCTGAGGATGAACAATAAGACCATGCAACACTATTACATGAATTTCAAGAACTTATTGCTTGGACTTATTTGGATATGTCTAGTATTGATGCTAAGATAGTTACGCACAACATTATCCTTGCGTAAGATGCTAAACTAGTTAGACAAAAGATATGTAGGATGAATCCTAAAATAGCTTTATTGGTTAAAGTTCAAATTCAGAAATTCATGTGGTTACAAATTTTGATCCTCTAAAACAAAATTGATTACGAAACTCTTGGTATGAACATCCTGTTTATTACATCAGTTGAACTCTAATTGATTATGAAACTCAATAGAAAAACAATGTTTGGCTCTTGTGTTTTCTGCTAGTAAATTGAGACATTATTTACTAAATTTAGAAATTCATGTGGTTACAAATTTTGATACTCTAAAACATCTCTTTGCTAAATAGACTTATCGGGATGCTTAGCTAAATGGGTTATGTTGTTAGCAAAATCTTAAGTTTGTTTCTCAAAAGGAAATCAAAGGAAAAACCTTGACCGACCATTTAGTTGATGCTCCTTCTCCATTAACATTACCTAATATGGACTCATTCCCTAATGAAAGTGTGTTGAGTATTGAAAAGGAAACATGGGAATTGTACTTTGATGGTTCTAAGTGTCGAATTGGCTCCAGAGCAAGGGTTATAATAATTTCACCTTCAAGAAAGCCTATGCCATTCTCTTACCATCTAAACTTCCTATGTACAAATAACACTGTAGAGTATGAAGCCTTAATTGTTGGAATACATGCAGTGTTATCCTTAGGTGTTCAGCACATTTCCATATTCGGTGATTCTTAACTTGTTATTAAATAAATAAATGGATCCTATCAAGAAAAACACGACAAACTAGTTCAATATAAAAACCATGATGAAATTATTGGAACACTTTGAATTGTATACCATTGATAATATTCCTTGAAAGGATAATCGACATGCAGATGCAATGGCAAGTTTCGCTTCGCTTGTATCTCATGACGATCCTTCTATGGATTTTACGTTTGTCGTTCACATGATTCTAAAGCCATCAATAGATGAAAAAGTGAAAGAAGCATTAGTGGATAATATTGAAGACTCTCCTGAATGGTACACACAAATATTCAACTACTTACTAGAAGTTACCTTTCTTGAACCAACCACTAAGAACACTAGAGCTCCTATTCGGAAAATTGCTACTCAATATGTTATCCTAGCAGATGTTTTATGTAGATGATCCTTTGATGGTCTTTTTCTTAGATGTCTTAAACAATCAAAAATCCCTATAGCCCTTGAGGAAGCTCATGTCAGTGCTTGCGGTACATTTTGGAGGAAAATCGTCAGTTCAAAAATTAATTTGCATGGGATATTATTGGAGACATATGGAACAAGATTGTTTTGATTATGTTAAGAAATGTCACAAATGTCAAGAACATAGAAATTTGATCCACACTCCTACTTTTGAACTTCATGCCCAAGTTCCTATCTGGTCATTTTTGATATGGGGTTTGGATCTTATTGGAAAGATATCTCCTCCCTCTTCTTCACGACACACGTTCATAATTGCCGCAAAAAAATATTTCACAAGATAGGTAGAATCCATCCCTCTCCACTCCACAAAAGCTGATGCAATTTGTCATTTCATAGTGGACCACATTATTGCTCGCTTTGTCCTTCCTTCCACATTAGTTTCACACAATGGAACCCCATTTAAGAACAATGATATGAAGAAGGTTTTGGAAACATTCCACATTCAAAATCGTTTCTCAACACCTTACTAGTATTCAAACACCTATAGGAAACACACCTTATAAACTTGTCAGTGGTGTCAATGCAATAATGTCTTTAGAGTTAGAAATCCCTTCACTAAGTATTTCTCTTAGAGGGCTTATTGATGATACTATGTATAAAGAAAAATGATTACAACTTGAAATTCTTGATGAACAACGCATCAATGCTCTTGAGCATCTTCAAGCCCATTCCAAAAGAATGCAACATAGTTACAATAATAATGTAATTCCCCTTCTCATTTAACAAAGGTGATTTTTTGTTATATGAGAATCAACATAATATCAATGTCTCCCTGGGTGAAAAAGGAAAATTTAGTCTGAATTGGTTAGACCCTATGTAATTGATGAAAGTTATGGGTCTGGTGCATATACATTAACGGAAATAGATGGAACACCTTTCAAAGAGCCTATCAATGTTGTCAATTTGTGCATATATTACATTTAACATTTCCTTTAAACAGTTTGTATTAAAGCATGTTGTTAGTTTCAGTAGATAGTTTTCTATTTTATCTTGCATCGCTTCATTATTGAAAAACATTCCTTGTGTGTCTTGAATTATGTAGAGTAATTGTTTATTGTGTTGAATTATTACTCTATTATATCATACTATTCAAACATTGAATGTGTGTTGTGTTAAATTCGATCATTACATGTATTTACTTTCTTAATTAGATCTTAAGTGCATTTAATTTTAACACAACACTTAATCAAAATGTAGTATCTAATATAAACTTAGATGTTTAGGTTAGATCACATAAAACCTATATGATGGAGATATTTATTAAAAAATCTCTTGCAAAAGATTATTTAATAGATCACATTGCAATATAAATCAAAACAAACATAATATGCTCATATATATATCATGAAAATTTTATATACATCCATCTCAGATACAACAATTCTAGTGAGGCCTATGACTACCAAACTCCTCAAGGCCTGGTGGTGGTGCCCATCATGGGACATTGGACCGTGATCTACTAATATAGCTATTTTTCTCTTGTAGGCCTTGTGCTTCACCTAATGCAATCCCCTCTCGCACCACGGCTACCATGCACTCCTGATCAATGTGATCTCTCCCTATAACCTAATGATTTTCGACCGCATGAAGGCATGTGCCTCGCTATCAGCCAAAACCCAAGAAGCTCAGAGATCCTCGTATGCAATCTATAGTTGTGCAAGCTCGCCTCTCGCTCACTTCTTCCCAACAACAAATCGATCAACACATCTAGTGCCTACCTCGTACGGAGTCCTCCATTTCACTAAGGGCTCGAACAGGTCAACATGATGCCTCGTGCTAGGTGGTGGCATATTCTCTGCCTGGATTTCTAGATCTAGGGGCAAGGAAGGGGCCATATCTGCAATGACTCGACAGAAGAGGTCTCGCCGCTCTCGTGTACACACTGCACGAAGAAAACAATAAAGAATATCATAACATGTCATGATATATATATACATAATCTTACAAACATAATAGCATATCATTACCTAGATCTCTATCTCACCACTCGAGGTCTCAATATGGGACGATGGGCCCCTCTTGTGTAGGTAGTGTGGAAGGTGTGATACCACTGGCCTCTCCACGCTCATGAATGTTGATGCCTCTTTTAGTTGTTGATTATGCTCGGGTGACTTGTGAATGAGATACATGTCTCTCCTTGAGGGCATCTATGGCCTCATCCATCTCATTAGAATCATCCCTCTTTAACTCTAGATCCCCCCATCCTCATCCCCTAGGTCATCTGCTCTTTTCTCCTCCTTTGCATCTCCATTGACCACCTCCTCTCTCTCATCTCCCCAACCTGGAAGAGGTTCAGTGTCGCTTGTGAGATGATCATAAGGGAAGATGTGCATAAGTCGATCTCTCACCCACCAATGCTCGTAGGCTATAGTGGTGCCTACATCATCTAGGTCCAATATTGAGGGCACATCATCATCCTCATCATTCGAGTCATTGAAATAAATTCCATTCATAATGGGATGTCAAATGTATCCAATTTTGGATCCACTATGCGCTACTTTCAGGTATGTGGGTTGTGGCCTTGATGGTACCTAGATCTGTGTGAACTATCTCATCACTTGATCATAATAAAATGGCATTACTATATAGTCATGCTGACCCAATAGAATCCTATCCTGCTACATCCTAACAAGTTGATGCATATGATCTGGCCACTGGGGTATAGTGAGGTAGGGTTTCTATACTACCTCCTCCTTCTCTAGATAATCTAATTGAATCTGCTAGTATAACAAATCTCTAACTTCCTAGGCCCATCTTAAAGTATAGTTGAAAGCTTGAGGGTACCCCAAGGCCTCTACTATGGGAAAACCTATAGGCCTAGTACATGTGATATGCTCGAAGGCCCACACCCGCAGGAGTGTATAATGTACTATACTATCTAGCTCTATATACACAAACTATCTGAGATCATAGTAAAGATGAGCTAGCATATTATGACCCCATGCATACACGATTTGATGAAGCTCCATCTTGCAGATAGTGTGAATGAGGCCATCATCTAGGTGTGTGCCTCACCCATCAGGAACAAGAGCCAATGCCATAGTAACAACCATGATTCATCTCATCAATGGTGAGTGTGCGTGCAAGAGCCACTTTAGCTCCACACGTGCCCCGATCTTAGCCATCATAATGGGCCATCCAGTACAATACTCAATATCGCAACACATTTATGTGTGTGAGAAGTCCTCCTCAATGTGGACGATCTCACCCTAGATGGGCAGTCTAAAGATCCGATGAATATCCTCAAGCATCATCGTCATCTCTCTGAATAGTAGATGGAATGTAGAAGTGTATGTGTCCCATTTCTCCACCAATTCCATCAGCATGGCATCATGGTATCTCATTGATGGTATAGTATAGATCCAAAAAAATTCAGTCTCACATAAAGTATTTATCTCCTTCACGGTCAATCAGGTAACTTTCTCTTGGAGGAATGCAAACAGTCTACCTCCTAACCGCTAGTGTGTGCGAAGTAGAACCTAGAAAAGAAGAAATAATTCATCAGTAATAGGCATAAAAATAATCATCAAACAATTAAAAATAACCTAAATTTTCTCTAGGATAGGGCCAATTTTGGATGGGGGTCCTAGATAATTTAGCCATTTTGGGACACTTTGTGAAGAAAAAGGATGCTTTGCAAAATTCTTGGATGGGGTCCCAAAACCTCCTAAAAATGCATAAAAAATTATATAAAACTAAAAATGTGAAGATAAAGCAGAGAACAATGGACTCACAGTATCCTGGAGCACACCAGATGCCACATCGTCTCTCAAAACAGTCAATCTAGGAGGCTTGTATGGGCGTCAACTCGACATTTTCACACTCTGCAACAAGGTAAATTCTCAAAAGGTAAATGTCAAAATGATAGTTAGAAATATCATTTTCACACATATATACTAAACTCTATTAAAAAAAATAATATTTTATTCTAAGTTCATTTCATTCAAATTAGCATATTGGGGGCTAGAGAACTTCGTTTTCAATGTCATTTGTTTCGTTCGATTTGTGGTTTATTCCCTGATCTTATTCAATGTCTATCAATATGTGGTGGTGTAGACCCAACACCCTATTGTAATCATTCACATCATCAAACACAGTAATTCGATGTGGTTAGATTGCAACCCTAATTCCACCTCCATAAAGCAAGAGGAATCAGGGGGGCATACATCTACCCTTGAATTCAATTCTTTGTAGAAGTTTGATTTTGAACAACTAACAAATTGATTTTGCAAGATGTGGTTCCTAACATTGTGTTTTTGAAGATGACTACAGTGGGGGCTTCATTCTCCCTATTTATGAAAAATCCATATGGGTATCCTTTTTATAGTATGATCTAAGTCCTTTAGCTTGCATAGGCACGTAGTGTCATAAGACCACTAAAGTGGGGGCTAAATGTAGTGTAGAAAATTATACTCCTTCTATGTGATAGTATAATTTCACACTTAATTTGGACCTATTTTATTGACCTCAAATTTATGCCTTTTATCATTCACAAATAGGCCCCTAAACCCCTTTATTATGCATCCCAAGGTCTATTTTAAACATTTTTCAACATTACAAATGCATTTAATTTAGTTAATGCCTCGAAATTTATAAATCTTGGCAATTTAGGTCAAGATCCATTTTCCCTTGGGCAAATGGGTCCCCTTTAAGATATAAAATTCAAATTTTAAACATGTTTTTGGTAGCATTTCAAAATCCTAAATTCAAGTTTTAAGTGTCGTCTTTCGGGATTTAATAATCGGGAAATTAGAGAGGAAGCCTATAAAGCCTAGTTTTTCCACCATTTTACACTAGTTTGAGAAAGAGATCAAGAATTTTTTCACAAGATTTGCATTCAAGGTCAAGGAGAACATTCAAGCAAGAAAATTTGAAGTCTTGAAGCAAAATTTTCAATTGTTTTTGTAGGTCTTCAAGATCATTTTGTGAAGATTGATCAAGCATTATTCATGATTGAAGATTGATGCCTATGGCGGATCATGATGGATTCTAGGTTTTGGGACATGCAACTAGCCATTTCCCTTGATCTAATGACTTGTTTCCTAGTGATACCATATTTAATCTCTATTCTACTAGCCACCTAAAGCAAGGCATGATCAGATTTTTGATCTATTAGGGGATTTGACTTCTCCCTAACTAGGTTGTGTGTTCATCATTCAAGTACATTTAGGGATCTTATACGAACACACTAGAATAGGGTTTCTTTGCATGTTAGTTCTTAACAATCTTAGACACACTTAAAATTAGGGCTCACGCACACTTTCAAGTTTCAGATCTGTATTTTTTATCAAGGTTTAATCACCAAACTTGGGGTTTGACTGAGGCAAACCCCCATACAAACAAACCAATTTTTTTAGTTTTTCGTGTAGGTCCAGATCCGGAAGAGAGGATTGAAAGGTACAAGTTGGAAGAGAAGATCAAGAGCTACATATCAGAATTTTGAATTTTTAGAAAGGCCTAGCAAGACCCATTTGCCCTAGGGTGAATGAGTCTCAGATAGACACTCAGCAGGAGCTTTTTGTCATAGGTGCATAAAATCATAACTTTCTTAGATCTGCTAGAAATTTGTAGGTTCTGCTAGATTAAGGTTTTAAATTGATGTTTCAAGTGTTATATTGCATAATTGGGTTTGTTTACTATTTTTAGCTTCTCTCCCAAAAGTGTTGTTCAGGCTGATTTACCTCGTCCTAAACTATAAGGAAAACAACAAGATCTCCATCAAGGTTGACTCACCTAAGGGTTGAAAGTCAATCTTGCCATAGGGGATCTCTTTTTCCTAATGAAATAAGGAAAGTGTAGGTGCATACCCCCCATTCAAAATTATCACCCTCATTTTCCTACATCTCATCTATTATAAGATGAGGTGAGAGAAATAGGAAGGTTATTGGAGGAAGCCTTTAAGAGGGGGAAATAGAAGTAAGCTCAAAATTTTCTCATATTGCAACAAAAGAGGACATAGTTGTACCAATATTGGTCAAAAAGTGGATGTAGTGCATATGAATGAAAATGATGTGGTGTACCTTGTAGCATCAAAAATTGTCACCCTTAACACGAAATAAATTCTACAATAAAATCTCATTTTGTGCATATCATCGAGTGCATGGTCATTCTACTAGTGAATGTAAGGCCTTGAGTAATAAAATACAACATCTTAGGGATTGTGGTGCTCTTCCTTGTGTTAATGCACCTAAATCCTCTAATCCATAATGATCTTCATCCTATCATGTTGCTCATCACTATGTGGCATTTCTAGCTTAATGTCTTTTGGCTCATAGCCATTCATGGTGGTACAATCTTAAGTGCAACTATATTTTTCATAGTAGCAACATAATGGTCATTGGTGTGGTTGTCCTTGTCTCTACGCTTGGGGGGCAAGGACAACTTGTTTTGGGGAGGCATGCATTCTTTTCAAGGATCCCCTCTTTCTCCTTAAAGTACAAACATAGCAAGTATGTTGACATTTTAAGGGGGCATATAGTCTTTGCTCATTGTTTGCATAGGAAATGGTCCCTTCTTAATGATGATAGCATACATCTCCTAGGAAGTGTGACCTTGTTAATCAAAGTGTGGCCTTCTTAATCCATGTGGTGTGTTTCCTTTGTGGTGATATTAGGCTTGATGTCCCATAAGAGTGTGACTCTTCTTGGAATATGGTGTTCTCCTTGGTAGTAATGTTATGACTAGTGTTCCCTAAGGTGTGATTTTCTATTCCTTGACTAGTCCTCTCTTGGTGGTGATGTCATGTGTGATGTTCCTTAAGGTGTGACCTTCATGCATTGAGAAAATTGCCTTTGTTATTTTTTTAAATAATATCTTGTGTTGATGTCGATATAACAACCCTTGATTTTTAGCTTTATCCTATTGCTATTTGTGCACCCCTAAGGTGATTTTAGAATTTTCATAACATACCCAAATTTTACTCAACAATTTTTGCCTATTTTAACTCAGAAAGTGAATAACCTAATTTTCCAAAAACAAGGAAATGATTTTTTTCCTTTTCAATAACATAATTGCACATTGCATAAATAATTTTCACATATCATTGTATAAATCAAATAACATTACATAATTCTAGGTAGATGAAACTCATCTTTTCAAATACAGATTACAATTGGCTCATGATCATTAACATATACATATAACTCACAAGAGTTCAATGGTCAAGGTATCCTCATATGGATCACACTTCTTTTGTTTCACAAGCCTCGACTATCGTCTGCAAGAGGGAGAGCATCACCCAAGCACTTTTCCTCCAACCATGGACTTAGCGGTCACCTGCACATCTTCCTAATTGGAAAATGGCCTACCTTTCGACGAAAATTTTGGTATGGAAACCGTTATTAATGCACATCTGAGAATTTGGTGTTGTGTCCTACATATCTAGTACAACCATACAACTATGGATACCCTCCAACCATGCATGGCTCTACTAACTAGCTATGCAAACCCAGATCACAGTGAACCGACAAAGTGTAAGTAGTGACTTCTACGCCTACTTTGGCCAAAGTTTTGATATATAAAATCAATCCACTTTCTATGTAGTATCGTATATTCACACCCCCTTACCCGACTTGGAAACTGTATTGACTTGAGGTTAACTCATCTCTTGGTTCGCCCCCAAGGTTATCATTCATAAACAAGATTTCATTCAAAACGTGATGACACGCTAATATGGTTTCATAGACCATAAATATTTGACACAATCTCTTGAATACCCTATTACATACTTGTAACATTCGAGATCCAAAAATTTTCTCTTATTCAAGTGTTCACCCTAACCTTAGGGAATAACCTATCCTTCTGATATAAGGGATATAAGCTCCTGAGAACGCAAGTTCTCTACTCATGGTCAAACTAACATACACATAGGTACTCATAACATAATATCATTCAGTAGATAGTAGAGACAACATACTTCTATTATGACTTCCAATCCATCTGTTGAAAAGCAATATAACTCATTCAATACAACACAATACAATACTGTATTATTATGATATTATCCTAAAACCTTATTTTAACTTCTTTTCGATATATTACTCAAATAATATGATCAAGATAATTACTTATCATGCACTTCACGATTCAATAAGCAACTTATCTCTTGTATTTCTAATATAGCTATATGCATAGACAATCTAGCTACTTGCACATGCAATATCATTCTTCCCAATAGAAAAAATAGGCACAAAATAATAGCATAATCAATATTCAAATAATAATAAAACTTAGAATCATAATTAAAAATGAGAAAGAGAAAGAGATATCTTAATCATGCCTGGATTAAAATAGCTCTTGCAACTCCTTGCTCCAAAACTCAGCAAATCAGTATGTTGCCTTCGTTATGCTCAACTATCCAACGACAAAATGAATGCACAAAATGAATTGCAATGATCTACAAATGAACTACAAATGAATAGCCTTTCCACTCTCTCTTGACAATTGAAAATGCAGATTTCCAAATATACTTGCTCACAATACACTATTTCCTCACAATCTCATGCCTATCTAATGCCTATCTAATGCCCAATATAATAATATGAATGCACCAAAGATGAACAACAAAACCATGAGCAGTTGCATCCTTTTATAATGTAATGAAAAAGTGGCTGATCCCCTTAAGATAGCTATTACTTTGCTTATTTTTTCCACCTCTAAAACTTATTTTCCAGTCATAGCAGCTAGCTGTGCAATTTTTAGTTGCAAGCATGAATCAAAACCAACTCTATAACCTTCCAAATCGACTTGGCTTGTTGGGCACAACCTTCTTATTTGTTGGCAGTTTTTAACATAGCAGAAAAAGCCTTACAAATGACATGTATAAGTCCTAATCAAATGCAACTTTTACCTCTTACTCAGTCGCCCCAAGTCGTGGGCTCTAAACAGTGATATCGCATGCCTTTTACTTGGTCAAAGCACTCTTTTTCATATTGTGCAATAGTGTGTGAAAATTTGTTAAACCTTTTCCTCTACCGTGGCACTTTTGCCATCTATTCTCTTGCAAGATATGGTGCCAATGTTGGCAGCCTTTATTATTTTAAACAACCATTACAAATAGTTTCCACTCTTGCCTTTGGGTGGAATATATACCACCATATCATGTGGCTTACTTGCCATTTAATATGGCTTCCATCATATTTTTAGAAGAACAATAATATATATATGATATTATTTATGTATATATATTTATATTTATGTATATTATAATATGTTTTCTATTATATTATAATATATATATATATATATTACCATCATTTAAACATAATATATATTGATATGTATATATGTAATGTATATATATGTGAATGTTTACATATGTATTACGTATTTGTGTATGGGTATACATAGACATTACTATCTGTGTATGCTCATACCTACATATGTATGTGCCATTGCATATATACATATATATATATATATATATATTATATATGTGTATCCATACATATATATTCAAATACATAATATATATCTCATGCTCATCACAAGGATTTTAACACTGTAACTCAAAAATTGACTAAACAATCATAATAATTAAAGACAACCATCCTAACTTTTCTATCAACCAAAAAGCTATCAACTTGGTTTAACACTTACCAACACAAAACTTAAACTAACTCAACAAGGTTCATTTAGCCTATGCGAGTGAGTGTGTGTGTCTACTCAAATAGACATATCAATGGTTCCCATACCAACTTCCTCTCCTGGGTGATACTCTCCCTCCCCTTCTGGAGGGTTCGAACCTTTCCTAGATCTAACTTTGAGCAACATGTACATAGTTAGATGATAACATATAAATCATATTCATAATATATCATATGCATCATCAAAGCATTTAAAAATTAATTCATTGTAATGCAAATTCATACATTTCATTCATCCATTGAAATTCATCAAAATATAAGCATGCATTAAAAACATATTTAATAAATGTAATAGTATGTGGTAAACAAACAACGAGGTGTAACAAATTTTTCTCCACTTTGTTCATGGGAGTTGAACTTAGCTTGGCATTGATATAGCATCTTGATCATTTTGTGCCACCTTATTGGAGTGATCAAGGATTATAACTCTTGGTATTGTTGTTATGGGTACACACTTAGTAGACCTAGTGTGTTTCTCATTTTTGCTACCTTGTTATGGGTACACCTAGTAGACCTAGTGTGTTTCTCATCCTTGTTTTGGAGGCTCACCCAGTGAATATCAGACTTCACTAGCTCATGTACCTCTAGTTTTTAATTCACCTAGAAAATATCAGACTTTGTTGGTGTGAGTCATGAACCCCATTTAACATGGCCACCTATCATAACACACCTTACTTGCCATTAGATCCATGTGTTCCATGAGTGATGTGGCATAACACAACTTGCTAGTCCTCATGTGAGCTAACATTTATTCGATGGATGATGTTTGGTATTTGTGACAATTTAAGACCAAGGTCTCTTTGCCTTACCAACTCGAATCTTTTAATGCTAACCTTGTGTTTTGTTGTGTGTGTCTTTTGTGTGTCTTCTTTGTGTTTACATCATGTTTCCATTTCTTTGTCATCTTTATGTTCCATCATGTTGTGTATTTTCATCGTGTTTGCTTTGTGTTTTTTGGCATGTATGTTTGTGTATGTTGTCTTGTTACATATCATACATATGTGTGTGTTCCTTTGTGCTTATGTTGGTTTGTCATGGGATCTTAGATCCTAGGGATTTCATGCTTCCCCTAGATCATTTGTCATCCTATCTCTTCAACATTTGGACAATCGAACCCCTCTTGACCTATTTTTCTACTTTAGTGCGAGTCTAAGCATAAGTTCATACTCTCACTAAAGTGGGGGCTAAATGTAGTGTTGAAAATTCTCACCCTTAACAATTGCACACTATGTTTTGGCCCCCTAAATTATTGAGCATAATTGACCCTCTAATGTCCTAAAATTATGCATTATGGAGACTATTCGTATTATTTTTCAATAAACTGCAAGCATTGAATAAATGCATACAACTCATATGTTTTTCCTGACAATTAGAGTCCTAGAAATTTGGGCCAAGACCCATACACTTTTGGGCGTATGGGTCCCTCTTCTTAGCCAAGACCCATTTTTGGACATGTTGTTGGCAGCATTTTAACATTCAAATTTTAAATTTCAAGTGTCAGCTTTCGAGATCTAATTTTTGGGAAACTGGATAAATGCCTATAAATACCTAGTCTTTTCACCATTTGAAACTATAAGGAGACTAGAAGGAGAACTTATGATCAAGAATTATTATCGAGTAGCATTTGAGTGATTTATTGCAGAAATTCAAGATCCAAGCATCATGTCAAAGTGTATATGAGTTCATGTTATCATTTTATCATTATTTAGAAGGCTAACCCTTTTTGTAGGTCTCCAAAGAATACAAGCAAGCAAGACCCAAGTCCTTGGGGTGATGTGTATGACTTCAGTCCTTCAAGAAAACCATTCAAGCGTGGTGAGTTGTAACACTTTGTGATTTCACCATTCATTCATATCCATTTATCCATTTTATCATTGACATTTCCATTGTGGAAATGGAAACACTTACACGATGTTTGACTAAGGAAAGCCCTTAAAATGGCCTAACATTTCCTCTCTTTGTGAATGTGTAGATCTTGGGTTGAGGATTGAAGGAATCTGGAAGATAAACTATTCAAGGTTGCATTTAAAGCCCTACATCTTGTCAATAAACAAAAACTCACATAATTATTTGATAGCGTTCCAACAACTTTGCAAGCAAAAACGGAAGTCTTGGATCTATCACCAGAGGACCCCAAAAGTTGAGAAAGACACCCCTACAAGGACTCGAACACCTCTTGGCAACTATGTCCTTCTACAGTGGTTGAAACAAGATTTTTTGGGTTGGTACATATCATTCTACACTTCCCAAATCCACCTACAAATTATTGTTTTAGTCTGTCAGTTGTCGGGGTCTTGCAATTTGCATATTAGGGCACATAGTCTAATTAAGTTAATCATTCCAAATTATTTTTGATCCATTCCCATCCTCAACTAGATGTAGATTCAGGTTTGATTGGCTCACCTTCAGGGTTGTAAGTCAATCTAAACACCTTGTTGATCTACATCTTAATGTAACTTGGAAAAAGGCCCCTTGCGTCCTCAATTCTTTGTATTTGGGACATAGGATCACCTTTTTCTATGTTACATACCTTAATGAGGTACCAAGTGAAGGAGAGAATGGGGAGGTGCACCCTAAAATGGGACAAGGAGTAGAATTTGTATATATTTAGCACGGGGTATTTGAAAATGAGGGAGTTGGTGAGCGGATGAAGCAACGATGAGTGGAAAAAAGACAAGAATTTTGTTGGATGAGGATGGATGGATATGGGTTTAAACCCATGCATAGCTAGAAAAAGAGAAACAAGGCACTATGATTGAGTTGGATAACATCCCATAAAAGGAAAGAGAGGAGAACCTAGAGATGCAAAAACTATAGTGGAGAGAGAGACACACATAAAAGAAAGAGTAGTAGAAGGCCAAACTTGGTGTTGTAGGACGAGATATGTTTTTTCTTGAGAAATCTAGGTACAAGGATTAACTAAACAATCACATAAACCTAGCAACCACATACTCAAAAATAATTTCATGTGTCCAACAAAAGAAAAACATAATACTTGCATTTAACATTAAAAAAATTCCTTAGTAAGTTACATCAAGCTAATGAAAAGTCTAACTCATTAAACATTCAATACCTCATGCTCTACCAACTATACCTTGTGACAAAAAATCTCAACACTATATTTTTGCCCCACATCTGCACGCGAACATGATTTAGTCCTTTAGAATCCCTTCCCAAAACCTACACACAAAACTCTACTTGCAAGCACCTTCAATGGCCACAATCTAGATATTTCCTCTTGGGATTTGGAATTGAATATCAATTGCTCACTTTTCATCTCCTCTAAAATGGTTTACACCTCCTCAAGCATTATATGCATGCCTTGTGCAAATAAATTTTCATTTTTATTACTCAAGTATAAACAAGGCAATATCTAACTTATGAAAGTCTCTTCATCTTCTTTGTTGTCAAAACTCGCATCTGTTGTACTCATCATTATATCTGAATGACTTGTACCCATCATCGCTTCTCTATCCTCTATTTCTATGTCACTCTAGTGACATGTGTCCTTAGTTGTTGTCCAAGGACTATTTGGTTATTCTCTCAATAAATTAGGAACTTGTTCTACTACCCCATCATTTGGGCCCCTCACTACATCAAAAATTCAACCTTAAGTCTTTGCTAAGTAACCTACTAATACTAGGAAGACAAAAAAAGTCCAAAACTAGAAAGAAAGAAAAAATGGCCTACATCAACAAGAATAGAGAATAGAGAAAAGAAAAGTGATAAAGGAGCTTAATAATTTAATTTTAACTTCTAAAGGAAAGAGATTAACAAAGTGGTTAATAATTTCATATTAACTTGTTCTTATAAAGCGAAATTGTCCAAATCAATATTCTACCAAAATGAGTTGTCAAATGATGGTAAATGATGCTCCCTTAACCAAAAATTGAAGTTGTAGAAAAGATTGGAGATTAAAAAACTTAGCTGAAGATAAATGCCATTTATGAATTCTCATGAAAAGTAAAACTTCAACATGCGAAATTCTTAAAAAATAAAAGGCTACAAATGTGAGTTATGTCAACGAGGCTTGATAGTCATTCCCTTAGCATCTAGAACTAAGTGATCAAGAATTTTACTTAATTGTATAGCCATTCCATTAACATACTAGGATTTGTGAATGCAATTGTGTATTTTAACTTAAGTTGGGCTATTATAACATTAGCTCTAAATCCCTAGTAACTCTTTAGAACATGGTTGAATCGATGATGTTAAACCTCTTCAAATGGAAGAAACAAAAAGATTTTTTAATATATGAATACTTGATCTAAAAAAGTTCCACTTAAACCAAATCATAAAGTATGTATAAGCACTACTAATATTAAAAATTTATGAGAATCACACCCCCAAGCCCACAATGGGAGGAGATGAACAAATTTGATTCTATTTCCACTATCCATAAGCTCAATTAAAGTAAATTTTGGCGTTCCACTCTTAAGGTAACATTTGATGGTCCACCCTTAAGGTAATATTTGATGGTTCACTCTTCAAGTGGGTTGGCATAAATTTAACTTTCCCAAAGGTACTAAGAGGAACCCAAACCTAAACCATGTTGGATTCATAGTAAAGAAAATAATAATGAGTTGTTGGCATTAGAAACTTTAAGAATAGTTCTCAAATTAATTATATTGTTGATACTTAAGGGTTGGTTTATTTAAAAACTTGCATCAATTTTGGGGTTTCTAATATTACGATAAGAGGAAATTCAAAGGTAGACATAAATTGCTTGAAAATAGAGTATAACAAACTTGGAAAAAATAATAGAATATAATGAAGGGATATTGAATGTAAGGATTAAATTCAAAGGCAAGCTTTTCTCAATGCAAAAGACCAAACAATATTTACACAATTGTCTTTCCCACTTAGCAATTCAGTAGAGATGACCTAAAATGGAATCAAGTCTTGGAAAAAGAATCAAGAGTTAAGGAAAATTTCATCCAAACTAGCGCACCATATATGACAAAAATTGAAAAAAGAAAATCAATATATTCTTCAATTAATTAGAAATGCATCTAAAATAAAATACGAAAAGGAATGAAAATGTCACAACTAACTTCAATAGTTATTTGGAATCTCAGTTCTTTTCCAATACCGTTTTCTTCATTTCTTTTCATGGTTATTTTTCTTACGTCCCTTACTATATTTCATTGCCTTTGAGACATCATTTTTTCTTTTGTCCTTTTCTTTCATTTCTTGTTTCCTTTGAGAAATCATTTTCCTTTCATTGGTTGTCTTCTTCATCCTTTGTCTTTTCCTCTTTCTATTTTTTCGATCCAATTAGGTTTGGTTTTCCTTACCTCTACACTTGACACCTTCTCTCTTATAAATTGTCTTCCTATCCTTCTTCAAAATTGTTTTATCAATTACTCTAAAATTATTCACAAGTTATATTTTTCTCTTCACAATCATGTAATTTCATATTCTATTTCTAGAAACATAACGATCACTCTTAATTTATACGACTACAAGATACATTGCAGCAACTCAAAATATAGCTGCAAATCGCATGCTAAACATCAATAGATTAATAAAACCCATTTCAACTAAAGCTACTCACTTATGTGAATTTGTAAAATATCAATGCCTACAATACTTGTTGATACACTACTAAACAATTATCACTAAACTATTTTCTCAATATTTAGATGATAATGACATTCTTTCCACAATTCAATGCCATAAAAATGTGTATATCAAATATATACTGTTGTAGCAAACTGTGAACACAAAAATAGTCACACAACTCTTAATAAATAAATAAACAAATATTAATATTTATTTGTTGACCTCTTTGAAGATTCCATACAGCCCAAACATTAGCTATTGCAATTCCCAAATCTCACTTGGGTGTGCTAAAGCAGCCCAAGTATGATACAACAGTATTACAACTATATAGCAGCCTTAGGAAATGTGACTCAACCTTCCTTCAATTGCTACGAAGGATTTAATCTCTCCTAAAAGTTGTGTTGAAATTCTTTAAGACTTTATGACCTCATTTTTTTGCATCGAACCTTTCTCCCATTACAATATGAAGTGGTACGGCTCCTTGGTAAGCTTTATAATGGAAAACTAGGGCATCTCTCAGCTAGTATAAATAATATTTAATTTTATATCTTTCCACCCACACATAGCATTGTATTTTTCGTTCAAAGTCCACACACAAATATTTATCTAATTTCTTCACTTCCAGCACACACCATTAATAAATTGATATTTGCTTATAAACTAGAATAGTTGAAACTTGAAAAATTTAATAAATATCATCTAAGATCTTTGTTTGCAAATACTTTGATAATTTTTCTTGCATGCAAGACTTCACAATTTATTCAATTGTTGAAGTACAAATGCAAATCTTAAATTGAATTCACCTGTAAGAGGATCTAGGTTTTCGTCTAAACCTTTGAATCTAAACTTGAAGGTTTTCATCATCCAATTCTCTTAAAGCCAAGCTCTCCTAAAATTCACAATCTCTCCCAAAAGATAATTTCCACAAGATGTCCAAATGATTTGCTCTCATGCAAGCTTACCTCAAACTTCTAGAATATCCCATTATATTTGATAAAGTGACATTATAATATTTATTATTTTCAATTGTCTTTAATAAATAAATAATTAATAAAATATTAATGTCCCAATTATTAATTTGGGACAAAATAACATTTAATTAATTAAATAATTGTTGTGACCTTTTTCACACATCACCCCATCCAAGATGGGGACCCCCTAAATTTTTGCTCCATTCTAGTCTTTTGGCTTTGGTTCTTTCTATCTCTGATCTTTTGTCCTTTCAGGGATGTCCCATCCATTGACCTAGATTGAAATGATTGCCAAGTCTACGAAATTAGGGTTTCCATCCTTTAAGCTTGTTTCAGGTCAAATTGAGTTATCAAGGTGAAATCTAAGTGTAGCAGTGCAATCAGGAAGCTCAAGGCAGGATCCCATTGAAATCCTACTGACATCCAACAACTTACTATTTTTAGTAAGTACCTAATCTGAGGTTTTTTCCTCAGGATTTTGGGATTCTAATTACTTCAACACATTCAGGCAGCTTCAAAGCATCCACACATGAAATTTGAACAGATTCAGATAACTGGCTATTTTTAGCAGTTCAGTCTTTGGAGGCTATTTTCAGGACTTAAACATACAATTCTCCGATGCATGACTGGAGAATGGATCTGGATTTTTCAAGACCTTCGCAACGGTATAACATGCAAACTGAGACGAGGACTTTTAGATACAGCCTTCAGAGGCTATTTTTAGGGCTTACATGCAGAGTTTGTCAATGCATGTCCAGATATTCCATGTGGGTTTTGCAAGAGCTTCGCAGTGGTATGACATGCAAACGGAAAGAGTCAGTTTTAAGGACTTACTATTTTTAGCCGATGCCGGAACATTGACCAGTTTTTTGGGTTTTTCTGGGTTTTTTGAGATCCCACAGGCACTGTGACATGCAAACTCATCCAACGTCCGATGGACCACTTTCTGGACACTTACTATAAATAGTAGCTTCAGCCCAGCGGTTACCTAACACTTCATTCCAGTGAGCAGAGTGACAAACAGTAGAAATCAAGACGATCAGGAGCAGTCGGGAGCGCAGGCAAGTCAGATTAGGGTTCCCATGCTATGTCTAAAAATAGATGGAACAAAGTATAGAGATGTCAAAGCAAAGCACGCCACCGGGATCAACATCCTTCAGGCTACCTACTGACAAAATTTGAGCACAATCTGAATACTTACTATATTTAGTAAGTCATCTCATGGCTATAAATAGCAGGTTTGTGCCTAGGGCAGGTGTGAACAGGTCTCTCATAGCATTAAGAACAAATGGAACAAATTTCAAAGCAAACAGAGATACAGAAATTGATCAATTTTAGGGTTTGCTAAAAATAGTATGTACTGTGCCAGATAAGGTATGAACAAGGTGACAAGGCCAAGTGGAGGCACAACCATGCCTGCTCCAGCTTAGAATAGGATAAAACACAAGGAAACCCTAATTTGCTAAAAATAGAAAGCCAAGGCATGGCTAGGGCATTGAAGATGTATAAGTGATGACTGACATGGAGATGTATCAAACACGCCTGAGGAAGGGAGAAAATTGCTAAGTATGGAATTTCCCTCATGATATGCTGAATGCGCCTTCAAGGATAAAATGGAAGTAGCAAAGGTCAAATGCGCCCACATAAGGCAAAGGCATGATAAATTTCACTAAGGCATGAAAATTCCTGGAGGACCCCTCAAATGCGCCCAAGGATGGAAACAACATAGTTGAAATGCGCCTAAGGGAGGTGAAGAGCCACTAGATATGGGCGGAATTCCTTCTAATACCCTCAAATGCGCCCAACATGGAAGTTGCATAGGCTATATGCGCCTAGGGAAGGTGAAAAGTCACCATAGGCATGGATTTTTCCCCCTCACATCTCAATATGCGCTCAAAGAAGGAAGTCTACATGCTCATATGCACCCAAGGGAGGTGAAGAGTCACCCAAGGCATGGGAATTCTTCCACTACCCCTCATTTGCGCCTTCATGTTCCTCCTCCCTATGGCAAATGCGCCCAAGGTGGCAAGGTAAAAGGGTAAAAATGTGAAAATGATTGAGGAAATGCGCTAGGTTTGAGTAAATTCCCTCACACATGGTGAAGTGCGCTCAAGGAAGGTGAAGGGTCACCATGCGCCAAAGGCAAAGTAATACTAAGGGTGGCGTGATTTTTAAAAGGCTAAGGGTTGGAATTTTCCCCCTCACCATGTGAAATGCGCCCAAGTGAGTGGGGACTTGGAAATGAAAATTGCTAAGTATGAGAAAGGAAGTCTAGGCGTGGAATTGCCTAAGGAATGGAATGGAAGCATGGCATGCTAAATGCGCCCTTCAGAGGGTAGGATGATAAAATTTAAATTTTAAAATAAATTCCTAAGGCATTTTCTAAAGAGAAAATGAAAATACGCCTACAGGTAGTGCTAAAATTTTCAAAGTAAAAGGTCTTCAAAGAGAAAATTCTTCAGAGGGAAAATCAAAGAATAATGTTGAGGCAGAGAAACTTGAGATTGTAGGAGTGGAAGACATCTGGATGTGAAGAGAAATAAACCTTAGCCATTTTATTATTTTTAAATAATAAAAATTAAAAGTACCCCTCCGTTCGGATACACATGAAAATGATGGATTCTAAAAGGAATTTTCTTCTGGGTATTGAACGTTTGCAATCCAAAGATGATTCAAACTTACTCCACGCCTTGCTCATATCGTTTCAGTGGATATTTTTGCCCAGTGCCTATTTCGATAAAATTCCTAAGGCAAATTTAAAGGATTTCTCTAATGCAAACAAATAAAATGAATGAGATGTATTTCGCTAGAAGTTTGAACTAGATAATTTTGCCAAAGCGAAGGTGAGATTAAATGACTTAGCCAAACATTTCGAAATTGTCCAAGGAGTGAATGATTTGATATTTTGAAGAACAATACGATGAGGCAGGCCTGTGCAGAGATGATGAATTCATGATTCTAGAAACTTGAGATTCTGATGCCTCAGATGACAAGGGTTACGACTGGAAAAGAGAGGGAAAGTGGAATTCGAAAATGTGCTAAGTATAGCCTCTGCAGGAATTCGACCTGGCTATAATATTCTGAGTCTTCTTCATTCTCCTCACAAGTTGCTGAATACAGAACATTTGCTAAAGCTGAAATACGAGTTTGCAGAGAAGTAAAATATTCTCAAGCTGTTGGAGGAGTTCGAATTTGTGAAGTCTCAAGTTGCTGAAGAGGTGCGAACTTCCTAGTTTCCAGTTGCTGCAGTTGCTGAGAAGGTACGACTTTGTGAAGAAGTTTCATTCGATTGCTGAGATAAACGAGGTTAAGTCTGGACATTTTTTGAAGTTGCTGAGAAATCTGAAGTTGAAAGGGCTACGTTTGCTGAAAGTTCAAACTTGTGAGGACATTTGCAAGTTGCTGAAAATACATTTTTTTAGAGGAGAAGTACGAATTTGAGAAAGTTTCAGAGTTGCTGCAAATACAGAAATTTCATAGCTAAAGTGAACAAGACAGTTGAGGTTTGTAGTTAGAAATGGCAGAAGTGTTGCAGCCTTTTTATTTGAAAATCTGCCGACACCCTCAATAGTGATTATTTATTATTTTTAAATCTTGTTTTTTAACTATCTTGCCTTTTTGCAGAATGGCCGAATCAACCAGAAGAGCTACAGGCAGGAACAACCACACCGAATCCAGACAAGCAGTGATCAAGAAATTAAGCAAGTCCTTCCTACCATAATCAAAATTCTCATCAAAGTTGGGCAAGCTAGCTGACACAAATTTAGGCTCGTTCAATCTGGAGGCATTCGGAAGGAGGATAATGGGGACTGGAGGCCATCACCCATCAGTGACTTCGCACAGTATTGTCAAAAGTGCACTGTATGCAGCTGCCAACTTTCCACTAGCTATCCGATGTTCAGAGCTCATCATGGAATGCGCCCACCACTACAATGCAGAGCAGAGAACGGTCACTTCGCCAAATGGCAAGGTATTGGCTAACTTGACACTGGAGGCAATCGGGAAGGCGTTTGGGATTCCAGTGCATGAGAAGATGATCTACAAGACAAAAGAAAGGGCTGAAAGAATGTATTCATCCACAACGAACCGATGTGCTGATTTGATAAACACCAGGTGGATGATCAAACCCAAGCCAACTCGTACAAAACTGCCCAAACAGATAATCTTAGAGGACTTGAGACAAGAGTTTGGTGATCTCATTATGATGCTGAGCAGAGTTGGAGGATGCCCCCAAGTGTTCATCTTCAAACCTTGGATGTTCTACCATGTCAACTTGGTACTAGAGGGAAAAGATCACATGGACTGGGCATTATTGATTAGTGACTGCATTCATGAGCAGCTCTGTGGGGTGAGGAGAACAAAAATGTTTTATATGAGCTCTTACCTTGTCTATATGCTGGCTCGCATGACAAAGTATAGAGGGATCTCCTACAAGGAACCAATTGGATGTGGTTCCCATCAGTTTAAAATACATGAGGCTTGTCCACAGTTGCACTTGACAAGCACAACTAATTACAAAAGGGTCAACGACGCCTTCACAATGCATATCACGAGGACCTTGCAGCAAAGAACCCATCACAGAATATCCAGGGAAGCACAGGAAATGATCGAGAAATTCGGATGTTGGTTTATCCAATTTCCAAAGTTCACCTACATAAGGCTGCCAGGATTCTCCTCGTACCCTTATAGATTGCCTCGGTATCCCACCAACACGATAGTGATGCTGGAAGTATCTAGGCAATTGATTTCCTATGATAAGATTCAAAAGAAGAAGAAGAAAGGTGGGCTTGGATTCCCAATTACCACGGGGAATTCAGATGAAATCTGCCCATCGCTGCAAGCAACAAAGGAGGTGAAAGCGGAGCTCCAATTCTTTCACCTTTCCTATCACACCAACAGACACTATTACAATCCCCATAGGAACATCAGATGAATATTGACAGAAGAGTTCAGGCACAAGGCACAAATCGAGGACTTTAGGGCCAGTGTAGTGGATGAGATTGAGGTTAGGAAAAAAATGTTCTCTCGGATACCGTTGGTGATGGTCAGAGAGTGCGAGATTGTCCTAGTACCGGATCAGATTGAGGAAGACATAAACATAGTACAGGCTGACTACAAAACAGTGAGAGATACGCCCCTACCACTCCCAAATTGGTCAAAGCTAGAGATCACCGACTTGGATACACTTTGTATCCCAGTCTTGACATTTACACGAAGTTGGGTAGAGAGGCATGTTAGCCGACTCAAAGGAAGGCCAATTCCCCTCACATACAATTTGATGGGAGACAACAGATTATCGACAACTAATCAGAGGAGACGGAGTAATCCAACCCCAGAGCCTAGAAGAAAGGAGCCAGTTCGACCTGAGCCTGTTGTAGTTGAGGAGTCCTTGCATATGCCATCTCGGACACATTCTCCCAGCTTATAGGAGGTGTCATTGTTTGTTGATCAGAGGGAGAGATTGGATGTAGAGCAGACAGTGCAAGTGGCAAGTCAACCACCTCGCAGAGAATCAGTGGGCCAGAGCATCAACATGCCCCGAGAAGATAATCAGCAAGAGATGGATAAGGGGACGACTACTGATACTCAGTTTCAGTAGGAAATTGAGGCAGCTCTCAAGGATGATGCTACTTTCAATCAGGATGCCCAGAGCTCAGGAGACATCGAGCCTATTGATAATGATGAGCCTCACCTAAGCGAAGGCAAAAATGAAGTTCACGAGGTAGAGGCCAAGGTGGAACAACCTTTTATTATATCAGACACACGACAAGAGGTGTCAGAATGGCTAAGGGATAGGATGAGGCGTGATCCTATGGATGAGACCGATCCCACAGCTGAGATGGAGGAATTATTACAGAGGATCATCGCACCTCCAGCAAAGAAAAAGGCTAGGAAGTTCTCTAAAATATCCACAGATGAGGATGGGTCTCGAAATTTACATGTGGCAGCGCCTCGAGTAGAGTGTGATCAGGATGAGGTCGTTCCCAAAAATTATGTTGTTACAACTATAGAGCTTGGCCGCCCTACTGGAGCACAAGTAGTAGAGGAGTGCGATAATTCCTATCGAGCACTCAAGGATAGATTGTCCTATGTTGAGGGAAAATACAAGAGATTGAAGGTAGAGCACAAGACACCGATTGGATACGTGCAACACTTGTCCCGTCCTTGTGGGAAAGAGAATCCAACAATTGAGCTTCCAGTTGAATTTTCCAAGGATTCAATCAGTGGGTTAGAGGATTTGAAGAGAATGGCACAACAGGCAGACAAGTGGGTTGCCAGTGTCCGTGCAGAAATAAGGAAGTTTATGGAGGATCTTGTACATGCCTATCGGCAAGCCTCCAATATTATGACAAGGATGGATGCAGTTAACCATGCTTGGGGTGAGGCGCGTATCTATCAGACGAGAGTTGTTCTCCATTTAGGGGCTTTGATGGGCATGCCTCAACAGACTTTGGTTAAGGGAGGTGTTATTCAGCAGGGGGATAGATATGACTTCGCCGGATGGTACTCTTCAGTAGTCACAGGCCAGGGATTCTATGATGCATCACAGACAAATTCTTTCAGGGTCAGAAAGGCCATGACAAACATCTTAGATGGAATTCTCAACACATTGGAGGAAATCTTTGCCAGGAGGTTGACTTCTGAAGAGTAGATAGACGCCATTCTTTTCTGAGGTGAAGACCTTCATGCAGGATGATTTCGAGAACACTGCTACATTCTCCAGTATCATACAGAACACCCAGGACGCCCTTGTTGCCTAGAAGAAATCATGTGCTTGGCATGGGCAAACAGTTACAATTTTAGAATTTCAATTGGATCACATTCCTCCCATTTCAGATCAGGAAGTTGAGGCAGTATTGGCCAGATTCATCAGATTTGCAGCCAATGAGAAGGAGAAAGGAAACGCCCTTTTGGACGATGATCTTTTGGAGGGAGATGGCGTGCATTGATGGCGGTTAGTGGTTCATTGATGAGGAGTGGAGGGCGCATTCATTGCCCCACTCCTCTTAGTGGTGGTTTTAAGGGCTGAAACCCTAATCAGGGCTTAGGTGGCTCGATCTGAGCCGTCCATTGTATTGTGATCTAAGCCATCCACTGGACTGGGCTAGATATAAAAGGGTTATCCCCCCTCATTTGTAAAATAGTTAGAAGATATCAAAGTTAGACAGAAATCAGAGATAGAGTTGAGCTAGATAGAAGTTAAAGTAGAGCTAGGAGTTAGCTTAGTTGGAAAGGAAAGAAAAACTTTCCCTTTGAAAGTTTTTGCAAAAGATTGTTGTGTAAGACTCTCATGATATAAGGATTTCATTGATTGGTGACTTCATTTTGTGTCGTGGGCAGTTGACGAGATCTTTTTGTCTTTCCAATTCAAATAGAGTAGAGTAAAGTAGATTGTGTTTTCATGCAAGTAGCGTTAATTGTGGAATGTGACATTGGTTTGAGCATATCTTCCCATATCCATACCACTGGCGAACTTGCCGATGGTAAGTCTGCCTCCTGCATGGTCAACTGGAATCTCAGCGCTTAACTTCGATTGTGATTAGTGTTCCCACTTGCTTCGTTGTGAAGGGGTGCGCATGTTGAATCTCAATTTGAACATCCTATCCATCCTTTGAAGATTGCACGATCTTTGTTAGAGTTGTCCGAAGGGGAGACGAAACAAAGTTTGGTTTGAAGATTGTTAAAGCTAGTAATTACATTCCACCCTTAGAAATAGATAGTAGAATTCCTACCCCTACCTCCTTTAAATTCAGTATTTCCTGGTCCGTTCAAATACCAGAGCATCATAGCTAAAACCTTTCATCTACTTGGAAAATAAAATCGAACAATTACGTAAGTCCCCTTGGAATACCCAGCATATTCACATCAACCAACTGAGTCTATTCGTGATAAAAGGAACCTTGGAGTTGAACGCATGAACTTTCACGCAATCTTAGCATGCGGAACACTTTGATCAAGAGAGAATAGAGTGACCGTTGGACATTTTATTCTGTGTTGGCGTTGTCATAAAACACACATCAACAATAATGTTTGGTCAAAAATTGGGGACATTACAATCCTCCCTTCCCGAATATTGTTTGTCCCCAAGAAATTTGTACATGAGTGTCATGGCTAAATACCCGGATCCCAAATGAACCTACAGAAACCTTCTCCATGCTTCCATTGCACTACTTTGATAAAACCAAAATCTATAGTTCTTTCTTCTTCCAGTCCCCTATAGAGCAATTTGTCCATCATGTGAATCCTTGGATTTGAAGCCTAGAAAGCATTGTCATTCAAAATCCAAGTGCTAAAGTAACAATTTTGCACACACAAATCCAAATAATTAGCTTCAACCAGCAACACCAAATCTAGAATTTTTGTGCTTAGCATTATTGGAAAACCATTGTAAAACCTTGTGTGAGATGGAAAGCCTTGAACCAAATCTGAAAATTCCCCCACCTATTGGATTATAACTGGAAGAACTGGCTCAAGGTAGGAATCATTGTGTATCTCCAATGCTATCCCACACCTGGTTGTAACTACTTTGGACGCATCATCAACTAATGGTTTCAACATTATCTTCTTCCTGACTGACTCCAACGTCTGAAAGTCTCAGTTGTATTTTCCAAGTGTATGTAGCCACCGAATTCTCAAGACAACATCGGCCTCACTATGTGGTCATGAACTACCATTTTCAATTCTCCACACTCTTCCTCTTTGCAAAACATTGTACAAATGTTGCCAACGAAAGAAGTGACAACATTAACAATATACTTGTCCTAGTTTTCTTGAATTTTTGTAGACTCAAAATCAGCATTAACTTCCATTGGACTATGTGCATATTTCTAAAATAAGCCATCTTGAAGTTTTTCCTTATGTATCTCATGACTATGTATGTCATTTCCATCATAATTGAATTGTTCCTTGATATTTTGGAGGTGTTGTTTTGCTTGAGCAGCCAACAACTTGGCTTCCCTTACCCTCATTAGCCATTCATCACACCTTTATAGATTCGTCACAACATCAAATGTGCTTGCATGTGATGTGATTACTTCCTTTCCTTCCTCATTTGTACATCCAAACTTAGCTACCACTCCATATTTTTCATTGCAATTGTTTTGAATTGATGGTAGGATAGTATTATACTCACTAAAGAATCGGCAAAAATGTCAATACCTTCAACAACTACTAAATCAGCATGCCCTTCAACCTCATTGTTGTCATCAAGAAACATGTGCCCCTCACTTATGGATGCATGGAGTGATTCTTCTTTGTCCATATATCATCCTACTGAATTGAACTTGTAAGCATGATGTCATATTCTTTAGGGCCTCCACATGTATGACTAGGTGTCCAAACACTCTGATGTGTGAAACAACATTTTTCTCTCCTCAACTAATTTTTTCTCTTCCTAAGTTCACCTATAGGATGCAAATCATGAGGAAGAAATGATTCTTTCTTCCCAACTGATAAGTGAGGCTCTAACAACTCAAGATGCTCTAACAATGTTGTTAGATTCTTCTAATATTCTTGAAAGACTTATACAAATTATGTCACGAGTTCTTGATTTGTCTTCATCTTTCCCAAAGAACCAACACCCTACTGCAAACAAAATGGCTAAGTGTTGGCCACTCACCAATAGTAAACTTACCCAACCTTCGAAAAGCAAGCAATCAACAAAAAACCACAATTCAGATAAAAAAAAAATTGTTATTAAAATCAAGCCTCAAAACCCACCGACTAGCAAGATCACCAGCTCTGATACCACTATAATAACATGAACTAGGAGTTTTTGACTAAACTTGCAATTACAATTTTTGCAAAGCAAGAGTTTTATCAAAAAATTTACATGAAGTATTGTTTTTGACACAGTACCAAAAACATTATCACTAGACTATTTTCTCATTATTTAGATGATGATAACATTCTTTCCACAATTCAATACCATAACAATGCGTTCATCAAATATTAATTATCAAATCTATACTATTTTAGCAAACTCTAAACACAAAAATGGTCACACAACTCTTAATAAATAACAAAAAATATTAATGTTTATCTGCTAACCTCTTTGAAGATTTCATACAACCCAAACATTAGCTATTGCAATTCCCAAATCTCACTTGGGCGTGGTACGGAAGCCCAAGTATGATATAACAGTTTTAAAACTATACAACAACTTTAAGAAATATGACTCAACCTTCCTTTGATTGTTGGGAATGATTTAATCTCTCCTAAAAGTTGTGTTGAAAGTCTTTACGACTTTATGACCTTTTTTTTTTGCATCGAACCTTTCTCCCCTTACAATATGAAGTGGTACAGCTCCTTGGTAAGCTTTAAGATGGAAAACGGGGGCATCTCTTAGCTAGTATAAATACTATTTAATTTTATATCTTTCAGCCCACACAAAGCACTGTATTTTTTGTCCAAACTCCACTTTGTACACACAAATATTTATTTGATTTTTTCACTTCCAGCACACACCATTAAAAATTGTTATTTGCCTATAAACTAGAATAGTTGCAAATTGAAAATTGTAATAAATATCACCGAAGATCTCTGCCTGTGAATACTCTAATAATTTGTCTTGTCTGGAAAGACTTCACAAATTATCCAATCGTTGAATTGCAAATGTGAATCTTGAAATGAATTCTCCTATAAGAGGATCTAGGTTTTCATCCAAACCTCTGAATTTGAACTTGAGGGTTTTCGTCCTTCAATTCCCAAAAACCCAAGCTCTCCTAAAATTCACAATCTCTCTCAAAAGATAATTTTCCACAAGATGTCCAAATGATTTTCTCTCATCCCTTTTTAAAGGCTTAGGCTCAAACTTCTAGAAGATTTAATTATATTTGATAAAGTGACATTATAATATTTATTATTTTCAATTGAGTCACTTTAATACACTAGCACTTGCACCAAAAGGGGTGCAAGGGTTACACCGATAGAAAATTATATGTAATTAAAACCTAAACACAATCAAACCCAACTAGTAGAAAGTACAAATAAACAAAATTGAGTGCAAATGTAAAGGGTTTGAATGAAAGCATAGACCTTAATTGAGACATGGGGCTTGAAAGGGAAATGGTGTGCCTCAAAGCAAGAGAAAACCCAACAAAGAGCAAGGCAAAGCAAGAGAAAACGCAACAAAGAGCAAGGCAAAGCAAAGAAGGAACAAAATGACATAACATTGGCATGAAATCCCTTTTTTAGCCATAGACATCAGCGTCATAGGAGCAATCCTCTTCAATGACATTGCACAGAGGCCACCCTCTGGCATTAGGCTTCCCCTAGGATTGACATTGCGACCTCTCGAGTTTTCTAGGTTGCCAAAAAAAAATTTGACGGATGCGTGCAAGTGGTGACTAGAGTTGTGTGAGGGAGAAGCAACGAGGCTCAGAACGGGTGTCAACTGGAATGGCATTTTTTTGCATGATGAGGCTTTGCAAGAAGTAGAGCGGAAGTATACTTGTCACGTCTGAATTTGATTTTGCATGCATTTTTAGAATTTGTCTAGCCACCTACATTAGGGTTTACTGAGACAAGATTTGAAACTATGGTCACATTGGAGCTATTTGGGTTCTTTGTTCAAGTTTTGGGGGTGGGATTTGAACCTGCTACGTAGCGAAAACCATGTTGAGTTGACCGCTTGTGTTTCCGGGATGTCATCTTGAAGAAGTCTCCTTTTACTCCTGAGAAACATTTGGGCTGGAAGTGAGCAACCATGAGATTTGAACCATTGATGCTTCACCTCTAATCTTGGCTATGGATGCTAGATTATTCAAGTTACTTTTAACCCCTATTTTTGGAGCATAGATGCCATCGAAGTTGACTGGTGCTAAAATAGCCATCAATGAAATCAGAAAACTAATGCTTTTATTTTAAAAATATATGCACAATTATTTTAGAATGAAATAGAGCACAACAAAAAATGATCCAGTGCATAGAGATTCCAACCATTGCACAACATTCATAACCCTTACAGTCTCGACTTTCATCTTTCTTGGAAATTGCCTTCTCTTTCATAGAGAAAAACCACATGTCCTACTTCAACCCTTCCAACAACCTCTTGCAAGGAGGCAGACGCCCCACCATCCAATCGACCGGTTTCCATTTCAAAAAACCACGCTCAAATCCTCACAAAACCATCTTAACCTCTCAAACCCTTTAAAAACCATGGAGAAAAAAAAATCTCTTCGACCCTAGGGAACCATTTTCAAACGAATAAAAACAGAGCCCAGGAAGAAAAAAAACACTGGTCGATCCCTACAAATCCTAACGTATAGCTGCCTCATCCAATCAACCACGTACAACACTTCCCACTTCGTCATCTCCACTTCTCAAAATCGCCTGCCAAATCTCCACACAAGTTTCTTGTTTTTCTTTCTAAACCAAGCGACCTGTGAAAATGTTTCATCATCCTCCATCTAATTTTACCACCAGTCATTGAAACCATGACAAGTGACTTACCTAAAGATTCTACAAAAACTGTGTCTTGTTGTCAATAATGTTGATGAGAAAAAATGGAAGAGGTTTGCAAGATTTTTTTATGAAAACCTACCAATGCAGAAATCTTAAGAATGAGATGAACCAAAACCGGTCTCCTTACAACTGTTGCTTCAATCTATTCATAGTAAACAAGAAGTGGAAAATATCAGAGTTGTAGGGTAGACAAGATTTCACGCATAAGACATTTAAGGCGGTGAAGACATTCTGGGCAGTTTCCGAATAGTAAATAGCCTCGAAAAATGGTTTAACAAGAACGGTTCCCACACAACAAACAACCTCGAAAAATGGTTTAACGAGAACGGTTCCCGAACAACATATAACCTTGAAAAATAATTTAATGAGAGTGGTTACCGATGTGAGACAGGTTTCGGCTCAAACTACATTCACAATATATATAACCTATCGGCTAATAAATAATTAATTAAATATTAATGCCCCAATTATTAATTTAAGACAAAATAACATTTAGTTAATTAAGTTAATTAAATAATGTCTAATCAAGAATTGGGGACATTACACCCTCAATGTTGTATCTTCACATCATTCAAGTGGTTATATATATAGAAATTATTTTGATTAAATCCCAAAATCATAGCCAAAAAGGTCTAGACAAGAATGGTCAAAATCTTACTGGTCACACAACATCAAGTGCCAACATTTTTATTACCAAAGTGTAACCTCATGATGGTATTGGAAAATAAATTGTTAATGGGATGACTAGAAATGGCAGGTCATCTCCGTCAAATTCTGAAAATAATCCCATTAGCACCCATTGTTTTAGGGTGAATTCTTGTATCTCATTTCAAAATTTGTGATATGGCTGAAATGATGTAAAATGTGGTACAATGATAACAAAAAAGACAAATCATATCAAAACAACCAAACAGCTTGACAATACACAATGACAAGAAGCAAGGTCTTTTACCGATTTGTCAAGAAACTCACTGAACTACCTTCCAATTTGTGGGAACTAGCAATTCTCTAATTCGTGAAATATTTGGCAATGCACTTATCTAGTGTTGGAATATTTTGTCATTGATGTCAAGGTTGAGTTGTTTGCTTGTGCTCTTGAGCTGCTTGAGCTACTTGAGTTTCCTGACTACTTGGTTGAGCTAGGCGTCTGCTTGCTTGAGCTGCCTGGGTGTCTATTTGAGCTTGGTGAGTGTCTACTTCAGTAGTTTTCTTGTTTTATTGTCAACATGTGTGTTGAGTCATCTTGCTTCGTCAGCATACCTAAATATTCAAATGTGTTAAAGAGGTCAATGATCTAAATTTATTCAGAGGCTTATGTTTCAAAAAGGTGACTTCATGTTTGAGGCGGTTATGTCATGGATAGAAATCGAAGTTTTTAAGTGATGCCATGTATTGATAGTTCCTTGGCATGGCATATTTTCTTTGTAACGCCTTTTTGGATTTAGATGTTTGAAGATGGATATAGGTGGTATTAGATGACTCCTCTATTACAATGATTTTGTTTGATATTTTATTGTTTTAATTCTTTATTGTAGTATTCTGAGCAACTAAAATATTAGCATATCGCCTTTATCAAATTGTGGGTGAAGCTATTCTATGTTTGGCGGCTATAGATTCTAAATACATTTATGGACTATGTTGAATGTGAGTTGGGGGATTTTATCGTCTTCTTTGAAAAAGACAGAGAATTAATTTAAGGTGTATCGTGGCTAAGGAAGACTGTCGTTGCTTATGTGAATTTTTGAGCTATAATATTAATTCAACATCGTTTATGGATATTCATATTTATGGAGACAGGTTGATATTAGTTCATGTTTTCTAGCTCAAATAAAAGGTTTTTACATTCTGAAAGATATTAAGGTGTCTTTTAAGATTACTATTACTAGCATGATGGACGGCTTATGGTGGAATTTATATTTAAAAATTGTATTTAGTCATAAAACTTTAGTCCTAGATATTTTAATGGAAATCATTTCCTTTAATCATGGTTGCCAAAATTTTATGAGTTCGAGATTTTGAGTCGATTTTGTTTTTGTGAATATTGGGCTTCAAATTCTCGCATTAACTGGGGGGTTTAAATGGAGAAATTAAAGTCGTGCTTTTTTAAAATGGCAGATACGGTTCCTTCAATGTCAACCTGCATAAATATATATCTTTAACATTTTGGTAGGTTTTGGTGATATCTTTTGAAGATAATATTTGTGTGTATCGGAATTTGGAGTCACCGATCAGTTTCTTTCTTAGATCATTATCACTACCTTGAAAAAAAGAGTTGAATATAGAGAGTGTGGGATTTTGAGATAAATTTAAAATGTTCTAAAGAATGGAGTTTAGACGCTTGTTGAGTCTATGTTATTTCGTGAGAAGGGTCATTTTTTTTACGTTGAGAAGTCCGCAGTATATATGCTCCAGATTTTAACGATATTTATGTGATGATCCCTATTTAAAATAAAAATCCATCGATATCTCTTTTGGTGGTTGGGACATACAACTGATGTTTGGGGTTGGACTGAGTCGTAAAGGACATGTTGTTTTGCTAGTAGAATGGTTTCAGAGATTTAAAAAGGACATATGCTATAGTTATTTATTTCAGTTGGAGGGAAAAATTGTTCATTGGCGCTTTGTTTCTGAGTTACGATGAAGTTAAATATCCTTTATGGATTTTGTCTATTGAACTGCATAGTGGGTGAATGATATTAGTGTATGAGTTAGGCACTATTCTATTAAGGTGCTGGGAGAAATTTCTAAAGTAACATCAGTATTCAAGTGTGTCTACGTAGAGATTTTTGAGTTTGTAATACGTGTGCAGTTTGTGACTTCTTGAGCATGGTTTGAAGATGATAATTTGAAGGGGTTTAAGTTTGATTGCAATTTTTTTTTTTTAGCATAAAGATTTTCAGAGTTTGTGAAGTGAGTGTTTTGTTATTCAGTGAAGATAGTTTTTGCAATTTTGGACAACATGCATGTGTTTAAGAGCCTCACAGTTCATGCGAAGGAATTGCTTGAAATAGTGTGTTTCATATTTGTTTTCAAAGACTGGAGTTGGTGCTTCAATGTTTTTCAAAGTTGGTGCTTTGAAGGTGAGTTGGTTCTCATGTTGGAGTTAGTGCTTCAGCAGATTGAAGTTGGTGTTTTGAAGGAGAGTTGGTGCTCTCAGTGGGTTGGTGCTCACTAAATGTAATCTAGGTTGGTTCCTGTTATTGATAATAAGACAAATATCTTGTCATAGTTTTTTACTCGAAAGGGTTTTCCACGTGAAAAACAGTGTTCAACATTTTATGGTGTTTATATTATTCTTTTTCTTGCTTTCAAAATCTGATTTCTGATTTACATGATTAATCTGGATTAAATTTTTTAAAAGTCTCAAATATTGATTCACCCACCCTCTCAGTATTTGTTGTACAATCTTCAATTGGTATCAGATTCGTTACCTTCTGCAAAACCTTAAAATCTTGAAGGTTGTTTATGTGTGGTCACAAAATGAATGCTCTAGAAGGACTACCAACGAATAGGGCTCCTCTTTTTAATGGTACTAATTATACCTTTCGGTGTGTTAGAATGTGAACATATTTGATGTCTCAAGGATTTGATGTTTGGAACAATGTTGTGTCTAGTTACACACCTCCTTAGAATCCTCCACTTACTAATGATGAAAAGAGATCTTTTCAATGTAACACAAAGCCTATGAATGCTATTTTGCGTGGATTATCAAAAGCTGAATTTATGAAAGTCATGCACTGTGATAGTGCTAAAGCAATGTGGGATAAGCTTAAAAATTCCTACGAAGGAGATGAAAAACTAAAAAAGGCCAAGCTTCAAACTCGCTGAATGCAATTTGAGAGTCTAAAAATGAATGAGAAAGAGAATGTGGCTGCATATTTTCTAAGGATAGATGAAGTTGTGAACTCTCTTAAGGGTCTTGGTGAAAAGGTTGAAGATAGTGTTGTCATTCAGAAGATCGTAAGGTCTTTACCCTTAAGATTTGATGCAAAAATTTCTGCTATAGAAGAGATAGTTGACCTTGATAAAATGTCTATTGATAAGCTTCATGGCATATTGACAGCTTATGAAATGAGAACGATTACTGAATCTTCATTCAAGAAAGAGACACCTTTCAAAGCATCTAAGAAAGGAAAATAAAAGGAACAAGTATCAAGTGATAGTTCGGATGATGATTTTGATTCAAAAGAAGCATTTTTCATGTAAAAGATGAAGAAGGGTTATGGTAAATACGAAGGCAAGTTGCCTTTTAAATGCTTCAATTGTGGTAAGATAGGTCACTATGCAACAAAATGCCCTTCTGGGAAAGATGAGGACAATAATTCTAAAAAGAAATCAAAACAATCCAAGGAGTATCAAGGTAAGAAGAATAAGCGTAAGAAATTTGCTATAAAAAAATATTCAAATGATCATAATAGTTCACCAGAAATTAGTGATATGTCTTCAGTAGAAGAAATTTTGTTTATGGCTAAAGAAGTAAACTCACCTGAGAATAAAGTTGAAGATATAGATGATGAACAATATGATGAAGAGTATGATGAAGTTGAAGTTTATCTTGAAGCGGAACTAATTAGTGCTTTAAGTGAAATAAAAAAACTTAGGAGGAAAAATCAAAAATTTAAGTTGTTGTTACAAGAAGGGGATGGTGCAAAAATGAAGATATCTCAAGCACTTGAGGAAGCTGAAAAGAGATGATTGATCAGAAAAATCAGATTGAACAAGCTGAAAAACTCATTGTTGATTTGAAGGTTCAAGTTGAAGAGAGAAAGAAAATTGAGGATGAAATCAAAAATCAATTGAAGGTAAAGGAAGAGAATGTAGAGAGACTTGAAGTTGAAATTGCTTCTCTTAGAAACATAAGAAAATCATCAACACTGTTAAGTAATGAGAAGATAAATCAGAAAAATACCATGCCTTTGGATAAGATCATTGGTTCACAAAAGTCTTCAGTTGATAAGAGTGGACTTGGGTTTGAAAAAGGGCAATGTTCCAAGTCTGAAAATGAAGAATAGCAAACAAGTAATGCTAATTGTTTAAAACATTTGCATTCAAAGAACAAAAATAACACTTTCAGAAGACCTTCTATTCAAAGAAAAGATCCCATTACCAGGTTTTATGATTCCTTCTTTTATGGATATTATTTTTCATGCAATTATTTGGGTCACAAGGCTGCAAATTGTAGAGTTTATGCAAAGAACAACTTCAGACATGTGAATAGGAATGGTTCTGCTCCTAGAATGAATTGCAATGTGATATGTTACAAATGCAATAACGTTGGTCATATTGCAAAGACGTGTAGAAGCAAACTTGTAAATTTCTCTATGCAAAACAAGAAGGTTGACAATGCAAAAGAGGTTAAAATGGTTTGGAGGAAAAAGAATAAAGTTGAAAAGGTTGAATCTAGTGGAGTTGCTTCTAGTATTCATGAACTTGATGATTTCAGAAGAATGAAGTCAAAAATGACTTCACTCCATCCATGAGAAGGTGCTCGGACTTAGGGGGAGTTTTCATTGCTACATTTATCTACCCTGTTTTAGTTATGTAAGTTGGTTCAGTTTTGTAGATTATTATTCTTATGTTTTGGTATTTTGGATACGAGTTTTGGTGTGAGTTCTTGAGTACATTTTATCTTATAACGTTGTTGATTATTGATCAAATATTCATAATCTTTTAAGATGGATTTTTCATATTTTATTGCCATTGATGTCAAAGGGGGAGAAATAAGATAGGGGGAGCAACATTGTTTCATATCAGCAGATCAGTTTCAATTTTGATTTCATAGCAGTGTATGTTGACCCCTTTGACATCGGTTTTGGCATTGATGTCAAGGGTTGATCAGAGGTGGAATGCATTCAAATATTTTGCACTTCAATGAAAGACATGAGATAGTTTGGTTTTGGTTAAATGTTCAACTTGGCACATTTTCAGGTAATACACATTGGTATATATATACGTGTTTGGTATTCATTGAAGGTTCAGTGCTATTTGATTAAGGTTGAATGTCATTGGGATGGCAATGGTCTTTGGTCACAAAGGTAGTGTTTAGGTATTATGCATTTAACTTTGTTTTTTGATACTATTATTGTCTAACATTCACATTGTTTTGATATTGAGGTCACATTTATGTGAGATCCTTGAGATGACAATACTTATGGGGACAACACTGTGATGTGGAACTTAAGGTTTGAATTTGGATTACATTCATCTATCATTGATGAATATATTGTTCAATGATTGATCTTAGCATATTGACCTTGGCACTTTGGCATTGGCTATCAAACCAACACAAGGCATTATGGTGTCCTATTATGGAAAATATCAACACATATTTTTTGGCATTTGGATGTTTATCATTCACAAGTGTTTTGGTATTATGTGTTTACGGTAGCATTGAGTTTAAACATCGACACAAATGATAATGTTTTTTTGTTTTGGCATAGAATACCAATATCATTGATTGACTTAAAGTGAGTGAAATTTTTTGACACAAATGATTGTGCCCTAAACGATATCATTTGGAAAATACAAGAAGACAGGAAAGTTAGGGCAATTTGTGGGAACTTGGTGAATGATGAAGGAAGGAATGGTTTTGCGACTAGTATTTTTCAGAGAACGGTTTCTAGGTTCAAATGGAAGTTCATTGACTTCATTTCAGGCAAAGGTTAAAGATGTGAAAGTGGTGATGTTGTTAATGGGTGTATTGTCTTTTGTATTTGAGTTGCCCATTGTTAAGACACGGGGTTTCTAAGTTATTAACAGATTTGTTACAAGCCTTACATAGGTTGCGTCTTGCACTTGTGATGTCGACTTGGGAGTTAGTTTGTGTATCACATTTATATGTCTCTTTTGAATAGTGTATACATGTAACTTGCATGATGTATCAACCATGTATTAAGGTCAATTTTTATTTGTTGAAAATAAAGTCGTCACAATGACTCGACAGAGGCAGTTATGGAAATAGTTTTGAACAGGTTTTAAAGGTTACTTTTGATAGTTGTAATGAGTGACAGATGGCAACATTCTGTGTACTATTGAATGTTTATATAAACAGTGATTTATCACTATTATTGGTTCGGTGCTTTATAGTGATATATTATGTTGAATTTGTAAATAGAGTTTCGTAATGTTGTTTTATAAATAGTATGCAAAATAGTGAGATGTGTAAACTGATATATTTTGTATTTTAAAGATTCCATGTCAATGAATCTTTAGGATATAGAATGTGTTATTTTGGAAAGTGGAAATGTTATGTAGTGAAATAGAGTAACCCTCTATAATTTGTTTATTCATGATTCAGAAAATGTTGTAAAAGATCATGTCAATGAGACAAGTTTGATCTTTGGCCAGTGAGGCATTTTGTAGCCAGTGAGGCTTATGTTGCCAATGAGGCATTTTGTAGCCAATGAGGCTTATGTTGCCAGTGAGGCATTTTATAGCTTGTGAGACATTTTGTAACCAATGAGGCTTATGTTGCCAATGAGGCATTCTATAACCAGTGAGGCTTTGCCAGAGAGGAATTTTGTAGCCAATGAGGCTTTTCTAGTGAGGCATTGTGTAGCCAGTGAGTAATTTTACTGAATGGTTTTTCATCCCTATGAGTGTTTTCCACTCATGAAAAACAATTGTGTTATGGTGTGATTTCCTTCTTCTAATTATCTTTGAGTTTGCTCAAGTATTTCACATCTAATTTTTATGATGTTACATTCAATAAATGAATCTTTGTATCATTGAAATAACATGAGCATAAATTGGTGAAAATTGATTAAGTCAAATTGAAGATCTACATATACTCTTTGTGATGAGTCAAGTTTGATAGCTTTACATACATGATGTTGCACTTGATAGTTGAATTTTTCTAATCTTGCATTTTATAAGGTCAAAGTTTTAAAAGATTAATTCAAGGTTATTTAAAATTTGTCATACCACTGATTCACCTCCCCCCCTCTCAGTGGTATCAAAGCCATACCCTTACATAAGTCTAACTAACTTAAGGGTTCCTAGTAGTGGAGTAATTGTTATGGAATAAAGTAAAAGAAATAGAGAAAAAAGAAATACCCAGTAGAATGTTGAACAACAAACACCTCTTAAACTTAGTACAAAAGATGATTTTGTAGTAAAGAGTGTAGACAAAGAAGGAGATCTTTTCGTGAGTGATTTTGAACAAGAGTTTGATGAAAATGAATGTGAAATTTATTTTGAAGGTGAATTTATTTATGCCCATAATGAGATTGAGAAAATCAGAAAGGAGAATCGGGGTCTAAAGTTACAATTGGCAGAGTATAGAAAAGTTGAAGAAGCAACTTGTATGAAGCTGCAAACCAAAGTAGAAGATTGTCAAAAGATAGAGGCTGAAGTGTTGTCTCTACGAACACAACTAGAGGAAAACTCTTTGTTAAAAGAACACACTAAAAAGATGAGTTGATTGTCAATGTTAAATTAGGGATTGAAGAAAACAAGAGGATAGCTGACATGACAAGATCTAATTTGGAAGTTAAAACTATTGAATGCCACGAGCTTGAAGGAGAAATAGTCTCTTTAAGGAAAGATCTTAAGAATGTTAGGAAATGGTTAAAAAAGAATTAAAATTTTGATGAGTACCAACAAATTGAATGAGATGTTAAGAAATCAGAAACATCACAAGGATGTTGCTAGTTTGGGCTATGAAGAAGGACAAAGTTTTGGGGTCAGAAAAACTCCAAGAAAGAAGATAGGTCTAAGCTATCACGTTGTTGCCACTAAAACTGAAGAAAAGAAGAAATAAAAAATGAAGGCTACTGATAGTAGACAGTTCAAGGACTTCAACAGAGGAAGAAGTAGAGAAAACAAATTCGTAGGTTTTTCACCTACTTGGAAAGATCAATTAGTGAGGTATAATTATTCATTTCTTGGTTATTGTTATTTGTGTAATGGTTATGGGCATAAAGCAAGTTATTGTAGAAGGAGTCTCAAAGAAGTCAATATGCATTCTCTAGGAATAGGAATGTAATATGTTATAAATGTGATAACCATGGTCATGTTGCAAACTTCTATAGAACTAGGTTTCAGAAACAGGGGAGAATAAATGATTGCTTATATAAGAAAAATACAAAGTCACAAGCATCAAGTGACAAAAAGAAACCAAAGAAGAAGGTTTGGAGAAGAAATCAAGAAAAATAAAAGAAAGAACCTAATCTTGTGCATGTTGCACAAGAAACATCAGTGAATGCTGAAAGAGAATCATGAGGTTTAGGGGAAATGATAACTGATATCTCATTTAAACCCCTTAGCTAGCAACAAAGAGGTTGTATCTTTGCAGTGTTTTGGTGTTCTAATGTTGGTAGTAATTCTAGTTTTGAAGGTTAAATATCTTGCTTGGTCTTTGGTAATAGTGAAATTGAATGCTCTGCATGCAAACAGTGCTTTGATGATGCTCAAGATAGAGTCTTTACTAATGTTCAATTGATTTGTTACATAACATGCTATGCTTGTGTTGATAGTTCATTAAATGGGTCTGCAATTGAATAGTGCACTTGGCTGACCATACTCTTGGGACAATGTGGATAGTGAGTTCCTTGAATGTTTTGAGAATTTAATGGAGCAGACAACATAGCAACATTTGGCTTTCTTAACAGTATTTTATCTTGCACATACAAAATGTGGTATTGGTATACATATTGAGGTTTGGTCTTTGATAATGGAAGAGGACAGTACCTTGATAACTTAACTTGAGACATTAACTTTGATTTTCTAAGTGTAGTGATGTTGATTTGACACTTGAAGAAAGTTGCAAAGCAATGTTCTATGTTGCTTTTGTGGTTCTATACTCATGGGGTGTGTCTTGAAACTGAGGTAATATCCATGCTCTTCGTAATGTTTGATAATATCATCTAATAAGAATCCTTGTCAATGATTGCTATTGGAGTGTCTTATGTGGTAAGTATTAGTTTGAATGATAATATTGTGTAATGATAAGGTTGATGGAGCAATTAACAATGAGAAGACAATACATATGCATGCTTGCCTCTACTAGTGTTGTGTATTGATCAGTGGATGTTAGATTCTACTATTTGTAGTCTTCTTATATCTCTCTGGCTTGATATAACAGTGCTTTATTGTTTTCATATGCTTAGTTGTCAAGTTGGTAGAACATGCTTTGATCATGATGTCTTGATGGTTGAAATTGCTACCTTGATAATGGCATTGGCTTGCTTTCACAGTTTGTGGTAATTGGTTTCAGATTGGTGATATGATCTCATGTTACCCTTGTTTACTTGAAAGTTGGTAATACATTTTGGTAATATAGTTGGTAATGTTTTCTCACGATGTTTACACTTTATGGCTATGGTTTATAATGCTTCCACAGTGGTCTCGTGGTGTTCAATCATTGATGTCACTTCATTTGATGCCTTGATGGTTTGTAAGTTGGTAATCATCAATGACAGTGATGTTGGTGCCAATTTTTGGCATGCTTCAAGAAATAGTTATGTAGATGTTATTCAATTCTTCTTTACATCTTCTTTCTGCAATCACAGTGGAGAATGATCTTGCAATATTTTCCAGTATTATGCTCTTTATAAACAATGGTAGTCATTGTTTTTGATGCAGTCATTCATTTTTTTTATGACAGTCATTCTCTTTTATTATGATCTTTAACAGTGGTATTCTTTAATGACAATTGTTGGCTAGCAGGTTGCAAATGGTGAGACAGTCTTATTGTAGAGTACAACTACAGTGGCCTATCTTGTATTTATTAACAATAGATAACCTGCTATGGTTTGAAGGTTGAGCTTTGAAATGTAATCAGATCGTCACCAAGCTTTTGTATTTGATCAACCAAGGACAGACCTTTACAAAGGTTGAAACTACAAAAAAATTATTTTTGTCACCAAGTTCTTCCAATCTAAGGATACTAGTTTCAGAAGAATAGTTTATTTGATCTTCAAGGAGATTTATCCTTCTCCCAATGAGACTATTATTGTTACAAGATCATTAATGAAAAACATGAATAGCATCACAACTATGTACTTAGCCAGTACAATATGATTTTAATGCAAAATCACTAGTGGCATATTGGTGTGTCAAATTGAGAGATATCTAAAACAAGGCATTGTTGATTTGCATGTTAATACTTAAGATAACAGTATACCATCCTTAATAATAGCCCCTACCATTGTTGGTGAAGACAGTGTGTTGTTTTAGTACCAAAGAAATAATTGTGATGGCAGTGTTGCAACAAAGGAACAATGCATTTGGTCTTACATCGCTTGGATCTACTTGTGATTTGTTGTGGAAGTTTTCCAATTCTCGACTGTCCTTGACATGAGTTGCCCACGGTTGTCATGCATTTAGTCTTCTTGAAAGGGGGAGCAAACGATATTTTTGTTGCATAGTTTTTGGGGGAGTCTCAATGTATATTATACACCCTTGGTTCATATTTCCTGCATATCTTCATGGTTGGCATATATGCAATTTTTTTCTTATATGTTATGGTAGTTCCTATGCTTCATTCCGCAGTTTCAGATCTAACAGTGTTTGCTTTCAGTGTGGCAGAAATTTGAAGTCTTTTAGCAGATATTGGTTGTTTTCCTACCCCTTTGACCTTTTGCATTGTTTTCAAAAGGGGGAGATGATCTCAGTGACAGATCTATCTATCATTTTCAGTCCAGCATTTGGTTCATGATAGCATGAGTAACATTTAGATTTTAAATTTTTGGCATACAGTATCAGTTATGGTTGTTCATTTGGTTCATGATGTTTAATGCTCAATATTGCATAATGTTGGCGATTGTTTGACATGGCATGGATTGGTGCATTGGTGCTTCTATAGGTGATATTCTATCAGTTGGTTGGTTTGACATCAATGCCAAAGGGGGATTTTGTTGACCCCTTTGACATCAGTTTTGGCATTGATGTCAAGGGTTGATTAGAGGTGGCATGCATTCAAATATTTTACACTTCAATGAAAGACATGAGATAGTTTGGTTTTGGTTGAATGTTCAACTTGGCACATTTTCAAGTAATACACATTGGTATATATATACATGTTTGGTATTCATTGAAGTTTCAGTGCTATTTGATTAAGGTTGAATGTCATTGGGATGACAATGCTCTTTGGTCACAAAGGCAGTATTCAAGTATTCTGCATTTAACTTTGTTTTTTGATACTCTTAATGTCTAGCATTCACATTATTTTGATATTGAGGTCACATTTATGTGAGATCCTTGAGACATCAATACTTATGGGGACAACATTGTGATGTGGAACTTAAGGTTTCAATTTGGATTACATGCATCTACCATTGATGAATATATTGTTCAATGATTGATCTTAGCATATTGACCTTGGCACTTTGGCATTGGCTATCAAACCAACACAAGGCATTATGGTGTCCTATTATGGAAGATATCGACACACATTTTTTGGCATTTGGATGTTTATCATTCACAAGTGTTTGGGTATTATGTGTTTATGGTAGCATTGAGTTTAAACACCGACACAAATGATAATGTTTTTGTTTTGGCATAAAATACCGATATCATTGATTGACTCAAAGTGAGTGAGTTTTTTTGACACAAATGATTGTGCCCTAAATGATATCATTTGGAAAATACAAGAAGACATGAAAGTTAGGGCAGTTTGTGGGAGCTTGGTGAACGATGAAGGAAGGAATGGTTTTGCGACTAGTACTTTTTAGAGAACGGTTTCCAAGTTCAAATGGAAGTTCATCGACTTCATTTCAGGCAAAGGTTAAAGATGTGAAAGTGGTGATGTTATTAATGGGTGTATTGTCTTTTGTATTTGAGTTGCCCATTGTTAAGACACGGGGTTTCTAAGTTATTAACAGATTTGTTACAAACCTTACATAAGTTGTGTCTTCCACTTGTGATGTTGACTTGGGAGTTAGTTTGTGTATCACATTTATATGTGTCTTTTGAATAGTGTATATATGCAACTTGCATGATGTATCCACCATGTATTGAGGGCAGTTTTTATTTGTTGAATATAAAGTCATCACAATGACTCAACAGGGGAAGTTAGGGAAACAGTTTTGAACAGGTTTTAAAGGTTACATTTGATAGTTGTAATGAGTGACAGATGGAAACATTGTGTGTACTATTGAATGTTTATATAAACAGTGATTTATCTGTGTTATTGGTTCGATACTTTACAGAGATATATCATGTTGAATTTGTAAACAAAATTTTGTAATGTTGTTTTGTAAACTGTATGCAAAATAGTGAGATGTGTAAACTAATATATTTTGTATTTTAAAGAGTAAACATCAATGAATCTTTAGGATATATAATGTGTTAGTTTGGAAAGTGGAAATGTTATGCAGTGAAACAGAGTAACCCTCTGTAATTTTTTTATTCATGATTCAAAATATGTTGTAAAAGATCATGTCAGTGATACAAGTTTCATCTCTGGCCAGTGAAGCTGTGTTTTTCCAGTGAGGCAGTTGTGTTTGCCAGTGAGGCATTTTGTAGCCAGTGAGGCTTATGTTGTCAGTGAAGCATTCTATAACCAATGAGGCTTATGTTTCTAGTGAGACATTTTGTAGCCAATAAGGCTTTGCCAGTGAGGCATTTTGTAGCCAATGAGGCTTTTCTAGTGAGGCATTTTGTAGCTAGTGAGGTTTTGTCAGTGAGGCATTTTACCGAGTGGTTTTTCATCCCCGTGAGGGTTTTTCACTCATGAAAAACAATTGTGTTATGTTGTGATTGCCTTCTTCTGATTATCTTTGAGTTTGCTCAAGTATTTCACATTTAATTGTTATGATGTTACGTTCAATAAATAAATGTTCGTATCATTGTAATAACATGAGCATAAATTGGTGCAAATTGATTAAGTCAAATTGAAGATCTAAGTATACTCTTTGTGATGAGTCAAGTTTGATAGCTTTACATACATGATGTTGCACTTGATAGTTGAGTTGTTCTGATCTTGCATTTTATAAGGTCAAAGTTTTAAAAGATTAATTCAAAGTTATTTGAAATTTGTCATACCACAGATTCACCCCCCCTCTCAGTGGTATCGTACTCCAACAATATAGTTTTCATGAGGTGCTATCAGATGTAGTGTTGGTTCAGTCTTCAAATGGTGTTGCCATCAATGACAAAGGGGGAGATTGTTGGAATATTTTGTCATTGATGTCAAGGTTGAGTTGTTTGCTTGTTCCCTTGAGCTGCTTGAGCTGCCTGGTTGCTTGGTTGAGTTGGGCGTATGCTTGCTTGAGTTGTCTGGGTGTCTGTTTGAGATGGGTGAGTGTCTACTTCAACAGTTTGCTTGTTTTCTTGTTAGCGTATTTGTTGAGTCGTCTTGCTTTGTAGGCATACTTTAAAAGTCAAATGTGTTAAAGAGGTTGATGGTCTAAATTTATTTGGAAGCTTATGTTTCAGAAACATGACTTAATGTTTGAGGCGGTTATGTCATGGATAGAAATCGGTTTTTAAGTGATGCCACGTATTGATAGTTCCTTGGCATGGCATATTTTATTCGTAACACCTTTTTGGATTTAGATGTTTGAAGACAGCTACAAGTGGTATTAGACGACACCTCTATTGCAACGATTTTGTTTGATATTTTATTGATTTAATTCTTCATTGTAGTATTCTGAGTAGCTAAAAAATTAGCATATCACCTTTATCAAATCGTGGGTGGAGCTATTCTATGTTTGGCAGCTACATATTCTAAATACATTTATGGGCTATGTTGAATGTCAGTTGGGCATGTTTATCGTCTTCTTTGAAAAAGACAAAGAATTAATTTAAGGTGTATCGTGGCTAAGGAAGATTGTCATTGCTTATGTGAAGTTTTGAGCTATAATATTAATTTGAGATCCTTTATGGATATTCATATTTATGGAGACGGGTTGATATTAGTTCATGTTTTCTGGCTTGAATAAAAGGTTTTTACTTTTTGAAAGATATTAAGGTGCCTTTTAAAATTACTATTACTAGCATGATGGACGGCTTATGGTGGAGTTTATCAAAAATCGTATTCAGTCAGAAAACTTTAGTCATGGATTTTTAAATGGAAATCATTTCCTTTAATCATGGTTGTCAAAATTTTCTGAGTTCGAGATTTTGAGTCGATTTTGTTTTTGTAGATATCGGACTTCAGATTCTCGCATTGACTAGGGTGTCTAAATGGATAAATTAAAGTTGTGCTTTTTAAAAATGGCAGACACAGTTCCTTCAATGTCCACCTGCATAAATATATCTCTTTGTCATTTTGGTGGGTTCTGGTGATATCTTCTGAAGATAATATTTGTGTGTATTGGAATTTGGAGTCACCTGTCAGTTTCTTTTTGAGATCATTATCACCACCTTGAGAAAAAGAGCTAAATATAAAGAGTGTGAGCATTTGAGATAAATTTAAAATTTCTAAAGAATGAAGTTTAGACACTTGTTGAGTCTATGTGATGTCGTGAGAAGGCTTTTTTTTTTTTTAGAAGGCCATAGTATATATGCTCCATATTTTAATGATATTTATGTGATGATCCCTATTTAAAAGAAAAACCCATCGATATCTCTTTTGGTGGTTGGGACAGAGCTAATGTTTGAGGTTGGACTGAACCAAAAAGGACATGTTCTTTTGTTGGTAGACTAGTTTCAGAGTTTTACAAAGGATATATGCTACAGATGTGTATTTCAATCGGAGGAAAAAATGCTCATTGATGTTTTGTTTCTGAGTTGTGATGAAGTTAAATATCCTTTGTGAATGCTAGCTATTGAACTGCATAGTGGGTGAATGATATCAGTGTATGAGTTAGGCGCTACTGTATTAATGTGTTGGGCAAAATTTCTGAAGTAACATCAGTATTCAAGTGTGTCTACATAGAGCTTTTTGAGTTTGTAATAGGTGTTAAGTTTATGACTTCTTGAGCATGGTTTAAAGATGATAACTTGAAGGGGTTTAAGTCTTATTACAGTTTTATTTTTCTGAGCATAAAGATTTTCAGAGTTTATGAAGTGAGTGTTTTGTTGTTCAGTGAAGACAGTTTTTGCAGTTTTGGACAATGTGCATGTGTTTGAGAGCCTCACAATTCATGTGAATGCATTGCTTGAAATAGTGTGTTTCAGATTTGTTTTCGAAGACTGGAGTTGGTGCTTCAACCACTAGAGTTGGTGCTTTGGTGCTTTCGGAGTTGGTGCTTCGAAGGTGAGTTGGTGCTCACGCTGGAGTTGGTGCTTCAGCAGATTGAAGTTGGTGCTTTGAAGAAGAATTGGTGCTCTCGGTGGGTTGGTGCTCACTAAATGTAATCTAGGTTGGTGTCCATTGTTGATGAAAAAAGAAGCTTTTCAATGCAACACAAAGCCTATGAATGTTATTTTGTGTGGATAATTAGAATCTGAATTTCTGAAAGTCATGCACTGTGATAGTGCTCAAGCAATGTGGGATAAGCTTAAAAATGCCTTGTGAACTCTCTTAAGGGTCGATGAAAAGGTTGAAGATAGTGTTGTCATTCAGAAGATCTTAAGGTCTTTACCTTTAAGATTTGATGCAAAAAAAAAATCTATAGAAGAGATAGCTGACCTTGACAAAATGTCTATTGATAAGCTTCATGGCATATTGACAGCTTATTAAATGAGAATGATTACTGAATCTTCATTCAAGAAAAAGACAGATTTCAAAGCATCTAAGAAAGGCAAACAAAAGGAACAAGTAACAAGTGATAGTTTGGTCCCTCTTTGGACGATTCCTTTGACTATTCTTCTGAGGAGGGCAACCCTCCTATGCCTCCTCTAGTGTTTGAGCCCTCCCAGGCTCCCCTTCTGGCTTTTCCTTTCGCAAAACCTTTGCGGCCTCGGTCTGTTGTCGATGTTATGTTGGTTCCTACTCGTCCCTCGTTAAACAACTCTGTTGGTCCTTTGATCACTCCTGCCTCTTCTTCACTGTCGGATCCCTCGTTGCGTGTTGGCTCCTCACCTATGGTGGTTGTTGTGGATCCACTCCCCTCGCCACGCTTGTTGGATTTCGATTTTAAGTCTTCCTAGTCAGTTGTGTTGAGGAAGAAGGGACTCCCCAAATCCGTTGCTTCTTTGTGGCCTCGTGTTCAGGGAGTCAGATTAGTCTCCTCTGGTTTTGAGGTTGTCTAATCCTTGTTTGTTGTTACAGATGTCGGTCAGCTGTTTATGATGTTTTTTCTCCTAGTTCACGTTGTTTTGAACTAAGCTTCTTTTGGCCCTTTGGGCTCCTTGTGAAGGATACATCACCCTATAAATGTTTTTGCTTATCTTATCAAAAACAAGTGATAGTTCGAATGACGATTCTGATTCAAAAGAAGCATTTTTCATGCGAAAGATGAAGAAGGGTTCTGATAAATACAAAGGCAAGTTGCCTTTTAAATGCTTCAATTGTGGTAAGATAGGTCACTATGCAGCAAAATGCCCTTATGGGAAAGATGAGGACAACGATTGTGAGAAGAAATCAAAACAATCCAAGGAATATCAAGGTAAGAAGAATAAGCATAAGAAATCTGCTAAAAGTTTTTTTTCAAATGATCATATAATAGTTCATCAAATATGTCTTCGGCAGAAGAAATTTTGTTTATGGCTAAAGTAAACTCACCTAAGAATGAAGTTGAAGATATAGATGATGAAGAGTATGATGAAGAAGTTGAAGTTGATCTTGAAGCAGAACTAATTAGTGCTTTAAGTGAAATAAAAAAACTTAGGAGGAAAAATCAAAAATTGAAGTTGTTGTTACAAAAAGGGGATGATGCAAAAATGAAGATATCTCAAGCACTTGAGGAAGCTGAAAAGAAGATGGTTGATCAGAAAAATCAGATTGAACAAGCTAAAAAACTGATTGTTGATTTGAAGGTTCAAGTTGAACATGGAAAGAAAATTGAGGATGAAATTAGAAATCAGTTGAAGGTAAAAGAAGAGAACGTAGAGAGAATTGAAGCCGAAATTGCTTCTCTTAGAAACATAAGCAAATCATCAACACTGTTAAGTAATGAGAAGATAAATTAAAAAAATACCATGTCTTTGGATAAGATCATTGGTTCACAAAAATCTTCAAATGATAAGAGTGGACTTGGGTTTGAAAAAGGGCAATGTTCCAAGTCTAAAAATGAAGAACAACAAATTGGTAATGTCGATTGCTCAAAACATTTGAATTCCAAGAACAAAAATAATACTTTCAGAAGACCTCTTATTCAAAGACAAGATCCCATTACCAGGTTTTATGATTTCTTCTTTTATGGATATTGTTTTTCATGCAATTGTTTTGGTCACAAGGCTGCAAATTGTAGAGTTTATGCAAGGAACAATTTCAGACATGTGAATAGGAATGATTTTGCTCCTAGAATGAATTACAATATGATATGTTCAAATGCAATAATGTTGGTCATATTGCAAAGACGTGTAGAAGCAAACTTGCATATTTCTCTATGCAAAACAAGAAGGTTGACAATGCAAATGAAGTTAAAATGGTTTAGAGGAAAAAAAAATAAAGTTGAAAAGGTTGAATCTAGTGGAGCTGCTTCTAGTGTTCATGAACTTGATGATTTCAGAAGAATGAAGACAGAAATGACTTCACTCTATCCATGACAAGGTGTTCGGACTTAGGGGGAGCTTTCATTGCTACATTTATCTACCTTGTTTTAGTTATGTAAGTTGGTTCAATTTTGCAGATTATTATTCTTATGTTTTGGTATTTTGGATACGAGTTTTGGTGTGAGTTCTTGAGTACATTTTATCTTGTAAAGTTGTTGATTATTCATTAGATCTTCAAAATCTTTTAAGATGGCTTTTCAGATTTTATTGTCATTGATGTCAAAGGGGGAGAAATAAAATAGGGGGAGCAACGTTTTTTCATATCAGCAGATTGGTTTCAATTTTGATTTCAGGGCAATATAGTTTTCATGAGGTGCTATTAGATGCAGTGTTGGTTGAGTTTTCAAATGGTGTTGCCATCAATGACAAAGGGGAAGATTGTTGGAATGTTTTGTCATTGATGTCAGGATTGAGCTACTTGAGATGCTTGGCTACTTGGTTGAGATAAGTGTCTGCTTGCTTGAGCTGCCTGGGTGTTTGTTTGAGTTGGGTGAGTGTCTACTTCAACAGTTCGCTTGTTTTCTTGTCAGCATATGTGTCGAGTCATCTTGTTTTGTCAGCATACTTGAAAAGTCAAATGTGTTAAAGAGGTCGATGGTCTAAATTTATTTGGAAGCTTATGTTTCAAAAAGGTGACTTCATCTTTGACGCGGTTATGTCATGGATAGAAATTGTTTTTAAGTGATGCCACGTATTGATAGTTCCTTGGCGTGGCATATTTTATTTGTAACGCCTTTTTGGATTTAGATGTTTGAAGACAGCTACAAGTGGTATTAGACGGCTCCTCTATTGCAACGGTTTTGTTTGATATTTTATTGATTTAATTCTTCATTGTAGTATTTTGAGCAGCTAAAAAATTAGCATATCACCTTTATCAAATCGTGGGTGGAGCTATTCTATGTTTGGCGGCTACAAATTCTAAATACATTTATGGGCTATGTTGAATGTGAGTTGGGGATGTTTATCATCTTCTTTGAAAAAGACAAAGAATTAATTTAAGGTGTATTGCGGCTAAGGAAGATTGTCGTTGCTTATGTGAAGTTTTGAGCTATAATATTAATTCAAGATCCTTTATATATATATATTCATATTTATGGAGGCGGGTTGATATTAGTTCATGTTTTTCGGCTCAAATAAAAGGTTTTTACATTTTAAAAGATATTAAGGCGCCTTTAAAGATTACTATTACTAGCATGATGGACAGCTTATGGTGGAATTTATTAAAAATTGTATTCAATCAGAAAACTTTAGTCGTGGATTTTTAAATGGAAATCATTTCCTTTAATCATGGTTGTCCATATTTTCTAAGTTCGGGATTTTGAGTCGATTTTTTTTTTGTGGATATCGGCCTTCAGATTCTCACATTGACTTGGGCGTCTAAATGGAGAAATTAAAGTTGTGCTTTTTAAAAATGGTAGATATGGTTCCTTCAGTGTCAACCTGCATAAATATATCTCTTTGTCATTTTGGTGGGTTCTGCTGATATCTTCTAAAGATAATATTTGTATATCAAAATTTGGAGTCATCGGTCAGTTTCTTTTTGAGATCATTATCACTACCTTGAAAAGAAGAGTTGAATATAGAGAGTGCGGGCTTTTGAGATAATTTTAAAATGTTCTGAAAAATGGAGTTTAGACGCTTGCTAAGTCTTTGATTTTTTTTATTTTTTATTTTTTATTTATAAATTAGACTGTAGGAATCGGATAGCACAACCCCCTATAAACTGCAATGCGCCTAGGAAACTTTTTAACGTGACCGATGACGCTGGCACGACACGCCCTCCGGTACCACGGGGGTGGGGGAGACTAGACCTTGTGACCAACCTCCTGCAACAGGAAAGATTTAGCCAATCGAGCTAGGGCCCCAACCCCAATCTATTTGATGTTTTGGAAGGCTTTTCTTTCTTTCTTTTTTGAGAAGGCCGCAGTATATATGCTCCAGATTTTAATGATATTTATGTGATTATCCTTATTTAAAAGATAAATCCATCGATATCTCTTTTGGTGGTTGGGACATAGAGCTGATATTCGGGGTTGGACTGAGCCATAAAGGACGTGTTGTTTTGTTGGTAGACTGGTTTCAGAGTTTTAAAATGGATATATGCTACAACTGTGTATTTCAGTTGGAGGGAAAAATGTTCATTGGTTCTTTGTTTTTGAGTTGTGATGAAAATAAATATCCTTTGTGAATGATGGCTATTGAACTGCATAGTGGGTGAAAGATATTTGTGTATTAGTTAGGCGCTGCTATATTAGAGTGTCGAACGAAATTTCTGAAGTAACATCAATATTCAAGTGTGTCTATGTAAAGCTTTTTGAGTTTGTAATAGGTGTTCAGTTTGTGACTTCTTGAACTTGGTTTGAAGATGATAATCTGAAGGGGTTTAAGTCTGATTGTAGTTCTATTTTTCTTAGCATAAAGATTTTCAGAGTTTGTGAAGTGATTGTTTTACAATTCAATGAAGATAGTTTTTGCAGTTTTGGACAACGTGCATGTGTTCAAGAGCCTCACAATTCATGTGAAGGCATTGCTTGAAATAGTGTGTTTCAAATTTGTATTTGAAGACTAGAGTTGGTGCTTTAACCACTGGAATTGGTGCTTTGGTGTTTTCGGTGTTGGTGCTTCGAAGGTGAGTTGGTGGTCACGCTGGACTTGGTGCTTCAGTAGATTGAAGTTGGTGCTTTGAAGGAGAGCTTGTGCTCTCGATGGGTTGGTGCTCTCTAAATGTAATCTGTGAAAGATCCCAAATTAAGTCTGAACGATAATTTTTTGAGTTTGTTTTCCAACTTGTCTTTGACCAACATATGGATAGTTTTCTTTTTGTTTTGTTTTTGAAGTTTCTCTGATTTTATGTGGTCTTTGAGTTTTATGCATATAACATGACATATGACAAATGCTAGAAATGAAAAATAACTAAAGTATACAACAATTCTATTACTAAAATACTGAAATTACATGAATGTGGGCTAAATGCAAAATACCCATTCATCAATAAGCCTGATAATGAACTATTACATGACTAAAGCAAAACACTCAAGTCTAGTCCACTCCTTTAATAGCAAATGAGAATGTTATAGGTCTGATATAATTTTGAGACAACAATTTTGAACTCTTCCAACTCTAAATATAACTCCACAAATCGGCTCCGATTATGAAATGAGTTTTTCAACTACCATAGGTGAATTTCCAGCTCCAAACCCTCAAGAACTTCACTTGACACCTAGGGTTTGATGCCCAAATGCCCAATCGTGGTATAGCTAACTGTAATACTACTATGTGATGGTAGAAATGCCCTCAAAAGGGTCTGATCTACAATCTGATATGAATTTCTGCCCTTCCAAATGACCGATCTACAATATCCTCCTCAAATAATCGTTGCCAAACTGACTTTTGCCTTCTAAAATGTTGGGGCTATGTCCAACACTCCCTTCTCCCAAGAGTTTTTGTCCCTTCTTGAGCTCCAACCTACAAGTTGCTCTAAAAAAAAAAAACTCTTCATATCCTCAAGTGGCAACCTCCATCTCCTTTTATAACTTTTTGTTTTCTCTCCAAATAGGTCGACCCTTTTTTAGGGTTTCCAACTTGGCACATGAAAACTTTTTAGTAATTTATTAAAATTGCTTGGTCTTCTTCATACAAGGCGTAGCCTTTCACTATGCCCCTTCTATTCATTTAAAATGTTTTTAAAAACACTCATGTTATGTCTCCTAAGCACCATGGCACAAGGGGCGAGGGGGACTTTTCACTATTCATCTTCTAATTCTTTGTTACTATTCACCTTTTACTATTCCATTAGAGCCAACTTTAATATTTCCAAATTATCCCTGGATTCATCCTCTGAACTTCAAACTGAAAGCTCGAAAAACTCCCAACAAGGCTCCACAACCCCCCGGTTGGATCCCCTAACCATACTGCCAACCTACGGGAACCTTAATAATAGGCCAACCTTTGCTAAGATTTGAGTTACCTAAGGAATGGACATTACAATCTAGGTTGGTGCCTGTTATTGATAATAAGAGAAATATCTTGCCATGGTTTTTTACCCGAAAGGATTTTCCACATGAAAAACGATGTTCAATCTTTTATGGTGTTTGCTCTTTTTGTTGCTTTCAATGATCTGATTTCTGATTTACATGATTAATCTGGATTAAAGTTTTAAAAGGTCTCAAATACTAATTCACACCCCCCTACCCCCCTAAATACTGTGATCTCTATCTAGATGATAGATGCAGCAGATCCTTTGTCTTGAATCTTTCTTACTCTACAGTTGCTTCCTTATTACTTATTTGATCGTACCTAAACCACAAAGGTCTAGCAACTTTAGCTTGGTAATCCTCCTCATCAAGGGTTTATAGTTCTCATTATCTGCAAGTTCTAGGCCCTTCCTCTTTTGATACATGTATTAGAATTCTCAAGAACAAATGCAAATTACAAATACACGACAAAATAATAAAAGAACAAAAAATGATGATAAGAACATACAAGTAGAGTATACTAATTGCTGGTAACAATGACAAACGATCTCATTAAAGTTATTTTTCTAATAAAATATCTGGGCAATTGTTTAAAGAGTTTTCTATTCTGTTAAATAAAGTAGGTTATTAAATATAATTTTGGTTAAAAATTTGCACACTGCCATATGGCTTTATATTCATACCCACACAGCTGTGCGATAAGGTGTTGGAATTTCCTTTAATACATCCACATGGACACAAGCACAAATATGTAACCGCATGAGCCTTTCACAGGAATTTTGATTTATGTCAAATATTTCTGCATATATTTCACTGAAACTGGAGAAAAGAAATGCAGCAAATCTTTTCACTCAACAACAAATTAGTGAAGAGATTTTGGATAATTGGATCCAAATTTCCATTCAAGGGGGCACCAAAAGAAAGAATACCATTTCCAATCACCCTCGAAGTAGAGATAATTCAAAAAACATGATTCAACAACTGTCAGTGTAAAATATAAGGAAAAAAATTCAGTAGAAAAATGAAATATTTATAAACGAGGAAAAAACACGCAGATGATACCAAAAATAAGTTCCCGATCTTTTGATTAATTTCCATACCATAGATTAAAATGCTCTTCAAATCCGTGTTGAACTTTTATCGGTCAAAATTTCACAAAATACTCTGAAAAATATTCCATATGCTCTCTAAAACAACAGTTTGTGCTGATGAATCTCATCTGGCTATCATGAGATGCTTTGATCAATTAAGAGTCATAAGGATTCTAACCTACATAACTGGGAAGAAATGGTCGACACAAGAAGATATTTTTTTAGGGAATTGTCTCCAAAATATTGTTTGTATGATCAAATGCAGCAAAGATTAAAGGCAAAATCCCATCTATGCTAATCACCGCCTGCCAATCAACACTGCCAATATGAAATGGTGGACAACAAAAAAATTCTACCACCGCAATACTACAAAATCAAGGATCTTTGCCTACCACACACAAAGAACCACAGTCAGCATTAAAGCTTTGGGGTACATTCATATGCAAAACAATTTGCAAACACATAATTTAAACCTGGATACTGCTCACACACAGAAAACATGGAGTCCAAGGCTGCCAACTGGAATCCAAGGCTGCCCGTTATTCTCAGGAAACCTGTAGTTGGCAAAGATAATTAAACCATTGTATTCATTTATATAGAGAAACAAATAAACAACGAAATAACTAAATTTATTGCCATTAACTGCAAACTCCTACCCTTATGTGTTGCTTTTTGAAGGCGAATTTGAACTACTCCGCCTACTGCTGGGACTGCTTTTTCCTCCTTTCACAGGCCTGCACAGCCATAAAGCATAATTATCAATAAGACCTACAAAAGAAAAAAGCATAGAGTCCAAGCTATAAATAGAGCAGGCACCTTCTTGGACTTTGACTCTTTGAGACTTTCCTATCTCCACGAGAGGAACGCTGCAAGAATGAAAGATGCCAAAGAAAACTGAACATCATGGATGTCTTTAATATGAGATCTAAATGCAATTATGCACTGTTACAGGATCAAGTGTTCCATGTACCTCAGTAGGCATTTCCAATGTACAAATACAAAGGGAATACAACCATGATGCTACCACAAAAAAAATGTCACAAGTGACTGATTATCATTTTATGCACCTTTTGTGGACTAGGAGATTCGGAAGAAAATGAACTGGATCTTCCACGCTTCCGAGGAGGTGTCCGTGCCCTGATAAGAATATCAGGAGCACAGCTTTAGAAGAATGCTATGATAACAGATACTAATTTCAAACAATGTTATTTAATACAATTCACTAAAGAACCCAGTCACAAAAATTAAGAACACGTGCAGTTTGCTTTCATCTAAATCTGTAAGCAATGTGCAGTTAGCCAAAAAGCTTTGTGAGGTCATCATCCCTTTCTCTTTGGAGCTTACAAAAAATTATTTTATTGTTCAATAGTACTCCTTCAACCTTCTGCGTTACTCTTATTCTTTGAATACAAAAAGTTTTTAAAAAATCTAAAAAGTGTATAAAAATTACACTTGTAACTAATTTTGTATATACAATATTTTAGGCATTGTCTTCACAAACATAACAAGAAGTTCTAGAAACAATCAAACCTGTGCGTGAAACATCTCAATTCCTTAAGAAAGAGTGCATCCTATCCATAAAAGAGCATGCAGAGTAAACCCTTTCTGCAGCTCAATACTTACATGGCTTTGCCAACAATGGGCATAAGGAAATTCACCACCACAAACCAACAAAAGCATGAGAAACACAAAACTATTTTTTATCCAACAAACCAAAGATATAATTGTGAGTCAAAACAGAATAAAATAAAATCATATTTGCAATGATGATAGAAATACTATCTTTTAATATCAAGAAATCGCACATGCATTGGAAGGAAAAATCGTCTCTTTGTTCGAAACTTACATATTCATTAAAAATTCTGTACTTCAGAGTCCAGATAGTAAAATAAAATAGAAGACAACAAATTTAACAGCCCCGTCTCACATCTAGAACCTTTCTATAATTACATGTTACTCCAAAGCCAAATGAACTCTACCACATAAAGATAGCTTGAGAAGAACAATCCTGTACCTGAAAATCTATTGTTTATAAAAATGAAATGCAGATCAAACAGAAAAGCTTGAATGTGGCAACATTACATTTCTAGAGGCCTTTGTTGTGTCTGTTCTTCCAGAACTCCAGCTATTCTTAATTAGTTAGTCACAGAGGACTCATCTTTTTCATTGGCATCAAAACATAATGCAATCCATATGCATCAGAAGCAAATAAAGAAACTAACTTAAAATTTTATCACACAATGGCTATTGCTCTAATGTTTCTGCACTTCCAGCAAATAATCGAAGTTACCTGCGGACAGGAGAACGGGATGTTGATCTAGAACGGAGGGGTCTACGTGGAGGAGAACGACTCCGTCGACGGACGGGAGATGACCTGCGAGGTGGAGTCCTACCACGTCGTGGAGGAGATCTGTATAAAGATAGAAGTAAGAACAGGAGAAAACAAAAAGATCCATTTACCATTTAATTAATCAGCCAACATTATTCATTAACGGGTACATATCTAACACACCTACACCGGGTCAAAATATCTTGAATCAAAGCCAATATCTAATCTCAAAATGCAATATCAATTCCTATATATATGTTCTAACAGATAACACAGAACAGGTCCAACAGCTAAAAATGGTGCAGAAAGAATTTCTGTAGTGTAGAAGAAATATTGACCTCAAAAGAAAATGTATTAAAATATTTACCATCATGACACTGGAATATATACTAAAGTGGAAGATTCGTTTTGCTGCAATTCAATCCATTCTTGGAGTGTTATTGATTAATAATTTTCTCAGAAGATAACATGTCAGCAGGAAAATTCACTTCTGGAATCTTTAGGCTTCAACCACAAGGAAACAACAGTTCAAAATCACTGGTTACATCAGGGGGCAGATTTAAAACCACCGGTTTCCCTGAAGGGCGATTTTGCAACCAACAGTTTCATGAAACGGATGGTTTCATTCCACTTGAATGTGTGAGAATATGAAACAACCAGCTTGACTTTGACTTCTCATTTCCAGACAAGGAGATCTTTCAGTGCACAATTAGCGACCTCAAACACCTATATGAAGCCATGGAGGAGGCAAATAAGGGAATAGGAGAATAAATTAAATGTTGAAGCAACTATTAGGAGAGCTGCAAAGTGAAGTAGCACAATAGACAATAAGAACAACTAAAAATGTATCTCTTTATCTTTGCATTTGTTTGTTCTAAGCAATTCCATTCTGGAATATACGCAATTGCCATTAGCAGCCGTTTTACCCCATCCCAAGGTTTTCCAGGAGAAAATATTGTGTTATATTAATTTCACTACTGAATCTTCAGTTCCAACAACACTTCAGACCTCTAATTAAGCTTTCAGCGAAGAAATTCAAGTAGTGGCAAAAATTTTAATATTGTCCTCTCCCCAAGATAGATGACTTATTATGATCAGCTTCAATATGCCAAATATTTCACAAAGTTGAACCTCAAATCAGGATACCATTAACTTTGATTGAAGGATGAGGATGCACGGAAGACTGCTTTCAAAACCATGCAAGGTCTACATGAATGGTTAGTTCTTCCCTTCCGTTTATATAATACACCAGCAACTTTTATGAGATGGATGAATGATGCCTTAAGGGAATTCATAGGTACGTGTCACAGTGCATCTAAAAGATACTCTAATATTCAATGCCACATGGGAAGAACATCTAACGTGAAAGACTCACTTGTCTATTTGGGCAATGAAGTTCCATGAGGTGATTTAAGAGTAGATGCAACCAAGGTGAAAGCCATCACTAATTGGCCTACACCAAGGAGTGCCATAGACACAAGGAGTTTTGTAGGTGCAGTTCAATAAATGAGGAAGTTCATTTCAGGTTTCTTAAAAATAGTAACACCTCTACATGCAGTTTCAGCGATGGGTAATATTGTTCAATTAGGTAAGGAACACAATGAAACTTTTGAATTGCTTAAAGTCCTATGATACCTGGGGACACATCCCTGAGCCTAAATCCCACGTTCCTGTCCTGGGGACGTTACGAGGATGGCCAAGGGACGTTAGGCATCCCCAATCTGCCATTTTGAGCAGGAAACATCCCGGAAAATGGGGGACGGTGCTGCCTGGCGCCAGGGACAACAGGGGACGTCTACGATGTTCCCGAACCATCCCGGACGTCCCCAATGCTAGACAGCCTTTTTTTTGAAAAAAACTCACTTCACTTTTTTGTTTTTAAAAAGCATTTTCTTTATGCTTTTGTGGGCCCCTACCTCCCAGCTCGCCCTAAAGGGGAATAGGTTCACCATTTTGACTCATTTCAACAAGTGTGAGGAAAAAAGAGAAGCAGCAATAGAGTTTGAAGGAAGCCATTGAAAGAGGAGCAGCAGCAAGGGATAGAAGGAAAAGAGATTCAATCTAGGGCAATCGGGCTGCAAATCCTTCAAAGAGGTAAGTTTTTTCTTTTCATTTTTTTTTCAAAGTTTTAAGCATGAAATGTCTTTTTTTTTTCATTTTTCAATTTAAAATTGCATTCAATCTCAAAAAAAAACAGCAGTTAGAGTGATAGTAGAAGTGAGAATGAAGTTGAATTAGCTGGTAGAAATACAAGTGCAAGTGTTGAGGGTGGTAGTGGACAGCAACCAAACCCATTTAAGTGCCCTTCAAATATCATGGAAAAATATGCAAAAGGCCCTTTCAACAAAAAAAAAAAAAAAACCTCTTCTCCGATATGTTACACCTGTGGATCAAAAGCAAAAAAAATCAAGGGGGAGTAGGTGTGGAATTGTCATGTCTGCAAGACAGATTTTAGAGACAGCTACACAAGGGCATAGTCTCATTTTTTGGGTGTTGCAAGTCGTGGAGTTAAAATGTGTCCAAAACTTTAAAAAAATGAGAAGATAAAGTGCCATAGATTCCATATGGAAGCAAAAATGTGGGCTCAAGGTGTGACAATGTCGGCACATTCTTTTACAAGTGCACAATCATCTATGCCTACACCATCCACGACTGGTAGTAGTGAAGTTGCCACAAGAGGAAAGAAGAAGATAAGTGGTAGTGACAAGGGAGGTTCAGTTGAAGCTATGTTTAATGTGCAAGCATGAGAAGCTACAAAGTCTTCCATTGCCAAATTCTTTTTTGCTCATGCCATCCTGTTTCATGTGCCACATTCCTCTTACTTCAAACAAATGATCAAAGATGTAGCCACTATTGTTCCCTCTCATTCATACCCCTTGGAGATCATAAGCTAAGCACTACCCTCCTAGAGAAAGTGTATTCCAAGGTTAATGTGCTAATGGAGGATATGAGGCAATCTTGGATGAGGACAGGTTGCTCTATTGTGATGGATGGGTGCATTGATGTTAGACATCAGCCACTCATTAATATCATAGTCACATGCCCTGCTCGTTCTTATTTTCTCAGAGTTGTGGATTGTTCAAGGAAGTGCAAGGATGCAAACTTCCAGTTTACCATTTTGAGAGATGCCATAGAGGAGGTTGGACCTACTAATGTTGTACAGGTGATCACCAATTCAGCATGTGTGTGCAAATCAACTGGTTTGATGGTGGAGGGTGCTTACAAGCACATCTTTTGGACCCCATGTTGTGTTCATGCATTAAACAATGCATTGAAAGACATAGGGAAGCTAGATTGGGTGAAGCAAGTGGTGGCAGAAGCTAGAGAAATTCAAATGTTCATTTTCAACCACCACACCTCACTTGCTCTCTTCAGAACATTTTCAAAAGAGTTCCTCAAACCTGTTGGGACAAGGTATGCCACTTCATTTTGTTTCACTTTCAAATTTTAATATATAGAAACATTGGAAAAATTTTGAAACTTCAAACATTTGTATTCCAAATTTCCAATTACATTGAGCCTTATATTGCTTTTGCCTTTTAATGAATATAGGCATGCCACTTACTTCATCTTGTTGGAGAGATTGCTTGAGGTGCATGAGTCTCTACAATTGATGATGGTGAATTCAAAGTGGATTAGATGGCCTAATTCAAGCTCTACTCCAAGAAAATCCATCAAACAAAAGATCATTGATGATGATTGGTGGTCCACTATGAGGTAAGACATTGTTGATTTTATTATTAAATTGTTGATTTTATTAAAAATTAAATATTAAATTGTTGGTTTTCGTATTAAATTTTTTATTTTAATATTTTAATTTTATTGTCAAATGTTCCAACTTTTGAAGTTTCTAACATGTCAATTTACTTGTCAATTAATTCTTTTGAACTTTTTGTTTGCATCTTGCAGAGATATTTGCTCGTTCATCTCACCTATTGTAGATGTCATTAGATATGCTAATACAAACTCTCCTAGTCTTGGAGAGATATATGAGACATTTGACAGCATGCTTGGGAAGATAAACAATTTTGGCTAAGGATCCTACTTGAGGTTATATTAGCAACATATTAGGCAGCCTTTGCTCTAAATCCCAAATGTTATGCACCAAGGGATGGAAGGGTGCCTCCATGTGATGACCCAGAGGTTTTAGATGGGCTCACATGGGCCATTGATAAGATGTATTCAAAGGAGCAAGCTTCATTACTTCACACACAATTCCTTGACTTTGCAAATTTGTGGTCCAATATTGAATAAACCACAAGCGAGGTTGAATAGAGCTAACATTAGCTCAAACTGACCCTATTGGATGGTGTACATGGCATGAGAGGGATGCACCACAATTGAGATGCTTGCCACTCGCCTCCTTGCACAAGTTGCCAGTTCCTTTGTTGCAAAGAGGAATTGATCCACATATGGCTTATCCACACCATCAAGAGGAATAGACTTACCTCTAGATGAGCAAAGAAGCTAGTGGCCACGCATAGTGCTCTTCGACTTCAGGATCGTCAAACTCTAGAGTATCGACAAACTCCAACTTTACAGTGGGATATTGATCCCAAAGACATAGCCTAGGTTGATGAGGAAACAACGAAGGGATTGGTTGGGATTTTGTTGGATGAGGTGGACCATCACAGTGGCAATGACTCAAAGGAGGACTCTAATTTCGATGCAGTGTTGAGAGATGTAGATTAAGGGCAGCAGTGTACTTTGATTTTTGTTTTGATTTTCATATCATAATTGAAAGTAAAACTATATGGCAGCAACATAGCCTTTGGGCATTTTTCTATAAGTTTATAACTTGTATGTTATTTTTTAATATCACATGCATATTGAGTATTGACAATGAATTTTAAACACAAATGTTATATGTTAAGGTTTTATAATGTATATATGCTTGCTTTATCCATGTTTTCATGTGAATATTTAAAATTTCCCTATATATTTTAAATTTTCCCTATATATTTTATATAGTCATCTCCTTTGCCGTCCTGCTGCCGTCCCAAAACTGGCTTGAAAAATCAGGACTTGGGGACGCATCCCACTGTCCCCTACTGTCCCCATTCCAAAAACTCAAGGTAACACTGGCTTAAACATAAAATCAGTTGTATTTTGATTTTCATATCATAATTGAAAGTAAAAATATATGGCAGCAACGTAGCCTTTCAGCATTTTTCTATAAGTTTATAACTTATATGTTGTTTTTTAATATCACATGCATATTGCCAATGAATTCTGAATTTTGAATGCATATTGAGTATTGACAATGAATTCTGAACACAAATGTTATATGTTAAGGTTCTATAATGTATATATGCTTGCTTTATCCATGTTTTCATATGAATATTTAAAATTTCCCTATACATTTTAAATTTTCCCTCTATATTTTATATTTTCCCTATATTTTATATAGTCATCTCCTTGCTGTCCCCTAGCTGTCCCGAAAATTGGCTTGAAAAATCAAGACTTGGGGATGCGTCCCACCATCCCATGCTGTCCCTGTCCCGAAAACTTGAGGTAACATTAGCTTAAACATAAATCAGTTGTCAAATGTTCCAACTTTTGAAGTTTCTAACATGTCAATTAACTTGTCAATTAATTCTTTTTAACTTTTTGTTTGCATTTTGCAAATATATTTGCTCTTTCATCTCACCTATTGTAGATGTCATTAGATATGTTGATACAGACTCTCCTAGTCTTGGAGAGATATATGAGACATTTGACAACATGCTTGGGAAGATAAAGCAAACAATTTTGGCTAAGGATCCTACTTTGAAGTTATATGAGCCAACATATTAGGCCCATTGTGATGCGAAGGTGGAACACAATGAACATCCTGGTTCATATGGCAGACTTTGCTCTAAATCCCAAATGTTATGCACCAAGGGATGGAAGGGTGCCTCCATGTGATGACCCAAAAGTTTTAGATGGGTTCACACGGGCCATTGATAAGATGTATTCAAAGGAGCAAGCTTCATTACTTCGCACACAATTCCTTGACTTTGCAAATCTTTGTGGTCCAACATTGAGTAAACCACAAACGAGGTTGGATAGAGCTATATTAGCTCAAACTGACCCTATCGGATGGTGGACATGGCATGGGAGGGATACACCACAATTGAGATGCTTGCCACTCACCTCCTTGCACAAGTTGCCAGTTCCTCTACTACAGAGAAGAATTGGTCCACATATGGCTTATCCACACCATCAAGAAGAATAGACTTACCTCTAGATGAGCGAAGAAGCTAGTGACCATGCATAGTGCTCTTCGACTTCAGAATCGTCAAACTCCAAAGTATTGGCAGACTCCAACTTTACAGTGGGATATTGATCCCAAAGACATAGCCCAAGTTGATGAAGAGACACCAAAGGGGCTGGGATTCTGTTGGATGAGGTGGACCATCATAGTGCCAATGACTCAAAGGAGGACTCTAATTTTGATGCAATGTTGGCAGATGCAGATTAAGGGCAACAATGTACTTTGCCTTTTTGTATTTTGATTTTCATATCATAATTGAAAGGAAAACTATATGGCAGCAACGTAGCCTTTGGGCATTTTGCTATAAGTTTATAACTTGTACGTTATTTTTTAATATCACATGAATATTGACAATGAATTCTGAATTTTGAATGCATATTGAGTATTGACAATGAATTTTGAACACAAATGTTATATGTTAAGGTTCTATAATGTATATATGCTTGCTTTATCCATGTTTTCATATGAGTATTTAAAATTTCCCTATATATTTTATATAGTCGTCTCCTTTGCCGTCCCCTAGCCATCCCCAAAATTGGCTTGAAAAATCAAGACTTAGCGGCGTGTCCCACTGTCCATTGTTGTCCCCGTCTTGGAAACTCAGGGTAACACCGGATTAAACATAAAATCAGTTGTGCTCCAATGCCTACTCCTCCTAGCTTTCAGCAGCCTTAGAACTTAGAAGTAGAAAACAATGCAAACGAATAAGTTGTGTTCCTCATCTTGTTGCAAGGATGTAAATCATTTTTTATCATTCACAAGTTTTTACTTCAACATTTAGAGGATAAGAAGTTCATGATAAAGAAATATAAACTAATTCAGGCAATCAAAAATGGAGACATTAATTGTTGGCTAAATAAACTATTGTCCATACTGACCACCAACCTATACAATATTTGCAAGCAGAAAATAAGTTTCAACAAACAATCCACTACAATTGGATGGAGTTTTTTCTACAGCCCACTTTGGTGATTAAATACAAAAAGGGGAGCACAAGTGTAGTGCAGGATATGCTTTCTAGGCCACCCATCTCTAGAACAATTTCATCTTGGCCATAGTTACTCAACTAGACCATTTTACCAAAGAGGCATATGGAGATGAATATGCTCAAGATTATGATTTTGTAGAGAAGTTGAAGCAATTGTAATCTCATGGAGTTGCCAAGAGTGAAGTAAATTTCTATCTCAAGGGTTGGCTACACTCAAATTTGAGCAAATTGTGTGTACCAAAAGAACAAAGACTTCTATTGATGAGAGAAGTGCATACCTACAAAGTTCTGGGATATTTTGGAGTTAGTAAGGCATTGGCTCATTCACAAATATATGTGAATTGGCCTAAAACACAGCAAGAAGTAGCTAGAGTTATTAGAGGTTGCCAACTTTGTTGCACTAGTAAACCTAAAACAAGAAAACAAGGAATGTATATAGCTCTTCTTGTGTCTACAAGACCATGGAAAAGCGTTTCCATAAATTTTGCAATTGATCTATCATGAGTAGGCATGGGCATGACTATCTTCTTGTAGTTGTAGATAGATTTAGAAAAATGTGCTTTCTAACTCCATGCACCATCATAGGCAATGAGGCAACTGAATTATTTTCTATAAATGTTTGGGTGCATTTTGGATTAGCAAAATATATTGTTTCCAATAGAGATTCCAGATTTGTAGGGAAATTCTCATCTACATTGTTGTACAAAATGAATACAAAGCTCCAAAAGAGTACATCTTTCCATCCTCAAACCAAACGACAAACAAAGGGAAGTGTACAGGGGTTTGGTACAGTTCATTGGAGACTACAAAAGCAGGTTTCTAAGGACTTGGGATGATTCCTTGCCTTATATCCAGCATTTATACAATAGAGGAATACATGCATCAACATCTCAATCACCTTTTGAAGTTTCTTTGGATTATTTGCCTCCTAAACTTGATGTTGCATTGGGGCGATCAGCTAAGCAAGGACAGCAAGATTCAGAAGAGGCAAGAATCATTTAATTCATCAAACAGATTAGACAAATCCAGCTCAAGGTGAAAACCAGCACAAGAATATCAAAATAAATAAATATTGTAATAAATGAATAAATTAATGTTCCAAAAGATCCTCAAAATTAATAAATATTCTACCATTTTAAAATTACTAGATCTAATAATCTTTACATCAATATATGTGTAGAAAAAAGTGTGCTAAGGGATGCGGAATGGGCGAAGGCGCAGGTGAGGTGGAGTTTGGAGGATGCGCACGGGCAGGAATTGGTGGGATCGATGGCGAAGGTGGTCGCTCGACGCTGCTTCGTTCCCATGGCTCTCAGAAGGGCAAGGCGCGGGTTAGGGTAGACAAGAGTGCAAAGGGTGGGCAGGTTGCCGCCCCACCCAAGGCTTCAAATGCGAAGGAGAGTGTTCTCTCGCCCAAGGCATCGTCCACGAATTCTCCTACCACTGATCTGTCACCATCGGTTCCTCTCATCATCACTGGGTGTAAGAACCGGAGTAATCCATTTCACACATGCACAAAGTTCTGCAAAACACAAATTAGATCAAAGGACTCCCTGTCGTCGCTGGTGGTGCCCCTGTCTACTACTCTTGATGCGGATTCCATTCATCGTTGCTTCTTGGGGGACTCTGAGGTTTGTTTAACGGATACCATTGTTGAGCTCCATTTATCAGATGCTTGCATTGCGGAGCTAATGGATGCGATCAGGGGCAAGTCCCTCCTTGTTCGTTGTGTGAGCAAGCGACCCCCAATTGATAAATTTATTGAGTGGATGAGGGCTTCTTGGAGTAAGATTCCACTCCCAAACATTGACATACTTGATTTTGGTTTTTTCCTGCTTCGCTTCACCTCTGTAGAAGACTACACCTTTGTTAAACAGGTAGGCCCTTGGTTTTATGGACAATTTGGCCCCTTCCTATTAGAATGGTCTCCCTTCTTCGATCCTGCAACTCCAAAGGTTACTTCGATTCCCGTTTGGATTAGGTTGTATAACCTCCTGCCAATCCTACACGAGCTGGAAATCATAAAAAATTTGATCGAGCAGTTTGGAACCTTTGTCAATCTGGATCTTGGTGTATCCTATTGCAAGTTTGCAAGGGTTTGCGCTATCATTGACATCTTCAAACCATTGCATCACTCAATTTTGGCATTCAACTCACGGCACCTGGACTCAATTCCTTAATTATGAAGGCTTCCCCTTCAGGTGTTTTCGTTGCAATATGTTGGGGCACAAAATCGTCGGTTGCTCCTCCCCGAAGTCGACCACTGCTAGGATTTTCAGCTCAAGCAATGGGTTAAGAAGGCGGGTAGTCTAGGCACAGACTTCATTTGGCATAATCACAAAAAAATTTTGGCTGCTCTTGAGGACCCTGGACATGCTTCTGTGACCCCGTTGGGGGCTTCCACTAAGGTGGAACTTCACTCCTCTTCACCCATTGGTGCTCCCAATGAGGCTCCGCTCCCTCTGCCTACGGCCAACCCTCCAAATCCAACAACGATAAATAATGACGAATCAGACTCGGAGGGTTCGTATCCTTTCATGGATGACTTGAATGAGGTTTACCATGATTTTTTGGACTATGAGGAGTTGGGTGTTCCTTTTAAAAATTGCTCCTTCCATCAAACAGCAAGTGCTATCACCAAACCAAACTACCCAACCAAAGGGAGAAAGGGACGCAAATCAAAGGCTGAGAAGCTCTGGATTGAAGGCAAAGATGGTGTAGATGAAGGAAAGCAATGGACAATGGAAGCCCTCCTTTCTAGGAGTATGCGGAAAGCAAAGGCCAAGAAGGCCCTCTAGGATACGCCTATGGAGGTAGAATTTTTATGTATTGTGGTTGATGGCCGAATGGTCTCCAAATTTTTTGACATTGGGTACTCTCTTTTGAATTTTCTTAGGGTGATGTAGGTTTTTTCTCCATGCCATTTTGTGCTCCCCACTCGTGGGTTTGTATCAGGCTTTTCTTTTTGTGCTTCCCATTCTTGGGTTTGAAGCTATCTCTATTTTTATTTGTTCATTTTATGGGTGCTGCTCCACACACAGCGATTAACTTAGCAAAAAAAAATTACTAGATTAAAATAAATAATTTATTGTATTACTATTCAAACCACCAAAAAACAATTGCCAATAGTGGCATGGTGTGATTGTTGAAATGTTGTGTTGTTATTCTTGCCATCAAGGTTCAAACCCCATTGGGGTGGAATTGTTGTGAATTTATATTGGGGATGAGGTCCCCTGTTTGTGACCTCACCAATTTATAGCTTCAGGGCAAAAGCATTTACCCCTCTTAATAATATATATATAAACCACCAAAAAACAATTAAAATAGTTGCCTATTACAATATAAAATTATCTTAAATAGAACATTATACCTTAAAAATATCTGCAAACCTAAAATTAGAGCTAATCACAAAAAAATCTAAATCAATATTGAAAAAAAATATGCTTAAGTAGCACTCGACCCCTCAAAATCATCACAAACAGCAAAATATAAGATATTATTCACACAGCAAAACTTCTGGAAACTAATGTCAAATGATAGCATAAAAGCCAGCCCTAAATTCGTAATTAGGGCATATCCATGCTTATTTCATCCTTAATTCTTCTACACATTCTGTCACATTAAAAGGGCAAATCCGTCACTATTCATCCCACAAAATGCCATCACATTTAAAGGGAAATTTTGTCACAGCTTATCTTGAAAATACCCTCGTATTTGAAGGGTGAATTTGTCACCGTTTATCCCATAGCAGCAAAAATCATTTGGGAAAAAATCAGCAAACCAAAAGTACAAGATTTTTTGAAAAAATCAGATTTAAAATAACGTAAAAAATTGTAGAAAAAGAGACAAAAACTACTTTTTTAAAAATTTAAGGGCATTTTCATTTCATAGAAATATAGAGAGCAAATAAAATAGAGAGTTTAACCCATGTATTGTAGAAAATAGGATTTTGCTGTTTATATTCATATCGCTGAATGCATTGCATTGCACAAAGCATACTTCATAGTGCATAAATAATAACTAGATGGTTATAGTTGACAAAATTTCAATTACAATATGGTTATATGATTTGTACAATGTCAACCTATAAACTAAGTACAAAGTTCCAAAAAATCAAACGTAGCCAATGATTCTTGCTACTACAAATAGATCTATTCTAGAGTGTTGTAGGTCCTGATGATGAAGCTCCTGGTTCAGAGCCTCTCCTTAAATCATTCAACCTCATGAATATCCAAGTTGGCCTCTAGGATCTCAAAATCCTAATGCTCAAGAAAGTCATTAAAAAGACAGTTTTCCTTTGTTGAGCGGACATCATAAATTAAAAAACGGAAATCAACTGGTTCATATTTGTGATTTTACAATACTTGTAATTTCTAGAACAGTGTCAAAGAGAACTATATGAAGAGTGTGAAAGGGAAATTATATGACAAAGGAAGCAATTGCAAAGTTCAACTTAATAGGTTTTGAATCAAAGAGCTCAAGATAGAGTAATAGACAATGTTATTGAAACAGAATCTTAAATCTCAAAAGACCATAAATGATATTGAAATGTTCTCATTGATAACTATTTTAGCAGATTTGTAAAAGAGTAAAGGGAGTGTTAAATATTTTTCCATTAGATAATAAAGACTTGCTAGTACAAAGGAAGAGAGCAAACATTTGAGCCACAATTTTAGCTATTATTATTCAACTAAATTTTTCGTGATTTTGCGTATACGTGGATGGAGTTAAAAACATTGATAGACTTTGAATTGAGAATTTGAGAGATTATAAGTACAAGTTTCAATGGAAAATCAAAGCACGAGGAACATTCCCTTTCAATGGGACAGTTGTTGAAATCTATTTGGATCGTTAATGAGAAAATATATGAGGCCTGCTTCGAGAGAGATCAAGATAAGCACATAGGACTAGGGCATGAATTCTCTCAAGGCATGTATTAGTTTGTCTGGTACCTATTTAACATGCATGAATGCTACACTGTATATGTCTAAAGCATTCATGTACTGCTATTGTACTCCTTGCAAGCCTTCTGTACTTCCATGTATATGACAATCCTAAATGGAATGTAGTTCCCTAAGAAGTGCAAGGCATGCATTTAAGCAGTGAGTTTCACCAATTAACAAAGCATTAAGCCTGCAAAATATATAGGAAACTTAAAAATTAACCAAAACGATCCTTCATTTTGATATAAAATACTGCTACAGTTCATTTTTTCAGCACTACAAGATGATTTTTATCTTTCCAATAGGAACCATTTTGCTTCCGGATCCACAATGTCTATATGTTGTTATGTATATACTTATGCTTCCCAATTTATTAACAATTGTTACTACCCTTCCCGCTTGTCATTAAAAATTGATGTCCCGTGTCAAATTGAAGCTCCAAATCATCACTTTGTTAGCCTCTAAAACGGAAATTTGTCCCAACCTAATCTTGATAATCTAAACCACCTTGGTGTTATTCTTTTGAATAGTCATCAACACAAGAATTTCAAGAAAACAAACGTCTTTAGGTAGATATCAAGCCAATAGAGTTTCATTTCAATTTAATATGGCTTTCTATATTTACTTTCAGAAAGTACTCTTATAAGGTTCATATATGTTAAAACAATAAGATAGAAACCTTACTTAGTATTTATGATATTGTCTACTATTTCCCACTGAATTGTATCTTTGATTTCTATATATGAAAAGCATTACTATGAGCATAAGGCAAATGACGCTAGTGTGGAATATGGAGAAAAAAGCAACACATCTCTTAACCATTCCATGTTAATGTCCTTAACATCAAACATAGAAGCATACCAAGGAACATGTCTCTATTTTAATGTCCTTAATATCTATAAGAAATATACGTGCATTCAAGGTCGCCTACTTGTGATTTGCCTCAGCAATCTGATGAAATCTAGCGAATCTTTGATTGTGAACCATGTCCTGACAGCCAGCACTCAATTTTGTGCTAAAAATCAATTAAATAATGATTTTGTGTGGTTAGGGATTCATGATGAGTTGGTTGGGCAATTTTTTCACGGTTTTTATGTGACTTTTACGCGATTTAAACTTAAAAATCGTTGAAAATCATGCAGATTAAATCAGGATTTTTTGGGGAAAAATTGGTTTCGACCAAAGATATTTTTTAAATCGAGATTTTTGTGACTTTTTGAGGATTTATGCTTCTATGGTTTATCCTACAAATTGCCCTAATCAATTGACTGCAAATCACTCCTAAGACGGACAGTAGGAAATCATTATGTATTCCAACAGCAAACAATAAAGTTGTCTAATTCAACAATAAATATTTTAACCAGCAAATTTGAACAAATTTTTAGGGTCTGAATTTGATTCACCAAATTTTGGTTTTTTTTCTTTGAAATTCAATAAACTTTGTGACTCAAGTATCAAGGGATGCTCAACTGTTCATCTCAAAGAGTTCTTGGTCCAAATTTTGTGGGATCGCTTGGTTTCATATAACCAAAATGAATGATGCCATCTGCTTTAGAGTATACAAAACACTCCTTTCTATCAAATATGTACCATGTGCAGATATAAATGGCCCGATAGGACTTCCATTTAATGGCAGTATTGTAATTTTGCACAATCCATGGCTTTGGATTCTTGCAACTTTACTGGAAGTTCATTCTTTACAAATGCAATCTTGTGTGAGAGACCATTTTATCTACTTGCAAGGAAAAATCAACCATCTAATGCAATTAAATTATTAGTGGCAAGCAAATGTTTCCACTAAGATACCTTTGAAATTTAAACAACATATTTTGAATACAGGTCATATATCAGCATCAATGAGTAACCTCTTAAGTCTTCCAACCTCTTAATGGCAATTCAAGGATATAGTTTACTATTCCGGCTATGTTATTGGGTTCTTCCAAAACCCATCCCCCCTACTCATACGCGTCTGGTTCGGGATTGGTACATCAATGAGTTCGCCTAGGGTGTTCAAGCAAGGCCCCCAGTGAACCCAAGTGGACCCATGGGGCACCCTAAAGAGAAAACAAAACCAAGATCATTTTTTAAAACATTTCTATAAACAAAAAAGTGTCAAATACCTATGTTCGCCCTTATGTAATAAAACTGTGAAAATGCTATGGGTCGTGATGGCTTGTGTAGATTCAAACGCCTTAAATTTTGGACTTGGTGACAAGGGCTTTGCCCCTTGACTGCCCCAAATCCCACAAGAGGCACTACCCCTCAACCCCATCGAGTTCTCCATTCCCAAACCCCCACTAGTTGCTCTCCCCAAATCTAGTCCCTTGGTTCCCTTAGTTTAAGTGCAACCAACTGAGTGCCAAAGAAATTGCAGATTCAATCTTTGTGCGCTCCAACTTGCATCTCATCACATAAAATACTTGATTACAATGAGGGGGTGATGAGGAATTGGGATCTAACTCTTGTGTGTGCTGATTTAGACATTAGTGTGGACTTGTTGCAATCACTTTAGATGAGCTAGCTTGTACATATGACATGGCTAGTGGAAGTGGCATTGTAACTAATTGTAGTTCAAATGAAATTGAACCAAATGTTGACTTTGATGCTATCAATGAAGAGCAATATGAAGATTATTGAATATTGAGTGTAATTTTCATTTTGTGTTTGACATTTCACAAATCATAAAATTATGAATTTGAGTATTTTCATTTTTCCGAACTATGAGGTATTTAAATATTTTGTTTATTAGCAATTATGAGTGTCATTGTTTTAAATTTTATGATTTTAAAAAATTTAATATATATAGAGACGAACCCATACCTTTACCCAATGGGGAAAAAATTGTTGTACGGTGGTACCCAACCTGGTACTTGTACTTGTTCTTGTATTGGTACCGACAACTTAGTATTCCACTAATGAGTAAAATACTAAAATCCTTCTAATCTCTAGAGAGTTGTAATGTCCCCACCTAAACCTTTAAAAAATTCAAATTAAACTTTGTTTATATTTGTAGGCCTTAATTGCTAAGCATAAATTGATGAAGATACTAGGTGGCGGCAGATTTCTATAATGTGGCGAATGGTAGCATGAATCATGGGAGTTATTCATACACCTGCAATTTTCTAAAATAAAAGATTAAAATGATAATTAATGAAAAGCCAAGAGACATATGAAGGGTTAGACTATTGAAGCAAAAGGTGTATATAAGGAAGATAAATCAAGGAAATGAAGGCAATTCAGAAGATATATTATTTATTTATTCCCTTATGAAGTATGAATTAAAGATTCAGCAATCTTGAGAACGAAACCCCTCCAAGATCAGAAATTCAAGGATGAAAACCCTTAATTTCTTTTGTCATGTAGTGGACAAAAGCCCCTAACTTTGGCAGAAATATTTCAAGTCATTAATACAAAAAAGATAGCTGCAAATTGGATAAGTATTACAGCAGAGACTCATGAATAAGTTTTATATTTTCAAATTTATATTATAAGCTTTAAAGCTGAAATATATATTAATCAAAATTATAAATTAAGGATAAATTAATATTTATATTTAATCATGCAATTATTATTGTAAGCATGTGATATTTATTTAAAGTAAAAATAAGGAAATTTTAGAATGGGACATTACAAGAGTTTGTATTTTGCCTTACCAAGGCCTTAACTTCAACTCTCTCAAGACTCTGTTTCTAAGATGCCAAACATGCAATGCACAATCATTGTCAAGTTTGTTATGTGCATGATAAAGCTCGACCTCTGCATCTTGCTTAGAATTGAAGAAAATAAACTAGGCAAGCACAATTTAAAGAGAAACATTCCATATACTATTTATAATTATATATTTATAACCAAAGGAAAGCATTTGACTCATTTATTACACTTCTAATGACTTGAAAAGCTAGTGGATGTACTTTATTGCTGCTAGATTATCTTCGACCATCAATACAAATATTGTCATCAGAATTGCATACCTGCGTCTATGAGACAATGGCGATCGTATTCGACCAGCTGGACTTCCCCTTATCCTTCGTGGAGAGGTCCTGTCAAGAAATGATACACTTCTATGATCATGGAAGGGAAGCATTGACCAAAGAATAAGTATCAATGTTATGAATGCAAACAAAACAAAAAGAAAAGTCATATTATGTAATTATACCTGATTGGTGAACGATTCCTACGACGGAATGGTGGTGAAGAATTCCGACGAGGAGGTGAAAGCGGACGACGACGTGGTGGTGAATCTCCTCGACGACGAGGAGATTCCCCTCGTCGGTTTATTGGGGACCTTCGCAATGGCGAACGAGATTTCCGACGAAGTGGAGGAGCTACAAGTTAGGCATCAAAGAACAACTAGTGCTTAAAAACACATAGTCACAATGAAAATGGATCACAACGCTTAAATTATTTGACAGCATCCACGAAAAACATTTTTGCAGCATACATTCCCTGTGACGCACAGCCCCATCCTTTACTGCATCAGGAGCAGCATTATCTCTTGTTGAAATCTCCCGTTTAGGAGGGGGAACAACTGTTCTTGGAGGTGGTGATGTTCTTGTTCGTTGAGGGAGTGTAAATCGGGCAGTAATAAAATTTCCATCAACCTGGCCCTGAATAAAATAATGAAAAACAATTAATCAATCTTAACAAAGAACCAGAACAAAAGCTTGATTATCTCATGTTGCACTTACAAACTTTATGGTTACAAGTATTGACTTCAGTGATTCTAACACATTTAAAATTATTATGTGTACAATGAGAAGACCAGTACTTACCCCATTCATATGAAGAAGAGCTTTTTCTGCATCAGATCTTGTCTTGAACTCTACATAGCCATAACCCCTGGGCAATTGAACCTTTAATAAAAGGTATTACAATTAATTAAATACAGAAAGGAACATCTAACGGTACTAAAACACCACTATATTTGAAAGCAAACCAAACTAGTAGACAGCATAAAAACTCAGTTTAAAAAAGAAAAGTTGTAAACTTACAACACGGTCCATTGACAGTTCTACATTTACCACCTCGCCAAAGTTACCTGACAGAGTTAAGAAAAACTTTGAGCATGTCTGTGTAATCCTCTCAAAAGAAGGGAACTGAAGTCCCCAGAGATAGATATGTGGAGCATGCCTCCAAAATATGTTTTGAATCATCAAGTATGCCACAAGTTTTGAATTAATCGATCAACAGACTAAATCTTCCAAAGATCCAAGAGAGGCAATTATTTGCAACATTTGAGAAAGGTTTCAAGTAAGAAGGAAGGCAATAAACTTCAGAAGTTTTATATTTCAAAAGTGATTTGTAAAATAATACTCTCAACAGAGATGAACATCAGCATGAGCTAAACAAGAACAGGATTGTTCTGAATAGTAGGAAATACGAGCAATGGAATATCTAGCATTTGCGTTTATTGTATACATTAGTTAGTATACAGCCATAGGCCCAATTTTCTTATCAATATAGCAGATTTGCCTCTCACCAATATGACTGGATTGAGTGTGCTAAAACCATTTTAATGTGTTTTATCAGTCCTCTAATGCAACCAAAATACTTGGACTGTGAAAACCAATTTTCAAACCAAACTATCTTCAAAAATTGCATCATTGTGAAATACAAAGTTTTATCTAATTTTCAAGTTTCATTATTAAAAAAAAAAATCACCTATTTTTCCACTGATTGAGAAGTGGAGTATATCTATACAAGAAAATAATACATGAATAAATCTCTCTATATAAGTTTCCTTCCACTAAGTATCATTTACGACAATCACCCTCGGATGTTACAATATATGCATTTAAACATTAATGCAAGAATTAAGGTGGTCTCATTCAATAAAGAAAAACACTCCTTTCTCTTGATTAAACATAAAATGATGTTTCTATTAGACATTTGTGTTTTGTATAAGATAATAGTCAAATGAGAATTTGAGCATATGAAACTTCAATAGCATACAAAAAGGCTTTGTTGAGGTACAAAACATGAACAAAAAATATCTAAGGTTAAGTAAAAATGGTCTCCTTGTTCTGACAAAATTATCTAATAGTAATACCCAAGAGACATGCTAGCTTAGGTAGGTAATAAAACTATCATTATCTTTACATATATACATATTTCTAGCAATTATGGAGAATCTAGGAGGTTTTTCAATTCAAGTAAGGAAACCAGATTAGAAGTTTGGCAAACAAGTGGCAAAACTTTTATTTCACAAACCAAATATGTCAAGAGTTTGCTCAACAAATTTAAAATGACAAATTGCAAAATCTTGTCTACACATATGGAGAAAGGGCTGAAGCTTTTAGCCAAGAGTGACTCTAAGACTACAAACTAGTGAGGAGCTTAATATACCATACAACCATTAAACCTGATTTAAGCTACACTATGATTTTCATTTCCTAATTCATGACAACACCAAAGATAGAACATTGGACTACAACAAAGAGGGCATTGAGATATGTGAAACAAACACTCTACTTCGCATTATGTACAACAGAAGCAAATACCTTAGTTTGTGTGGATTTACAAATTCAGATTGGCTAAGTTATGTGGATGATAGAAAATCCACTTCTAGATATGTTATCAACTTTGGCATAAACGCAATTACATGGACCAGCAAGAAGCAGCATGCAATAGATCTTTCATTGACTAAAGCAAAATATCAAGGAACAATGAAAGGAGCGTGGGAGGCAGTTGGCTCGAAAGGATGCTTTCGGACATGAAGATGCCACAAAAGAGTCTACAACCCTATTTTGTGGCAATCAAAGGGTGCTCAAACTTGCCAAGAATCCAATCTTCCATAGCATACCAAGCTTGTTGAAATACATTGTCATTTCATTAGACAACTTGTAGAAGATGTATCTAGTATGGTGCAGTATTGTCCAATAGAGGAGCAAACTGCAAACATTTTTACCAAGTCTTCAAGTCCTTGCAAATTTGTAAAGTTCCAGATTAAGTTTAGTGTAGTTAGTAGATTGACCATTCAACGTGGGTCTTAAAATAATATTGAATAGTAATGATCAGTTAATTATTAGATGTACGCTTTAATAAAGTCATTCTGACTTTCTAATAAACCTTTATTAGAAGCCTTCCCTTCTTTTTTACATAATGCAATATCCTGGTTATCTTTATGTGCTCAATTTCCATGATAGAGAAGTTAAATACATTGGAGCTGGTGTTCAGTGCAATATCTCAAACTTATGGCTTTCAACCTTTAATCAAGTCAAACACACTATTGGAGAGGTTAACTACATTGGAGCTAGTGTTCTTTGCGATATCTCAAACTCAACCTTGTACATCTTAAGAACATCCAATAATTCCTAAAATTTACCAGGCATTTACACTATTTTTAAATTTTTAAGATAATTATTTTTCTACCTGTGATCATTTGCATATAATGGTAATATAAAGGTCCAACTGTTGTCCAGAGATAACTTTGGACTACTAACATTATTACAGTATAAATTATTTAAAATTTACTGTTACAAAAAATCATGCAAGATAGGTTATATAATATGGCTTTCAGTCTTTAATCAAGTCAAATACATTATTTAAGAGGTTAAATACAGTTGGCCACCACAATATCTTAAACTATTTTATAAGATTATCTAATAATTTGTAGGATTTACCAAGCATTTATACTAGATTTCTAGTTCTCATTTATCTGCCAGTAAACATATACATGCAAATAGCCTTGATTTCTATGGATAAACATAGACAGGCTCCCTTACAAATACCCCTAAAAATTTTGCAGGAGATCTACAAGCTGTGGCTCAATTTTGGATTGCCTTCACCTGGTGCAGCGAGATGATCATAGCATGAAATGGGTATCTTATGTCTTATTTTCTGGTATATCAAGGACTGAAAGTTTAATATTTTCTTTATTTTATATGCTTCACCACATTATTTGTTTGAGGGGCCCACTAATAAAGCCCCTTTTATTTACTGAAGAAAACTAAATAATTTTCAGAACAATGGTAACTACTAAAGACCAATGAGAAAATCAAATCCTGATTTAACATTATAATTTATCAGTGAAAAGGCAAGGCAAACCAGATCATATCAATGAATTTGAAATTTCTTACTGAAGATCTCTTTCAGGTGAGCTTCATTCACATTTCGAGACAGATTGCCAACATGAAGTACCACCGACTCTGGCAGTGGAGATGATTTCCTGAAATTAAATATTAACATGTCAGAAAATGAACATTGTAGAAACAAATAAAAAAATTAAGAAATTTCATTTCCTATAAGATAAATGACATGTAGATAGAAATCAGCATGATAGTTTGGTTTGAATAATCAATGGAACAACAGGATCCTGAAAAAACTAATCAACAGAATCAAGGAAACACATTAAAAAATCATGGATACTGTGACAAATCATACTTATGACAGAATTTGTCATTATTCAAAAAAGTAAGAAAAATAATACATTATTGCAGAAAGTTGCACTCAAATTTCAATATGTTAATATGTTTGATTCCTGAAAACTCAACTTATATTGAAACATTTGCAAACCACTGACCTCATTTATATCTGCTTCACCTATCAAATACACTTGTTTTTGATGGAGAAAGGCATTTTTTACCAAAATGTGGATTATTCCTTCAGTCTGGATGCCACAAATGACTACAATCTTTTGTATTAGAATTATGCATGCCTGGCCCTTAAAGACCTGGCCTCAACCATTTGGAACTGCAGCTACCAAATCCAGCCAGATTTGTCCAATTTGATCTGAACTTTTAAATTCCTACAGAAATTTCAAATTTTTTCATAATTCCGGATATCTAAGTTTTTTTGACATCGTGGATAAATCGAATGTTTTGAACCTAGTAATTATGTTTGTAACTTTTCATTGGGACATGTACACCTTGAATAAGGGCTGTCTTTTCCATTAAAAATACCCAGGTCTGGTGCCTGAAATCGTAGCCTTGATCATTTGGAACTTTGCAACCCGCCAAGGACAGGACTTGGGTTGTTTTTTATGGCAGGCACTCCTCTTTTCCACTGGACCACATTCAATTGACCAATTCCTTTCTTCCGTTTCTAGATGCATCAATAGGATGAAGCATATGAACCACTTGATCAAATAGTAAATAAAATATTATTCACAAAGTTTGTGGGTACTTTGAGGTGTCGTATTGGAAACAAGTGTGTCAAAATAATAGGAACTTACAAAGTGACTGAAGCAACTAAAATTTAACAGATATGACTTTCTACTAGAAAGTACCTATAAAAATCATGTGAACAGTGATACTTATGAAATATGAAAAAAGATCAAAACTGTGATCATATGTTACATATTTACATTATATGAGTTGATCCACAGTTTACCAAATTAGGGAAGTCTAAACACAATGTAAAGTTTAAGTGAAAGGAAAAAAGCACCTTGTGGGTGAAGACTTTCTAAGCTGTTCCGGTGGTGGTGTACGAGCTCTCCTTGCAGCTGCTACTGGACTTCTGCATATCAGATTGACCAGTGTGAATCATTACATAAAACTTAATTGCAACTCCAAGAAAAGTATGCTCTTGCATGCCAGCCAAAATCAAAAAGCTAAATGGCAAAGTTTTACTAATGTGAAATTATGCAGGTTATGGATGAAGAGCACCAGGTGCACACACCAAAAACTTGTGAGCGCAAAATAGGATACAATTTTAGTATATGTGTGTATTCATTACTTACAAGAAAAAACAGAGAATGCAAAACAGTTCTATAGCTCTGGGTACAGACAGTGATGCACATTGAGTGCATGTATTTACCCAATGCATCCTTTTCTGAGGCTACATGCATGCATTTGTTAACAGTATTTGAGGGCCAAAGAAACAGATATAGTTGTTTATTGGTTGTGAATTTAATCAAAAATATCTAACTTTCTAAGGTAACTGTATTTATTTTTGCTAATTGAGATGCCGCATATAAGCCTGGAAGAGATCCAACTAGTAGTTAACTACCAAACCAAAGAAAAGCACTTGAACTCGTGAAACTTGTGCATTCAAATGAACATGACACAGAACTTATATTAAATGCTTGTAAATGCCTAATTAACGAGCAATCTACAAAGTAGATCTGCTAGTGTAAATGGTTGGCATCATATTCCATAAATTCTATGTTACCGGGTTCTTCTATTTTACCCCTGGTTCTGGTCCTGGTTCTGGTCTTGGTTCGCTCCTAGTTCGGGTACTCGTTTGGTTCGCCTGTGGGTTCGACCAGGGTCCTTCATTTTTGGGCCTGGTTCGCCCAGGCAGGACCCAAGAGAACCCAGACAGAACCCAGGCGAACCAAGACAGAACCCACATGCCTAGGCATCCAAAAAGTTGTTTTTTGAGCATTTTTTTAATGTTTTATGGAGTTTGACTTTGACCCACGCCCAAGAGAACCCTAAAAGTGACCTCTAAATCACTCTAAACACCTTAACTACCTCATTCTTATTCATTTGTTTTGCAAACAAGCATTTTCATCCCAAGAGGCTGAGCTTTCATTTTTGCTTGTTGGATTGAAAGCAGATTGTGACACAACTTTCTTTTTTCAAAAATTGTTCTGCATCATTGTGGAGCTATATTAAGCTACCAATCTCAAGACCAATGTAACAATGATACAAAATAATGTTTGAGACTGCAAGGAGACATCAAAATGGCTAGTGTACTAAACAAATTCTTATGATTTCTGAAGAATGCTGATAACTCTACTCAGTTGGCTTCTTTTTTCAAAATCATACAAATTGAACCCTTTTATCAATAGACTCTGTATATCAAGCTACCACAATTCAAGTTTCAACAATGAATATTTATCATGCATGTTTTAAATGGCATTCAAGCTTATGGTGGTTTTGTTGTTTATATGATGTTATGTGATATTCTAATCCTAATTCATGCTTCTAGGCTGCATATATATGTTTTTTGTACTAACGAACCCAAAACAAACCGAACCCACCCCCCAAAAAATTTAGCCAAACCGGTGAACCGAACCCCCGAACCCAAACCCAAACCCAAACCGGAACCGGAACCGGTAACTTAGCATAAATTCATCGCTTATAGTCTTACAGATTATCCACATCAAACAATTAACAGGTAATTGAATGAAAAAAAGGCAATGATCAGGAAAAATGAAAAAGAATGGAGCATACTTTTCCCAGCATGAAAGTGTGCAGTATATCTACATTCAAGTAAACATAGATCTATCTAAGGCCATCTAGAAAAAATTATCTATATTTAGATCTATATAGATACTTTTTCTTGTCCATATAGATAAAAGAAAATCCACATGCCAGGAACCAGATTTGTACCGATGCCTCAAGGATTTTCTGTCCTCTGCTCTACCAACTGAGTAATCCCAGCTCTTCTCCATGTATAATTCTAGCACGGAACCTGAGCTTATGCCAACTAATAAGACAGGAGAAAACAAAGCTTTTCTTTTGAAGATAATCCTGATTTTGGTCACCATTTGAAAAATTGAGAACAATTGCATAATTTCAACTAAAATTTTCATGAACTTGAAATACATGGGGAGCTGTGAATATTTATATAACCTTTGCTTCTTCCTACAGATATAAAAAAACTCCCCCAGCTAATGGAACCAGTGTGCTCAATCACCCAAAGATTGTTGGTATGCAGAGAAAAAAGAGAAGTCCATCGTTGAACTTAAAAATATTAAACTTGGATTTGGATGATGCCTCAAGATTTAACTAAGGCCCATCAGAGCAAATCCTCACAAGTGAATATGTGTATGTTAAAGTAATGTTTGCACTTGATTTAGGTATAAATCATATAAGCATGGCTGAAGCAGAAGCCCTCCTCAGAGGGATAAATTTGGTTCTCAATAACAAGTTATAAATTTGGTAGGAGACTTGGCTTTCATCATAAATTGTACTAAGATGGGTAATGTTATACTCCAAAATTAGAACTAGACGCTTTTCAAAGGAAATGGATAATCTCAAGAGTACCCTTGTGAGTATCCCTTTATTCACGTCCATTAAAACTTGACAAAAGATAGATCAAAGTCATAACCCTTGCTAAGCGTTGCACTCGGTCTGGGTAAAGAGAGAAGCATGGTTAATCACTCAGGATAAACTCGAGAAAACTCTGTAGCTTTGTAATGGATTGTTAGACCAACTCTGGAAGCAGCCCAATTCAGGTAGAAGTTATTGTAGCTTTAAAGATGTTGAAGGTCAGAAGGACTAAATATGCTTATAAACACCAATATCAGTTAAGGCTGTCATGATCATAATTGTCATAGCAGATTGATATACATTCATATTAATACTAGTTTGGTAGACTTGCGATCTTTTATTCAAGTCATTCTATATGGCAGATTTGTCTCAGCTGGCACATGCAACCAACAAGTTGGCAATCATAGGGATCAGGGAGCTGACTTTTGAAATCCTTTACGTTCTTCAAGTTAATAATCTCTGCTAGCCAACTGCTTTAGAGAGCTTGGAGTTTCCTATCTATAATTGTCTATTTGTACTGGAAGATGAAAAAGCCAAATAGGATGAGCTCAAGTGCCTACATCTTTGGGGTTTTAATTGTGGAAACCCATGTTCAAATCCCCAAGAGACACATTACATGCTGAAATGTACAAATGTTGAATGTTGAATTGAGTGAACTACCACATCAAATTTTGGTTGTGGCATGCCACAACACAAGGGGCGGGATGCAAGTCTATTGTAAATTTGACAGAATAGATACCTCTTAATCATAGCATTTAAACCAAAGTAGAATTTCCCAATCAAAACAAAGAAATGTAACATGGAAAGACTACCAGAGGTAAGAGACAAAAGCCTTAGAAGGCATTAAAACAGGAAGAGGTCAAGGTTAGTGGGTTCAAGGAGAAGCACCCATTGCAGCCCACTATAGTGCTAGAGGGCTTAGTTAAGGAGAATCATAGGATGTGGACCCTCATGCCATTAAAGGACTTGGTAAAGAGACAGTGCCCAACAAAGCCCTTGATTTTATTTTCTGTGCCAACATTCTGCACCACATGTTCTATCTTAATGCTAACTAACAGCATTCATGTCAAACAAAAGCCAATATGACACCCAGTGCGAGTCAATGCCGCCACACTAAACATTGCATGAACTTCCTTGTAATGATCAGAAGATGAACTGGTTTACCTTACCCATCAGTCATCCTTCTCTATGCAACATCTCTTGTAATTATTTTGTATATATTATGGTATTGGGACTGGCTGGGCCTCACCAAGACTTGTGAGAAGGCAAACCCAGTGAGTCCATGGCTCCAACTGCCAGAACTGCCAAGTCTTGCGTCTGGCCTCGTGGGTCAACAGGGACTAGCAAGTCTCGACACAGAACTCAGAAAGTCCACAAGGTCAATGCCCATTATTAAAAAAACATTAAAAATAGCTCACTTCAATAATTAAGAAACAAGCATATCAATTATCAAATGTAAACTTGAAAGGCCATTACTGACTAAAACACATTTCATTTGCTCTTTTGACCATTTTCACTTGCCCGTTTGCATTCAAACTGTTTTCACTCAATCAGAAGATGAACTGCTTCAACTTACCCATCATTCATCCTTCTCTATGCAACATCTCTTGTAATAAATATGTATATACCATAACCATAGTATTGGGACTTGCTCTCACCTAGACCAGTGAGTCTAGGTCAAAGGCGAACCCAATGAGTCTATGGCTCCAACTCACTGACTCACCAAGCCTCATGTTTAACCTCAAGGTCTATACAGAGTCAGACTAACAAATCCAAATGTAGGATTCAATGACCAGCAATGACACTTTAAAAATCATGAAAAAAAAACTCTTCAACAATTTGAATGAAAAACACATCAAATGTAGACTTAAACAGCCATTAATAATTAAAACATATTTCATTTGCTCTTTGGAACATTTTTACTTGCCCATTTGCTTTCAACTGTTTTCACCTAATCAAAAGATGAACTACTTCACCTTACCCATCACTCATCATTTTATATGCAACACCTCATGTAATAAATATGCATATACCATAGTATTGGGACTAGCCAAGACCTCGCCTAGACTTGTGAGTCTAGGTCCAACGCGAACCCAAAGAGTCTATTGACTCCAACTCACAAATTCACCAAGTCTCATATCTAGCCTCACAAGTCTAAAGAGACTAGCCAATCTAAATGTAGGATTTAACAAGAACACACAAAAGACATCCATACTTAAAACATTGAAAAAACGTAAGTTATTGGTTCATTTTTGGGTTCGGATACAGGTACGAGATTCTGGTACGCGGATTCGTTCAAAAAAAATTGGGGTTTGGGTACGTTAATAAAAAAAGTGAAACACATCAAATGTAAACTTAAAAGATTCCTAAGGACATTATCAACTAAAACACATTTCATTTACTCTTTTGACCATTTTCACTTGCCTAATTTGCTTTCAAACTATTTTCACCCTACTTGGATATCATTTTAATCTTCAACGCAATTAAGTATTCATGTGCAAGGAGCTGATAGGATTCAGTTGGTAGTGGATTTGTAACTTCCAAGAAGGAGCTAATATAAGGCCCTAGATTTGAGCTACATATTTCTAATTTCCAACTTCAAGCATATAGTAAAGGTATGTTGAAAATCTACAATGTTTGCCTCAAACTAACTTCTTTACATTTTATAGCTACTTTTTTTCAAAATTTCAGTTTTGTAGATTGTAAAATAATAAATATAAAACCTAAAAAGAAAGAGAATAAGTTGAAACCGTAGAGTTATGCTGTTTTAATTTTTCCTTGTATTCTTGCTTTTATTTTTCTTATCCTTTTTTAAAAGTTTTTGTTGCAATTTTTTAGCTTTGTTGCTTGCATTTTTTAATTAACCCTTACTTCTTTCCTCTCCATGGTCAAGGGTTTTTAATTCTTAATATGCCTAAACCATATGTCAATTGCAGAAAAAGGGCAGTTGTTTTGCAAATATAGCTATGTGGAGTTTCTAGAAGGAGGCATTAATCATCTCAAATACCTTGCCTACAAAGCTACATGATGTTTCCTTATGCCCAAATGTTCAAAGTAAGGTTGTAAAAGAGATGACAATACAGTTGGATACCTCCTTAGAAAAGAAGGAACAAAGATTAAGATAAAACCAACAAATAGGTGCAACTTCCATTACTCCAATGTATGGAAGTGGAAGTCGATCGGATTCTTTTAGGATTGAGCCTAGAGTTCACAGGTTAAAGAGTTGGGTTGTTCCACACACTACTCTCCATCACCAATCACCATTGAAAGTATAAGTTGGAACATAGACAACCACATAATGGCAAGGAAAGTAATAGGCAATTTTTGGTATTTTTGCAACATATCCTTCAATGCAACAAGGTAACATTTTAATTTTTCATGTCTCATTTTCATAATAAGTTTTTAATTATTAGTTTCATAGTTTTGTTAAGGCTATATATTTTTCAATTTGTTTTCTAGATGCTGGTTTATATTTTGAGGCTTTACATTCCCCTATTGGCAAGCAATGATTGATGCAATTGTTGTAGCTGGTTGAGAATTCAAATCCCCTTTTGTTAATGATCTTTAGGACCCACCCGATCCAAATATCTGCTTTGCGAGGAGGTTCGAACAGATGGGAGCTAACGGTCAAAATGGCGAAGCTGCACTGACCAAGGTTTCTCCAAGCCTACGACCAGTTGGTAGAGTGTTGAAGGAGTCGGGCGAAGATGTCCAAGGCAACGCCATCAATCACGGGAGGAGGGCTTGCTCTGGAAATGGCACGCGGGACTTGCAGAAAGTGCATTTTGCAGGGGAGAAAAGCCCTTTGGTGGCTGGTGGCGGAGATCTATCAAAGCGTAGAAGCCAACAAGGAGGTCTTCCTACGGCCTGTGGCTCAGGTGCATGCGGAGGGGAGAAGGTTTCCAAGGTGCGCCAGAATGTGGAAACCCAAATGGGGCCTTCACAATCTGTGAAGCCATCTGACAAAATTTTAAATGAAAGGATTGAAAGGGTTTCGGGCACACTTCCAACATCTAGTTCAATCACACTAGATTTAGATGTTGAGCTTGAACAAGAGGTCTTTTTCAATGAAAATGTTTTTTCTGGTCTGGGTTTGATTGGCAAATTCAGAGGTTTTAGGCCAAGCCTGTTGGATTTGCATCAATGGATTTCTCAGCAATGGTTAAATGTTTTAGATGGGTATGTCCAAATTTACCCAATGGCTAAAGGTTTTTTTTATTGTTGTCTTTGAAAAGGAGCAAGATAGAAAGAAGATTCTCTATGATTACCACTGGGAATGGAAAGAAAAATACCCATTGTTGTTAAAGCCATGGCACCCGGCTTTTAATCCAACAACCGAAGTTTTTGTAAAGGCTCCAATTTGGGTGAGGCTTCCCTATTTTCCATTACATTTTTGGTTTGATTCTTGTTTAGAGGCTGTCGGAAATTCTTTAGGGAATTTTTTAATGGTGGACGAAGGGTCTTCAAACCTGCTGCACTCAACCTATGCTCGGATTTTAGTGGAAATGGACATTTCAAAGGCACCACCGGAAGAGATTCGGTTAAATACTTCGAAAGGTTGTTGGGTGCAGCCCCTGGATTATGAGGGGATACCGTTTAGGTGCAGGGTTTGCTTTCAACCTAGGCATTTGGCTGTTCAATGTGCCAAACACAAATCATTTAAATCAGCTTCATGGTGGAAAGATGTTGGTCCGCAGCACTATAAGGTGGAGAAATTGGCTACGAATCAAACAAAATCTCAGGAAAATAGCAGAGTGGTTTTGGACCAGGCTGGGACAACAGTGTTGGAGGAAGTTAGCAGGGAGGTTCAGCCTCAGAAGGATAATGCCCTGGTTCAAGAGGGGCAGCCATTTGAGAACTATGGTAATGTTGTTCTCAACGGAGGGGATAAGGAGGTGAACACCAAAGAATGGGCTGCGACTCCTGATTGTCGAGAGAAAAAGGGACTGTCGAGATCGCGAGAGAAAGATACAGTGATTTGCCAAGCTAATGATCAAAGCCTTCAAACAAATGGAGTTTTGGATGGTGGTATGAGGAGCCCAATTGAAAGGCCACTAGACTGGCAGAAGGCGGCTGCAAGAGTAGAAGAGAGTTGGCAAACAGTTAAAGGGAGGCATGCAAAGCGAGAAAGGAAGGAATCCTTTGCAATGGTGCTGAGATCCCAAGTGAAGAGATGTCCAAGTTGAGCTGCAATCTTGACCTGTTATTTGGTACCTTGGTTATGTTATAGGCTTTAGGCTTGCTTTCTCATGATGTATCTGGGCATGTAATATGGGTGGCCAATTCTTTTATGGAGTCTTGGCTAGCTCAGGGAATTTCTAAATGGAGTCTTGAATGGAAGTAAAAGGTTTTTAGTTAGGCTTGCTGGAAGATACACTTTGTAATTTGTTTTATCTCAATTTCAATAAAATCAACCTGTTACCTATCAAAAAAAAAATGATCTTTAGGACCCTTTTTTGACCAAGATGGTTGATGTACACTATCATTGAAGAGCAATAGGGTATCTATGTGAAGAAGGGTTGTATTATCATGTCAAATGGATGGATTGATAGAAAATATTGAACGCTGGCAGAATCTTCTTTAAGTCAATTGATGCTTCGAGGAATATAAAGAATGCAAATTATTTGTATGGTTTTTTAGAAAAAATAATTGGCAAAAATGGGGGTGGACAATGTAGTGCAAGTAGTCACCAATAATTCAACAAATTATGTTGCTGCAGGTTGACTACTAATAGATAAACATCTCTCCATTGATCTAATGCCGGAGGGCATTGGCAAACAAAATTGGACTAAACCAACTGTGGAGCATGGATTAAACATTTGTAAAAGCATTTATAACCATACTTGAGTAATCTCTTTAATGAGACAAAAAAAAGGGAGTTGATCCAACCTGGTGTCACTCAATTTGCAACCTTGTTCATCAACTTGCAATTTTTTGTAAGAGATTGTGAAAGCTTGTTTGAAGCAAATGTTTGTTAGTGAGAAGTTGTAATGTTCTCAATCAGACACATTGCAATATTTTATTACATTTTTCTGGTTTTATGAGACAAAATCAATCCAAACAGCAAGAACGGAAACTGATAACAATTTTCAAACCCTTATTTTGCTAATGTCATAAAACCATTAATCCTAGGAGGATCAAATGCTCAGTTCCAGAAATATAAATCCCTTAAGAATTCATTATATTTTATTGCAATGCTGATCAGAAAGTGCAGAGATGATAAACAGTAAAAATATAACTTTTATAGAATTTTTCTATCAATCACAGCTGCTGTACAGCCTAGGCAGAGGCACAGACTGCTGCAAAAAGTCAAAATTGCTAGAAACCCCTGTTTTCTGCTGGAAACTGCCACAAATAATATTTTATAAGTTTTCTTCAAAACCCTAGATAGTATGGTGGCTGGCTGAAGATGTACAGCTGGTTGGTGAAGTCCGATTTGCCCTTGAAACCCTTGCAAAATTGTCAAAATTGCTAGAAACCCCTGTTTTCTGCTGGAAAAAGTCAAAATTGCTAGAAACCCCTGTTTTCTGCTGGAAACTGCCACAAATGTTGATGTTAGTACAGCGTCGGTCTGCACTTCCCAAGAGAATTATATTAAATATCAACTAGAGCATGGGCCGACCCTATTTTGAGTTATATCATTTACTTGTTGACTGGCCGACTTAAGTTATATTTATTCATTTATTATTATTTGTATAAAGGCCGACCTAAATGAAGCGGCGCCAAGAAGATATATATACAAGGTTACTTTTGGTTATTACACACAATTCATATCATCAAGAAGTTCGCTATTATATTGAAGAGCAGATCAAATTCGCAGTCTTAGAAGAAGTTCATACTTGAACAGCAGATATCAAGTTCGCATTCCTAGAAGAAGTTCATACTTGAACAGCAGATCATCATCTCTGTAGCAGCAGTCCGAATTCATGTAAGAAGTCAGTTCTCTGTATTAAGAAGGAAGGCGAATACTTCAAACAAGCATTGGCCATTGTTGGGCCTGATTTGTAAGCAGAATTCTGTTATTGTATCACCATATATAAGAGAATCATTTGCTGGGTTTTTCTCCCTCAAGAGGAGGGTTTTCCCAGGGTATCTTGTTGTGTTCATTGTCTTATGTGTTGCATTTATATTGAATAATATATTATCTAATCTGATCTAAGAAACACTAACAACAAATAATATTTTATAAGTTTTCTTCAAAACCCTAGATAGTATGGTGGCTGGCTGAAGATGTACAGCTGGTTGGTGAAGTCCGATTTGCCCTTGAAACCCTTGCAAAATTGTCAAAATATACTGGTAAAAATCAAATTTATCTTGGAAAACATTGGCAACATATCAAAATATAAAAATCAAATTTGTCTAGGCTTCGTCGGTGACACCCTTTACCGCCGAAGCCTAGTCAACACCCTCCTATGATGTCTCGATACCGATGAAGCATAAACAACCTTGCGAGAAGTACACGAGGGTATATGTGGAGCCCACTCTAATGGTCTGACCCTAGCCAAGAAGATCTTGCCAGGATACTACTGGCCCACGATGGAGCGTGATTCATATCATTTTGCCAAGAAATGTCGACAGTGTCAAATTCTTGGAGACCTTATACATGTGCCAGCACAAGAACTACAACCGATCACATCACTATGGCCCTTCGCCCAATGGGGACTCAACCTCATAGGTAAAATCCATCCCACTTCATCCAATGGCCATAAGATCGTTATCACAACGACCGAGTACTTTACCAAATGGATTGAAGCTATTCCTATGACATACGTTACTGGCATAAGTGAACTGAAATAGTCATGGTGCAGAAGATGAGCATCTTTGAAGCCCATGGTATAAACAATTTAAAAATCATCCAAATACATAAACCAACTAAAATTTATTAAGACCAGATGCAAGTTGACTGAGCACATAAATGACCCGAAATCGGTTGAGGCCATATACAAGTCTACGCAGCACAGAGCTTACTCAAGCTCGTGTACACTAGTATCAATAGCCTGAAATAGGCCATATTTAGGTCGGGTGCATGCCATATTTAGGTCGGGTGCATGTGTTGGTACTACAGGGGATAAATAATTTAAAATTTAGCCAAGACCATAGACGACCTGAAATTGGCTGAGGCAGCGTGTAAGTCCTGGCTGAACTGAAGTCGCGCGCACATAAATAGCATGAAATTAGTTAAGATGAAGTGCAAATCTTTGGAGTCCAGCACATACTCGAGCTCAGGTAGGCTTAAAGCTCAAGTAACCTGAACTTACCCCAGTTCAGATCAGCTACAACTCATTGCAATCCAGGATGTAAGAGATCTAAAAACAGGCCAAGCAACTAAACAACCTGAAATTGGTAGAGCCGAGGTGCAAGTCTTTGCTGTCCAGGGCACAATGAAGCTTAAGCAGGCTGACAGCACGAGTAAACTAAAATCAGCTCAGTTTAGGCCCGGTTCGAGTCTTTGCAAGTCCAGGATGTAAATAATTTATCTGTTGAGCAAGCGCCTAAACGACATCAAATTGGTTGAGGGCTGGTGCAAGTACCGGCCGGCCTAAATGGGTGCACGCGTGAAAACAACCGATAACAGGTAAGAGGCATTGAGAATTAGGGCGTAAACCATATAGAGTCTGTGAAGCACGTGAATTAATAATGTGAAGTCATTTGAGGGTGAGTGCAAGCCAGTCTGGGAAAGTGATTTCGAGTGAAATTATTCTCTGACACTAATTTTGCCAAATAAAAAACATATAGCAGACATCTTAAATCGAGTGTGCCCTAGGCCTGAAGTTTAAAGCGTACTTACTTTCTTTTCCTTGGAGGGTTTCGACCACGGGACCTGTCGGAGGCAGAGTCGGAGGATAAAGACCTGGACCTTGACCTTGAAGGAGATGAAGAGGAGGCCGAGGGCGAGGAGAACGATGAAGAGGAAGCCGAGGGTGAAGGAGACGGCGAAGCAGCTCGCCCGCGCTCACCCTTCTTCGCCATCGTTCAATTTGTTTTGCAGATCAGATGCGGAGAGCCTGCAGAGATATGAGCGAGAGCATCACAACTTGCGTACTTGTAAAATTAAACTCTGAGGAGCAATAGGAGGGAAATGAAAACAGGAGTGGATTTCACCGCTTTTATTACCGTTTAAAAAATAAGCAACACCCATTGTGTTTTTAATTTCTGTTTTCTTTTCATTTTTTTATTTCCGTTTTGAATTTTTTTTTTATTTGTAAAATAATTTATATATTGTAAGAATATTATGTGCTTCTAATTGTGTATATTTTTTTGACGAATGGATCCATTATCAAGAAGAGGAGAATCAAATATATTTTAGACATACCAATTATATATTGTAGACATTTCAAATTCATTTTTCATAAATTAATTAAAAAAATTATTGTTTTGATTAATTATCTTCATTATCAATTGTTTTTTTCCTCTAAGATTAATTATTTAAATCAATTTAAATGATGAATCTTAATTATCGAGTCTCTAATTAATTCAATGGTTAATTAATTGATTAGACTAATCAATCTTCTTAAAATTTCATTCTAATTTAATATTCTACGTCATTATTAATAGACAAAAGACTTTATCCTTTAATTTCAACCGTCGAATTTAAAAACAAGGATCGAAGTCTTGATTGCTCATCTTATTACAAGTTACATGTATCATCGATCCACTCCATTCTCCCACATGTGTGAACATGTTTGATTGTTTACTCCATGCCCACGCGTGTGAGCATGCTAACTTGAGGGAATCTTGACCCTCCACCTCATCCCTTAATCTTGACTCATCCCCCACTCCTTGCTCACACATGTACGAGCATGCTCTCCATACATACCACTTACATGCTCATGGTGAGGGTGCTTGTCTTTCCATATTATCACCTAGTCCTCTTACACTTGCTAAAATCTTATTCCATCTCATGATTTAATAAAATATCAACCATTGATCTAGTATCTTGCTCCCTCTCTCAACACTTCTCAAAAGCCTAAGAGTACATCCATGCAACTAAATCCTAACCATCAATCATATCCTTTCATCCTAGTCCTCCATTCTCCCTTGGAGAAATATATTTAAAAGAGGTTTTCCCTCATCATTTCATCAATCAAATACACACTAACCTAATATTATCGAATTAAGTAGCATTTTTAACTTATAGCATTCACATACCAACATCTTGCATCATTTTGGAGCACGTCTACAAATTATAATGGAAGTGTGATGCATGGTTCTTGTTGTTGCTTTGCATTATCTATTGTTTGTTTCCATTGGTGCTCTATCATGAACGTGTTTTGCTATTTAATTGTTTGGATTTTGTATTGCATTTAGCTCATTGTTTTCAGCACAAATAAGGGGTTTGTTTGTCTCTAGCATGCCCAATGGAACCTTCCCACAATCCTTATTTCCTTAAAAGAAGAGATAATTAATCGTTAACTTTTTTATATTGAGAAAAGCAAAAGAATGGATACAAAATAAAAAGGCGGTCAATCAATCACCAAACAAAATAAGATCATGCAATCAGCCATCCTCAAATGTCCAAGGCATGCACAAAAACAAGAACAACTCCAAGGAGCTCAAAACAAAACAGTCCCAAATTCTGAATTTTAACATTCGTTGCAGTTGTTTAGAACAAACAATATCATTTTTATGGAGTTGCAATAACCGAAATTTAATCTTGTCCAAATGCTTGCTAATCTTAATGTGTTCTTTGGGACCCTCTTGCAGTTGTGAGCACACAAAAGTAGTTTGAAATATGATATCAGAGTAAAATCTTAGCATTTATGTTGCTTGGTGACTGTTATGGTTTGAAAACATAGCTAAACATCTACTTTTCCATATGTTAAAACCAATAATCTGTCACAAGGAATCAGCCACAACATTATTTTGAAGGCCTAAGCCCAAAATAGATTCTTTCCAACATAAAGCATGACCAAAAATAGCAGGGAGATAATTAAAAACAACATTCCATTTCCTCTTAGTGTTACAAGCCCGTGTGTTATTACCTATTTACTATTACCTTGTTTGGAAAAAATGCTTTAATATATATGAATGTGTTTTGTATATGAATCTTGATGGAAATATGATGAATGAATGTTTGATTCAATTTAATGTTTTATAATGATTATGTATATGAAATATATGTGATGCATAGGAATGTATTGTTATCGGCTAACTACTATTATGATGTACTAAGTTGAATGCAGGAACAAGTTCAAACCTCTAGAAGAGAGGGGAAGTATCACTTGGGAGAAGAACTTGCTCTGGTAACCCTTATTGAGCCTAACTGAGCATACACACACTCACACCTTAGTTGGTCTAAATTGAGTCAAGTCATTTCGGGTAAATGGTAAGTGATCTTCAGTTTTGGTTATATTGGTTTATGATCTTGTTTTATGAATATTTGGATTGAGGAATGTGATTGAGTCTTGATGTCGAGTGAAAGTCCTTCCTTGTGTGTTTATATTTATATATATATGTATCTGTCTACAATAAACTCATACATATGAGTAAATACGTACATGAGTATATGTAGGTAGACATATCTACACATGCACATGGATGGATTACCCATATGCATGGGGATATCGATTGGATGGAGGTGACATATATATGTATACACTTTGCGTATATATATATCGATCGATGGAAATGAGAGTATGAGTGTTTATATAAAGATATTAAAATAATATTATGTTGGCGTAAGAACTAACACCTCTAGAGTGTGAGTTTGTACGGACAGCTATGCACAATACGTAATGAGTGCTCTTCAAATTAGGAGGGGAAGCTCCCTCGTTGTGCTGGAATGCATGAAATAGAAAACTAAAATAATGTCCTATCTTTTTGTTCTCAGCTGGTAGAGACACAAGGTTAAGAAAACCTAGAACGTTGCAGCTAAGTATTTTCTGGTTTCGCAGATCATCTAACTACAACTAAGCTAACTTCTTTAAATCTATCCAGTTTCCTCAAGAAACAGAGCATGAGGAAATGGAGCAGGAATGTATTGTATGATAAACTCCAAGTGCAGGCTCACAACATGAAGGCAAGGTAGGTGCAACTATTTGCTAATACAGGAAGAAGTTTATTAAAACAAACAAAATGAACGGTAAACCTGGTACAGCTTCACAACATGAAGGCAAGGTAGGCACAACTATTTGCTCTTCTGAATAGGCTTATAATAAACAAAACAAAAGGTAAGCAACTGGGAGAGTAGATTGTATAGACGCAACACGCATGCAATAACGATCAAACCAGCAACCCCATTTAACTAAGGTTGAATAAACACCGTGACAATAACATGAAGGCAAGGTTGGCACAACAATTTATTATAATAGCAATTACTCTTTGAACAGATATAATAATAGCAATACTACAGGCAAGGTAGGCATAGCATGTATGCTATCAAGCAAAAGTTAAATTACAAATGAGCTTAAAGCTCTTATTTATAGACTTCAAGGTGTAGGCAACCCTAAAATCACCTTGAGTCAACTAAAGTCTTGCAATGCATGCAAGATCTTATTCCTAAACCCTAATTGAATGAAACTATACAGTTAACTGGGAAACTATCATCAGTTAACTGAAACATCTAATCTAAATGGACAAGGTGCAACATGGACGTCCTTATTGAAAGCAAGTCAACTGGAATGCTATCATCAGTCAACCGAAAAATCTAATCTAATCTCCAAGTATATGTAGATGTTTCCAAGAAAGACATGGCATGCAATGTGTAACAACCAGTTAACTCGGAAAGAAGCCTCGAGTTTAACTCCTGTGTCTAATGTCTATCTTGGAAAAGGTGGGACGCCTTTAACTGAAGTCTACTGGCCCTGATCTTGAGAAATTAACCCATCTACGAGGTCGTTGACTGCATCTCCATCTGGGGAACTGAAGCTCTGGCGAAGAATCCTATGTTTGTGCAGCATGTCTTCTCCATTAGTCATTTGACACTAGAACTCACCCTTTCTCCTGATTGCCTCATCAAACAATGTTGACATGGCTGTAAGCTGATTCATCTTACAGCCAACGGTCTCACCACTGAAAATACCGTGAATAAGTGCTTGGAGCTCTAACTGGATGTCAGCAAGCTCAACATAGTCACCACCCACACGCTGATATACACATGGTAATTGAGACACAAAGTCTCTTATATAGCGGAGTGCACTAGTAACATGCTCTCTGCTCTCAGCCACCTCAGATGCTATCTTTCCTTCTATCTCTGCCTTGAAGATCAACTGTGTTCTCCAAATGTAGACCTCTTCTTTATCTTCTGCCTCTGTGACTGAATCAAATGACATTCCCAAGTTGGCAATCAGAATCTCATCCCTGGGTCTACTAATGGCCAAATCACGTTCCTCATCTTGAAGTCGTAGACGAAGCTCACGTGCATTATACCGCAATTGATACAATTTTGTAAGTACAAGGCGGCCTCTAGCAACAAACTCCTCTTCCCATTCCTCCAATCGCTTACCATATGCAACCAAGAGATCAATCTGACCCTGCTCTGCTGGTGGTTCTAACATATGTGGAAACACGGTGACAACATCCCCTGTCCTGTGTACAAGGCTAGAAATGTACTGGCGAAGCTGCTGTATTTTAGCCTTGAGAGTTGATTTATCTTCACCATCCTATCCTTGGCGCTATCTGTAGCAACCTGTAGGAGATCAATATCTGTCTGACGAGTACTCTTACCGAAATGAACTGTGATAACTTCGAAGTCTTGAGCTTCCATCTCGTCTAGACTCCTATCTTCTGGAGGTGCAGCAGTCTCAACAATGAATTCCTTATCTGCACTTCTCCCAATATGTATCTGTTTCTTGATCCTCTTTTCAGGCACATCTTGATGGTCATGATCGAAATCTGAATGATCAAGTATGTAAGATGGTTGTCTCCTTTTTCTTCCTAGTTGACTCTCAAGCCAAGATGAATCCCGACTAATCCCACTAGAATGATCTGTACTAGTCGCAGGAGGATCTGATGAATGTGAATGTGTAAAAGAATCGCTGCGAGGAGGTGAATCTACGTCCAAATCAATGTGAATTGGAACGGGAGGCTACTCAAATGGTGTCGATGATGGCATACAGGGCTGAACCTCAAGCTGTGGAGAAATCTGAATAACTTCTCTGACTGGCTCTACATGTGGAATCGCAACATATGCTTTTCCCTTCGAATTACTAGGTGTTGGATTCTTTCTAGGAGGATTACTCCTCTTCTTCTACTTAGGTTTTGAAGAAGAAGGCAATACAAGTCCTTCTTGTGGCGGCTCTGCTCTAGGCATGGATGCCTTTCTCAACCTTCTGCTTTCTAAATAAAGCATACTATTTTGGATGACCCTGCTCGATCTTTCCTTTACTGATGTGAACTCTTTGGCATACCAGTTCACTAACGGCAGTGGTTGTCCATCAACCTGCTCTTTGTAAAATTGAGGAAGTGTATCTCCCTCATCTTCTGTCAATCCTTCCACATCTTCCGCCAAGAAAATAGAAACTTGTGGAAGAGAGAACCTGCTATAGCTACGTCTGCAAACCTCAAAATCATCCTCACAATTCACCCAGTAATCTTCCATCGTAGGTTTGTGATAAGAGAGATTACCTAGGCGAGCCGCGTAATGACCCCAAGGATCATATGTGCGTGTATCCACCAGGTACTTGAGTTTGCAATTTTCTAACTCTTGACCTGCGGTCTTAGCATCAACTGCCGTCTTACACCAATACATCCCGAATTGCAAAGGAAACTCAGCAGTTGGTTTACGCTTGATGCGCAAACGTTTGTGAACTTCGTATAGCTGCCTCAGGAACTCCATGAATATTGTTTTATCTGAAGGATAACGTGGTAACATAGCTGGTTTTCCTGTGTATCCATAGACACGGATATAGGTGTATGTAGGGAACTGAATGTACCAATCTGCCCAATTCTTCATTGCTGCTCTAGCAACTGTCGAGATGCGAATATGCAACTCCCGGTCCAAGTTTCTCACTGTATAAGTCAAGAAAGCCTCTTGTACACATTTAAAATGACTTTCAGCCTTCATGAACTCAAGCTGGTCATAGTAACGATAGACTTTTTGTACACTGAGTATGCCCACCGTATTCAAACCATTAAACTGATTCTGATAAGCAATCAAGTACACCAGGTAAGAACACATATGAAATTGATGCGCAGCTAGGAAACTGGTGATTTGCTCATGAATAGCATCACTGATGAAGGATGCCCAGTCATAATGCTCTTGTCCAGAGATGATTCTACCAATGATATAATACATCCACAGGTGAAATTTATTTGCATCTACATGACCTGAGACACGATTAAGCAGTGTAATCAAAATATTGTATTCATCCTTACACTCGCCACGACCCAAGTTGTTTGGCAACTTGCTCTTCTTTTGTTTCAGCCACCTCTCTATCATCTTGTTCTGACACTTATTCAGTCCAGCATTGAATGCCTGCTCGCTCTGACTCATGGAAATAACCATCCCATCCGAATGTTGAGGAATATCTAGACTTCACTCGATATCAAGGGGTTTGAGACTGCATATGACACGTCCATCTATTGACCGTATCTCTCGTGTAGCGGAATTGTAATGCTTGATGCAAGATATTACAAACTCCACGCAATGCACCGAAATAGGTATGGAAGCGGCCTCAAGTAGCTCGGATTGCTGAATATTCTTGATAACTGAATCCCTGATTTTGAGTGGATCCAAAACTACCTCCGACAACACCTTATGTAGATCTGTATCAACTGTTCCGATGAAGTCGTGGTTTTAAGACCGATTTGGTCTTGAATTCGAGTTGAGTGAACTGCATTATGAAAAACTTGCCTGTTGACTGTGCACACGGCTATATTTTGACAACTTTTTTGGAAAGCCAAAAATAGCCTGCTGAGGCTAAAAATAGCTTGTCGAATGAGAATTTTTACGGAAAAATCTGAGATATGGGTTTTGTCCAGAAAATGATTCTAAGACAACCCAGAACGTCAGAAATGCAAAAATTTACCCTTTACTCAGCCATGCAAAAGAATTTTGGTTGAGAAAATTAAAGCTTCAAGAACAGATGTTCTAGAACAAATTTTCTTGAAAAATTCTAGCACATGGGTTTTGTTGAGAAAGCTCTTCTGAATCAACCCAGATATTTTGTTTTGCCAAAATCTGCCAACACTTCGAACATGCAAGAGAATTTAAGACGAGAAGATGGAAGAAATATAGAGAAGAAGAAAGATGTTTTTTAATTTTTATTTATTTATTATCTTCTTCTGTCAAAATCGCCACTCTGCCTTGAATCTGATGCTGAATCTGAACTTGTACCTGCAAAAGAATATTTTATCACCTTCGAACTTGATCCTTTGATGAAAATTCGCCAATCTCTTTGAAGAAATTCGAACTTTCAAAGCTGTGTGAATGATGAAAGGCGCCATGCTTGTTTAAATAAACAATTCGTACCATCATGCATGCATAATGCAACCCTAATTTAGAAAAAAGAATTCGATTGGCTTCTCTCTAGTTGAACTGCCACTGTCTCTGAGTCTTTAGACTAAAAAAAATAATATCTTAATTTTAAAACATGCAAAAAACTAGAAATTCGTCACTTTTCAATGCTCTGCATGCAAAATATTTTTTTTTCATTTTTGCCAAAAATAGCATCTTGTTGTGTTCAACACACTTCCCTGATTCCAAAAAGTCAAATTTTGATCTTTTAGGCTTCCATTTGCAAGAGTTATGAGATTTTTGAGAATCTCCTATTTTGTAGCTGACTACAAAGTTACAACTAACCCTGTTCAACTCTGATCTCCGGATGATTGAATGATCCTGCGATCGTGCTGAGATATCCACCGTGAAGCTTGCATGACAAGGATGAAATGTCTGCTGGGAGCAACAACTGCTAAAATCATCATCTAATACCTTAGAAAATTAGGCGCCTCTGATTAAATTGATGTTTTGATTCCAGACTTAGCCATTTCTTCGTTCTGCCTTCTGATGCTTCAAACTGCCATTGACGGTGAATGATGAACCCCACTAACTGAATAATGGATTCATTGCATGACTAGAAGTATTCTGCATCCAATGACTGTATATGAGGGATTTGAAAATTGTATTAAGAACCCCAAAAGAATGAGCGCCCCTATTTTGTGATAGCTCAAACACCATTTTGACAAAAGTGTGATTTTCATCTGAACACCATACTTTGACCCTTGATACCGGGAACTGGAATGTTCCGATATGCATGCCGCTTGTCTTGCTATACAGTTTGGTCAACTTGCAAGAGATGTTCTTGGAGACGATGAAGCCAGAAAATTGCTTTTAAGGCCTCTAAAAGAAAATCGCCTTTTTCAAAGAAAATTATATTCTTACACTTAGTCATTTTTTGAACTGCCTTCAATCAGCTCTTCTTTACAGCATTATCATCTTGACCTCGCACGTACGAGCATTCGCCAAATCCCAGAGGCTGTCGGCTAGACTTGTTGGATAGCTTGAGTAATTGCACACAAGTCTTGTGAAGACTGTAATTGCAAATAACCCCATCTGGCAGGCCTAAAGGAGAATCGCCCCTAGCCTACAGTTGTGCAGCTTTGTGTAGCTACGCTTCACCATCCTTTGTTTTACATGCTCGGTAGGACCTCTGTCATAGTTACTCAGAACATCAGATCATCTTGTGAACGGGTACACTGCAAAACTGAACTGAGCTGGAAGAGATCTCAGGAAGACCCCAATTGCAAATTCATCCATCAAACAGGTCTTATTCAGGATCGCCCCTGGGCTACAGGGGAGCGGATTTGCATTCTGAAAAACTTCTTTTGACATGTATCCTGCCTGCAATTTCCACTTCTAACGCTGATAACTGGATTTCTGTACTGGACACGCTTCCGCTTGATAGCTCGTTGAAAAGCCAAACTAATTCTGCAAAGACTAAAACCATCAAAACACACATGCATCTAGATCTGGGCCTTCAAAAAGAAAATCGCCCTTGAGCGAGAAGGGAGCGGATTTGCATTTCTAGATTGCCTCCTTGATGAAAGCACTCTTTGTAATCTCTGCTTCTATCTTCGTTTGCCGGAGTTCTGCAACTCGGATGGTCCTGCTTCATGGCTAATCGAAAAGCCGACTGAAAACTAAACATAATGAATGTATCCTTCATCCAAAACACTCAAATCTTGACCTTCAAATGGAAGGGTGCCCCTGGGCTACAGGGTAGCGGATTTGTTTTGAATTCATTGATTTTCACCATTTTATGCTTTGCAAACGTTGTATCTATCACTGCGGTTGACCATGTCGAAGCGTTGTGACTGCTAAGGTGTGTGGATGACTATACTTCATCATTTTCACATGTACGGACACTATAAAGTTGATTTGCACGTTGATTGCGCAAGTGTCTACTACGTTACATAGTGAAAAGTTCCCAGACTTAGAATATTTTAGCACTTTTTGCCAATCTGAAAATCCCCTCCATCAAAAAGCATTATTTCCAACATCTTTTATCGTAGAGCGTTCCTCTTTGAGTTTCAGGCTTAGATATTGACACCTGGTACTGGCCAACTGCCATTGATGACCCCGAAGATCCTAACTTTTCTCCTGAAAAAGTGAAAACTACCCACCAGCCTTAAACTGACTTTTAACTGAAACTGACTTCACCACTGTGATTGTGATGTGAAATAAGCCAATCAAAATTAATTTCAGCCAATTCTGACAAGTTCCTATTTTTTAGGGTTTCGAGCTAAAAATAGATTTCAGAAACCCTAATTTTCAAGATTTTCAAATTTTGCCAGTATCTTCCTGGCATCATACTGACTAAAAGCCCATACTTTATTTGCCCAAAAACTGAGTTTTGACCCCACTTTTACAAGGTTTAGACCATTTTAAGCAAAATGCCTTAATGAAGCAAAAATTTCGGTTTGGGTACAACATATTATATATATATATATATATATATATATATATATATATATTTGTGTGTGTATATATATGATTGTTATTTTGATATATGTTTATATATATTTGTTAATTGGCAATCAATGCATTTGATAATTTTGAGTAAATAAGTGTATATGTATATGTATATATATCAAGTTATAAATATATACATATATATATATATATATATATATATATATATATATGTAATGATCTAGGTATTTGAAATATATTTAATGCACATTGTATAGCATTGAATTTGATAATAATAAAGTGCTTTAGATAATGCTCATGCACATATAGCACCACCTCATATGCAATATAATCTGTGCTTAAAATAGGTTAGACTAAGTCAATAGCCCACGCATGATAAAAGGCATAAAGTTAATACATTGGCAAAAGGAATGAATATTGTTTTGATCACTGGAAGACATCTTGGACAACACTATTCTTAAGGGCGCTAAAACATGAAATGTGGTGTTAAAACTTGTAGCTTATGGAAGCAAATATGAAGTCTTAAACCTTTGGATATGCATAAACCCAGTCAGTGTTTAGTTGGCAACAATATAAAAGGGTAGTCGACTTGCAAACCAAGTAAGAAACCTGCTAAAAGGCTTTGTTGTTCATTGACTCAATAAAAGAGTCTTGTTGTCTCTTGAAACAAGCCAACTCAACCATTTGAAATGTGAGGATTGTCATATGTTGCAAATCTATGAGTTAATTAGTTGAGTCGTTACATGGGAGTAGAAAGGTGGCGGGATTGTTGGCTTGTTTGTAGCCTTTGGTTGCTCAAATTTTAGTATTTATAGAGGTGCTCTAGAGCCTCTACCATTTGTTACACTTTTCATTCTGATTACTCACTTGTTATTTTGTTGTATTTTATGTGCAAAGTGAGTTGAGAGCTTCAGAGCTAGTGAGTTGTTTTGTTATTTTGCATTAGTATTTGTTGAGAGATCTGGTAAGAGGTTAGAAGTGGGAATTGGGTTGTTCTTAGAGGAAGTTGCAAGCGGGCTTGAGGAATCAAGCTAGAAAGGAAGAATTATCAGTTGGAGCTTTTATACAGGCATGTTGATTTCTATGAACCTTTGTTATTTATGTTGGAAAGGTTATTTATTCATGTTTGCCACATTTGGAAAGGAATGTTTTAAATGTGTGTCATGATGCTTGGATATGCTTGCATGTTTCTTGTATTTGTGAAGCCTTTCTATATATATTGTCAATACTATATGTATGTAGCATAAGATAGAGTTGCTTTGAGATAGTTAGAAGCAGTGTCATTTAAATATGAGTTATGAAATGGTTATTCCTGAGGTTAGGATAATCTAAGGGAAAAGGGGGTAACCTATGTATAGGGTATTAATGGTCAAATCAAATCAAACTACTAAGGTGGTGAAATGGATGACTCTCACTCGAAGTACTGGGTGATGAATTCTTTGGCCAAATTAGTGTAAGTAGCCACTGTTTACACTGTCAGTTCATTGTGATCTAGATTTACATACTAGGCTAGGAATGTCATACATGTAGTTGTAGCCACAATATGGTAGCTCTAGATATGTAGGACACAACACCATGCTTAGAAAAGGCTAAGGATTATGATGTTACCAAACCAATCTCTTCGTCAAAGGGAAAGGCCATCTCACCAAGTTTGGTAGATGTGCAGGGGACCGTAATTAGTTCATGGTTGGCAAAAAAGCGCTTGAGTGACATTTCTCCTCGTGCAATTGGCAGCCAAGATTTGCAGAAGGATATTTTGGACCATTTGTATTTGTATTTCAAGTAAGCTCATTGAAGCCATGTATGTAATCATGTATCCATCTCTATGGAAATTGTAAATGTGAAATGTTATCTTGAATTTATGTAATGTGAAATTGTTACTTGTATTAATGAAATGATTCTTTGATTATGCAATGGGAAAGTTTGGAAAGGTTATGTTTCAAATGTGTATTTAATATACAAAAGGAAAGCAAAATTTTATTGGTCGTAATGTTAGTAGTGCCTCATAATCTATTCACTTGTGGGTAAAACATAGAAAAATTATTAGGTAGAACAATGGGCATGTTACACTTAGTCCATGTGTAGTCCCAAAAAATATGTGTCAGACTTTCATTGTGCTGAGAAAAAGGGAATTTATCTGGTTGAACTATCATACATTTCAACTTATCACCAACGTGGGCAACTTGAAATGTAAAACCTTTCAAGCTAGAATCTGAGCATTCACCTCAATCTTAGACCGCCAGATTTGAGCACTCAACTTTTTCCAAGTCTTTTCAAGGAATCTGCATTTCTACTTTTGATTCAATCTAGGATTTAAAGGCAAAGTAGGTAAGAGACTTAGATAAACCTTTTTTAATGGAAGGAAGCCAAAATGATGCTTAGACAACCACCACCAATCCTGGAGAAACTACATTGTAAGGGAGTACAAATCTTCATAACCAAGTCTCTAGGAACAAGATATTTAACAAAAATGATAAACCCCTTAGCCCTATTGTTTAATCCAAATCTATTTTTAATATTATGCTAAGTATCCCATTCTAAATTATTATAATCCCACAAGTCTCCAAATTGTCTAACTCTTTTGTTAAATAAATAATAAGCATGTCTTTGAAAGGAAACAACCAAAGGTTGACCTTGTTATTGGACTAATCCATTCCACCAAATGGAAGAGGACCCAAAACCAAACCCCATGTTATAGAGAGTAATTTTTTTAGTTCAAGAATTTTCAAACCAGTTGCCAAGCCTTCCGTATAGACTGTAAAGGAAATGAAGCTCTAATATGAAAAAAGGGAGTCAATAAGATTTTATCAACCCATTTGACTGGTTGCCATTTCTTTTTAATCGAGGTTTGAATAATAGGATTACAAACCAAGTTTTTCCATGGTTCTTCTCCCTCAATAGCCCTAATTGTCCATTTTACTGCCAAACAAACCCCTTGGGTCCATCAAGCCCAATTCTCTTTTAGACTTAGGTTGGATGCAATGCAACCAAGAAGTGTACTTAAAACTTGCCTTACCACTCCAGTTAAACCATAAAAAGTGGCAAACCATTTTAATAAGGGACTGTCATATCCTTTTTTAGAAGACATCCAATAAGAGGAGTAATACACATGGGAGGCTAGAAATATCTAATTCACAACTTGAATCTTGCTAGCTAAAGATAAGAACTTATTTTCCCAAGTACATAGTTTGACTTTCACTTTATTAAGATACCACTTCCAATATCGGAAAGTGAAACACCCAACCCAAAGGGAATGCCTAGGTAGTGAGAAATATGCCCATGTTTAATTTGTTTCCAGTCTTTAGGAACCCACCGAGGAATTGAATCATCTTGTATAATGAGAAACTCAATTTTGTGATGTGTTAACTTAGAACTAGAAACAAAACAGTAAGGATCAAGGATTTCCAAAACATTAGCAATCTCATCTTCAATTTTTTATGAAAAAAGCATGTTGTCATCAACAAAATGAGAATTAATCACAACTGCATTATTGGGGATAGAAATACCCTTAATCTTGTGCATTTGGTTATATTTTGTAACAAATAACCAAGAGTGTCAACAACAAGAGCATAAAGAAAGGGAGACAAAGGACACCCTTATATAATTGAGCATTGCAAGAAAAATATGTCTATCATCTCTTTATTTATTATCAACTGAGCATTGGCATCCTTAAACAACAATTGAACATGTTTACATAAATTGGGACCAAAGCCCAACCATTGCAGCATCTTAAGAATAAAACTCCCTAATTTTATCATAAGCTTTATCAAAATCCAACTTGACAAGAAAAGCATTTTGTCTTGATTATTGAGCCCATTCCATAGTTTCCCAAGCAAGGATAGGATTATCAAGAATAAATCTCCACCAAGGAACCTTGTTTGTTTTGGCCTAACAATACCTTTTTCTATAGTTTTGGTCTTAACTACTATTGCTTTAGTTATTGCTATTAATTGTTGAATTTTTATGGCTCCTTGTTTAACTATCACCGTTGATTGTTTACTACATTTAATTATCAAATTATTAGTTGTTTACTATGTTTAAATATTATTAATTATTGTTTACTGCATTACCTATCATTGTTTGTTGTTTATTTTGGTTTAAAAGGCAAACTGAGCTACCAAAGTCCACCCAAAGGAGAAAGAATCACTAGCCTCTCAATTTGTGGATACAAGAAGGAGAAAGAATTAGAACACATTCAACTACTTTGGGGAATGTAACGAAGAAGGATAGTTAGGTAAGGAGGAGTGTATCCGGTATTTTAGAATGAATCCCCTACTCTTCACTGGAAGTTGGAGTTTTAGGACTGAGTTGGGATTTAGGTTTCCTTGCACTTTATACTGTGATGAATCAATTCCATTTTGGCCCCAGACACATGTCCAAAGGGGGGATAGGAACCAACAATCAAATTGATTTAGAATGAGAACCTACTTCAATTATTATTAACTTTAAATGCCATGCAACCCTATTGATGGTTGGATACCCATGCCCATGCATTATTGTCGTAGTTGTAGTTGTTCTTGCCTTTATCAAAAGCGTTAACCAAATTATTGCATATACCTTCTACCAAATATTTTATTCAGCCTGTCAAATCTTTAAATGTTAATTTTGTCTTGATGCATTCTACCATTCAATGACTATGCATTTAGCCATTTATGTGCTAGTCTCCTTCCCTCTTTCCATGCAACCATCTACATAAAACAATTTCTTTCAAGAGCTTCCAATTGCTATTGTTTTAGTCCAGAGATCATAAATGCAAATGATTTATTAGAGGTATTGATAAATCTCTAGGCTAGAAGTCTTCTTTCCCAGCTACAAGACATGGTTACACCAACTGCAACACACTTTAGCTTTGGTCCTTCTCTCCTTCAACAAGCGATGGAAATACCTAACAACATTTAGCTCTAGGGATGGTTATCTACCTTTTATTCAAGTTACTTTTGAGCTCTGCTACTTTTGCTAATCAATGGGAAGTATGGTTATTCAATAATTTTTTGGAACTCAATTCACAATGCTCATTGTTCAATCTCTGCTCATCGCTTTTAAGGCAAACAAAAGTAAATGGCTTCAGGATTTATGTTGCCTTCTTGTGCAGTTAATTTATATAAATTTAATTGATTGTAACAACAATATCATTGTTCTCTAATAATTGTATTTATGTGCCATAAAATATGTCGACAAAAGTTGTTTTGAGGTTTATCTTTCTATTCACTCTTTTCTAGTTTTGCAATTGTGGTTGCCCTTTCTACAGTTGTTATGTTCACTACTAAGTCTTTGAGTTTATAATTTGTTCATCTTCATTCAATAAATAAATAAAAAGTTGGCAATAGCCTAGTCATAGGAACAACTTACATTCAATGGCAAACCAAAGCTCGAATGGCCTCATGAAGACTGGTAACTAAGTTTTTTTATTATCTTTGAAACCTACATTGTTCTAAAAGGGTTTATCGAACTCTATTTTATAATGAAAAATCTTTCAAATCTTGTCAATTGCCAATGTTTAAAGTTTTAAATTCATATTGTATATATTAATCTAAATAAATAAATTTATATTATACTAATTAATTTTAAATATTTTTTCTTTGAATATATAGTGAACTATAATATTATAATATGTATAATTATGTATTTATTTTATTATTACTAATAGTATTTATAGTATGAACTTTTCTCCATTTATATTGGGTAAGTACTACCAAAAAATGCAAAGTTTACATCAGATATTGCACAAGCATCACATCCCATAAAACAAATAACCCACACCCTCAGCTATATCCAAAAGCGATTGACAATAGTTTGGGAAATTAGACCCGGATTGGCCTCCAAGAAATTGAGAAATTCATTGATATTGTTGTCCTTCTCCATACCTTCCGTGAACAACTTCCATACTTTTGTGTAGATTCCCTTTTTTCTTATGAACGTTCAAACCTAAAACCCAACAGTAACTCCAAAAGCAAGCATCACAACCACATGTTCCATTGCATCCATGACAACATCCATAGCATCCTTTTGGACCGATCGAATGGCTACTCAGACACCCTAGACTCTGTAACCCAGTGTTAGTTTGTTAGCTTGGACAGCTGTTCGTCCATTTGCTAGGATTAGATAATAGTTATTTTATTGTTGAGATGTGATAATTATTATTTAATTATTGGTTTCTTTTAGTGACACCTTGCAACCAAATTTGTTGTGGTTGGTAAGTTGTTATTTATCTCAGCCGTCGATTGAGAATCGATCTTGGCCGTTGGTTTTCCAATGAGAGGAGTATAAAAAGGGGTCATTGGGCATATGGAGAACATAAAAGTTTTTGTAAAAGCATTTGCAGTGCTAGCAAATGAGTTTGTGAGTTTGCAGTGATAGCAAACAGTCTTGCAGTGTTAGCAAGGGCGCAGTGATAGCGTTGGGGATAGCAGCGGGGGAATATCAGTGGGAAGTTGGGAGATTGTCGGAGTTCTGCCAGTAAGAGGCAAGGAATCTTTGTATCTCTTAATTTGTTGAAGTTAATATAATTCCTCATCTGTAGAACTGGTTTTCCCTTAGGGGTTTTTCCAGGGACAATTTGTCCGAAAATATTGTGTTCATTGTGTTACGCATTTCTTTCCGTATTTTTATTAGTGAAGTTGCAGTTGTGTTATTTTTCGATATTAGCTGTGAATTAGTTTTCAGCAGTTAAATAATCTTTTAAGATAGGAGATTAATAATCAGTGACTGCAATAGGAATTTTCACATGGTATCAGAGCTGTGTTAAGGGTAGAAAAGGTTTGCCCTAGGAAAGAAATTGAGGGTTTCTATAACCTAGTTTGATCTTTTAAATTATTATTGCTTTTATCCTTTGAGATGGCTTCAGCTAGTTTGAGAGATCAGGACAGATTAGATGGTGCCTCGAATTTTGGTGTCTGGAAGGCCAGACTTTCTTTATTGTTGGAAGAGAATGGTATCAAGGATTATGTTACCACTGTTGTAGCTATACCTACAGACGCAACACAACTTGTAGCATACAAAAAAGAGGATGCCAAGGCGAGGAGGATTATCCTTGATGGTGTCAAGGATCATATTGTTCCACATATCTCCGAGTTAGATACGGCGAATAAGATGTGGAATGCCATTATGAAACTGTACCAGAATGCTACCACTAATAGAAAGCTGATTCTCAGAGAAAAGTTGAGGAATACCCGAATGAACAAGGGAGAAGATGTTACAAGTTACCTCACCAGACTTAGACTTGTCAAGAATGAGTTAGCAGATGTTGGAGATAAGCCAGAAGATGATGAGCTAGTAAGGATAGCCTTAAATGGGTTTACTAAGCAGTGGGATGTCTTTGTTCAAGTTATTAATGGACGAGACACCCTACCGAGTTGGGATCGACTGTGGAGTGATTTCACTCAGGAGGAGCTTAGACTAAGTCTTGTTAATGGAGCCAACAACAAGAGTCAGAAAAGTGAGGGAGAACAAGAAAACGTTGCCCTAGCGGGAAAAGGGAAAGCAAAGAAGGGATTTAGAAAAGGATCAAATTCTCAAGGTGAGAAGAAGAAGGACCTATCTAAGGTCAAGTGCTTTGGTTGTCACGAGTTTGTCCACTATGTCAGCGATTGCCCACAAAGGAAGAAAGATAAGAAGGGCAAGAACCAAGTGGCGGCTTCAGCAAGTGCAGAGGAGCTCTCTAGTAGATTGGAGGATGAGTTTGCACTCATAGCTTGTATGATTAGCTCAACCTCACAGAGTGTTTGGTATATAGACAGTGGAGCATCATTTCATATGACAGGAGTTAGAGAGTACTTCTCTAGTTACAAGGAGGAGGAAACCAATATCCAGATTTCTATGGGGAACTTGTCCAAGCTCAACCCAGTTGGGAAAGGGACTGTTCAGTTTCAGAGGGAGAATGGAAAGATAGTTCCACTTCATGATGTCTTGCATGTTCCAGGCTTAGGTATGAATCTGATTTCTGTATCTGTTCTTCAGGATAAAGGGTATAATGTACTTTTTAGAGGAACACATGTGTTGATTAAACACAAGGATTGGAAATCACCCATAACTATTGGAGTTAGGAGTGGTCGCCTTTATAGGTTACAGTTTGATACTCCTAAGGCACTCATGAGCAGTAGTAATCCTAAAGATCTTGGAGAGCTATGGCATAGGAGGATGGGCCATATTCATCATGGAGCACTTAAATTGCTTCGTGAGACAGTGATAGGTGTTCCAGAGGTGAGCACAAAGCATGATGATGTATGTAAGAGATGTGTGTTGGGGAAGTTTGCGAAAGCATCTTTTCCAAGGAGTGACAATAGATCTAAGGGTGTTCTTGATCTAGTACATTCGGATGTATGTGGACCAATGTCAACAAAGTCTCTCAGAGGATATGAGTACTATGTTACTTTTATTGATGATTTTTCCAGGAAGACCTGGATATACTTCTTGAAGACCAAGGATGAGGTTTTTAGTCACTTCCAAGAGTTCAAGGCTCTTGTGGAGAACTCGATAGGAAGGAAGATAAAGGTTCTTCGGTCAGACAATGGAGGCGAGTACAAAGGAAATGTCTTCCAGGATTTCTGTACCAGAGAAGGAATCAAGAGAGAGTGGACTGTTCCTTACAATCCACAGCAGAATGGAGTTGCTGAGAGGAAGAACCGTTCTATATCGGAGGCAGCAAGGGCTATGCTACATGACCAGGACATGCCGCATTACCTATGGGCAGAGGTGTGTAGTACTGCAGTTTACATTCAAAACAGGGTTCCACACAAGGTACTAGGGAAGATGACACCAGAGGAAGCTTTCACAGGGAAAAAGCCAGATGTTGGTCACTTCAGGATATTTGGGAGTTTGGCATATTGTCATATTCCAGGAGATACACGTACCAAGTTAGATCAGACTGCAGAGAAGGGGTACCTTGTTGGGTATAGTGAAACTTCAAAGGCATTTAGGATTTTTATTCCAGGGACCAGAAGAATTATTGTCAGACGCGATGTCAAATTCATGGAGGACAAGACATTTAGAAGGTCCAGAGATTTGCCAGCAGATGATCAGAGTGAGTAGCCAACAAAAGCTCCAAGTCCAAGTCAAGGGCAGCAAAGCTCAAGTACTGTTACTAGTACAAGCATAGACTCAGGTAGTGAAGATTCACAGAGTATGGAGCAACTGGTGCAACAAGATATGCATCTAGAAGATATAGAGGTTGATATTTCATCCTCTACAGTTGACAGCAGGAACCGTGAGGTTCAAGACACACCAAGGGATACTTAGGAGTCTGTGGGAGCTCCTAGGAAGAGTACGAGACAAAGGAGAGAACCAACCAAGTTCAATGACTATATGGCATTAGTCAGCCAGTTGGTAGATAGTGAACCATCCAACTATCTAGAGGCTTCACAACATCAGGTATGGCAAGATGCTATGGTTGAGGAATATACTTCAATAATGTAGAATGATGTGTGGGAGGTAGTGCCTAGACCAACAGATAGGTCAGTAGTTGGATCATGCTGGATCTTCAAGATAAAGCACGGTGCAGATGGTAGCATCGAGAAATACAAGGCAAGGTTTGTGGCCAAGGGGTTCTCTCAGAAGGAGGGAATAGACTATGAGGAGACATTTGCTCCAGTGGCCAGGTATACTTCTATACAAGCTATAATCTCATTTGCAGTGCAGATGGGATGGCAGATCCATCAAATGGATGTCAAGACATCATTCCTTAATGGTGAATTAAAGAAAGAGGTATACATAGAACAACCAGAAGGCTTTGTAGCACACAACAAAGAGACCCACGTGTGTAGATTGAAGAAAGCCTTGTACAGACTCAAACAGGCTCCTAGAGCGTGGTATGAGCGCATTGATACATACTTGCAGGAAATGGGCTTTGTGAAGAGTGAGGCAGATGCTAACCTCTACTACTTGGTGGTTGGGGGTGAGGTTCTCATTCTTGTTCTATATGTAGATGACTTGTTTCTTACAGGTGCAGTAGGGCTCATAGAGGATTGCAAGAAGGACCTTGCAAAAGAGTTCGAGATGAAACATTTGGGACTCATGCACTATTTTCTAGGCATGGAGGTGTGGCAGACAGATGGAGAGATTTTCCTTGGTCAAGGGAAATATTGCATTGAAATCTTGAAGAGATTCGAGATGGAGGATTGCAAAGCCATGTCTACACCTATGATCACTAATTGGAGGAAGGTAGATACATCTAACGACAAAGATGTAGATCCCACCTTATACAGGCAGTTAATTGGTTCGCTCATGTATTTGGTCAACACCAGGCCGGATATAGCATTTGCAGTAAACTCTCTTAGTCAGTTCATGGTTGAACCAAAAAGAGTGCATTGAACAGCAGCCAAGCATGTGTTGCGTTATTTGCGTGGTACAGTTGAGTATGGGATCAGATATGTTCGAGGTGAAGGAATCAAGTTGATAGGCTATACTGATGCAGATTGGGCAGGCAGTACAATAGACAATAGGAGCACTTCAGGGTGTTGTTTCAGTTTAGGATCAGGAGTTGTTTCTTGGTTCAGCAGGAAGCAGAGGTCTGTGGCTCTGAGTTCATCAGAAGCAGAATACATTGCAGCTAGCATGGCAACATGTGAAGCTATATGGCTTTGGAAGTTGCTAGTGGCTTTGTTTGGTCAGAAGGTTGAGACTACTGTGTTACACTGCGACAATCAGAGTTGCATCAAATTGTCTGAGAATCCAGTGTTTTATGATAGGTCTAAACATATAGATATCAGGTATCACTTCATCAAGAATTGTGTACAACGAGGTATTGTTCAGCTACAATACATACCTACAGAGGAGCAGGTAGCAGACATTCTGACTAAAGCATTGGGGAAGGAAAAATTTATCTTCTTCAGAGATAAGATGGGTGTCATGCAGAACAACTTCCTCACTAAGAGGGAGTGTTAGTTTGTTAGCTTGGACAGCTGTTCGTCCATTTGCTAGGATTAGATAATAATTATTTTATTATTGAGATGTGATAATTATTATTTAATTATTGATTTCTTTTAGTGACACCTTGCAACCAAATTTGTTGTGGTTGGTAAGTTGTTATTTATCTCAGCCGTCGATTGAGAATCGATCTTGGCCGTTGGTTTTCCAATGAGAGGAGTATAAAAAGGGGTCATTGGGCATATGGAGAACATAGAAGTTTTTGTAAAAGCATTTGCAGTGCTAGCAAATGAGTTTGTGAGTTTGTAGTGATAGCAAACAGTCTTGCAGTGTTAGCAAGGGCGCAGTGATAGCGTTGGGAATAGCAGCGGGGGAATATCAGTGGGAAGTTGGGAGATTGTCGGAGTTCTGCCAGTAAGAGGCAAGGAATCTTTGTATCTCTTAATTTGCTGAAGTTAATATAATTCCTCATCTGTAGAACTGGTTTTCCTTTAGGGGTTTTTCCAGGGACAATTTGTCTGAAAATATTGTGTTCATTGTGTTACGCATTTCTTTCCATATTTTTATTAGTGAAGTTGCAGTTGTGTTATTTTTCGATATTAGCTGTGAATTAGTTTTCAGCAGTTAAATAATCTTTTAAGATAGGAGATTAATAATCAATGACTGCAATAGGAATTTTCACACCCAACACCTACATGTATAATAAGAAAAAGCGTTCAAAAAGTTGTCCATCATATTTATGGCCACCCACCAAGAAATCCACACTGATTACTTTTAGTATGGATCAATTGGCATCAACATCACAACATTCAAAGAGGTAGGCAAGTTGCTCCATTAGTGATTCATTGGGCAAAGACTCCCGATTATCCTTCCCACATCTGCATTCCATACCAAAGATGCAAGCCATCGTTCAACCCAGATCAAACCAATTGCTCATAACCAAACACCCACACTACATATATAGGACAACTCACAGAACCAACTGGACCATAGTGATTGCCAAAACCCAAGCAGTCAAGAAATCGATCAAGGAAAAATCTAGAAAAAATCCCTTCATGCAAAGGATGTGACAATTCTTAGCCACATCACATTACCTCCCAAATGATTGCAGACCATATGACCATCGGTTTACTAGCCACGCAACCTTGTCAACACAATGCGAACCAATCCGTCTTCTGACAACGAACCAAGCCACCCCTGATCAAATCCGATTAGCGATATGTCGTATCCATCTCATAAGACAACATAATACCAACCTGAAAAAGAAGTATGATGACTTGGAACAAGGTGTTATATCAATTCCCAGGCCAATAATTTTGTACGATATCCAATACATCTCCCAAGAGTAATGTTGAATCCATGACCACCTCAACTTGATCTTGAGAAACCCCTCGATTAACAAGAACATCTGTCGTTATATTAGCCTCCCGATATACATATTTTAATGTAAACATATCCAATCTGTTCAAACACCAGGTTGAATCCTTTTTATCCAAGGTTTTAGTTTCTAGTTTTGAGTTGAATTGTTGCAAATCGAGTTGATAGAAATTTGAGAATCACCTTCAATTTCCAATTCCTTAATTCCCTTTTCTAGGAAAATCCACAAATCAGCAGCCAGAGCCTCCATTTCAGCCTCATTGTTGGTAGCAATGCCCAATTTTTTGGATAGAGCCCAAATACAAACACCACTGTAGTCATTGATTAGGCAACCAACCCTAGCAAGGCCTAGGATTCCTTTCGAAGCCCCATCAAAACTCAGCTTAAAGCTGCCTGTTACTGGAGGCACCCATCTTGCCTCACATCTCAGCTTAATCTTGCCAGCTGATCCCAACTTCTGAGGCCTCAGTTTATCCCATTTCTTTTGAATGTTATTATTCCAACTTGTGAATTGAGAGGCATTTTTTGGTCTGCAATTGGAATTGACAACCTCACAGATGTCGAGTTCAATCTTCTTTATTACCTCTCGAACGATAAGTCTCTGATCACAAAATATCCTTTGATTTCACTCTTTCCACACTTGCTAGACAAGCATAGAGGGGGCAACCAACCATATATCTGCCCAATCGTTTTTCTACCCCCCAACTAGTCAGCTCCTTAAAAATTCTTGTAAATTTGATTGCCTCGAAGAAGACCATTCAAGAGAGTGAACTAGCCAATCCCAACACTCAAGGCAAAAGGGTAGTTGAGTAGTAGGTGGTTAGTAGTTTCGCCATCATTGCAACACAATAGGAAAATATTCGGTCCCTGAATGTCATAGGTGGCTAACCTATCACCAGTTAATATTCTCTTATGTAGAGAAGCCCCCGCTTTTGGTAATAAACTCGCCTTCCAATAGAGAGTAGATGACCAATCAGCAGAACTACCCAAAGTTCTTTGGATTTCATAGCCCAATTTAATCGTGTACTCACCCAACTTGGAACCACACTAGATGATCTCGTCATCCATGTTCGTCAGAATTTTTTTCCTTTACGTCAAAATATCTTTTAATTTTTCTTTCACTATGAATGACAAATCTAAATTATCCACGTTTATCTATTTGTAGTTCTCACCAATACCGACCTCAACTGATCAAGTATAGTCTGCCACACGCTATCCCAAATGATTTGCCAACGATTCCAGCCAATGATGTTCATCAAAGGATTCAATTATTAGCAGGAACCCGTTTCGGGAGTCCCTCCAAAAATTAGCTTGCCTGCCATTTCCAACCATTTGCATTAGATGCTTTGTTATAATCCGATGACACCCCCAAATAAACCTCCAAATAGCAGATCCACCGCAAGAATTAGAAGGATAAGATATGCATTGGATCATCATCATCAAGATACCTTTTTTGGATAATTTTGCACCAAAGTCTTTTGGATTCCCTATAAACTTTCTAACAAATTTTGGCACCTAGTACCAAGTTCTACATTTCCATCCTTTGCAACCCCACACCGCCACCATTTTTTAGGTTTACAAGCCAAGTCTTAGTTGATTAAGGGGATTCTTTTGTCCTCCTTAGCACCTTCCCACTTCCTACATGAATTTCTTCAATTGACTTTCTAAGCTTGCCACCACCTTGGTTGTTATCTTAAAGCAGAAAATCACATAAATAGGTACCATAGAAAGGACGAATTTGATCATGAGTATTCTCCTAGCTAGCGACATCCATTTGCCCTTCCATTTGACCATTTTATTTATATAGTAGCTCAATGTCTCTTCCCAATGGTCCATTTTACACATTCCTTGGAAAAACCCCCCAAGTGTTTTGATGGGAGGGCAACAATAACAAATCTAAGCACCTTGGCAATCCTTTTTTGAGTTGCACACTTTGTATTGAAAAAGAATATTTCAAAATTTATTTATTTAATATTTGATCGGACATGGAGGAATAGAGATCTGAAGCCTGCTTAATTGTCAGCTCCTTCAAAGTTGCCTCCCCAAATAGCATAGTATCATATATGAATTGGGCACGAGTAATTGGATAGATACCTTTAGTCACAATTATACCCTTCCACGACCCAAAATCTCTCAAGATTTTGAAGTGGCATCCCATAGCTTCTGCCATTATAATAAAAAGGAAGGGGAGATGGGATCCCCTTGGTGTAAACCATTTTTGGCACCAAAAAAACCACAAAGAGAACCATTGACAAGCACCAAATAAAGAGGTGTAGATATGCATGTTTGTATCAAATCTAACCAATATTTTGAAAATCCAAATCTTTCCATAACAACAATAAAAAAATCCTAATGAATGCAATTGTAAGCTTTACTAACAGATCTAGCTTAATTAGCTACCTTACAAACACTCTGACACAATTGTGTGTGGTGTTTCTGATGTTGTAATTATACTACTGATGATCTTTCGACCAGGCATAAAACTATTATGCTCTTTTGAGATAACCAATCCCATTAAACCTTTTTCAATTTGTTGGCAAGTGCTTTAGACATAATCTTGTAGATTATGTTACATAGTGATATCAATCTATAATTTGCAAAGGAGCGACAATCATTCTTCTTGGGAATCAAAGCAATAGCAGTGTTGTTGAAATCCCTTACAAACTTTCTCTTCTTTCTGAAATCCTCGACCAACATCTAGATATATGATCCCATAAAATTCTAATAGTTTTGATAGAATTTTGTGGTGAACCCATCTGGGCCAGGCGACTTGTTGAGGTGTAGTTCAAAGACTACCTTATGTACTTTCTCAAGTATGAACAGGCAACATAACATTTGATTCTCTTCATCTTCAATACTTCTTATAATACAAGATAAAATGGGATTATTACCATCTTGGATCACTACACACTTATCCGCTAGTAAAGACTTGAAGTACCGAATTTCCTCTGATTCAATTTCATTCTTGTCATTAATAGTTCTACCATCTGCACATCTTATGTTCCCCACACGATTCCTGGTCCTTCGTGTTTTGGTAGATAGATGAAAAAATTTGGTATTAGCATCACCCTCACACAAACAAGTCTCCCTAGCTTTGTCCCTCCAAAATATTTCCTCTCGGGTTCGCAACTCAACATGCCTAGCCATAAGAGATTTTTCCTTTTCATACTCAAGTGCAGTCATACCAAATTTTATGACATGTTCGTTCAGCTCCGCCAATTCATTTTCCACCCTCTCCTTTTCCACAAAGATATTCTTGAAAGTTTCTTTATTCTAAATTCTAAGTTTGTTTTTTATGTATACAAGCTTACGAGCAAAATGAAAACTTACGGTCCCTTCAAAATGTTGGCCTCCCATCCACCATTCTTCCATCTTTTTGATTAATTTAGGGTCCCGCCACCACATAGACTCAAATTTGAAATTACCCTTGATAGGCTTCTCACTAAGACACATATCCAACAAGACCGGGAAATGATAAAAAACAACAATAGGTAAAATGCTAGAGTCATAATTAAATTCATCCACCAACCACCCTTCACCAATAAAGAACCTGTCTAATCATTTTGAGATATTCATAAAACCAATCCTCCAATTATTCCATGTGAAGGAGTTGTTTCTAGGCACACAATTAAACAAAGAGATCAAAGAAATGAAGTCCCTAAAATCCAATATGACCTTATTTTCTTTCTTCAAACTACCACTTTTTTTGCTTAGATCCAAGATAGCATTGAAGTCACCACTCATCGTTACTTTTTTGGAGTTGAGCCCAAGGGTAAATTATTTGAGAATTCCAAACCTCTAGTTTCTCTTCAGTCCTAATTGGACCGTAAACATTGAATAATGGGAATTCCAAGTCAATTTTCCTATTTTTTACCACACACTACAACCAATTGTCTCACATAGATTAGTTTAATGTACATACTATTGTAAAACCAAAGGATTCCCAAACCACCAAAAAACCTAATGGTGCTTTGAAAAAAACCAGACCATTTCTTGTAATACTTTTACAAAAATCACATTCTTCTGAGCTAATCTTGGTTTCCTCAATCAAAACTATATTAGTAGAGATCCTATCCAAATGATGCTTTATTAAGAATCATTTGTCAAGGTTCGATAGGTCCCTAACATTCTATGAGACGATCTTCATTATCCTCCAAGGGAGGACTTGACTCCCTATAATTTCAAAAATTCTTTAACACTCAACAAACCTTTTTCCTAGGCCTCTTCTTTTTATTTTTGCTTATTTAACTTTTTGCCCTTTCCTTTTTTCTAATTTTCTCCAATACCCTCTCTATTGATTGGCTAATACAACGGGGTTCTATTATCCCCTATTCATCAACCTCAAAGAAGTCCCCTTCTGATTCATACCCCTCCAGATCCGATCCCATAGGAATCCCAACATTTTTTGGCTTGGCAGGCATCGCCATATAAATGCATACTTGAGGCCCCAGGGCTGATTCCAAATCATTGGAACAATTAGCATCCTTTACCATAGTACCTGGAAATGGTTGGGCCTCACCTAAAGCATTGACCTCTTTCTCACACACCAAAGAAGTTCTTTCTTTTCAATTACCAAACAGGTAGTAGGCATTTCTTTTGTTGCTTCCACAAGGTCATTCCTCTCGGCTACAATTGTTCTCCAAATTTAGATCCAGACGTGGCACTTGTATTTGATAATCAAGGCCTCCAAATAGATTTCATCTTTGGTTTCCTCTTACAAGTTTTCTCCATATGATCCCTTCTCCTGCATGCATACAAAACATCTTATTCTCCTCCACTTCGACCGACTAGATCTGGTGTTCCCATCAATGCATAGTAAGATTCAAATAATATATTGGTGAACCTCTAGATACGCCATCGTCAGTGACACTCTTTGTCGTCGAAGCCAAGACAACACCCTCCTACAATGTCTTGATACCGATGAAGCACAAACGACCATGCGAGAAGTACATGAGGGTATATGTGGATCCCACTCTAGTGGTCTGACCCTAATCAAGAAGATCTTGCATGAAGGATACTACTAGCCCATGATGGAGCGTGATTTATATTATTTTGTCAAGAAATGTTGATAGTGTCAGACTGATGGAGACCTTATACATGTGTTAGCTTAGGAACTACAACCGATCACATCACCATGGCCCTTCGCCCAATGGGGACTCGACCTCATAGGTAAAATCCATCCCACTTCATCCAATGGTCGTAAGTTCATTATCACAACAACCGAGTACTTTACCAAATGGACTGAAGCTATTCCTATGACATACGTTACTAGCAAACAAATATCAAAATTCATCTTCAATTATATAATTTTTTCGATATGGTGTCTCACAGTCCATCATCACTAATAACAGTTGTCCTTTTAAGAACCAAGATGTCTGCCAACTATGGAAACAATTCCATATCAAACATCACTTTGCCACTCCATACTACCCACAAGGTTATGGCCAAGCCAAGTGTCTAACAAAACTATCATCAAAATCCTCAAAAATATTGTCAATAATGTTGGTCATGACTGACACTGTCAACTTAATCCCACCTTATGGGCCTATTGCACTCGTATTTGCACTCCCACAAGTTCCACACCATATTCCTTAGTCTTTGGTTCTAAGGCCATCCTACCTATCGAGGTTGAGTTACCTTCCTTGAGGGTGTCCATGCAAGGGCTCGTTGATGACAAATAATATCATGTATCCAGACTACATGAGTTGGAACTGTTAGATGAATGAAGACAAAATGCATTGGTTCATTTGCACACTTATCAAAACTGTCTTCATCGTAGCTACAACAAGAAGGTTTTGGTCTGACACTTTGACATTGGTGACCTGGTTTTAATGGAAAATCCCAAGAATCAAGTAGAATGTGAGAAGCCAGGAAAGTTTGAACCAAACTGGTTGGGTCCTTACATTGTCACAGTCTATGGATCTAGAGAATATCAACCTTCAACTCCTGAAGGTGAACCATTGTCAGATCCTATCAATAGCTTGCACTTGCACAAATTTTGCACCTAGCTTCAGAGAGCCATGCCAAAACTTGAAAAATACAAAAAAATAAAAATAAAATAAAAAATTCAAGATCAAGATCAATGGTTGACATCTCATCGTTGGCTTCATTTCCATCGCTTGATGAGATCCCGAAGCAAAAATTGAAGAGGCAATGGTCGATGCTCATAGAATATAGAGGGGTGTATGTGGCATGCAAGAAGAATTATCTTCCCATCTCAAGTGCTATCTGTTTTCCTATCAAATATCATGGATTTATTGCAATCCTACCGAGATCTAGTGCTAATTGCAGAGCAATTTGTCAAACCCCATTTTCTTCAAAACAATGCTCTGTTAATTGTAGTTCAAAGCTACAATATTTTTCAAGGGATGAAATTGCAAGTATTATCAGAAATATGTTATGAATTTTGTGTTTCCAACTACATTGTAATTAAAAAAATTGTTTTCATGAGCAGTTTGGGAAATGATAGGAATCGTATTCCATATGATACAAATCCTAAAATCTTATGTACAAACTTATTTTATTATAAATATATATATAAGACACTAGCCTTTTATCAAAAAAAAAATCATCACCTCGATGAAAACCTGGCAAACAAGCGTCTTGGTGACCAAAAAAAACCAAAAAAATCAAGAAAATAGTAAAGAGAAATAATTCATCCAATGGTGAAAATCACTTCAGTGGCGCTTTGGATAAGTACCATGGTGAAAACCTAGAAAACAAGCACCATGTGTATTCAATCTTCTCTCTATTGTCTACCATCATTCTACCTAGTTTTTCACCCTTCACCCATAATAAATTTGTCTTCCACTCTTTCTCACGTCATCCATAATAACACTTTGTTGTCCTTCCACTGACTTGGAACGATTGACATTTTGCATCTTTTTGCCTTCCATATCCACTTGCAATAAGGCTTACCCACTTTTAGCCCTAATAAATTGGTCTTATACCCATCTGGGGGCAAGTACTTAACCTACATCTTCAGTGGATCCTACACTTGATCTTAGACGTCACTATATCAAAAAGCCAAAAAAATCTAAAAAATTCAAAAATCTAAAAAAATATAAACATTTCAAAAATCTAAAAAAAATCAAAACCTTTCAAAAATCCAAAAAAATCAAAACATTTAAAAAAAAAAAATGCTAAAAATTCAAAAAAATCAAAACATGTCAAAAATCCAAAAAAAATAAAACATGTAAAAAATCCAAAAAAGAAAATAGAACATGTCAAAACACAAAAATATCCAAATAACCTTCAAAAATCCCAAAAACAGAGTCATAGTCAGTCATGTCAGTCAAAGTCCAATCAAACTACATTGCCTCTACATGTATAACATAGGCAAGGCCATCGGTTGATGAGCCCCCAAGACACTAGGTTAGTCCTTTAAGGTTTTTCAAATATAGTCAATCCTAATTCAATCCATAATAAATAAAACAAAGTCAAGTCTTGTCGAACTACGAGGTCTCTACGTATTGTTATGTAGGCAAGGTCATCCATCGATGAGCACCTGAGGCCCTAGGTCAGTCCTTTAAGGTTTTTCAAGTCAATCATTATTCATAACACAATAAATTAGACATTGTAATCAGACACAAATGGTCATCAAACAAGTCATGAACCAACAAACAAACTATCCAACTAGTCTTCAAGTCAAATCAGTCAAACATCAAATCGACATCAAAACATTAAATCAGTCAAGCATTTATCTTATACAGGATGTGTCCTTCATAAAACCAGACATCGTCATTTTCCTTATATAGGTGGTTACATGATCAAAATTAGACTTGACGTCTTATACGACATGTTTCCTCTCCTAAAACCAAGCATTGTCAATCAATCAACCCATCAATCAATTAGTCAATCAAATATCATCAAACAATCACTGGCAAATGATCTAAATAGTTGTTGACTTTGTTGGTCCAGTTTATCTTATATTTTATTGATTTTCTTTTGGTCATGTTACTAGCCACCTTGAGGATGTCACATTAAGGATTTAGAGGAGTGATGATGTCTCATGACTCGCTTTTCTTTTGATTGTTGTTTGTGGTTTGTCTTGACAAAAAGACTAGGGCAACTGGGCTCCTAGTATGCGTCATAACATTCCTTGTCTGTTAAGTGTTTGTTTTTGCAAGTGGATAACATTGCACACCTTGGTATATGCCATATCATGGTGTTTATTGTCCATTTGCCATATTTTTAACACCTAATGATGATAAACATGCAAGCTTAACATCTCTCAAGCAAACTATTGATCCCTCTTCAATTGTCTAACTCCATGCTAACATTTTTCTCTTGCTAACATTTCTCTTCGTCAATCCTTGCATTGTTTGCTATCCAAATTGCTTATTGGAATAATTTTTCAATTTTTTCAAAAATTGGCAAAAAAAATTGAGGGGGCATAGGTCCACCCCATTTTCCTGTCAGCACACTAGGGCATATTTTTGAACCGAATTTCTTTAACACGACGCGATAAACTGCATTGTATCAAAGAGGGGAAAAATGTAGAAACTAAAAATTGTCCTTCGCCTGTGAACCTCATTTTTCCTCATTAATTCTTCTTCTTCCCCGCATAATTAAATAATTATTTAATTATTGTCTAAAATCATATTCTTCTATTAATTAAATAATTTTAATTATTTAATTAAATCATTTATTTCCTTTTATTTCTTCCTTTGATTAGTTAAATAAATCATATTTATTTAATCATGTCACTAATATCCCCTCTCTATAATAAAATAAATTCTTATTTTTTTAATTATTATCATTTTCTACTATAATTAAATAATTATTTTTAATTATTTTAATTATTCATTATCCTCTTCTTCTATAAATTAAATTAAATTTATTTATTTAATTATTTATTAATTTGTCCTTTTCCTCCACTTTAAATTAAATTGTTATTTAATTTGAAATTCAACTTTCCTTTTTCCCTAATAATTGTTTTAAATTATTTAATTATTCATTTTCCCTCCTAAATTAAATAATTTTATAATTATTTAGTTTTCTCCAACAACCTCTTTTTTTGTGCTTCTCTCTTTATTAGTGTCATTCTTATCTCTTCACATCTCATTTAATTTCCACCCTTGATCAAATTTGAATTATTTTACAATTCAATTTCAACTGTCCATCCTTAACCTAGTCTTATCTTTGCCCTAATTTAGTTGTAACCCTATTTCATACTACATCTTTCAATCTTGGCCATTGATTGCCATATCTTATTGGCTTTTAATCTTAGCCCTTCATTCCAATTTGGTTTTCTATAAAAGAGACCTCTCATTATCATTTCAACTCGAATTGAAGTGCTAATTCAAGTACATTCAAAGAGACAAGTACAATATTCAATATTTTGCTATCATTATCGGTAGGCTTATTATTGCATACTCAAATATGAGGGTAATCAAGCATATAAAGCAAGATGGAGAAGGACAATGGAGGTGAATCAACCATGGCATAGAGGTATTGGTAATATTGCTTTATGTTTTGTGTTTCTATGTTGGATTGTGCTTCATTGTTGGTTTAGGGCTTTAGGGTTTGAGTTTTGTTGATTCATGCCTTTAACCTTAATTTTACCTTATTCTACAACTTCCTTTGAGATTCTCTTGATCGCCACAATCTGTAAGTGAGCATAGATGTATGAATCTCCTTAAAAAATATTTGCATCTACATCAACAAGTGTACCAAGCGATCGCCCTATCAACTCTATGCTTTCCTTTGCCCATTACTCCAAAGGCAAATTATATAGACATATCCACATATGTTTCTCATAGGGATCTATCATCACTAGATCAAAGTTATCTATCCATTTCTACATATAGATGAGAAATCCATTCATTCTCCATAAGCCACTCTTTAGAACTTGTAGACACTCGAAATATCTTGATTGATATCGTGCACTTGATCCTGATTTACTAACACCGATTCTTCCTTAATCATTTTCACACTAACCAATTAATTGAATAACCTTTATTTAAAATTAATTTTCCTTAAATCTGATAATGAACTCCGTTAGATTATTTCATCATCTCCTAATGTTCCTCTTTTAATTAAATAAATCAATTTTACTTAATTAAACTCCTAATGTTCTTCTTTTAATTAAATAAATCAATTTTATTTAATTAAAATCCTAAAGTTCTAATATCCTCTCATTTGATTTAAATAAATCCAAACATTTAAATAAAATATCACAAATAAAATAATCTCATCTAAGTTAATTAATCCTAAATTAATTAAATCCTAACACTAATCCCCGATTCCTCTAGCTTTTGACTCCACCCTAAGGTAAGTCAACCTTGATCAAGTTGCACATGTAAATCAATTTATTTGATTTACTAATTAACTTATTTTGTTTCAAAAAAACATATTCTTAGAATATTCCACCCATTTGACTTTTCCCTCCCAAAGGACTTTTATCTTCTTTCTTGAGCCACCTTGGCATTAAAGAGCTTTTACACAAGCCACCTTGGCTTTAAATAGCTCTTACACCTCTTCTTACACAAGCCACCTTGGCTTTAAATGAAATCTTACACATTCTCTTACACAAGCCACCTTGACGTTTATTCTTCTTACACATCACATCTCCCAAAATGTGCTCACACATCTCCTCTAAGATTCATTAGCATGTTGACAGGTGGCATTATGCTATTGGTCTATTCTTTAGTTCCACATTCATCAATCTTCTCCACTCTTCCATCCTTGGCTACTATAAATAGAGGCCTCATTTTCTCAATATGGATCCATCAACTAAGATTCCATATAAATCCACCTTGACTTTAAATGGAATCTTACACATTCTCTTACACAAGCCACCTTGACATTTATTCTTCTTACATGTCACATCTCCCAAAATGTGTGAGCACATCTCCTCTAAGATTCATTAGCATGTTGACAAGTGGCATTATGCTATTGGTCTATTCTTTAGTCCCACATTCATCTATCTTCTCCACTCTTCCATCCTTGGCTTCTATAAATAGAGGCCTCATTTTCACAATATGGATCCATCAACTAAGAGCATAATCACTATAGCCATTTGAGTTCATAACATTTCATCTTTTTCATCCATTTTAGCAAGATTATAGGCAATTTCATACTTGTTCATCACAAATCCATCATCAAGCTTATCAAGGGGTTAGGAAAGGGCTTCTTTCCACACCAAAGGAGCACTAATCCCCCTATGGGATGCTTGTTTGAGTATTAGAATAGCATTTCATTAGTAGTTTAGTTGATATTCTACTTTGTTTTCATGTTCTATTGCTTAGATGAATTTCATAGGGAATGCTTCATTCTTACTTGTTTCTTGACTAATGACCACTTGTTTGTTCATGTTTGAGCAGGTATAGGAAGATCATTCACATTTTGATGCTAGAAGGAGGGCGAATTTCTTGAAATTAACACATTTTTTTGGTCATTTTTTTTTCATTTTTTTCTGCTTTTCTAGGACACAACGATGTTGAACAGACAAACAACGACATAATCATTTCAACGTCGCTATATGGTGACACTGCCCCTATGATCAAATCACGTCACTAGGTGAACTGTTCTAGGACATCGGTTGCTCAAATTCCAAAGAGCAACATTGGGTGAAATAGCAACGAATTCGTAGTCTTTGTTTTCTCCATAGAGCGACGCTAGAAGCTTTAAATAGCGACGCCTTCATGAGAAGCGACGCTGGGTCTAGGTAAAAAATAATTTTTAAATTTATTTTAACATGTGCTTTTATGTTTTCATTTATTTTGACTTCTTACCTATTTTGTGGCTCTATTTTCTGTAGGTTGACCAACTTTTGCAAGTTTAGGTGACAAAGAAGGAAAGGTGATAAAGAAGGAAAGGAAACAAGGAGAAGTATCTATGGAATTTCCTTTTTCAAATTTGTAAAAAATTGTTCATTAACACTTTGGGGACATTTATAATCCCATCTTTGGATATTGTTATCTTCAGCCTTAGGACTCAACTACATTTTGTTTGGGTTTTAAAAAGAAAATACAAAAGCTTTTGGTTTTTTTCTCAAAGTTGGTTAAAAAGAACCTTACAACTCACTAAATTTGAATTTGGGTCTTAAAAATTGAACAATCAAATTTACTCTCAAATTTGGTGCTCTAAAAAGAACTCACTATTGTCTTTGAGGATTTAAAATGAACTTGTCTTTGTCTTTTTTTTGTAATCTTCTTTACAAAATCTTGTCATTAGAATGTGTATGCACTTCTCTCACACTTCATGGTGATCTTGAGAATCAAAAGCATTTTAGTGACATTAGGTTGTCTAAAAGATTGCTTCCACATTTCAAATGGGTTTTAAAACTGAACAAAACATGCGAGCGTGAAGAAAAGGCATTGTGTGTGCTCCCTCCTAAATGCGTTAGGTGGTCGAACTACAAATGAACTTCTTCGCTATTGTTTACCTTTAGAGAGCTTGCCTTGGTGGGAAAAAGTACTCACCCCAAGGGAACGACTCAAACCAGTAACGAGCTAAACGCCAAGCTACTCCCAACTGGTATATAAATTTGAATGTTGAGTAAATCTCAGCATTATAGGAGATCCTATGGACAAGCAAGTGATACTCTTTATATGGGTTGATCTTGCCTCTCATGTGGCCTTCGGAATGAGTGCCTTGATTACAAACCAATTTGTGTAGAATCCAAAATACCTATTTATTTGTTAGTATTAGGAGGTCAGGCCTCCGAAGTTGTCCCACGTACTTGCGGTTCTAAGTAGAGATGAAGAGTTTGTCATGAGAGATTCATGAAAACTCGAAGCTTGGCTAACCCAAGAAGTGTGTGCCGAGAAAGGGGGAGCTAGTGTGGTCAAGCTTCTAATCATCTACTTTGAATAAGCATGGCTAGAGAAATCCAAGTGGGAATCTGACAAATATTGCCTTTTCTATCCTAGGGTTGTGCATTGTTTCAAAATCAAAACACTTTGCTTGAAATCTCAAAAAAAAAAATTGTGGAAACAAACATTCTCCAAGATCATAAGAATTTCAAACCCTTTGGAAAGAGAAAATACCTTTGAAAAATCCCATATATTACTGCTTGTCCCTAGGGATTCAATCCTTACAAGATTCTAAGTATTTGGGGCTATATCTCAATTTGTTCTCTCTAAAGTTAACATTAGGGAACTATTGCCTTGATTATTTTGATTTCCACATAATGGACCTTGTGGGATGAAAATAAATTGAGATATAGACATTCAATTTGAAAAACTAAGCAAGAAAGTGTGGATGTGGTAAAAAGAATCAAATTTAAGCAAGATAAAAGATAATTGAACCACAAATGTGCTTGTTCTCATGTTTTCCAAGAAATTCAAGATCCCAAAACAAAAGTCTTTGTGCAAAAGCTTCAAGTTTAGGTGTCACACCCAAAAAGTTGACAAGAAATACATTAAGAAGTGCAACCTCAAACAATACACCAAGATAAGAAAGAAGTTCACAAGTTTTTATAGACTCATCCCTTTGAACAATCCAGATATGTATGCTCAATTTGAACCACTCATCTAAGTCAAAGTTTGGCCTTTTGAATTTGAGCACTTTTGAAGTATAGCATGTTCTTTGATATCGTTGCCTTGTAAAAGAAGTCTCTCTACATTCAATCTAGGATCAAAATCAACACTCTCATCCATCCCCCAAACAAAAAAAATAAAAATCCCATCTCACAAACAACTCTTGGAATCTTGGAAAAAATCATTCATGCTAGGCTCTTGGTAATCCTTCAAATCAAAATAAAAAAATCATCTTGTTTGACTAAGTGTGTGTGGATGAATCCTTCTTCATACACTTAGTTAAATTATCACTTTGTGGAAGGGTTTTATTCCAAGATAACATCCAACATCTTGGGTTTTATGAGTTCATTATCCAAAATCTAAATCAAATGAAAATCAAATCCAAAATAAAAAATAAAAAATTCCTAAAGTCTAGCATCCCTCCAAGGTTCTTAAGAGTTCAATCCTTCACACCATCCATTTATCTCATCACCATCATTTGATCCTTAAACAAACTTAGATTTTCTTCTTTGTACCTAAAGTTTAGACCAACATAAGGGTTTAGAGGTTCACCTCATACTCCTTAAAGTTGATCCTTATTTTATGGTCCAAACTAGATCTCAACACAAGAGAAACGTGGAGAAAAACAAAGAGACATCCACTTAAAGTTACTTGAGTCAAACCACACCCGAATTTAACCCCATTGGATCTAGCAATCCCCCACTCAATCTTCCTCAACAACCATAAGATCCTCAAGAGGGAGGTTTCCAAGTGGAGGATATCACCAACAATCCCCTAGGAATGACTCAAGATGAAATCATGGAAATAGTCCAAAATCCTAAGAACCACAAGATTTTCAATACAATGATGAGACTCAGTCCTTCACAATACATGCTAGCATTGGCAAAGGAAGGGGCTAAACTCCCTTCTGATTATGATGTAAGCACTATTGTGGAACCACCTCTTGGGACTATTCCACCGGTATCATTCACACCATCCTTCTGAAACATCATTCAACCCATCTCGCAACCAATATCATCTCATACTCCAAGCCAACCCATAACTACCAAAGGGAGTTCATTGCTTCATGCTCTTCAAATGCACCCCCTTGTAAGTAATCAAAACTTGGACACAAATATCGTCTCACAAGACCCAAAGCATCTGTACGTTCCACTCATTTTCCATGATACCAACAATACATCCACTTCTCCGCGACACCGACATACCCTCTTGGGACACAATTCTCTCTCCCCATGGTATCACAAGGAAAAGGGGGTTTATTTGGACAAGGGGGAATATTTGATCCTTCATCATCAATTTTTCAAGGAAACCTACCACCACTTCCCCCGCTAACATCAAAATCCACATCAACCCAAGGTTTAGGGCAACTCCCTTTACCCAACATACCAATCCAAAATCAATCAAATCAGAATAATCCTCCAATCGTGAATCAAATAAATGTACCAAATCCTCCTATAGTGACCCTCCTGATGACGTATCTATTTTAGTTGTTTTGAGTTGTTGATAGTCGTTAGATGTTTTTGAGACTATGTTACTTTGATGTATTATGTCTTAGATTACATGATCAGTTGTGAAACTCAGTTGATGATACACTTTATGTTATGATGTTTTGTTTAATTTTGTGAGATGACATTATTATGATGACATATGTTGTTTTGTAATGTTATGATGTGATTGATTTTAGATGCTATGTCTTACGTCAATTCGGTGAAGGAGACGGTTTAGCAGTACTCATCCGTGAGTGCCTTGCTACACTGTGATTCTTCTTCACGGTGTGTCTTCTGTCATATATATATATATATGTTGTTTGATTGACTGTGCAATGTGATGCAGTTTTTAGGTACATGCATCGACTCCACCTTCTTCGTCAGGTCTGAGCATGCCATGGCCCAATAGAATTCGTTGAAGGGAGATGGTCTTGTCCTCTGTCATGAACCATCATTTTGGAAAGAACGAGTATCATTCTGTTACCCGTATGTCTTGTTGTCGTTCGTTTGTCGTAATTTTCGTTGGTCATCACATGTTGTCATTTTTTCTTAATGTTTCGTTTAGATAATTTAATGATTTAATGTAATGGTAATGTTATGATTAATGATCTAATTTTATTCAAAATTTTATTTTTAGAATATTGTGGAATTAAATGTGAAATATTAAAATATATTAATTGTGAAAGATTAATTTGTTGTAATTGATTTGATTGTGCAATTTAGATGTTTTTGAAAACTAAAACTATCTATTGTGATTTAATTTGCAAAATATTTTCTTTGATCAAATTGTTTGAAAGTTGAACTGGCTGTTTTAATTGCATGCAAATAGAAAGTGAAAGTGATTGATTGCATTATAATTTAAAGAAAAGGATATAACATAAAAAAGGGATTTTCGAAAAAACAAGAATGGTGTTTCATGGGAAAAGACTATCTCTGTATTTTTTTGGGGTTTCGTTTGGAAAGATGAAGATTGATTTCTGGAAGTTGTGTTTGAACTGTGAAAGTTTTGTGGATTGAACTTTGAGGTTTTCGCTTCACCATTGCTCGACTCCGGAAAGCGCTTCAGGTTTTCTCCTTTAAAATTTCAAACTAGTTTTATCAAACTTTGCCAAAATTCTTGTTGAAAACTACGTTTGAGGTATTTGTGACAACTTGTCTTGAAATCCTACATGCACAATAGAAAATGAAACGTTAATGTCATTATTGTTTGAATCTGCACAACAATAGAATGCGAACCTATTAGTAACTAGACATATTTAAATGCATATCTTTTTACCTTAGGTTTAGATAAATTTTGGTTATTTTTCATTCTGATGTAAACAATTTCACTTTCCTTACGAAACCTTCTGATGCATGCACTGATAGGACCTTGCAATCGTGCAATCTACAATATAGGTTTTAAATTAATCACATCTATGGTGTTTTAAACCATGTTGTTGGAGGATTCTTTATGCACAAACTTCTATTGTTACCTTTTTAGTTGCTTAAGGTTTACCTCTCTTTTGTGTTGGTCTGTGGGTATTTACGCATGAATATAGTATGTTCTTGTTGTCAATACTTTTTGCTTGCAACATCCCCATTTCATTTACAATGTCACCTTGCAAGGTGACTCAAACATAAAAACTCTCACAGCTACGGCCAATAGACTGAGATTATGAGTTGTTATTATGTGCGTGGTATTGTGGACTATGTTCTCGCATTGTTTTTTGTGTGCTCATCTTGGAATGGCGGATTTATGTTAGTTTTCACTCATGATTATGCCAATCGGGTTGTGGTAGGATTATGCTTTCTGATTGTGTTCTCTTCTTTTTACTTAATTTCTCTGTGCGAGGTCACTAGATCATACCATTTCGGTTGTGGTTTTTGAAGTTGTTTGCATGTGGTAGAAAATTTAGTTCCCTTATATTATCTGATCTATTTCTGGTAGATAAATTTGTTGGTTCGGTCGGCTACTTTTGAATTCACTATTTGATTTAGTGAATTGCTTCCTTTTATGATTTTTCAGTATTGTCTCCTTTATTCATGGTTTCCTTTGTTGAATGGTCGATCTGGATTATTGCATGCAGGTTGAATTGTGAAGGAGGTCATAGGTTGGTGCTTTTCTACTAATCACTAGACACACCGAATTCTTCATCTTGCGCTCTGGTTCGCTATGTATCTAAGTCGCGCATCCTATAGCTACTGGTTCTTTTGAGTAACTAGCATGTTACTAGTATTTATTTCAACCCAATTTTGATTTTACCTCCCCAGGATAATCGTAGTTGGATCACCATTTGAAACAAAATTTATTTGTTCTTCCTTAGTCTGTTTTGCCTTTATTTTCTTCTCTCGACTGCGTGCATCGATTGTGAGCGAAGTAGATTGTATTTGTTTCTTCTGAGTTGTATAATGCATGCGGTTGCTTTTGTTCGTTTTGTGTGTCGGTATGCATGTCTCTTGGTCTTCATTTAAAATCTGGTTGTAATTTTCCAATTTTCACTGTTCGTTGGCATGTTTTGAAATCATCGATTCACATCAAAAAATGAAGGTCCCTTAAAGTCAACTGTACCTTAGACTGCTTGGTATTTAGCTTCATTTATTTTTATTCCCTGATACTGTGTGTGGGTGTCATTCGATGATCTGTGTCGACCTCTTATTAATTGATGAAAATACAACGCCTTCATTAATTTCATTATTTTTATATAAAGGAAGCAACCTCCGAATATATATATATATATATATATATATATATAAACATTGTAAGTAATAGTCATCGAACGTACAAGAATGGAATGTAGTAGTTATTTATGAGAAGGAATGTATTGTCATTATTTTATTTATATTTAATTCTTCTATGATCATTTAAAGGCTTAGGTATTTAGGCATTTTATTTTAAATTCCCTCCTAAATTTATGAGATAGATTGGTGATTTAAATATAAATGCTTTGTTTATTAAAATGGTTTATTAAATTATATTTATATGCATTGTTAAGTTTTAGTGAGGAATTGTTTTATTTAATTGCATTGAAACTATGTATTTGGTTAATAAGGTTTGAAATTTTAATATCATCATATGAATGGATGTGAATTAAAATGTCATCTTATATTGAAGGATTTATTGTCTTTTCACTCATAGAACTTAAATGTTTTGAGTTAGGAATGCGTAATTGGGAATCTTGAATGAAATTTTGTTAATTATGCTTAGATGGTATTCCTACTTAGAGTTTATTCTTACTTCTTGTATTGAAGTATGATGTTAGTGTATCATTTCCTAGAGGCTTAAGATGTTGGGTTTGTTTTAAAATCTTGAAAAGAGAATTGTGGTTGATTTTTGTGTTACTCCAATGTAGAAACATGAGCCATGCACGTTATGCCTTATGTGATATTATTTTGGATGTCTTGAAGTCCATGATATGGAAGTGCGTTGTTCGTGAAAGTTTTGACCATGCATGTTTGTGGTTCTTCTAGAGATATTTAAATGTTATAGTATGGTTTCGATGACTTTGGGTCTTTGTGCAAAGAAGTTTTCTCTTGTATGCATGTTGGCATTATTGTTTTGACATTTTGAGAAGTCGTACCATAGGAGGAGTGACTCCGTTACGGGCCGGACCTGGAAGTGGTTGCATGGGTAACCTCTCGGAAGTTGGTAATTAAGTGAAAATTTTAACTAATGTATTGGGAGTATGTCAATGGTGTTGTCATTGTGATGTGATGTCTGTCAACCATGTTTTGTGTGATGTTTCTTGTTGTTGTCTGCTTTGACTTGAGAACCTGTTCTATCTCCTAGCACGAGGGGTGGGCTTTTGAGTTCCACACAGTTGGGAGGAACGTGCCATTTCTTCCATTGGGTCCCCTGCAGGTGATACTGTTCGAGACATGCTTGCTCTTAACAAGATCCTGGATACACATCGTTCACGAAGATTGTTCGTTGGACGAGCTCGTGGACTTGGTCGTCAGCTACTCTTGATCATATACTATTTTGTACTCACTCATGATGTTACATGAGGTTTTATTGTATTGTTACTTTTGATGTATCAAGATTTGTCACACTCTCGCTTATTATAAATATACTTGTAATGTAACTCTGGATGTAACATAATCTTGATATGATTATTCATTTGATTTTGATTTATAGTTCTTGATGTGTTATTTTGGTTGTATTACTTTAGTAGCGTAGTTGTGGAATCCTGAGAATGTTCATGTTAGGTTAATATTCACATGTTGTAATTAAATGTAAAAAAATAAATCGATTGTTTAGCGTTAATGACGTGTCATTCCCTGGGTTCCACGATGGGGCGTTACACCTCCAAGCATGCCACCGACATCGCAAGACCAGGTGGCACCAATCCAAACATCCCAATCAATCATGCCATCTACAACACCCCAGATTCTCCAGAACATGGTCTCTCAAGGACCTAGCACGTCAACCATACCCTCCACCACATAACCCATGGTCATCACTCAAACACCTCAACAACCTACTCAACAGAACCCATTCCACACCATTCTGAATCCTCCACCTCTACCACCAAATCCAAACATGGAAAACCAATACAATATTACATTGCACGCAGCCCAAAAAGCCTATCAAAAGGCACTCCAACAATTCCAAGCCCAACAAGCCGCATAAAAAGCCCAACGGTCCTCCCAAGTGCAAGCACAAGCACTATTACAACAACAACAAGCTCAAAAAGTTGCACAAACCACACCAGCTACTCAAGCTACACAAGCACAAGCACATGCCGAAGCTCAATATCAAGCACAACAAGCTCAAGCACAAGCCCTATTACAACAACAGGCTTACCAAGAAACTTTGCAACAATACCAAGCCTAACAACAAGAAGCCGCACAACAAGCCCAATAGCAAGCCCAATAGTAAGCATTGTTTGCACAACAACAACAACAAGACCAACAACAAGTATTGTTGGCACATCAAGAACTACAAGCATATAAGTGTGAATGGATATCTTAGACCTGCACCAAAGTGACAAAACAACACAATGTTAGTCAAGAAATACATCTAAAATACACATTCCCCATGAAATTCATTCAAATGTCAAGAATAAGAAATAAAGTAAAGTAATCAAATGAAACTATCAAATCCTATTCGAAAACACTCAAACCCACAATCCCATGGGGGAATTGGTGCCATTTTGATGTGGAAAATGGCCCTTTCCCAATTCCTTTATGCAATGTGATGAAGATTAGAAGCTCCTTGATACAATGTGATGATAACCTTGATAAATTTGATATAGAACTATGAAATTTGAATGCAATGGATGAAATTGTCAGTGAAATTAAGTATAGTAGACTTGCTTGGATTGTGGATGATCAATTCAATAGGAGAAGCCCTCTATTTATAGAAGAAAATGATGGAAGGAGAGACAAAATGGATGAATGTGGGATAAAAGACCAACCAATGAGAGAAGGCCACTTATCCACATGTGATTGGAGGAGGAATGAGCACATTTTGATGAATGTGCAAATAAATGCAATTAGGTGGAATTTGAAATTTGTGAAATGACAAGTTGGAGGGAGAGGAGAAATGGAGTAAATGCCACTTGGCTCAAGGCAAAAGACATGTAAGAGGCCTTTTGCCTTGTTGGATGTACTCATCCTTTTTGGAGGGATTTTCAAATTTGAAGAATATTCCCTTTTGATGCCAAGTTGAGGGAAAATAGATGAATTAATAAATCAATTAAATTGATTTATTAGTGCAAGTTGCAAAATCTAGAGGATTGGAGTAATTAGGATTAGAATTAATCATGATTTGATTAATTTAGGTGAAGATTAGCTGATTTGATAATTTTGGCTTAGATTTTTGGATTTAAATAAATCAAAGTTGAGAGGAATAATGGATTTAAATTTAATTAAATAAAGTTTGATTTATTTAATTAAAGAGGGTGGTGTTAGATTAAATCAAATAAAGATTAATTTATTTAATTTAAAGGAGATGATTTTAGAGATTAATTAAATAAAGTGAATTATTTAATTAAAAGAGGGACTATAAGATTAATTAAATAAAATGATTTATTTAATTAATAGGAGATGATGACTTAATCAGATAAATTGGTTTATTTAATTAAGAGATGAAATATGATGAATTTAATCGAATAAAGATTATTCAATTAAATTGATTGGTAAAGGGGATGATTCAAGAAGAAATGATGTTAGTAAGATTAGGATCAGATGTGTAAGATCAATTTGTATATTTTTCATGTCTACATTTTGCTCCTCTTTGAAGCAATGCACCTGTTGCGTTGGTTTAAAGAATAAACTACCAAGATCAAAATTAAAAAAAAAATTGATTTTCTCAGATGCCCCACTACTGCTCCAACGAGAAGGATTATGCTGGTATACTGCCCCCTCGAGAGATTGGACGAAAATCTAGATTTTTGGGTGATCTTACGAAAAAAGAGGACAAGTTGCCTAACGAGTCCAGAAAGGGTAGAAGATGCCAAAAATGTGCCAAAACATGAAAAAATGATGCAAAACGGTCCTTGGTCGGGAAAAAACGAGATTAGGGGTCCAAAACCCTAGTTGGATGGCTAAACAGGGTTAAAAAAACCCTAACTTTCAAGATTAAATAGGTCCCAATGGGTCACTTTCAATTCATTTTCACACTTAGCCTTTAAGAAATTTTGCACTTTGAGCTCTGAGCATTGATCAAGATGGCACAATGGGTGCTTCCACGACACGTGTCTGATTGAGTGTGAGTCTACCAACGGCCAGCCGACGTAGGACCAGTGGTATGTAGCTCTTACCCACCTTGTCCTTTTGATTTTTAAGTGCATTTAATAAGGTCCAAAGTCAAATTTAGGTCAAGCGGTGTAGTTTAGCACCGCTAAAAATTTAGAATCGATGTTGCATAGCCTCAAAGAGTGCTACATATGCAAATGGCGCCGCACAGTCCAGTTTAGAAAATTAGGGTTTAGGGGTCAAAGTTAGGCTCATATGCAAACTGCGTCATTGCGAGCTGATTCAAAAATTTGGGATCAGGGTAGCGATGAAACTGCGACGTGGTGGTGCAGTTTGGAAATTTGCAAATTGCGCTGCATTTGCTGTTTCAGTTGCAAAACCTAAGGTAGGATACTGATTTTTTGAAAAAATTGATGTCGTGGCTTTTCTTGCTTAGGAGGACCTTAGGATACTACATTCACGGGAGCACCAATCCCTAGTTCTTAGTAGACTAGTTGGTATGCATGAGTTGCTCCGGGAGCATCTTGGGGCTATAGGGTTGTGGTATGTCGCCTATGCACGTCCTGTTTGGACACATTTTGGGATGATGACTGCCCTAGTAGAGAGATGGCATAGTGAGATGTTCTTGTTTCACTTTCCCACGGGAGAGGCTATAGTTACACTGGAAGATGTCTGGCGCATCCTCTAACTACCCATCCATGGGGAGAGAGTGATATATGATGTGGATGTCGGGAGGGACACTTGCTATGAGGTGATGGGGCTCAACGAGATTATTTTTGCTAAGAGCCAGATAAAGATTAACAGGTACAAGGGCACAGTGCCCACTTTTAGATTGATCGTAGCTACTATCATTTCAGGGCTTGTGGCACCAGATTGGTGAGGTCGATACTTTAGCCCGGATGGGGACTTGCATGGGAGCAGATGCTCCATAAGAGAGAGTGCTTTGTATGGGGGCCAGTGATGTTGTCCTCCTTTTATCATGATTTACACGAGTTCGCGTATTTGGACAGTCGGGCCATCGAGGCCAGAGTCACACTCCTTCATGTCTGGGCTTGGGAGCGCATTATAGTGCTCCACCCACAGGTTATATTAGTTGCTTTGGAGCTAGATGATCCCATTGTTTGGCATTACAGAGGGGCCCTTACTAAATTCACACATATAGGTGCAGGTGGCATTGCACACCAGAGGAGGGTCATCGATGAGATGACTGTGTTCACATGGAGGCCCTGGCCTGGTATGGCCGCATGGTATGATGATGTACAATATTTGTTCTATGATCGATAGGATAGGATTATGTAGGGCTGAGAGCACATGATGATATAGAGATATCTACCAAACAGAGTGGACAGATAGTTTGGAGATATACAGGACCATCCCAATGACTAGTATGTGGCCATCTTCACATGTACTTTGAGGGAGACAACACAGGGCAGGCTGATCCCGACCGATGAGGCAGTTACCTCCTTTAGGAAGCTAGTGGACAGACTGTGGCCATATGATCAGGGGTCAAGGGGATGCAAGGGTTATAACAATGTACACAGATTGGTTCAGACCACCCCTTCGATTGACAAATCCAAGTGCAACACCTGTACGATGAAGGCCTAGAGGCAGGTCGATAGGTCGAGGGCAGGGTGGCAGAGGGGATGGTGATGGGGATAGGGATGGAGGCAGAGGAGGAGGTGGACCACCTCCACACTAGCTAGAGTAGAGGGTTCAATAGACTCCCCCTAGAGACCAGCAGAGAGATGGGGAGAGACAAGCCCAACAGGAGGCCCAGGTGCCAGGAGATGGAGAGAGAGAGGTCCCGAGGGACCATCAGTAGCAGCCTCTGCCACCACCACCACCACAGCCAGATCACAGAGATGTGCTGATACAATAGCTTTAGGCACAAGTTTAGGTGCTCACGGCCAAGAGGGACCAGGCCAGACAACAAGTCCAGGCCCTTACGACAGAGAGAATTTAGGCTCAATCAGAGTGGGACCAAGAGATAGGTTGAAGATGGCAGCTTGAGAGTATGGCCTCCACCTCTTAGGGAAGGATAGTTTTGACTTGGGTATACCGTGAGGTAGTTAGAGAGGTAGAGTACTACAGGATGCATTACAGGCAGACAATACCATCAACGACTTGAGTGCTAGAGTATTCCCAACAGACAACAATGAGATAGCTCGAGGAGCACGCCGAGAGACAGGTGGGAGAGGGCAGCAGCCAACAGGGCTAGCTTCCCATTTTTGACAACATTCTTTTTGATCTATGGGATCCATTTTTTATAGCTCCAATTTGTATTATATACTTTGATCCATACACATTTGTTCCCGATCTTTGTACCATGACAGTTAAATTTTATATATATATGAGATGATTTGATTTGTTTATGAGATGCCCTAGTTTACTGATGCATGATGTATGGATGTATTTACTTTCCTATATGATATGATATGCAAATGTTATGACTCTGTAATATGATGTATGTTCCTATGTGATGCGATGATGTGATGCAATGATTATGCAACTCTTTCATGAATGCATTTCTTTTTGTATATTTCCTATGCATTTTATGATGATGATGTATGAATGCAACGTGTTATGATATGTAAATGATTCTCTAAATTATGTTTTAATGGATTATGCGATATGATTATGAAATGCAAGTGATGATATACAAATGTAATGCTTTTGTTTCTTTTCCTTATGCCTTTATGATGGATGATATATGGATGTTATGATGATGCTCATGTGATGCTTTTATGTAATGGGATATGAACATAACGATGTGAGGTGATGCATGGTATTTATGATGTATGATATGCAATGTTAATATGTTAAAATGATGTGATATGTAATGCTAATGATTATGAGGTGATGACGTTTGTGAGATGATTATGCTTTATGTTATGTAATATGGTATGTGTTGATTCATGTAATGAATGCAATGTCATGTTATGAAATAATGTTTTATGGTAAGCAATGATTTGTAGTGATATGATAATGTAATGACTTGTGATACGTGATGATATGATATGTGATTTATGTAATGGATGATTTGATAATACCTATGTGATAATGAATGTAATGTGTTGATGCGAAATGATTATAATAATGTATGATGCGAGATGACCTATGAACGTAAAGCAAAAATGTGAATGTAATGGCATAAATGTGATCTTTTAAGATGATGTGATATGTGAGGTTATTATGCGATGGATGAGTTAATAATGCCTGTGTGATACTATCCTAATGAGAGTAATGAATCTACATCAATAATGAAATGTAATGCATCTATGTTTACTATATGATATGTGTTATGTTGATGATTGGTGGATGCAAGGTGGATGCATTTTAGCGATGTTTTTGAGTAACTGTCAAGTACCATTTTAATATGAAAAGAAGACAGAAGAAAGAAGATCCAACAAGCCTACTTTATTAATGATGATGATGATAGTGATATCAGGAATTGGGATTTTAAAAGGGCCATTTACCTTATGTTTGATAATACACATAAGCACGATGCATCAAGGTACAAATAACCAGGATGGCGTTGTACTTAGTGTGATGGACTTTGATTTGAAAATCAGATAGGAGTACTCCTGTTCACATCTGACATACAAAACCTCATTCAAAAAGTAGTTTAGATATTCTAAACATCTCAGAACAAAACATAGAAAAGCAAGCCTTCCTATGTGGTCAACAAGATACCTAAAACATCCTCCCTACAAACCAAACAAAGAACACATGATGAAGTTATATTACAAGAATATCCAACAAGCATAATAGATAAAATGATCATTGCCCCATTTCTTTCTTTCTAAACCCTTTTGATTAGGCATCATCGAGAGGTCCTTGGAATGATCGGAAAATAAGATATGTCAAAAAGATAAGGATAAAGTAAACAAATAAGCTAATGTTCTTCATACCGCTAGCCAAGACTAAACTACGGTGATGCCTAATGTTGATGTCCATTGTAGGAAGGATGCATCCTAGGAAATGTTATTAGATGATGATGAGATTGACTAGATGATAAGCTATTGACACTTCGAGTTGATTAACTTGCTTACTTATTGACCTAAACTTGAGACTTTGACGATTAAGCTTTCACTTTTGAACCTGCTAGACTTGCTTTCGATTGGTTTAACAAAGGATGAAAATGACGATTGATTTATTATGAACAATTTTTTTTTTATTGCGGGTGAATGTTGAAATGGGACGAAGGCACCTTTTTGGGTTTTTTGACTTTTTTGGTATTTTGCAATGTTTTGAGGCTATTTTACAAATGTTTTGATTTTCAATTTTTTTAATGTTTTTAGATTTTCTGAGACTTTGACCAAGAGACTAACCTAAAGACCTATCCTAGGGGTCTCAGGAGCTGATCAACATATTAGCTTTGCCTACATTATACACGTAGAGACCACGTAGTTCGACTGACGCAAACTTGATTATTGATGTGACACGAACAAATGGATTGCCAACTTATTATGCTGGACTCCTAAAGGACTGACCTAATGTGTCTCAGGAGATGATCAAAGATCAACCTTGCCTACATTCAAGATTAGAGATGATGTAGTTCGAAAAGAGGACTCCACTTTTTGATTTTTTAAGATTTTCGATACATTTTGAATGTTTGACTTTATTTTTTATTTTTTTATGTTTTTGGATTTTACAAATGTTTTTGGATTTTAAGGAAGATCGCAAGAATATACACGAACTTGGTTCGATGCAGATACAAGAACATGCCCCCAGCATGGTGTGATAGACTACTTCGATATAGGCAGGACAAACTAACCTTAGGAATGTGCCAATTAGTACTAGGGTGGAACATGATACGAACACAAGATCAAGTTGTGATACGGATGCAGATGAATGAATGGAAGGATGAGGGGGATGAAAAGGCGATGGATAAATGAGTGTTGTGGGGTCAATTGCAGAGATCCTGGTGGATGAAGAGTGCTTATTTAAATAAGGTGCCTGTTTGTCAGGTTTTCACCAAGGTACTTACCTAAAGTGCCACCGAAGTATGATTTTTTTTTTTCTTTACTACTTTTCGATCCTTTTTCTGATTTTTTTGGATTTTGATATTTTTTGTACTTTTTGGTTTTACCCTTAAAAGATCAGGTGTAAATTTTTTTGAGATGAGAGTTGTTCATGGTCTCCTGCAGAAGCTCGCCTTCGGGAATTGATAGCTGGTATGCCCCTGATTTATAGCTTGTTGTAATGATGAATGGTCCCAACCAGTTGGGCTAAAATTTTACCTTGCCATCTGGATTTGGCACGTTCTTCTAATTTTCTTTCATAACTAGCTCGTTGACTTGGAAGGCTTGCCTCCTGATTTTCTTGTTGTAGCTTCACTTGAGGTGGTTCTAATAGACTTGCAAGTGGTTTAAGGAATCCATACACCACTCATCCAGTAGTTCCATCTCATTTAATCGTGAGACCCAGTATTCTTCATCTATTATGAGATTCTATAGTTATTCTCAAGGATAAGAGCTCGATATCAAGGAGATGGCATTTGATCCGTAGACCAAAGAGAAGGGGGTGGCACCTATTGGTGTGCAGATGCTTGTGTGGTAGGCCCATAAGGAGGGATTCAATTGGAGATGCCAATCACGACCAGTGTCATTGACTATTTTCTTGAGGATTTTTAGGATGGTTTTATTGGTAGCTTCTGCTTGGCCATTGCCTTGGGGATAATAAAAAGTGGAAAAGTGATGTTGGATATTGAATTTTTGGCATAAGTCACAAAAATATTGATTTTTAAAAGGTGTCCCATTATCTGAGATAATGGCCTAAGGGACACCGTATCGGAAAATAAGGTAGTTCAGGATGAACTTGGATATCTTCTTTCCTGTAATGTAGGTCATTAGAATGGCTTCCACCCACTTCGTGAAGTATTCTATGGTGGTGATGATAAAATTATGCCCATTGGATGAGGTGGGAGTGATTTTACCAATGAGATCAAGCCCCTACTGCGAAAAGGGCCAAGGTGTGATAATCAGGTGGAGTTCCTTAGCTGGTGCATGGATGAGGTCCCCATGTTGCTGACACTGCAAACACTTTTTGACATATTCATGTGCTTCTCTTTCCATAGTAGGCCAATAGTACCCCGTCCTCAGCAGTTTCTTGGCCAAACTCATACTGCTCGAGTGTGAACCACAAATGTCATTATGTACCTCGGTTAAAGTAGTCAAGGCTTCCTCAGTGTTTAGGCAACGTAAAAGGGTCCCTTCGATGCTCCTACAATACAAGGTATCTCGTAGGATGATGAAACAGGATGGCTTTTTGACAAAATCTCTTTTGAGGTTCGAGGTTATGTCGGCGGGAAGGACTCCTATTCTCAGGTAGGTATAAATATCATGGTACCAAGAATAATTGGGACCAACAATTTTGCACACGAATTCAGACTCTGGCACCTCGAATGCTGGTACGAGAAGCTGCTCTATGAGGAATTCTTGTTTTGGGACGTTGTGCAGATCTCTAGGAGTGATCTGATTGTAGCCATTACATCCACTGCTCTGTTATTTGCTCGGGGTAGTTGTTCAAATGTGATATCAATGAGGGAATCCTTAAGGCTTTCCACCAACTTCTTGTATGGAGTCAACTTATCATCCTTTGTTTGATATTCATTGCTAACCTGGTTGATTATGAGTTGCGAGTCTCCGTAGACCTTAAGAGCCATGATCTTCCACTGCACTGCAATCCTCAACCCTATGAAAAGAGCCTCATATTTCATGATGTTGTTTGTGCATAGGAATGACAACTTGTATGATTTAGGTATGCAGTCCCCTTGTGGAGTGATGAAGAAGATTCCTACTCTTGACTTGTGTTGTGTGTAGGATCCATCAAAATACATCTTCCAGTGATCTACTACACTAAGGTTAAAGATTGATTCATCGAGGAACTCTGACACAAGTGGATTCTTTGTATATATTCGTGCTTCTGCCAATTGATCTACGATTGCTTGTCCTTTGATAGTCTTGCATTCTACATACTCGATGTCATGCTCTATTAGGATCATTACCCACTTAGCCATTCATCCTGTGAGAGTTGCTTTGGAAAGTAGGTATTTGAGTGGGTCTATTTTTACAATGAGCTTGATTTGATGTGCTAGCATGTAATGTCTGAATTTTTGTGTTGCAAATACGACTGCTAAGTAGGCTTTCTCAATAGGTGTGTAGTTCAACTCATGTCCCACCATGGTCCTGCTAATGTAATATATAGCTCTCTCCTTCTTGTTTTCATCATGCTAGGCTAAGAGAGCGCCAAGGGGTGCCATTGTTGATGATATGTATAAGATCAAAGGTTTTCTTGGAATCAATGGCATAAGGACTGGTGATGTGTGTAAATACTCTTTGATCTTGTTGAACACTTGGTCACATTTCTCATCCCATTTGTACACTACCCCCTTTTGGAGTAGATGAGAATATGGGATTGCCTTGTCTGCTAGTTGTGCGATAAATCAACAGATGGACTGGAGTCTTCCTTGTAGGCCTCTTAGCTACTTTAGTGTCCTAGGTGCTTCCATTTCAAGGATTGCCTTGACTTTGGCGAGATCTAATTCAATTCCTCTCATTGATACAATGTACCTTAGGAGCTTACCTGACTGTACCCCAAAGACACTTTTTTGGATTAAGTCAGACCTTGTACTTTTCTAGTCTATCAAAAATGGAGCTTAGGGTTGATATGTGATCCCATCACTTCTTTGATTCAGCCAGTATGTCATCCACATAATCTTCCACAATTTTATGGATCATGTCGTGGAATATAAGTGTCATGGCCCTCTGGTAGGTTGCTCCTACATTCTTCAACCCAAATGACATCATATTCTAGCAACATGTTGCCCATGGACAAGTGAACGCTGTCTTGTGCTGGTCTTCCTTGGCTATCATGATTTGATTGTATCCTGAGAATCCATCCATTAATGATAGCATCTCATGTCCTGTCGTCATATCCATGATCATGTCAATGTTTGGAAATGGAAAGTCATCCTTTAGACATGCTTTGTTCAAGTCTTTGAAATTCATGCAGATGTGGATGCCGCCATTTGGTTTTGAAATAGGTACAAGGTTTGAGACCCACTATGGATGGTCAATCAACCGTATGAACCCTGCATCTAGGAGCTTTTGTAATTCCATTTTGACCAGCAATGTTATATGGGGATGCATTTTTCTCAACTTTTGTCTCACAGGCTTCGCTTCAAGATATACAGCTAGGTGATGAACTACAACCTCTGGATCAAGCCCAAGCATGTCAACATAAGTCCATGGAAAGTTTACCTTTCTTTCTTTTAGGAATGCAACTAGGAGTTGATGTTCCTCTATGAGAAGTGACTCGACATAGAATGTTATGTGCGGTAGTTCCTCTATTCCCAGATTGACTAGATTGCACTATTCTGCCAGAATCGCTGAATTTTCTTGATGGATGGCACTAAGAGGAATATTGAATCCTTCATCCTCTGGTGCCTCAAAGAGATATTCGCTATTGGATACATCCTTTATTTTTACTATTTTTGGGTCAGAGAGTGCCACAGTGTGGTTTTCACTCAAAGACCTTAAAATTATTCTCAATTTTTTGCTTTTGCGACGAAAGGATTCAATCGTTTCCTCGTAATAGGTTTAAGTATCTAGTATGATGTCAAACCCAACTTTATGATCTCCATATGGTACTATATCCCACAATACCATGAATTTCGAGAGCGCCTCATCATTTTTGAATGTGTCCAAAATTGGTGGTCCTCATTGGTTGTAATCGATGAGTTGGGGATAAACTAAGTTTATTTCATGGTTTTGATGGTCCGACTCAAAAGATAGGGTGTTGATCATAAATAGGGAGGAATCTTCGAAAAGCATAGGCAATTCAGTTATGGGATCCTCATCACTACTACACACGTCAGTTACATCAAAGGTAAAGTTATCTAAGGGTAGACCTATAGACACTGGTAATTGAAGGGCAACTACCGATAGCTGAGGGGGAGTCCTGACTACTGTAACTAGGGGACTTCTACCACGTATGGTTACACTCGGAGGGGTACACCCAAGGCCAAGATTTTTCATGTGATTTTCCACAATGATAGGTTCCAATCGGTCATTGTTGTTATTTCCCAGACTTTCATTCTTGTTATAGATCATGCCCAACATTAATTGAAGTCCTATGTTGGCATAATCCATAGGAAGGGTTGGTACAGGTCTTTTATCTTGATAGAGGAGACTGGATATGTCTCTCTCATCCACCACTTCTCGGACTAGATCACCCCAACTTTTGAATCGAGAGGGATTCACTTTGAAGGTTTGAGTTGTTGTATTGGCGGGCTGTGACTGTCCATGGGATCTGGGGGATTGAGGTAACTCCCCTACCACAAAGGCTCCTTTCTTCATTTTGTAATCCCCACACCCATTGTCTTGGATTATGACCTTGATTTCAAATATATCAGGAATGGCGGGTGTCTTGGTCCCAAAAGTGGAGGCAATATTGGCTAGGTCTATATACGGAGTTGAAGGGCCTTCATCGTTCTTTGGGACTTGGGGGATTTTATAGTATTTTGCTTCCAGGTTTTTGCAATAGGAAAAGGGCTCAGGAACACCGTAGATCGTGACCTCTTGATTTTGGTATGAGAACTTGATACAGTAATGGAAGGTTGATGCAACTGCTTGCATCCCATGGATCCATGGACGTCCCAGGAGGATGTTATAAGGTAGATCAAGGTGAAGGACCTGGCAGGTGGTTTCCATAATGGTCAAACCTACTTGGATAGGAAGTTGAATAGTGCCCTGAGACACTCTTTCTTGATCATCATAAGATCTAATTGTGATGCCCTTTCCTTTTTCAATGGAATCCTTGGAGAATCCCAGATTCTTTATGAGCTTGAGAGAACAGATGTTTAGACCTGCACCCCATCCACCAAGACCCTCTTAACTTTATTTTTAAGAACTAGGACTTCAAGGTGAAGTAGACAATTGTGAGATGGTTGGGCGGGAAGTCCTGATAAAAAAATGTGAGGAGATTTGGGGTGGTAATGTTTCCGATCATAGCTTGAAATTGTTTCGTATCAAGATTGGCAGAGACGGTGGATGAAGCCACTACTTCCTCAAGGATTTCTCTATGGGCGGATGATATCTTCAGTAACTCCATGATGGAGATCGAAGCGAGAGTTATTTTCAACTGGTCCAAGACATTGTAGCTGTTAGGAGTGGATTTCAGATTTGAAGTGGATTCCCTAAGTGGCTATGATGAACCAATAATGGCAACTTTACCACTGCATGTGGTGACTCCACAATCAGCTTTGGCTCCCTTGATGCTAACAACAGTGACCAATTCATCTAGGTATGCGGCAACTTATTCATACACATGATTTACATTGCCATACTTTTTCTTCCCTTTGTTATTTCCTTGGTTATGGTCGGGCATCGGATTCATGTAGATCTTTAGATCTTGATTGCCAACTAGCTGCTCAACGTTTATGATCTTGTCATCAATGAGGTCTTGGACTATAGTTTTTAGCTTCATGCAATTGGCTCTTGTGTGCCCCTTGATTTTATGATAATCACAAAGGTAATTTTCATTGTACCATGGTGGTTTCACTTGGGGCTCTTGGTAATTCTCATAGGTGGGGATTTTTATGAGATTCTTGTTTACCAATTTCTTCATGATGGATTCAACTGATTCCTTGAGGGCTGTGAACTTCCTCTTGGGGGGGAATTTGTTTCACGGAAGTGGTCCTCCTTGATTATTTAGATTGTTGATTTGATTATTGGGTGGTTGTTGTGATACTGCATTGGTTTGTGTGTTGTTGCAATTTTTGTTTTGCGGTTGCTAATATGTTTGGGTGTTTTGATTCAAAGCACTGATTATGACCTTGGCATCAATCACTCCATCATTGGTGACATTCTTGTTTTTTGTCCATGTGCGAGGTTTTTCGTTATAGCTGGTGGAAGGGTAGTTGTCTTGATGTTCTGGATATGTGGGTGTACCCCCTTATGCAATAAGGGCTTGTTCGATGTTGAGCGCCTTGGGGATCAATTGGTCATAAGTGGTGATGCACTGCATTTTTAGATGGAATTCCAAGGTTTTCTCAAAATTGAAGATGATGGTACAAATTTGTGCTCCTTTGGCATGGCCCACTTGCTCCGATTAGCCTTGGATTGCCATCATTGTAGGAAGGAGGCGAATGATTCCTCCATTCCTTTTTTGAGTGCAGATAGTTCATCTAGACTAACATCCATGCCAATGTTGAATGCATAATTCTTTATGAATGTGTCGATGATCTCTTGGAATGTTTTGATGTCGGTAGGCAAGCTAGAGAACCACTCCATGGCAGCACCAACCAAACTTTGAGGAAATAGCCACATTAGATATGCATCGTTATATGTGACTTCCATACAATGTACCTAGAATTCCCTGATGTGATCCTCAGGATTTCCCAACCCGCGATATTTATCAAATTTAGGGATTTCAAAGCCCTTTGGGAATGGTATCATTGCAAGGATTCTGTCGAAAGGATAAGGACATAAATTGCTTGATGTCCTTGTTGTTATCCCTGATTGGAGATCGATCACTTGCTGCGAGAGCAATTTGATTTGTGTTGTCACATTGTCTTGCAGATCAAGAGGTGGAGTGAATGTGTTTTGAGGTGGTTGAGGTGTTTGATTGACAAGTGGAGTGTTAGGTATGTTGGTGGGAGTTTGTTGCAAGCTTTGTTGTGCGATTAAGGCTTGTTGATATGCTTGCATTTGTTGTTGTTCCAACAATGCTTGTTGTTGGTCCTGTTGCTATTGTGCCAATACATCTTGTTGTTGATGTGCCAACAAAGCTTGTTGTTGGGCTTGCTATTGAGCCGCTTGCTATTGTTTTTGATACTGTTGTAGGGCTTGTTGATATGCTTATTTTTGGGCTACTTGCAATTGTGCCTAGTATTGTGCTTGTGCTTGTTGAGCTTGATATTGGGATTGAGCTTGAGCTTATGCTTGTTGGGCTACTTATTCAGTCTGGGTAGCCTGCGTGGCTTGAGCGGCTTGAGCTGCTTGTGTAGCTTGGGTGGCTTGTTGTTGTTGTAGTAAGGCTTGGGCTTGGGTAGCCTATTGCGCTTGTTGTGTCACTAATTGTGCTTGTGCATGATGAGTAGCTAGTTGTGCAACTTTTTGATTTTGCTGAAGTGCCTTTTGATAGGCGGTTCATTGAGCTGCTTGCAACATGATGCTAAATGAGTTTTCCATGTTGGGTTTTGGCGATGGTGGTGGTGGATTTGGAATGGTGGTGGCTGTTATGATGGGAGAGATTGTGGTATTGATGATTGGGATTTGAGTGGTGGATGGTGTGATTGATACACTTGGTCCTTGAGAGATCATGGTGGATGAAGTGTTGATTGCGGGTGTTTCTTGAATGGTTGCCATCTGTTGTTGCGATATTGATGGAAAGACAAGAGGATTTGGTATGATGTTTTGATTTATGATGGGGGGGTTTCTCAAATTTTTCTTATTGATGGTGGGTATAGGGGGAAGGCCTAACCCAAGGGGTGGTGCAGATGTTAATGGAAAAGGTGGGATAGGTGGAAATATTGGCGGTGTATTCCCTTGAAGAGATGACAATGATGATGAGGGATCAAAGACTCCCCCTGATCCAAACAATTCACCTTCTCCTTGTGAGGTCATGGGGAGAGAGGTTTGCATGTTAAGAAGATAAATTGGTGTTGCATGAAAAGAGGATGAATGGGTAGGATCATGAAATGTGAGTGAAACATATGGATGTAATGGATTCAATGGGATGGATTGACCCAATATGGTGTTTGCATCCAACTCTTGGTTATTCACAAGGGGATGTCCTTGAAGTGCATGAAGCAATGATCTTCCCTTGTTGACAATTGGAGGAGTTGGAGCAATGGATGATGTGATTTGTGGGATGCCTTGGGTGATGCTTTGACATGGAGGTGTAGGTGGGATTGGAGGCATGATCCGAAGGGGTTTTCCACAAGGGTGCTTAAATCATAATCAGAAGGGATTTTAGCCCCTTCCTTTGCCAATTAAAGCATGTATTGGGAGGGATTTAACCTCACCATGGCATTGACAATTTTATGAGTTTCGGGATTTTGCACCATTTCAAGGATTTCATCTTGTGTCATCCCCAAGATATTATTGGTGATGTCCTCTACTTGACCTTCCTCTTGAGGATTTTATGATGATGGAGGAAGATTTCTTGATCCAATGAGATTCATCTCAGGAGTGGTTTGGCTTAGGTCACTCGAAGTTGATGTTTCTTTTTTGATTTCCATGTTCTTCTTGTGTTGCAATCTAGTTTGCACCATAAAATAGGGATCAATTTTCAAGAATGTGTGAGATGAACCTCTAATTATTTAGATTGATCTATCTTTAGGCACAAAAATATAAGAACTAGGATGATTAAGGATCAAAGTGTGATGATGAGATAAACATAAGATGGGTGATGTGGATGATTGAAATCTTTAAGAAATCTTGAAGGAGATACTAGACTTTAGGACTTGATTTGATTTTGACCTTGGCTTGATTGGATTTTGATTTGGATAGTGAACTCATAAACTCTAAGAGGTTGGATGTTGTCCTAGAGTAGACATGTACGTAAGATGATAATTTGATTAAGCGTGTAAAGAAGGATTCATCTAAACACCCCTAGTCAAACAAGATAATTTGGATTTGATTTGCCCTTAGATTTTGGATAATGAACTTATAAACCTCAAGATGTTGGATGTTATCAAGAGGTAAAATTGTTCACAAGGATTGATAATTTGATCAAATATGTGGAGAAGGATTCATCTACACACATAACCAAACAAGATGATTTGGATTTGCCAAAAGTCTAGCATGGAATATTTTTTCAAGATTTCTAAGAGTTGTTGATGAGATGTTTTTGATTGATGTTTGAGGGATGGATGAGAGTGATGAATTTGATCCTAGATTAGACCTAGATAAAACTCCTTTCTACAAGACCTCGGTATTGAAGAACATGCTTTGTACTTCCTATGTGAGAAAATAAAACTTTTGAAAGAGACTTTGATTTTGTTGACAATAAAAATCATACAAATTAGGATTGTTCTTTGATGCTCGCTTGTAAAAGTTGAAAGTCAATCTTTCTCTAAATTCGTAAAGCATAGACAAACGTTTCTTGTGAGATTTTTTACTAAGACCTTTGGATTTTGGTTTTCGGACTTTGAATTTCTGAGAAATCATTTGGAAGAACACATGTGTGGGGTTCAATTGTTTCTTAGCTTTGCTTAATGAATTCATTTTACCACAAAAAATTCTTGATTAAATTTTCAAACTAGATGTCTAATGTCATAACTTCTTATCATCCCACAAAGTGCATTATGTGAGGAATCAAGGAAATTATGGCAAAAGTTTCCTAATGTTGACTTTAGTGAGAACAAATTCTGATTTAAATCAAAATACTTAGAAGCCTCTAAGGATGGAATCCCTAGGGAAAGCAAGAGCACTTGGACTTGTCAAAGGTATTTGTTCCCCCCAAAGGGTTTGAAATTTTGAAGACTTCGTGAATGTTTGTTTTTTTCAAGCGTTTTAGCTCCAAGCAAAGTGTTTTGATCTCAAAGAATGTACACAACCCTATGGATGAAATGGGGCAATATTTTTTGAGTTCCCACTTGGATAAATCTAGCTACACCTACTCTTAGTGGATGATTAGGTGCTTGAACACACATGCTCCCCCTTACAGTGCACTCACTTCTCGGGTCAGCCAAGCATCAATACCCATGAAAATCCCATGGCATACTTCTCATCTCTACAAAGAACCGTAAAAATGTGGGATGTCTTTAGAACAATCGTTCTTGCATCAACAAATAGATAGGGATTTTGGATTTTACACAAGGTTGGTTTTTTAATCAAGGCACCCATTTAGAAAGCCACATGAGAGGCAAGATCAACCCATACAAAGAGTATCACCTGCTTGTCCATAGGAGTTTCTGGAATGATGGGATTTCCCCAACAATCAAATTTATATATTGGCTAGGAGAAGCTTGGTATTTAGCTCATTACCAATTTGAGTCATTCCCTTGGGGTGAGTAATTTTTCCCACCAAGGTAGGCTCTCTAAAGGGTGAACAACAATGAAGGAGTGTATTTGTATTTTGACCACCTAACACACTTAGGTAGGAGCACAAACAATACCTTTTCTTCACACTCACAAAGTTTGTTCAATTTTAAGAATTCAAATTGAAGTGTGGAGGTAATCACTCATACAACCTAATATCATAGAAAGACTTTTGGTTCTCAAGATCGCAATGAAGTGCGAGATAAGTGCATACGTAGTTTTTGAATGATATTAATTTGGATAAGGGATTATAAACAAAGAGTACACATGTTCATTTTAACCACAAAGCAATGATATTAATTCTTTTTTAAGCACAAATTTTGAAATGTGAGATTTGTTTGTTCATTTATTAAGCCCAAAACAAAATCTAGTGACTTTGCCTATGATTCTTTTTAACCCTTTGTTTTGTTCATTTTAAGCCCAAGCGAAATTTTGTAAATCCTAAAAGCAAGAATATAGCAAATTCTTAGAAGAGGGATTATAATTTCTCCCCAAAGTGTTTAAAAACACTTGATACAATGAGCTAATGATAACGTGGAGAACTCTTGGTCTTTGTTTCCTTCCTTCACTTTGATCAAGCCAACCTTCAAAAACTGGTTAATACTGCAAAATAAAGACTAAAAAAATAGTTAGAAGTAAAAAAAAACCAAAATGAAAAAAAGCACATGCTCAATATAAATTGGAATCTGCCTTTTACCCAACTGCAACAGTGCAATCCGTGGGTGCGACACAGTTTGAGAAGGTCGTCGACACAATATAGCATCACTTGGGACTAACAACGGCGCTCTGTACAGAAAAAATGAGTGTGATTGCAGTTCTATTTGGTCAAGCACATAGTTTGAGTTTTGGAAGACCAACGATGTAGTTTGAAATTGAAAATTTTTAGGCAGGAAGACTCTAGTAGTGCAGTTTGGAGTTTGTAGTGATCTATATTGTGCCGCTGGACTGATAGTGGTGAAGTTTCTTGTAGACACAAAAAAGTAAAAAAACCATGGAATTCTTGGAAAAATGTGATGAATTTCTCAAGATTTGCCCTCCTTCTAGCGCCAAAATGTGAATGGATATCTTAGACCTGCACCAAAGTGACAAAAAAACACAATGTTAGTCAAGAAACACATCTAAAATACACATTCCCCATGAAATTCATTCAAATGTCAAGAATAAGAAATGAAGTAAAGTAATCAAATGAAACTATCAAATCCTATTTGAAAACACTCAAACCCACAATCCCATGGGGGAATTGGTGCCATTTTGATGTGGAAAATGGCCCTTTCCCAATTCCTTTATGCAATGTGATGAAGATTGGAAGCTCCTTGATACAATGTGATGATAACCTTGATAAATTTGATATAGAACTATGAAATTCGAATGCAATGGATGAAATTGTGAGTGAAATTGAGTATAGTAGACTTGCTTGGATTATGGATGATCAATTCAATAGGAGAAGCCCTCTATTTATAGAAGAAAATGATGGAAGGAGAGACAAAATGGATGAATGTGGGATACAAGACCAACCAATGAGAGAAGGCCACTTGTCCACATGTGATTGGAGGAGGAATGAACACATTTTGATGAATGTGCAAATAAATGCAATTAGGTGGAATTTGAAATTTGTGAAATGACAAGTTGGAAAGAGAGGAGAAATGGAGTAAATGTCACTTGGCTCAAGGAAAATGACATGTAAGAGGCCTTTAATTCCTTGTTGGATGTACTCATCCCTTTTGGAGGGATTTTCAAATTTGAAGAATATTCCCTTTTGATGCCAAGTTGAGGGAAAATAGATGAATTAATAAATCAATTAAATTGATTTATTAGTGCAAGTTGCAAAATCTAGAGGATTGGAGTAATTAGGATTAGAATTAATCATGATTTGATTAATTTAGGTGAAGATTAGCTGATTTGATAATTTTGGCTTAGATTTTTGGATTTAAATAAATCAAAGTTGAGAGGAATAATGGATTTAGATTTAATTAAATAAAGTTTGATTTATTTAATTAAAGAGGGTGGTGTTAGATTAAATCAAATAAAGATTAATTTATTTAATTTAAAGGAGATGACTTTAGAGATTAATTAAATAAAGTGAATTATTTAATTAAAAGAGGGACTATAAGATTAATTAAATAAAATGATTTATTTAATTAATAGGAGATGATGACTTAATCAGATAAATTGGTTTATTTAATTACAAGATGAAATATGATGAATTTAATCAAATAAAGATTATTTAATTAAATTGATTAGTAAAGGGGATGATTCAAGAAGAAGTGATGTTAGTAAGATCAAGATTAGATGTGTAAGATCAATCTATATATTTTTCATGTCTACAATTGACAAGCATTTCTTGCATAGAAAAGTTTACAACAAATCCCCACAAATGCATCACCAAGTCCCCAAGTCACCCCACCCGTCATTCAAGCCACAACATCCACGTTCATTCCACCACCTGATCCACAAAATGATTTTTCTGCTCAAATCAAAAAGCTCTTGCAACAAGTGTTGGACATCCAATCTAGAAAAACCATGAAACCACAAGGGAATATATGCCCTTATCCATTTGATAGAAGCATTGTGATGAAGCTGTTCCCACTAGGCTTTGAGATACCAAAATTTGACAAGTACCATGGAACCAAAAATCCGTAAGATCACATCAGGGAATTTCACATACATTGCATGGAAGTTTCCTATGATGAATCTTATCTAATGAGGCTCTTCCCTAGAAGTTTGGCTGGCCCAGCCATGGAATGGTTCTCTCGTCTTCCTCTCAAAATTAGAAAGTTCCAAGAAATTGTGGATGCATTCATACAAAATTATTCATTTAACATGGCCATAGACGTAAGCTTGGAAGAATTGTCCAATCTTAAGCAAAACAAGGGAGAGTCATTCACATCCTTCTTGCAATGATGGTGATCTAAGGCCAATAGGAGCAAGTGGGCTATGCTAGAAGAACAATTCAAAACCATCATCTCAAATATTGAAGGGATCTTACCCTTCCATCTCAAAATTCAATGCATCACCACCTACGATCAACTCATCCCCAAATCTCTTAACATCGAAAGATCCCTCATTTCACAAGGGGGGACACCCACTTATCAAGACAATCATCCATCAACAAGTTACAAATACAAATCTCAAACATGGGCAAAAACAAAAATGTTACCAATGATGGTGTTGTTGATGCCAAGGTGGTAATTAGTGCTCCAAGACCGAACACACAACAAAAAACATACCAACAACCTCAAAACAACACCCAAAACACCCCTCAACCCAACACATCTCAACAGTAAAACAACACATAGACAATCAACAACGTCAATGCTCAAGGTGGAGCATCCACTAGAAACAGATATCCCCCAAAGCAAAAGTACACACTGCTTAGGGAATCGATCGAATCTATCATGCAACAACTCATTGAAGCCAACATCATCACACTCCCAGTCATTGAAAATTACCATGAGTCTCAATTTAAACCACCATGGTATAACAAGAAGCACCTTTGTGATTTTCATAAGATAAAGGGGCACACGATAGTTAGTTGCATGAGGCTCAAGAACCCGATCCAAGATCTTATTGATGACAAGACTATCACTGTTGAGCAACCAGTTGGAAATTAGGACTTCAAAATATACACAAATCTGATGCCAAATCATAATAAAACAAACAACAATGGAAAAGGAAAAAAGTACGGCAACACCAACCATGTTTATGCCCATGTTGTCACATCTTTAGATGAGTGGGTAGGTGTTATCCATATCATAGTGTCCAAAGTCGAGTGTGGATTCACCACACAAGGTGGAAAAATCACTATCCCCGGACCATCCACGTAAGCTAAAGCACCCCCTGCAAACTCAAAGCCGGTCACCAATGGTTACAATGTCTTAGAGAAATTGAAGAAGGCCCCTGCCCAGATCTCCATCATGGAGTTGCTGAAAATCTCGCTTGCACATAGGGAAATTCTAGAAAAGGCACTAGTTGCGTCTTCCATACCCACAGATCTTGATGCAGACCAATTCCAAACTATGGTCGGACACATCACCACACCACATATCCTTACATTCTCTAAATAGGATCTCCCAACCCAACCATCTCATAACCATACACTTCATCGCAAAGTCTTCATCCATAAAAATAAAGTCAAAAGAGTGTTGGTGGATGGGGGTGCGGGTTTGAACATTTATTCTCTCAAGCTAATAAAGAATCTGGGATTCTCTAAAGATATGATCAAAAAGGGAAAAGGCATCACAATCCAGGCTTATGATGATCAAGAAAGAGTGTCTCAAGGCACCATTCAACTTCCTATCCAAGTAGCACCGACCATCATGGAGACTACTTGCCAAGTCCTTGATCTTGACCTCCCTTATAAAATTCTTTTGGGGTGCCCATGGATCCATGGGATGAAATTTGTTGCATCCACATTTCACCAATGTATTAAATTCCCCTATAAAAACCAAGAGGTCACAGTTCATGGTGACCTAGAGCCCTTTGCTTATTGCAGGAACCTAGAATCCAAATATTGCAAAATCCCACAAGTTCCCAAGAATGATGAAAGCCCTACGACCCCATATATAGATCCATCCACCATAGCCTCCACTTCTAGGACAAAGACACCCTCCATTCCTGATGTTTTTGATATCAAATTCATTATCCAAAATAACTGATGTGGAGACTACAAGATGAAGAAAAGCGCCTTTGTAATAGAAGAATTACCTCAATCTCCTAGGTCCCATGGACAACCACAACCAAGTAACACACCATCTCAAACATTCAAAGCAGACCCCTCCAGATTCAAAAGCTGGGTGGACCTAAGCTGAGAAGTGGTACATGAAAAGGACATATCAAGCTTGTTGTATCAAGATGAAATACCTATACCAGTTCTTCCAATGGATGATGATAACAAAGCGATACAGTTAATGCTTGGCATGGGCTACAACAAGAATAAGAAACTCAAGCAAAATGATAATGGTTTGTTAGAACCCATCATTTCTGAGAAGCGCATAAATAATCTTTGCCTTGGATGTATCCCTTTGAAGATAACCATACATGGTAGAGGTACCCTTGTTAAGACAGTAAAAGCTCCTCCTAGGTTACCAATATCCACATGTTTTCCCTTAGATAACTAGATAACTATACCTTCGATACAACTGATGTATGTGAGAGTGATGAGGATCCTCTCATTGACCTACCTGTATTATTTGAGGACTCTTCCCTATTCATAATTTCCACTATGTCTTTTGAGTCAAATAATCAAACTCATGAATTAAAGCTAGTTTATCCCTAGCTAATTGACTATGACCAACGAGGACCACCAGTTTTGGAGACATTCGAAAATGAAAAAGTTCCCTTAGAATTCATGGGACTCAGGGATAATATACCATGTGGAGACCACAAATTAGAATTTGACATCGAGCTAGACACACATGCATACTATGAGGAAACGATTGAGTCCCTCAGTCACAAAAGTGAAAATTTAAGACTAATCTCTAGGTCTTTAAGTGAAAACCACACTATGGCACTTTCTGACCCGAAAATAGTAAAAAAAAGGGACACATCCAATGGTGAAAACCTCTATGAGGCGCCAAAGGATGAGGGATTCAATCTTCCCCCTAGTGCTATTCATCAGGAGAAGTCAACAGTGTTGGTAGAGAAGTGTAACCCCGTCAACTCAGGGACTAAAGAGACATTGCACATAACCTTCCATGCAGAATCACTTTTGACTGAAGAACAAGAACTTCTAGCTACATTTCTAAGAGAAAGAAAGGTAAACTTTGCATGGTCCTACGCTGACATGCTGAGACTCGATCTAGAGGTTGTGGTTCATCATCTTGTAGTATATCTAGAGATGAAGCGAGTGAAGCAGAAACTAAGGAAGATGCATCCACATATTGCATTGTTAGTCAAACGTGAGTTACAAAAACTCCTGGGTGCTGGCTTCATAAGACCCATAGATTATCCTGAATGGGTTTCAAACTTGGTACCAGTCACTAAGCCCATTGGGAGCATCTAGATCTACATTGACTTTAGGGACCTAAACAAAGCATGCCCTAAGGATGATTTTCCCCTTCCTAACATTGACATGATTGTTGATCAAACAATTGGGCATGAAATGTTGTCACTCATGGACGAGTTCTCAAGTTACAATCAGATAATGATAGCGAAAGATGATCAACATAAGACAAACTTTATCTGTCCATGGGGTACATACTGCTGGAACATGATGTTTTTTGGGTTGAAAAACACTGGATCCACCTATCAAAGGGCCATGACACTCATTTTTCATAACATGATTCACAAGTTCGTAGACGACTATGTGGATGACATACTGGCCAAGTCAAGAAAGCGATGAGATCACATAGCGGCACTAAGCTCCATCTTTGACAGACTGGAGGAATATAAGGTAAGGCTCAACCTTAAGAAATGTGTTTTCGGTGTACAATCAGGAAAACTTTTGGGTTATATAGTGTTAATGAGAGGGATCGAGATAGACCCGACCAAAGTCAAAGAAATTCTTGAAATGGAGGCACCAAAAACATTGAAACAGTTAAGGGGTTTACAAGGAAGGCTCCAATCCATCAGTAGGTTCATCATGCAGTTGGTAGACAAAGCTATCCCATATTCTCATCTACTCCACAAGGGGGTAGCATACAAGTGGGATGAGAAGTGCGATCAAGCATTCAAAAAAATCAAAGAATACTTGCTGACACCACCAGTACTCATGACACCAATCCGAAATAAGCCCCTAATCTTGTACATATCAGCAAAAATACTTGGAGCTCTATTAGCACAACATGATGAGACACGAAAAGAGAGAGCCATATACTATATCAACCAAACCATGGTAGGGTATGAGTTAAATTATACATCCATTGAAAAGGCTTGCCTAACAGTAGTGTTTACCTCATAGAAGTTTAGGCACTACATGTTAGCGCATTAAATTAAACTCATTACCAAAGTAGACCCCCTCAAGTATTTATTTTCCAAGGCAACACTTACAGGGAAGATGGCTAAGTGGGTCATGATCCTCTCAGAATACTACATTGAATATGTGGAAAGAAAATCTATCAAGGGACAAGTGATTGCAGATCAATTAGCGGAAGTACCCATCTATTTAGAGAATCCACTTATATCAGAATTCCCAGATGAATCCGTGTTCAACCTTAGCATCGTAGATCATTGGAAGTTTTATTTTGATGGGTCATATACACAACATGGATCAGGAGCGAAGGTTTTCTTCATCACACGACAATGGGATTATATTCCTAAATCCTACAAGTTATCTTTCCCTTGCACTAACAACATTGCCGAATATGAAGCCCTTATGATTGGACTCAGAATAACAGTACAGTGGTGGATCATGGCTCTTAAATTTTATAAAGACTCTCAGCTAATCATTAACCAAGTTAACAAGTACCGAACAAAGGATGACAAGCTGACCTCATACAAGAAACTGGTGGAAGACCTCAAAGAATTCTTCATTGACATCACGTTTGAGCAAATACCAAGCGAAAACAACAGAGTAGCAGATGCCATGGAAACAATCGGATCATTTTTGGAAATCCCACACAATGTCCTTAAACATGATTTCCTGGTAGAGCAGCTTCTCATACTAGCTTTCGAGGTACTAGAGTCTAAATTTGTGTGTGAAACTGTTGGTCTCGATAAACCATGGTATCATGACATATACACTTACCTGAGAATAGGAGTCCTCCTTGTCGATATCACTTTGAACCTTAAAAGAGCCTTTTCCAAGAAGTCATCCTGCTTTGTTATCTTAGGCAACACCCTATGCCATAGGAGTATTGAAGAAACCCTTTTACGATGCCTAAATGCTGAGGAAGTTTTGAATGCTTTAACTGAGGTACACAATGGTGTTCATGGTTCACATTCGAGTGGTATGACCTTGGCCAAGAAATTGTTGAGAATGGGGTACTATTGGCCGATAATGGAGAAGGAAGCTCACAAATATGTCAAAAAGTGCTTGCAATGTCAACAACATGGGGACCTCATCCATGCACCAACTCAAGAGCTCCACCCGATTTTAACACCTTGGCCCTTCTCATAGTGGGGGCTCGATCTCATTAGAAAAATCACCCCCACCTCGTCTAATGGACACAAGTTCATTATCACTGCTACGAAATATTTCACAAAGTGGGTAGAGGCCATTCTATGACCTATATCACTGGAAAGCAGATTGCGAAGTTCATCTTGAATTACCTCATTTTTCGTTATAGTGGTCCACAAGCCATTATCTCAAATAATGGGACACCTTTCAAAAACTAGCATGTCCAAGACCTATGCCAGAAATTTAACATCCAACATCGCTTTTCTAATCCATACTACCCCTAGGGTAACGACCAAGCTGAGGCTACAAATAAAACTATCCTAAGAATTCTCAAAAAGACAGTCAATGAAGTTGGTCATGACTGGCACTTATAGTTAAACCCCACCCTATGGGCTTACCGACCAAGTATCTGCACACCAAAAGGTGCAACCCCATTCTCCCTGGTCTATGGATCATAAGCCATTCTTGCCATCAAGATTGAGCTCCCATCCTTGAGGATATCATTGCAAAACCTCATAACAGATGAAGAATATCGGGTATCTCGATTGAACAAGCTAGAACTATTGGATGAATGACACATGGATGCTTTGAACCACCTACAAGTCTACTAGAACATCTGAAGAGGAGCTACAATAAGAAGATCTCGAATCGGTCCTTCCATTGGTGAGCTTGTAATGAAATACAATTAGAAAAATGTGTCGAATCCAGATAGTAAGGGCAAGTTTGAACCCAACTAGTTAGGACCCTTTGTCGTCATCACAAGTTATAAATCAAGAGCATATCAACTCTCAACACCCAAGGGCGAGCCTTTGCAGGAGCCTATCAACAACTCCCATCTCAAAAAAATTTATGCCTAATTTTCAAGGTATAAATCCAAAAACACTCTCCATCCACCAGGATCTCTACGGTTGGTTCTGCATCATCCATCATTGATCCTTTTGACACCCATCAGCATCCGCATCATAGCTTGATCCTGTGTTTGTATCATGTTCCACCTTAGAACTACTTGGCACATTCTTAAGGTCAGTTTGTTCTGCCTATATTGAAGTAGTCTATTACATCAAATTGGGGGCACGTTCTCATACCTACATCAAATCAGATTCGTGTATATTCTTGAGATCTTCCTAAAATCCAAAAATCCAAAAATATTCATAAAATCATTTCAAAAATCCCAAAACATTCATAAAATCAAAAACCCAAAAGCATCCAAATCATATCAAAAATCCAAAAAATAGTTCAAAAAATAAAAAATTCAAAAAATAGAGTTGTCATGTCGAACTACGTCGTCTCTGAGCTTGAACGTAGGCAAGGCTAATCATTGATTGGCCCTCAAGACACCCTAGGTCAGTCCTTTAGGAGTCCGTCATAATAAACTGGCAATCCAACATGTTCATATCTTCATCAATAATCGAGTCTATGTCAGTCGAACTACGTGCTCTTTGCATGTATAATGTAGGAAAGGCTAATCTTTGATCAACCCTCGAGACCCCTAGGATAGGTCTTTAGGTTAGGTTCTTGGTCAAAATCTCGAAAAAATCAAAAAAATTGAAAATCAAAACATTTATAAAACATCTCAAAAATTACCAAAAAATAACTTCAAAACATTTGAAAACACCAAAAACATTCAAAAATCCCAAAAATGTGCATCTGTCCCATTCCAACATTCACTCGTAATAAGCATCCACTCATAATAAATCAATTATCGCTTTCATCCTTTGGCAAAATGATTGGAAGTAAGATTAGTAGTTAAAAGTGTGTTCTCCAACATCAAGGTTGTAAGTCTAGGTCAGCAGGTAAACAAGTTGGTCAACTCTGGGTATCAATAGCCTATCATCTAGTCAATCTCACCATCATCTGATAACATCATGTCCTAGGATGCATCCTTCCTACAATGGACATCAACATTAGGCATCACCGTAGTTTAGTCTCAGCTAGTGGTATGAAGAACATTAGCTTATTTGTTTACTTGATCTTTTCTTTAAATTCTTTATCTTATTGTGCTCATTCCAATGACCTCTCGATGATGTCTAATCAAATGATTAAGAGAGAAAGGAATGAGATCTTTATATTTTGTTTTTTGTGCTTGCTGGATATTCTTGTAATATAACCTCAGTGAATACTTGCTTTATTAGGTGTGTATGGAGGGTGTTTTGGACAGCTTGTTGATTATTACATTGTTAGGTTTTGCCTCTTTGTGTTTTGGTCCGAGATGTTCGAAGTATCTAAAGTACATCTTCGTAAGGTTTTCGTATGTCAAGTGTGAACAGGAATACTCCTATCTGATTGTTGAGTCAAAGTCCATCGCACTAGGTACAATGTCATCCTGGTTATTTATACCTTGATGCATCATATATATGTGTGCTATCAAACATAAGGAAAGTAAGCTCTTTATATCCCTAATCTTTGATAAGCAAAGCATCATCATCTCTCATCATTATCTCTAATAAAGTCTCGGCAAATCATAGATTTGTTGGATACTCCTTTCATCATCTTATTTCTTCTTTCTTCTCTCTATGCTAACATGATATCATGAAAAAAAATCACCAATGCATTCATCCTGCATCCAAATATCATCAACATACATACATCATTGCATTTACATTTTATCATTTAAGTTACGAAGAATAATAGAGATTTGTTATTCTGAGTATCTTAAATCGTTGCATAACATATCTTAAATCATTGCATATCATAGTCATTTCATATCACATCATACATTTTTCATTATCATTTTAAGTTACGAAGAATAATATAGATTTTTTATTCTGAGTATCTTAGAAATCATTTGCATACCATAAAATTCACATCATCATCGTAAACAAACATGAAAATGATACAAAAGCATCACATCCACATCATTTACAAAAAAAGAAAATGCATCCATGACATTTGCATATCATAATATCACGTACATCTCATAATCATAGCGTATCACATAATCCATTTTGCATTATCATTTAAGACATAATAGAAATTTGTTATTCTAAGCATCTTAGGAATCATTTGCATCCATACATCAATACTACATACATCATCATAAAAGTGCATAGAAAATATACAGAAAATAAATGCATCCATAAAAATTTACATCCATGAACGTCTGCATGTCATAATTATCCATCACATAATAGAATCACATCGCATTTCATAAACATCAAGTGCATCCATACATAAGACATAAATAAAGTGAACATATCGCATCATGAAGCAATCGAACCCATATCATATATATATATATATATCAAAGAATCATAATTCTCATGATACAAAATCAGACTCAAGTGTATGTACATCAATCACGGTACAAAAAGCCCATAGGGCTATCAAAAAATAAAGCTTGTGAGTCTATATCAAAAAATTGCTAGCCCTAATGGCTGCTCCCCTTGCCTGCTTGTCTCTCAGGCTAATCATCTGTCCAATGAGCCCCTGTCTGCTGGGAATAGTCTGGTAGTCTAAGAGCCATAGGCACTCCCTAACGGTAGTGGAAGCTATAATACTTGGCCTTCCTCACTGCCTCACGATACATCCATGTTGAAATTATCCTCCCCTGGGATGTGGTGGCCATGCTCTCTAGTTGCTGCCTGTGGACGACCTCCTAAGCTAACTGTAGCTCTAGGGCCTATCTCTACTATCGCTCATGATCTCTCTCAGTGGTGAGGGCCTGAACCTGCTGTCTAGCCTAATCTCTCTAGTGTGATGGCCTGAACCTGCTGGTGGGCCTAGTACCACTCACCTATCACTGTTTGTACCTATGCCTGTAAGCCCTGCACCTGTGCCTGCAACTGATGTATCTATGAATCCTGTGGTTGTTGTGTCTGGTGGGGCTGCTATGCTTGACGTGGCTAGTGTGGTGGCTGATCCTGTTGCTGATCTAGTTGCCCATCTTTGGGTGGCACCCTTGGATCCTGTCCCCCTGCTCCTACCTGTGCTCTCAGAGCACTCCTCCCCTTAGGCCTCCCCCATGGAAGTGCTGCCACTGGATCTGTCAGCCGCATTGGAGATCTAAACCACTTTGCATAAGCTTGTGTAACCCCTGGATCTGCTGGCCCTTGACCATAGGCCCATGGCCTAGCAACTAACTGTCTGAAATAATCAACTGCATCAGATGCCGGGATCATCCACCCCCATGCAGTCTCTTGGGTTGATATAGCAAAAATAGAAGTATATCCATCAAATGACCTGTCCTGAACCTCTCCAAACTACCAGGCCACCCTATCTGGCAGATATCACTCTATGATGGTATGCTCTCTCCCCTGCATCAATCGGGTCTAACAAGTATAAACAACTGCTGAACATCATCATACCAGGTGGGTATCTGTAGTCATGGCCGCTAGGTAAAAACTATAAGATCATCGATAATGCGGTGCCAGTAAGGAAGACCAAGCTATCCAATATGCTGCAAGGTAATCCCACCACTATACCTCCAAACCACAGGATCGTCAAGCTCTGTGTCAACCAAGGTGACAATCGGTCAGAGCACGACACTATGCTCCCAGGCCCAAATGTGCAACAATGTCAATCGCTCGACCATCACAATAGGCAAAATCATGCAGATCATGGTATAATGATGCCAACATCACTGGTCCCCATGCAAACAAATTCCTTTGCCTCAACATGCTCTCCCATGCCAAACCCTATCCCAGACTGAAAATTTGCCCCATCGATTTGGAGCCACTAAGCCGGATATAATAACAGTGATGATCAGTCTAAAAAGTGGCATCCGACCCCTATAGAACTCTAAATCAATTCGACCCTTAGTCAGTATAAGGTCCTCGAACCCCATAAAATCATTACATGCAATGGTATTGACATCTATGTCATAAATCACACGGGCGCCATGTATCGGCAACTGTAGGATCCGCCATACATCCTCTAGTGTCACGATCGCCTCACTAGTCAGAAGGTGAAAAGATGAGGTCTCGCTGTGCCATCTCTCACACAACGTAGTCATCATCGCAAGGTGGGTCCGGACAATGGGTGTATAAGCTATGTATTAAAGACCAATCTCCCCCAAATTCTCTTGTTGGATCTTAGATAATGTGCCCAGTTCACTCAGAATTGAGGGTCGATGCTCATGTGAAAGAACAGGCGGGATCACCTCCTACACCCATGAAGCGCACAACGTCAAAATTCGTAAAAATATCTGACCTTGTTTGGAGTTTTCGACCACAGAACAACAAATGCGTCACTGTTTGAAAAATCATCGCCATTTGTCAAACTCCAAATAACGACTCTGGACTCTTTGGAAATGTTAAATTGGCTCAGGCACTGCCATTTGCACAAGCGTCACCCTTTGACTGACAAACCCTAATCCTAAATCGAGCCAAGCATTGCTTTTAACAAAAGTGTTGCTGTTTGAGAATTTAAACCCTAAAGTCAAATTGTGATATGTGTCGCTATTTGCACTAGCAGTGTTGTTTGACTTTCTAGTGTCGCCGAATGAGTGTTTGCACATCACTATATAGCGATGCTGAGGACATTGACTCTTTGACACATAATAAATGCACTAAAAAATCAAAATTCAAAGTTGGATTTAGTTCACATAATGGTGGTATTGTGCTTGGAGGTCTCTAGAACACGTGAACTCACTCGAAAATGTGTTGGAAAGCACTCATTGCACCATCTCGCAGAAGGGTTAGAGCTCAAAAGATTGTAATTTCTAAAGTTTGAATGCACAAATGAATGGAAAGTGACCCCTCCAAGCCTATTTAACCATGAAAATTAGGATTTTTTGCTTCGATTTAGTCATCAAACTAGGGTTTTGTCCCCCCGACACTGTTCTTGCTTGACCGAGGCTCTTTTTGCATCTTTTTTTTTTCACATTTTGGCATATTTTCAACATCCTAGATCCTTTTTGGACCCTTTGGGAAATTTTTCATCTTTTTTCAAGATCTCCCCCAAAAAATCCAAATTTTCGTCCGATCTCTCAAGGGGGCAGTATACCAGCGCATTTCTTCTCATTGGGGCAACAGTGGGGCATCTGAAAAATCAGATTTTTTTTGACTTTTGATCTCGCTAATGTTATTTTTTGAACCAATGCAACATGTACATTGCTTCAAAGAGGGAAAAAATGTAGACACTCGAAATATCCTGATTGATATTGTGCACGTGATCTTGATTTACTAACACCGATTCTTCCTTAATCATTTTCACACTAACCAATTAATTGAATAACCTTTATTTAATTAATTTTCCTTAAATATGATAATAAACTCTAATAGATTATTTCATCATCTCCTGATGTTCTTCCTTTAATTAAATAAATTAATTTTATTTAATTAAAATCCTAATGTTCTTCTTTTAATTAAATAAATCAATTTTAATTAATTAAAATCCTAAAGTTCTAATATCCTCTCATTTGATTTAAATAAACCCAAACATTTAAATCAAATGTCACAAATCAACTAATCTCATCTAATAATTAATCCTAAATTAGTTAACTCCTAACACTAATCCCCCATTCCTCTAGCTTTTGACTCCACCCTAAGGTAAGTCAACCTTGATCAAGTTGCACATGTAAATCAATTTATTTGATTTACTAATTACCTTATTTTTTTTCAAAAAGACATATTCCTAGACTATTCCACCCATTTGACTTTTCCCTCCCAAAGGACTTTTGTCCTCTTTCTTAAGCCACCTTGGCTTTAAATAGCTCTTACACCTCCTCTTACACAAGCCCCCTTGGCTTTAAATGGAATCTTACACATTCTCTTACACAAGCCACCTTGACATTTATTCTTCTTACACATCACATATCCCAAAATTTGCTCACATATCTTCTCCAAGATTCATTAGCATGTTGACAAGTGGCATTATGCTATTGATCTATTCTTTAGTCCCACATTCATCAATATTCTCCACTCTTCCATCCTTGTCTTCTATATTTATAGAGGCCTCATTTTCACAATATGGATCCATAAACTAAGAGCATAATCACTATAGCCATTTGAGTTCATAGCATTTCATCTTTTTCATCCATTTTAGCAAGATTATAGGCAATTTCATACTTGTTCATCACAAATCCATCATCAAGCTTATCAAGGGGTTAGGAAAGGGCTTCTTTCCACACCAAAGGAGCACTAATCCCCCTAAGGGATGTTGGTTTGAGTATTAGAATAGAATTTCATTAGTAGTTTAGTTGATATTCTACTTTGTTTTCATGTTCTATTGCTTAGATGAATTTCATAGGGAATGCTTCATTCTTACTTGTTTCTTGATTAATGGTCACTTATTTGTTCATGTTTGAACATGTATAGGAAGATCATTCACAGAACCATATATCGCTCCTCTGCCGACAAGAAGATGGCAACAAAGAAGCCTTTGGGTAGAAATTTGATAATCTTCGTGGCCTTCCAATTCTCATCGATCCAAGCCCTAATCTCTCTTTTATCATACCTAGGGCCAATCACATGACAAATAATCACTAGATCTTCCAGCATCACCACATCCTCCCTGGCCTCCTTGGACATGTCTATCATCATATATGAGTCATGTAGAGAGTTTCTGCATAGATCCACCTTCTCCTTACCGATATCAATCTTACCTTCAACACCATTTGGCTCTGTGGATCTTCGCTCCTTTTCTATTTTTTATTTAATCCATTTATGTATATATTGATCTAGTTAATAAATTTTTGTTATTTTTTCTTGAATATATATGTATAATGAACTAATATATATAATTAAAATTATTTATTTATTTATTATTATTATCATCATCATCATATATATACTATTATTTTTGTCTAATCATGTATATTGATCTAAAAAATAAATTTATATTAAATATTATATAATAAATATTTAAATTATAATTATAATCTAAATATTATTCAAAATACATAATATTAAAATTATATAAGTTAATTTAATTATTAAGATAACTTATAATAATTAAATTATAAAATAAAGTTAAAATTATATTAAATATATTTATAATTAATAATCACAAGTTAATTATAAATATTAGTAATATAATTTATAATTTTTACATCCACTTTTATTTTTTTAACATAAAGCTGACTTTATGTATTGTATTTACACAATCCATTTTTGTTAAACATTTTTCTTTTGGAATTAGTGGTGAAAATCATAACATTTCTACTACCATAATTGTTCTTTAGTAAAAGTCTACCCTTCTATTACTCTTTCTTCTACATTGACAAGATTTTTATTAGATCAATCAATTTCACACCCAAAGTTTTTTCAATTAATCTTTAAAATATTTAGAAAGTTATTATCTTTTGAAATCATAAATACTCTTGGATGATATGTGTAGTATTTGTAGCTCAAATGATATGATTTTAGATAAGTGATGTGAATAAAGTTCAACTATTGCATTACCATCGATATTGTAATAACATTGATAATAGTGGTTTACAAAAATTGTACTAGAATAGAAGAATAAAAAAGAAAACATATATTTTAAAGAGCCATAGAAAAAAAAAGCATCAATATTACACATTTAAAGTGTGAGATTTTCATATTTTACACATATTACACATATTACACATATTAAGGTGTGAGATTTTCATATTTTACTATTGAGATTTTCATATAATTTCACAAAAAGTAAAGATGAAAGATACTCAATGATAGAAAAGAACAAGTAGATAAGAAAAACACCAACATAGTGACAAAGATAGCTAAAACCCAAATAATTGTTTAAAATACATACATTTAGATACAAAATGGGAGATTGTTATTTGATTCGTTAGAGATGTTAATACAACCAAGGTTAAAGGATCCAATTAAAAATTGTTTAGCCTTACAACCAAATATAACTTTACCAATCTAAACCCTACTTGTTTAATATATTAAATTTATTTTAATACTTATATTTTATTTTATAAAGAAAAAATAGTAGGCAACATGTCAATATCTAATTGTATTTTTATTTATGTATTTGTCCTCAAAGTTTAGGTATTTAATTTTTAGAAGCTATGTAAATTTTTTGTTGTTGTGATTTTCTTTCAAACTTGGCTTAAATGTGATTGAGAATATAATTTTGTTTAGATATTCTTAATTGTTATAAACTATAATATTTTTTTAGGAATATTGTATTATATAAAAAAGGAGATTTTAATAGAATAAGGTTATTCTCATATATATAAATTTTGTTTATATGGATTTTTTAAAATAAGTTATTTTTTAATATTTGAAGGATAATAAAGAATAGTTACAAAAAAATTGCTCCACAGAAAAAGTTGACCATCAAATTTAGGCTTTACTTACTTTTTAGTACTTAAAAAAAAAGTATGTTTATTTGTGTAATTAACTAGAAGTATATTTTTATGCATAGGAAGATACAAAAATATAAAAACTTTATCCAAGACATGACATGCTAGATGCTAGCAATTAATTTAAGCACCATGTAAAAATCACATGACCCAAAGAAAATTGCTTGATTGTCTTTCAAAAAAACAAAAGGTCATCTCCTTCTCTTATGTCGATCTTTGATATGTACCTCCTTGCTTTGTAACTCTATTTTATTAATAAAAGTTTGTGGCTCGCCACTTTAAAAAAAATAAATAATAATAAAAGGTCATAATAGAATGAGTCAATTTTCCACATATAAAAGAGTGGTCTAAATCAAAAGTACATTATACAAATAATGCCTTTATCTTGAATCCACAAGCTACTCCCTCCAAGCTCCAATCGACAAATGGGTTTAAGTACTCAACATAGAATCCTTTAATGTAAACTATAATAAACTATCCAAAAAAGTGTTGACCATAATCCTCCATTATTATATCATCAACACCTACAAATTACATGTGTTAGTTATAAAGTTAATTTAAAAATTAAAGACTCAAAATTGGTTCAAGTTCATTTTGCGTTCTTCTTTACCATCTCCGGTTTGCATTGCATCCATTATTGCTTTTGTCTGGTTAAGATCAATAGAAAAGGGTAACATATGTTGTCAAATGCTTTGTTGATCATCCAAAACTACAATAATGTGCACATTTAACACATCAACTTATATAAAATTAATTTACAAATTAAAAACTCATAATGATTAAATTTTATTTCTTAATTTATTTGCCATCTACAATTTACAATGCATTCATTGTTGTTGTTGTCTGATTAAGATCAACAAAAAAAGGTAACATATGTTGAGTATTTTGTTGACCATCTAGACTTGCAATAGTATGGACATTTAACACATCAACTTAGATATAATTAATTTACAAATTAAAGACTAAAAATTGATTGATAATAATTTATTATGTTACTTACCATCTCAAGTTTGCATTGCATCCAACTTTTTTGTTGTTTGGTTAAGATCAACATAAAAGGGTAACATATACTGTTAAGTATTTTGTTGATCATCTATAATTGTAATAGCATGTACATTTAACACATCAACTTAGACAAAGTTCTCAAGTGGAAGATTACATCATGTATTTAATCTAAAAAATATTTTCATGATGAATCCTCTTACAAACAGATTTTTAGAAGCACCCTAGATTTGATGGTGAAGGTTCTATGGTCATATGCTTAAACAGGTTTTAGAGAATTAAGGGTTTCGTGATTTGTGTTGAAAATTTAGTGAAACATTAATTTCTTGAGCTCCAGAAGGTTTGGTGCAGAGTGGCTTGGATTTTTTTTTTATAATGTAGAATTACACATCTCTACAAGTTTTCAAGAAATTCTGAGCTCCTGACATAAAGTTGTATAAAAAGTTGGTCTTCAGTGTAAATTTTTTTATAGTGCAGAATAATTGAGAAAAACAACAAGCACAAATTTAACACAATATTTATGTGGAAAATTTGGTAAAATTATACCAAGAAAAAAGCACGAGCAAAGATCTTATGTATTTTATTTCTCAAGAAATTTGTAATTATAACTTTCAAAAGTCACAAAAAATATGACTTCAATAGAGTATAACATATTTGAGTTGTTGAGTCCTTGTCGAACAAAAACGTTCTAAAAATAAAAAGTGTGACTCATACAACTACATGCCAAACATCTGCCAAAACTACCAAAAATAGGGAGTCCCAAAAAAATTTTGGCTTCACCGAAAACACCTTCGACGTGAGTGCCATTTGGCGTCCATGGAGGCTACGACATCCCTTTTGGGAGCCCCCATCATTTCAACCTTTGATAGAAGGGCCTTTGGTCACGTCAGGGGTGTACTTGAAGCACTAGCTAGATATCAATGTCGACTATTCATCAATGTTGGAATAACAATAAAATTGACTTCATATTCCAACAATATCCCTCTTAAAATCAAACTCCTCTCTTGCAAATATTTATCCTCATACTAAAAGACCAATTCGTATGTTTCCAATCATCAAGTAACATGCAAGCCTAGATAAGTTTTGCATCAAATGAAATTCTCTCTACTAATGGGTTTCGTTAAATTATCTGTTGGGTTTACATCAGTGTGTATCTTGGCCAAAGATATTTGTCCTCCTTCCACCACCTCACCACAAAGTGATATTGAATATCAATATGCTTTGTTTTGGAATGATATGTTGAGTTTTTTGCCAAGTGTAAAGTTCTTTGGCTGTCAAAATGCAACACCATGTTGTCTTGTTTTACCCGCAATTCACCCAAAAGTATATGAAGCCAGATTGCCTCCTTGCTAGTCTGTGTCACTACCATATATTCAGATTTAGTAGTAGATAATGCCACCACTGTCTGCAACTTTGATACCTAGCTAATTGCACCTCCAACTAAGGAGAAAATGTAACTTTTAGTGGACTTTCTCTTATCTTTGTCTCCACCAAAATTTGCATCCACATACCCATTAACTTGAAGACTACTCCCACTATAACATATAGTATCATCAAAAGTACCTCTCAAATACTTGAGAATCCACTTCACAGTCGTCCAATGCTTAGTACCTGGATTTTCCATATAAAGGATGACTACTTCCATTGCTTGTGTAATGTCTGGTTTGGTGCACACCATGGAAAATGTAAGACTGCCAATTGCTAATGAGTACAGTGCACTAAACATCTGTGTCTTCTCTACTTATGTGCTAGGGAATTGTTTTGAAGACAATTTAATATGAATAGGAAATGGAATACTAATTGGTTGTGTATTCTTCATATTAAAGCAATGCAAAACCTTCTCCACATAATTTTTTTGTGACAACCATATTTTCCTATTATTTCTATCTCTATGTATCCTCATACCAAGAATTTGATTTGCTCTGCCCAAGTCCTTCATCTCAAAATCCCTAGCAAGTTGAGCTTTCAAATGGATGATTTTATACATGTTGGGACCTATTACCAACATATCATCAACATACAAAAGTAAAATAATAAAATTGTCATCATCATACTTTCAAGAAAATAGGCATAATGATCAACCTCACATCTGCTAAAACCCAAACTCATCATGAAGGAATCAAATCACTTGTACCAACACCTTGGTGCATGTTTAAAACCATACAATGCTTTTCTCAGCCTACAAACAAGATTCTCCTTATCTCTTTCCTCAAATCCTTCTGATTGCTACATATAAATCTCCTTTGAGAGATCACCATACAAGAAGGTTTTTTTAAATCTAATTGTTCTAACTCAAAATAAAGACTAGAAAAAAGAGCTAAAACAACTATAATAGTACTTAACAGTACAATAGGTGGAAAATTTCATTGAAATCAATACCAGACTTTTGTGCATACCCCTTGGTCACCAACCGAGCTTTATATCTCTCCAAATTATCATTTATATCCCTTTTCAATTTGAAGACCCACTTGTTCCCAATAGCCTTTTACGCAGGTTAGGTAATGGTACTACTAATCAATTGAGTCTTACCAAGGTCAATTTATTTATAAGGAGTTTTATTTTGACTATTAGTTGTCTTGTAGCTCATATCAACTATAATAGCCATGTTATAAGTCTTAAAACCTTGAAAATTGGTTGAGTGTGTTGTCATATGAAGGAGGTAATAGGTGTTCCCTTGTTAATGACCAAGTCACTAACTTGTCATTAGACTTCAAATAAAATAATAGTCCTCAAAAACCTTGGCTTCCCACTCTGCCTTCCCGCTCTAAAATTTTGAACTCTTTGTGTGAATGCTGGACATTCCATTGGGGGTACCCCATGGCCCCCCTCCCCTATCCTTTCCTGACTAATCTCTACATCCCACACATGTTTCTCCACCTTCCTCGAGGTTCCCTCCTCCTTTTGAGGAAAATTTTGTGGTGACCGTGATTTCTATTAGTGTAATCATGCATTAGCTAATAATTAATTAATATTTATTTATTAAATTAGTCTAATTTATTCTCATGCACTTAAGCTAAACTTAATATTGATTTACTATGTTAACTAGAGAGCTATTATAGATCATTTTGTCTCATTGCATTCAGTCCCAAGTTTCAGTGGACCCCTTCTCGATTTATGAGGGTTTTTTTCAACAAGGGTTACAAGCTTTAGATCTAGAATCATCTTTACTCTTTTTGCAAATTTTAGAGGTGGGAATTTTTTTGGTGCATCTAGAACAAAAATAGAGTCTTCCATTGGATTTAGAGTTGTCAAAAAAATCAGTTTTGCCTTTTGTTTGGCTTGATTTGGATTCTTGAGGTCAGATCTAAAAGGGTTTGAAGCAATTGTCTTTTTCTAGATCTGGAGGGTAGCTGTGGTTTCAGAGGATTTTGAGCCAAAGAGAACCTCACGGTTGCATTCAAGAGGCCGATTTGACAAATTTTGACTATAAATTTCCCTATATTCTCCATCGAGAGCTTCTGAGGAAAAGATTTTTTTTTTGTACAAGGGCCCGTATGACCTTGTGCATGAAAATCGAAAAAGAGAGCAAAAAAAGGTTCGTTGTATTTTTTTAAAATTTACGATTTTTTAGAAATTAAAAAAAAAAAAAAAAATTATTAAAAAGGTGCAGTTTTTTTTATAAGGGGTGGATTAAATTTTTGTTACCCATCGGGTACCATTGTCCCTATAGGCCTCGTACCCCGCTGCACAACATGTACTATCTGCCGGTGGCTTTTTAGCCACTCGGTGACAGCCACACATGCCGACAACGACCCCTTATATGTTGCCTGATAGCTAGAAACAAATCGACAACTGGTTTTTCAATTTTCTAGCAAACGAAAAGAATTCTGACTACTACACTTTTTTTCGGCTAGCAAGGGGATATTCCCTATATATTCTTGTTGACATCAGTAGTACAGACTAGGGCATGCCCCTTCAAGACCCCTCTTTGGCCCTAAGGGAGCAAATTTTTCTTTTGGCCATAACTTGGGTGTATGATATCAAAATTGGGCAAATGAGATATCGTCGAAAAGCTAGTTCTATCGAATTTCTAGTGGTGTGGGTCTCATCACCATTTTTTGTTGTTGGTGCATTCTATAGCCTATTGAAGTCAGAGGTGTTGTTTTCAGTCCCAAGCTCATAACTTTTGACCTATTTTTCTGCTTTTCGTGATTCTAGCGGCATTGGGATGGCTTTTCAAAGCTCTTCACAACCATCCATGCACTTTTTCTAGATTTCTCTCCAAGTACATTTTATTTAGTTTTTTTTGTGTTTTCACATTCTGATGAATTACTTGGATGTCTTAGCTCCTAAAAACTTTTTGTTTGCATGGGATGACTCATTTTTTGTTGCTCTACATGTATTTCTAGTATTCTATCTTATTTGGGTATTGTAGACATATTTTGCATGCACATTCTCTTTTGTGGACACACTGAGATAAAGTGTCATTCTAGTGTATGCTTTTTGGAGATTTTACACATCCTGTTGTGCCTTTTGTACTTGCATTGTGATATAAAGTGCCATGGGGGGGTTGATGTCCTTGGTTTCATTTTTTGGAGTGATCTATGTATCTAGTTCTTAAACTCCTATGTACTAGGTGGATGCAACGCACATCAACGACTGGTTATCCATGCATTTCAGTGAGATGGAGAATTTACCATATGGATACTCTTACATTCCTATTTTTTGAGGTTATTCATTTCAGCACTATATTAGTAATCATTCGACAATTGTCTACAACTTCTTCATGCTTCAGTGATGTTCTACATGTTCCTCTTTTTTTTGGGGTATTGTCTCGGTTGGAGGCTTCTTAGTCCTTCACCTTGATTTGAAGGATTTTTCAGTCCTTCATTCGCCTTTCTCTCTTTTGGAGAGGAGTTTTTTCCATGTGGTTTTCTCCTTTTCTCCAATTGTGAGAGATTAGATTGTTTGTACATGGGTACCTCTCTAGGCCTTGTTTGTCAGGACCCATCATGCATTCTCTTTTTAGGATTTTTAGCTACTCCCTAATTTTATCTTAAAGGGGGTGTTAGAGTTATCTTGCATTAGTTAATAATGAACTAATCTTTAATTAAATATGTCTAATTTATTCTCATGCACTTAAGCTAAACTTAAGAGTGATTTACTATGTTAACTAGAAAGCTATTATTAGATCATTTTGTCTCATTGCATGAGATGTTAACACTTGTCATGATCTAATCCCTTTATCATTTAGGGTTGTTCCTATATAGCACTCAATCCTCATTCTATTATTAACTCTTGAGTTTTTATCTCTCAAACTCTTGAATTATGTAGCTTTTTCTTGTTGAGGAATATTGTATATTATTATTTGTAGTTCTCTTGTGTGGAAGGTATCTTTGTTCATTTTTTGATCCCGTGGCTCATGTTTTTCACTATTCTAACAATTTTTGCCAATTCGAGGCCTAAGGGCTGGAAGAGTGTACTCCTCAACACTCCCTAAAGTCCTACAACTGAAAGTACTCACTACCGACCAGAAATTTTGGATTTTATCTTTGGTACTGAAATCTCTCTCCCAGACTCTACTATTGATAAAATAGTTTTGACAATGGAAAACATTGTGGTGGGAAAATTTCTCATTTTGAACAACCATAGATATGGTTCCCCATTGGAAAAATGCTAAATGGTGTTTGAAAGGCAGTGCCAAAGTTTGTGCCATGATTGGAGGGTTGTTTATCTTCAAGTTTAATTCACTTGAGGATTTACTTCTGGTTCTTTCCTCTGGTCTATGGGTTTATGGTAAGCATAACTTATCTCTCTATCGTTGGAAGCCTAGCTTTGATCCTATCATTGATCTCAACAAATTTTCCCTTGTTTGGATTTGGTTGTCAAAATTGCCGCTAGAACATTGGGATGAGTCAGTATTCTAATGCATTGGAGACTCAATCGACCATTTCATAACCACCGACATCATCACTAGAATGAGGTCTAAGTTTGTTTTCACCTGTTTATGTGTCAATATTGATAATAATAAATTTCTACCCAACTCTGTGACTTTGAGATCCAAATTTGGGACATGGTCCCAATAAGTTTGCTATGAAAATGTTGTTTATTGCTAGAAATACTCCAAACCAAGTCATCTCATAACTAATTGTAAGTCCTCCATGATGAGTCATCTAAAACCCAATGTAATTGATATTCCTCAGGAAGATATCACTGCTAGCTACCCCTTCAAAATAATTATTTTAAATATCCTTTTAAATCCCCTCCCAAAGTTGGGCCAGTTGATGGTCTTGATTAGGATACTCCCTGGCTTCTCCTACCAAACCTTTTGATGACCCATCTTTGAATAATATTCTCATGAAAGTCTCCCTAGTGCCCCTTTTGCCCTGGATAGCAAGGATGCTTAGCGTCCCACTTTGGATTTACCAACTCCTCTGGTTGCCCAAGGTCTAATAAAGGATCTAGAAGAGGGAGAGATTTTTAATCTAAATTTAGGTGGAGTCCTTTATTGTCTTTGTCAGAACCATGTTGATAGATACAAAAGATGACTCTTAGTCTAACAGCCAACTCAATGATGCAGATGACTAGTTAACTCCCAAGAAAAATGGAAAATGTAAAAGAAGACAAATGTGGGGGTTGCGAACAAAGCGGGCATCCCTACCCAAAGACAAACTAGGAATAGGGAAACAACCAAGGAGATTGCTATTGGAAAACATAGGACGTTGGAAGCATCCTAGAAAAATACTTCAAAATGAAGTTTCTCTCCTGGAATATCAGAGGGCTCAACAATCCTCACAAGCAGTTGACTCTAAAAAACTATATTTGGGAGCACAAGATTGACATCCTTTTATTACAAGTTTAGTTAAGATGAAAAAAAAGAAGCTTTGAATTTATTGCTAATAAATTTTGGCCCAATGCCCAATTCTCATTTTGTGATACATTTGGGGCCTCAGGGGGGCTTGCTGTTATGTGGAACCTGAATAGATTATGTGGTTCTAAATTATTCCAAACCAAAAATAGCTTGGGTGTCCAGTTCTCTAATGCTGGGTTATCCTGGATACTCATCAATATCTATGCCCCCAATATAAGGAATGCTAGGAAAAACCTCTCGCTTGAACTTTGTGATTGGATCCTGGGTAATAAATAGGCTCGTTGGTTGCTTGTCAGAGACTTAAACTCCCCTCTATGCCCCTCTAAGAAGTGTGGGGAGTTAATGGATTACACTGACAGTATGGCTGACATGGAAGAATTGTTGAATAATACCGATCTTGTTAATATAGACCTACAAGGACAAACCTTCACTTGGACTAACATAAGATTGGGGGAAAATATGATACAAGTTAGACTGGACCAATTCTTATTCTCCCCCAACTGGGTTGCCCTCCATAGCTCCAACTTGCAGGCACTCCCTCGAACCTTGTCTGATCATAACCCTCTCCTTTTTTTTTGGGGTGATCACTCTGTTGTTGGTCCTTACCCTCTCAAGTATGAGATCATGTGGAGATCCCACATAGACTTTAAGGACAAAATTGCCACTTGGTGGAATATTCCTATTCATGTTTCTCCCATGTTTTAGGTCTTGCAAAAACTCAAGAATATATCAAAAACATGGTGAAGGGCTGGAACAAGTGGGTCTTCGATGATGTTTTTCATTTGAAGAGGGACCTGATAGCTAAAATTAAAGGCATCTAGGTCAGAATGGTGAATGGTGATATGTGTGAACAAACTTGTCAAGTTGAGAAGGATTACCGTACTGATTGGGCTAAAGTTTTAAAAAGAGAAGAATTATTTTGGAAACAAAAGTCCAGAATACAATGGTTAAAAGAAGGGGACTGTAACTCCTTCCACATCTCAGCTCTCAAACACAAGAAAAGGAGTTAGATAAAGAAACTTAAAGATGAAATTAGGGCATAAGCCACTACCCCAACCTAGGTTGGGTTATTGGCCTCTACCCACTTTCAACACTCCTTCCTAATGCCTATTGTTATTCCCAACACCACTTTCGATGATAAATTATTAGAAGACATCCCCCCATTTTAACCAACTTGGATAATGTTGTTATTCTTAGGGCTGTCACTCTTGAGGAAGTCAATGCGGTTGTTCTTGGCTTGGGGGCTTTCAAAGCCCTTGGGCCGATGGCTTCCCTTCGACCTTTTTCCAATATTTCTGGGAGATTGTGGGAGAAGATGTCTTCCTTGCTGCTATTTTTTTTTCAAATTCGACAAACTCTTGAAACAAATAAACTATACTTGTTATCCCTTATCCCCAAAAATGTCGACCCTCAAACTATGGCTGATTTCAGGCTTATCAACTTGTGTAATACCATCTATAAAATCTTCTCCAAAATCCTTGTTAACTGGATGAAACCTCTCCTTGAAAAGATGATTAGCCCCTGTCAATTTAAGGCTTGTCCCTGGCCACCAAATATTGGATGTTGCCATTTCCACTCATGAAATTCTTCATTCTATGGATAGATGCAACAATGTAGGTATGGCCTTTAAACTTGACATATCTAAAGCGTATGATAAGGTCTTTTGGAAATTTTTCCTTGAAGTTCTTGCTAAGTTTGGTTTCAATCAGTTGGCAATAAATCTCATTTGTGAATGCATTTCCATTGTCAAGTATTTTGTTCTAGTTAATGGGGTTCCCTATGGCTTCTTCAAGGCTAGTAAAGGGATTAGACAAGGAGACCCTCTTTCTCCTTATCTTTTCATTATGGTTGCCGATGTTTTAAGCCATAATATTTCTAAAATGCTAAATGAAGGTACTATAAAGGGGGTTAAACCTACTACCTCTTTGGACTCCTTAGCTATTCAACAAATTGTGGATGACACCATCCTCTTTAGGAAAGCCGTGGTGGTGGAAGCTAGGAAATGGAAGTGTTGCCTCAACAATTATATGCTTTCAGCTCTAGTCAATGCATATACTTGCATATCAACCTACATTACGGTCCTTGTCAATGCACCAACTAGAAAAGACTTCACTCGTCATTTTTTTGGAAAGTAATGAAGTTTTATAGCATGAAAACTGCACTAATTAGAGAGCAATTAGATGGTCATCTTTATCAACTTGAATCTAATGGGTGAAACTTGTAGCCTAAAATCAAAGTGATCGATTTTTTTGGGAGAATTATTTGTTAGAATGCCTCAAAGATTTAGTCTCATGGCCTACTATAATCATAGAATAGGCATGAAATGGGTTTATTGAAAATCCTTGAGAAAATTATCCTGAGAAACTTTCAAGAAAATGAATTGATATGTATAAAATCAATTTCCACAACCTTTGCTTGCTTTCTCCTTACTTATTCCAAATGAGAGCTCTAAAATGGGATATGGCATCTATCACATTATGATGTAAGCAATTTCATAAAATTTATAGATGCAACTACCTTTGTGGACATATATGTAAAATGTGGAACCACAAACATCACACTTTAACTCTTAGTCTCTAATCTCTCTCTCTCCCCCTTTAACTCTTGGTCCCTCTATCTCTCTACCTCTCTATATATCTCTTTATCTCCATCTCTCTCTTTATCTTCCTCTATCTCCCTCTTCCTCTTGACCTCTCCACTCTCTATAACTCTCTCCTCTATTTTTATATATCTCTCTTTCTCCTCCTCTCTCTTTGTTATCTCTCTCTCTCTCTATTTTTCTACATGTGTGTGTTTATATATATACATCTCAAGTTTGATTATTGGCACAAAAGTGCTGATCAAAAGTTAGTCCCTCTTTTCTTTATCTCTTTCCCTTTATACCTCTTATCTCCACCTCTCTTTTTCTTCATCTCTATTTTAAAATTCCTATCTATAAATCTCTCCATCTCTCTCTCTCTCTTTGATCTCTCTATCTCTCTACCTAACTCTTTATATGTCTTTGTCCCCCTCTCTATATCTATATTTATCTTTATATTTGTCTCTAGCTCCACTAAAGATGTATCTATATGCCTTTGTCTCCCTCTTTATCTCTATTTTATTTTTCATTTATATTTCCCTAAGAATAGCTCTCAATAGACACATGCCATCATTGAATTGTTAGCATGATATGATTTATTGGAAGTTAATCTCTTTCTCACCCTCCCTCCCTTCCTCCCTCTCTTTCCCTTGCTCCCTCCTCCCTCCTTGTTTCTCTCTTCCTCTATATATTTCTCTTTTCTTTATATCTCTTTCCTACTATATCTCTTATCTCTATCTCTCTATTTAGGTCTCTCTATCTAGAGAGAGAAAGAAACACAAAAAGAGGTAGGGAGAAGGGGAGAGAGATAAAAGGGATTGAGGGAGAATGATCTCTCTTTAAATATATCTCTACCTCTTTTTTTCGTTTTCTCTTTTTCTCTATCTCTTCTCCTATATCAATCTCTTTTTGTATTCTTCTTTCTCTCTCTCATTTTTTTCTCCTCATCTCTCTTTGCCACTTCTCCCTCCCACCTATTTCTCTCTCCTCTCTTCATCTCTATGTCTCACTCTATGTAAATTTTAATGTTTTTAATATTTAATATATAGTGGAATGGAATTGAGTAAATAGTTTATATGTAAGCACACAATTCCTCCTTTTAAACTTACAAGTTCAATGGGAATTCAAAATTACTACAAGTAAGTTACACAAGGTTAGGTACAAAAGAATAATAATAACAAAAAAATGAATAGAAGAAACACACAACTACAAAGAAGCCACAGTGATAAACCAACAATTGTGCTCAATTTTTGTTATTTGGTGTTGCAATTGATACTACTAGTCTATATTAACAATAAAATCCATTTAAAAGTAACTCTTACTTAAGCCCAGGTCATTGAGAAAATTGAGCTTATTGGAGAATGATGTCGTTCTTAACGCCATCTTTCCAAGTGGTTATGCCAAATTTACTTTGAAAAATGTAAAAAAGCAACCCCACATTAACTATCCTTTTGTTTTGTATTTTGATCCCTCACATGCCTTCTATCTTGAGAAGGATAAGGGAATAAAGACACTAAAGGATAGTGCATATGTGAGTCTAAAAAATTAAGATGAGGACATACATGTTGGTTACAAATAATTCAATATTCCATTAAAACTATTATCATTTGTCTAAGATGTATCAAAGGTATAGCCACCATACGAATTGGTCCATGCATCTTCACTTGGATATATTCATATGCTTGCAAGCTATGAATGCCATACACTAAGGATTTTCCTTGTCAATTTTTAAGTAAGAAGACATAAAGATGTGAATCATGCACTATTTAAAGTGCGAGAAAATGGTTTGCATATTATGAATGTACTTCTAGTTGGTGGGACTTGACAAATAAAATCAACCACTCTTTATATATAAGAAAGTGAAGGATAGAACATAAGGAGGGAGAGACGAAGAGAGAAAGAGATAGAAATAAATAATGAGAGATGTACAAAGAGAGGGAGTAAACATATATAAATACAATTGTTTATTTGATTTGTTTGTGTATTCCACCGAGATGCTATCACTTGTCCATCCAAACCTTCGTTGTACACACTGCATTGACTTAATGACCTGTCAATTGACTTCATATATCGTATGAATGTATACATAAACAAAAAATTCTCCAATTCCATAATTCTACACTTATACATATTGACTTCTAAACCAAAACACGGTGTATTTTGATTGCTCACTTGTCCATACTTGAATGAGCTCTGGCTGCTAGCTCAACATGATAGGAACTTTATTTTGTTGGCTGTTGGTTGGTGAAGGAGCAATGGCCAAAACATACAAAACTAACACACCAGCAAGGCCCACAATGAAGAAAGCCCTCACAACTTGACAAGGCTTGATTCTTCCATATATTGACCATAACTTCATTTATTTCAGACCACAAACTATATCTGGCTTTGTTTCTTCTCTTCCCGATGAGCATCTTTGACATTTCAGAGTAGGAAGAATTTTCCTACATCTCTCCATCGGTTGTATTATTTCTTGTTTAATAAGATTGCCCATTGTGGTGTTCAGCAGAAAATCATGTTTCATGAAGATAAATAACATACATCATGCCTTTCTGACTTGCTAACATGTCATAAACTGTGATGTGTTTTTAACAGAATTTGAGTTGAACATTTCAAACTGTAGCAGCCATGGCGACTACAATTCCAAGTGCCTACCAGAATGGCACAGGAGTACCAGAGTGGCTTAACAAAGGAGACAATGCATGGCAAATGGTAGCTGCAACTGTTGTTGGATTGCAAAGCATGCCAGGCCTTGTTATCCTCTATGGAAGCATTGTGAAGAAGAAATGGGCTGTTAATTCTGCATTCATGGCTCTCTATGCATTTGCAGCTGTTTTGATCTGTTGGGTGACTTGGGCCTACAAAATGTCATTTGGTGATGAACTCCTTCCATTCTGGGGAAAGGCAGGACCTGCACTTGGCCAGAAGTTTCTCATCAAACAAGCCATAGTCCCTGAAACAGAGCATGACTACAAGAATGGATTAGTGGAGACGCCAGCTCAAGAACCCCTTTATCCTATGGCTTCCCTTGTGTTTTTCCAGTTCGTCTTTGCAGGAATAACACCAATCCTATTGGCTGGTGCTTTGCTTGGAAGAATGAATATCAAAGCATGGATGGCTTTTGTGCCACTCTGGCTCACTTTTTCATATACTGTTGGAGCTTTTAGTTTATGGGGAGGAGGATTCCTTTTCCAGTGGGGGGTTATTGATTTCGCTGGTGGTTATGTCATCCATCTATCTTCAGGAGTTGCAGGTTTTACTGCAGCTTATTGGGTATGCACAAGTTCCTTGTTGACCACTATTTTAAACATAGCTATTGATTCTAAGATTATGTATCCTGATTGTTTATATTCATTGAATGTATGGAGAGAACAGGTAGGACCTAGGCTACAAAAGGACCGTGAAAGATTTTCTCCAAACAACGTTCTGCTTACGCTGACTGGAGCTGGTTTCTTGTGGTTGGGTTGGTGTGGTTTCAATGGAGGCACCCCTTATGCTGCCAACCTTGTTTCATCCATGGCTGTTTTGAATACCAACGTATGTGCAGCTACCAGTCTTCTTGTATGGACTTGTTTGGATGTTATATTCTTTAAGAAGCCCTCAGTCATTGGAGCCGTCCAGGGAATGATAACTGGACTCGTCTGTATCACCCCAGGCGCTGGTAAGTTAAATCCCATTATTAGCCTTGTTTTGTAAAGGAATCTTTGCTTTTATTTATGTGAAAGTTTTAAGTTAAACCATCTGATTCTGCACCTGGTCCTGTGCATTGGACTTGATCCTGTCCTGCATTTTTGACAATTGACTAATGTGAATATCCTAACTACCGCCACTGATTTGGCACATCTAATTTTCTTCATAATAAGCTTGCTCTATCTTGGTCTTTCTCTATCTTTAAATTTCCTTTTGACTTGATAGTACATCATTTTGTGATACTTTTGTTTTAATATAAATTAATTGGTTCTAGGAAAATTCACCGTTAACAATTTATTGTCGATCAAACAATTCACCGTCAAACAATGTGGAAAATTCACCACCAACAATTCATCGCTGTGGATAATTCATGACATATACAATTAGAAAATTTGATTTATGATAATAAAAATGAAAATATTTTTCAATTTATTTTATTTTATTCTAGTAAACCAATTATACAACAATATCAGTCATCTCTATAGTTGATACATATGTTATTGTAGGCCAAGCATTCCATGATGTAGTGCCATTCAATCTCCACCACACCTTTGTTGCAAAATATGCATGTCCTCATTTCCCACTCCTCCTTAGGTATTAACAATCTACTGGTCTCACACCTAAGATGTTGTGAGTTAGTCCTTAATTGAGCTATACACATTTTGTTTTCTACTTAATATCAACTCATATCTAGGATTTTTCATCATGGTCCCATGTGGGGTTAAAGTTTTGATATAGTAAGCTTTCTTTCAACCAATTTTCTTTGTCTACATGATAGTCCTGGGTTTTTATTTGACATACTCTTTTATTTCCTCATTGGCATTTAAACATTCTTGCAAATAAATGTCTCATTTATTTATCCATTTGTCATTCTTTTTTATCCACATGTTCTTTCTTTTATCTAGCTCTTCTTTAATGACTAGTCTAGGCCAGCAATGGTTCTTTATATTTTGAGCCTTTTTAGGTAGCTTAACAAGCGAGCCATCATCAATGCTTCTAAGGGGAAAGTACCTATTTTGGCTAATAAAATATTGCAAGGAACTAAATTCTTAGTTTTTAGGCTACTTATGATTAAATGGTTCTAAATTCTTTCCACCTGCTTCCATATTTGATCCAACACATTGTTGCCCCAAATTTCACTCATAAAGGATCACTTGAGTGACAAGCAAAACAAATAGGATTCTCTTGGTTTTTTAATTCCATAATTCTACACTCTTGCATCTGTTTTGTAGTTAATATAACACTTTATAGCCCATTTGCATTCTTTTTGCTCCACATGTTTCCCATATGAACTTGTTGTGATAATTGCGTCTAAGGTACTTGTATTCTTCCACTATTTCTAATAGATACCTTAAAATATGAAATAATTTATTTATTTTTTCTTCATAATGAAAAGATCATGAATTTGGTTTTTCTAGTGTTCACTTGTATTTCAATCTCCTGACAAAAGTGTTCTAGAGCCCTCAAGTGCTCTCTTAAACTATGAGTTGTTTTTTCAATTAATATGAGAGATCATCCACATATAAGAATGACTTTATAATGTATCTAGAAAATTGAACTCTCTCACCACCAAATTTATTTATACAATCCTCTAACTTATCAATATACAACCCAAACAAAATTGGGGAGAACGTGCAACCATGTTTGATGCTAATTATCACTACCAAAGTACTTGAGCATTTTGTCCTTTGTTCTAATTTTAGCCTTGACTTGTTTATGAAGCCTATGAACTACCATTATAAGCTCATTTGAAACTCTAAGTTCCTCCATCCTATGTCATGAAGCATTGTGTCATATGTTCTTTTCAAGTCCACAAAGTAGCAAAAAGCCTTTTCCTCTTGGGTGTCTCATATCTTTTCAATCAAGTACCTAAAGGTGACACAATGATCAATAGTAGAGTGTTTCACTCTAAATCATCCTTGTCCTTGAACTCTTTTCCTTCTTTTTCTATGTAACTATTAAATCTCTATTCAACCATACTCCCAAAAAGAATTTCAAAAAGAGAATTAACCATAATAGATATTTTCCTTTTATAATGGTGTTAACTATTGCAATTTTAGTATATGTGAGTATATTGTAAATTAACTTAGCTCAAGTACCTAAGATGTTATGTTTGAATACTTTGAGAATGGGGATTAGGTTCTTAGTTGTTTTCATGAATTGCCACTCTAAGCTTGTTTGAAACTCCGAGTTCATCGTATTTCAAATTTTATCATGAGGCACCATGTCAAAGGCCTTTTGGAAGTCCACAAAGTAGAAAAAATCCTTGTCCCCTTGGGTGTCCCATATCTTTTCAATCAAGTATCTAAGGGTGACACAATGATCTATAATGGAGTGTTTCAATTATGCAAGAGCATCCAACTAAGGACTAGATGAAAATAGAGGGATCCAAAAACCACTATTCCCATCATTTTTATTCAATGTAGTTGTTTAAATTAAGGACTAGTAGCTTTCAATTTATGACAACTATTCTTGGCATTTTCTCATTATTTGGTGGCATCATCTTCCTTTATGATGGGGACTAAATCAAGTACCTTCCTCAATTTAGCAAATGATCATATCATGACATTAAGGCGACTCCAAAAAATAGATTATGACCATAATGGCTAGTAATGGTGATTCCTATTCATATGTGTAATGGTTTTATGATGTAAAATTTCTAATAGTAGCTCTAGTCCTTAGGATTTTTTGAGGTGGAAATTACAAGAGTTAGACTTTCCAACTCTATTTACAAATAGCCAAAACATTAGATAGAAGTAGAGAAATAGAAAGGGTAGAGAAGGAAGGTTTAATTGTTTTTCTTTTTTTTTTGGTTAGTTTTTAGAATAAGGGAATCCATTAAGATAATGAGTATTATGTTTAGTAAAGTTGCGAGTATCTAAAGTGGTTGCGCACTAATGCCAATTAGGAGAAGTTCCATTTTTGTAATCATTGTGTTGGTAATTTTCTGTAAGTGAAGGTGGAAAGGTAGAAAGAAATTGGTCTAGAGGATAATTCTAGTCGGGTTGAGTCTTGGAATGCCAGATTTTAGTGAACTCTTATTTGAATTTCGTAGGTGTTTTGAATGTGGATTGTAAAATTGGAGAAATCTCATAATATCAATGATCATGATATCATTTTATCTATTGTTATGTAGGTTAGAGTGGTAGGATGTATCCCATTTACTATTGAATTTGTCTTATTGTTTATTCTTGTGCTAGGTGTATTGAAGTCTGTAGGTGGAAGTCAACTTTGAGTTGGAAACTAAGCCCGACACCTTACAAAATTCTCCTTTCTATTAGTTAGTACTCAAAAATTTGAAGATGTTAAGCCTAAATGGAGTTCATGATAGATGTTTTGCTGTTATAAAATGAATGGTTTGTATGAGTGAAGAGTTGCTTAGATTGTTTTCCCTTCATTAGGTACGTTGTCTTAGACTACATCAATTTGGTATTAAAACACATTGTTATTGGGAAGAGTGTTGATGAGTTGATCTTGATGTGATTTAGAAAATGGAGATACAAAGAATGAGTGTTATGTGAGTTTCCAACAAAGATAATATTGGTAGAAGGTATCCTAGCTTCCACCACAGTGGAAAGTAGGTAGAGGGGGTTGAGTTTCATTTTCTAGAATCATTGTTTTTGATAAAGTAAGCAAGATTTACAGGGTGTTGTATCCTTTACACGGAGAGCTCTCATGGCCTAAAAGAAGCTAGTTCAAAATAGGACATGAACTAGAAAGAGAAAAGGGAGCCAATCCCTTTACAAACAGGAGCCACTAAGGCTCGACATAATAGACCAATACAAGCCACACATAAAAATGGTAGAATCATTGTTGTGTAGAGGACATGTGTGAATTATTGTTGTGTAGAGGCCAACTAGAATCATTGTTGTGTAGAGGACATGTGTGAATTGTTGTTGTGTAGAGGCCAGCTAGAATCATTGTTGTGTAGAGGACATGTGTGAATTATTGGGGAAGACATATTGCGAACTTTGGTGAATATATGTGAATTTCTTATTATGAGTTAATATTTTGTGAGACTTGTACTTGTGGGTATGGTTTCAAGAGAGAGGATAGGGATGGGCTTGAAGAGGGTTGTTAAAATTTATTTGATTAAGAGAGATATTTAGCATAGAGAAGTTGGAATGAGATGGAGAGAAACTATATAAGTTAAACAAGATAAAGGAAAAAGATGAGAGGTTTAGTTGTAGAAAAAAAGAAAAAAGATGAATTAATGTCACAGAGAAAGAGCGTTTAAAGATAAGTCAAGGAGTTGCTAAAAGTAAAGAAAAGAAGATAAAAAGAATAGAGGATAAAAGAAATATAGACTAGTGAAAAAAGAAAGTGAAAAAGACAGAAGTAATCATTTAATAATTGGCAATAAAGAGAACAAGAATAAGATTCTAGCAAGAGCATGTCTTTCGGAAGGTATGGAGAAGATAAAGAATCTGATCATTGCAGAAAAAAAACAAATGGACAATGAAATGGAGTACTGGTATATTGGAGATGCAATAGTGAGTAGAGAGAGTTGTTGAAATTTATGGCGACTTCTCCCTATTTGTTGACAAAGTGACGACTAAGTGATGAAAGTGACTACCAAAATCGTAAGGTGCTGTCATGGTCAGAATTTATCTTTGGGAGCCACCTTCATCACTTATGTATTCTGACCATGGCAGCTAGAAATGGTGATTCCTATACATAGGTCTAACGGCTTTATGATGGTAACTTTCTACTAGAACTCCACTCCTCATGCCTTTTTAAGGTGGCGGCCTCTATGGTGGTGATTACGAAGTGAAAGACTTTCCGCCTCTATTCACATGTAGCCAAAACATCAGATAGAGTAAGAGAAACAAAAAGGGAATAAGGAAATCCACGAAGAGTATTGTGTTTAGTAAAGTGGTTGCACAGTCGGAGGAGTTCCATTTTTGTAATCGTTGTGGTGGTCTTTGTTCTGTAAGCGAAGGTGAAAAGGTAGAAGGAAATCGGTCTGGAGGATAATTCCAGTTGGGTCGAGTCTTGGAATGGCACTTCGTAGTGAAATCTTATATGAATTTTGTAGGTATTTTGTTATGAATTGTAACACTGGAGAAATCTCATAATATCAGTGACTATGATATCACAGGGCATATAATCTATCTTATGATATCACAGGGCATATAATCTAGCTTAGTCAATAGTCTTCTGTTTGGTTAGTGGGACAGATACAGTAGAACTAGCTTAATTCTATCATAGGGCATATAATCTATCTTCCTTTTTATGTTGAGGATGTTCTCTTCTGAGGAGAGGGTAAAGGATAGGATTCCAAAATCTGAGTAAAATCCATTTCATTAAATATTTTCTCTCCTGTTGTGCAGGTGTTGTCCAAGGATGGGCCGCTATTGTGATGGGAGCGCTCTCTGGTAGCATTCCATGGTTCACCATGATGATAGTTCATAAGAAGTCGGCCTTGCTACAGAAAGTTGATGATACATTGGCGGTACTCCATACTCATGCAGTTGCAGGACTATTGGGTGGAGCTCTTACAGGGCTTTTTGCAGAGCCTACTCTGTGCAGCCTCTTCCTAGCAGTAACGAATTCCAAGGGAGCATTTTATGGGGATGGTATGCAATTTGTTAAGCAAGTTGTGGCAGCTGCATTTGTGATTGGGTGGAACATTGTTGTGACAAGCATAATCATGTTGTTCATCCAGTTATTCATTCCATTGAGGATGCCAGATGATCAACTTTTGATAGGAGATGATGCAGTTCATGGGGAGGAAGCATATGCTCTGTGGGGTGATGGGGAAAAGTATGACGATACGATGAGACACAACACGAAAAACTGGATGGAGGTACAGCCCTAGGGCTAACCATAGTGTTGTGATATCCAATATCATATTACAAGACTAAATATGTTCTTTAGTAACTTTCATTAGAAAACAAAATATATAGTTTTATTATGGCATTTAAAAAAATGAATAATCGAGGTCTTAATTTTTTTCCTTGCAAAGTAGTAAATGAAGTATGTGTGTGTTTTAATTTGGTTAATATGAATAATAAAATTAAGGAAAAAAATTTCTCTATGCTAGCCCAATCCAATAATATGCTAATACGCATGCAATAAATCAATTTAGATATATTCTATAATGTTGCGGGAGTGATAATTGAACAATTAAATGTTAAGTTACAAAATTAAATCTGAGAGATTAAAGTACTTGGTTCTAAGAATAATGCAAATGAATAAGTTTGATGTTGTATTGAAAGTATACTTGTCTTGGGGTTGAAAAGTAGTCTTTGTCTATACTTTGTCTTTTACAAAACAATCAATCAACTTTGTTGTGGAGTGATCATGTAGATCTCTGGGACTTATATGGGCATATATTTGACTTGTGGCCTATGGATATGATCTAGGATACTGTACACTTCTACTCTTTGATTCACCAATTTTTTTGCCCTATACTAATTATCAAAGATTGGTCTAGTATAAAATTTTATTTGGGGAAGTTGTTGAGTCACCGAGGTCAACTCCCTAGATTGACTAACTTTATAATCATAGAAAGGATTGAGGATAACAATCTTTAGTTTCCTTTTAGTATCCTAAATCAAAATATTTTTTATAAAGAATTATCTTTAAATATAGACGATTTCCCAATCAATTCTAGGTTTGGTTGGATGATTAATGGATGCAAGTTGGATGTCTTTAATTTCTAGTACATAATGTAGACACTGAAAAAATGTCCTTAGTTTGCAAGCAACATTTTATCTCTAATTTGCCTTCTTCCATGCATAATTATTATTTTTTAATTATTTAATAAATTTCCTAAGATCATGTTCCTCTATTAATTAAATAATTCTTAATTACTTAATCGATTCATTTTATCCTTATTCCTCTTTTGATTAATTTAAATAAATATCAATTTTATTTAAATTACGTCACTAATTATGTTTTTCTATCCTTAATTAAATAAATTTTATTTATTTAATTATTTAATTATATTTTTCTATATAATTAAACAATTATTTAATTATTTATTAGCCTTTTCTCTCCATAATTAAACAGATTCTTATTTATTTAATTATTTATCACTTTCTTTTCTCCATAATTAAATAATTATTTTTAATAATATAATTATTTATCATTTACCTCCACCTTTTATTAAATAATTATTTTTAATTATTTAATATTTCACACTCCATCCTTCTTATATAATTAAATAATTATTTTAAATTATTTAATTATTCATTTTCCCTCCTTTAAATTAAATAATTGCTATCATTATTTAATTTGAATTTATTCTTAGGCAAGCCCTAAATCTCAACCAATTTCTTGAGTTTTGGTCCATCCTTCCCATCCTTTTTTTTTTTTCTCAATTAACTTCATCCATTGATCACCATACACCATCTCTCAATCCTAGCCCTTCATTTGAATTGAGATTTCTATAAAAGTAAGACATCACCTTCATTCCAACCTTATAACCACAATCTTTGAAATTTTGCTATCTTGAGATCTAGAGCTATTTTGCATCATTATCAAGCTTAGTGAGTACAAGTTGCATACTACAAATCTGAGAACAAACAAAACAAAATGGAGAAAAATAATGGAGATGAATTTAAATTTTGGCATAGAGATTGAGTATTATTGCTTCTTTTTTTGGATTTCTTTTGTCATTTATGCTTCATTGTTGGATTAGGGTCATTATTGTTTGAATTAGATAGTTTTGTGGTTGCTATTATTTATTTGTGCTTTCTCCCTGAATTCTAAACCCTATCTACACATATAAATACATCTTGTAAAATGAGTGCCAAATTGGCTCATGGCAGGAATAAAATGGAGTAAGAGTTGACAAATTTTGAATTTCAAGGGTCAACTTCATAGGTTGTAGGATTGACCCATTGCATTGAAAAATTACTATCAAGGTAGGGAATAAATGTCTATATATGGAGGGGAACAATATGGGTAATGAATATTAGGTGTATAAAATATGTATGGGAATAGATAGGATATGGTCAATACATATGAATGAGTGTAAATGAAAAGGTGATGGATTGTGTATTGAACCAAACTTCACACGAGATTGCACAATTTGTTGATTTGTAGTTGTGTTAAGTCATTCCATCAAAATAAACCAAAAAATAAAAGTGAATTGACATAAGCATGAAAATTTTACTATTATATTTTTTCCCACTTTGAGGGGCATTTGAATCCTATCATTCAACCACATATCTTGAACTAAATTAAATCACTCATAAACATGTGCATAAAAAGTAAATATTTAGCCATAAAAATATATTAAGGTCCAAGTAAAGTAATGAACTTCACTATATCTCATTACGTGTGTTCATCCTTCAACATGCATGCTTCATAAGAACTTGGAAAACAAAGAAAAATGTGCAACACATAGCTTCACACAAGTATAAATGCAAATAATGACAACTTAATTTTATTGTGTATGACCATAAGAAGGAGAGACTAAGGTTAGAAAAATTTCATTTGTATCTAGAAAGTGGTATGATGATGCTTCAAAGGCCTTGTATGGCAATAATAAGGTAACATGGTATATTGGGTGTTTCTATGTCATGTGGTAATGATCTATTTAGAAACAATGGTGAATATCTATGTATACACCTATAATTGTTTACAATCTCAATATAGGAGTGTTAGTGAGAGAATATACCCCATTCATTTGATCGGATCCATTGAATGAAAGGAGTTAAAGGGGGGAATAGTACATGTAATATAAAAATGAGTTGTTAAATATATAAAATCAACAAAAATCAAATCAATTTCATGAATATGTCATGTGATAATTAAGTAGGATGTCTAAAACAATGAGTTTGGTAAGCACATGGGTTGGAGATAAGCATTATCTTCCCCTAGCATATGAAAATGAGAATGGTGATGGGGATGTCAATGGAGAAAAACATTCATGTATGTACACAAGACACTATCCTAAGCATATGCCCCTAATGTGGTATCTAAAAGGATTCAAGGTACACAAAAACACTTCCCAAACTAATTTTAGAGGATATTATTATACAAATTTTAGATTTTTACAAAAATAAAAAAGAGAAAAACATATAAAACATAAACAAAATCATACCACAACATAGTTGTACATGGGAAAAATACTTATGGAATAAAAATGTCACACTCCAAAGATGATCAATATATTATTCAATAATCTAAACAAAGTTACAATACACTTATAGAGCAAGCCTTTACAAGAGTATCACCTGACCAAAAATCTAGACTAATTTTGGTAGTGCATAGTAATACCTACAAACTCACTACTCAAAACTTCCATCTCAAGCACCCTATAAATAGGAGTGATAAATGAAACCATCAAATATCAATTATAAAACCATGAGCTAAAACCAACCAAAAAAGTGGTGCCTAAATACCTAGTTAAAACCAACATCCGAACCTAAGATGAGTTCATAGTCTAAAAATAATAAATTACTCAAACATATAATAAGATCTTCATAAACCACTCATCGAATTAATTTTTTTTATTTTTACTTCATTATCTCCATTCAAATATTCCTTATGATGTGCCATAGCATGCATCATAAGTTGGCCAACAAGTGTAACTCTCTCTTACAACTCTTTTCTATGTCTTGAATGTTTTTACATTTTAATGCAAGTGGAAAAACTTCTGAAGACCATAAACTTTGATTTAGGAAGCCATTGGATCCCCTTTAAAAAAATTAGAGCTTGAAAATATCTATACAACATACATCATTGGAAGTGATGCCAAACAAATTATTTTTTTTACCCAAAGAGCAAAGCCTACAACCTAAAAATTGAATTTTTGTCTTTCATTGTTCAAAAAATACATTCTTCATGTACTCAACATTAGGATCAAGGTCTCCTCTTCCCTCGTGATTTCCCTTTCTAGGAAAAGGAAAAAGGGGAATTTGAAGAAGGGACCTGACAAGAAGCTTGTTATGTAGAGGTTGGATTCTCGTGGGTCCCTGTCTGGTGGGGATGATACTGACTAGAGTTTGGATGGGTCTCATAGTCACTTGACCAAGAAGAAAGTCGAACTTCATGGATAGGGTTTTGTTGATTCAAGAATGGATGAGGATCAGTCCATTTAGTTGGGGAACAATGTGGAGGAGGGGCGTCCTTGGAGGGCCTCCAAAAGAATTGCTAAACTGCATAGGTTGGGGTCTAAAGGTGGTGGGAAGGGTGAGAATGTGGTTCTGGAATAGGTAAAGGTTGTTGTTGATAATTCCATTGATGTCCCTTACTCATCAAACTCTTCCACATGTGGACGTTGATGGGGATTTGGGCAGTGGGATGCATTGGGTGAAAGGGATGTGCAAGAGGATGCAGGTGAGAAATCGAACCTTGGAAAACCAAAGCCTTAAAACATTAATCCTCTATTCGAGGATTTTTCTTATCTTGATGATGATAACACTACCATGTATGAGTTGTTGGACATGGCTAGGTTTGGTGCTACTTGCACCTTTAAACTTGTTAAATGGGTGTTGCAAGAATTCAACAAGGTCAACATTAAAATTAGGGGCTTGAAGGAGAACATGTCTAACCAACCAAAGGGGTCTTCCTCGGACCTGCTCATTGAGAGGTTGGTGGATTCAAAATGCTTGTTTTCCGATTTCAAAGTCTAGTGTGAAAGTTGCCTTGGTGTAATGGAGGAAAAATAAAGGAAATGAATGAGGACATAAAAAACCTCGTGTAGATTACTCATAGTTTTGTCAAGAATATTGTGGACTCTCTCAAGGTTCTCTTTGGAAAAATCAGTTAGCTTCATGAGCAAGGGGAAGGGGAAGAAGAATATCAAAGAGGAGGCTAAAGGCCCAAACATTAGAATGAGGGTGAGCCTAAGAAAGATGTTTGAAGAAGAAAAAAAGAGTTGATGGATATGGTTAACCTACACTAAAATAAGGAGATTGAGGTGGCCAATACCCTGAAGAATATGAAGTGATTTTCATGTCTTTGTGCTTTTTGCTCTGTTTATGATTTCTTGCTATTCGGTTGCTATTAAAGGCTGTTGGCTACTGCTTATGTTTTATTGAGTACTCTTTTTCTGACGCAAGAAATGAAATCTACCAACCCACCAAATTAACAAACCACAAAAATGAAATCTCACAACAACAATTTAACAACTCAGTCAAATACAATTACAAATCACCATTGATTTTATTTAATCAATTACAAATTACATTTAAATAGCCTTTTCAAGGCTTTCTCTTTCATCGACATCCAATTTACCTCTTCCTTTGTTCTGAATCAACAACATCACATTAACTTGTTCTTCCCACAAGTACTCACCATTTCATGCCATACACTACTTGACAGCCTCTTACTTCTCTTCTAATTACATAATCCATTCAAGCCTCTTATTTAAATTCCTCTTTTATTTGTAAATAATTCAACAATTCTCTTACTTATTTTCTAATTACATAATCCTTTCAAGCCTCTTATTTAAATTCCTCTTTTATTTGTAAATAATTCAACAATTCTCAAATATGCACGGCCTTGAGTAATTATTTGAACTGAAAACAAATATCAGATTCAACGCCTTGCCAATCTTTCTGCTATCCACACAATCCTCATCTTCTATATGCAGCAGATTCTCTCCTCTTGGCCGAGTCTGCATAAGCAATTCTTGTCTTAGCCCGACCGCCTCTACTCTCTCCTTCTCTTACTTTGTAGCCTCTAACTAGTCTTTTTCTCTCCCAAGTTGTCCCTTGCATGGAGTCCTTCTCAGACCCACTCTATCTCTCTAACTGCATGACCTTGATATTTCTATGAATTTTACTTTTTAATTTGCAGCCTCTTTACCTCCCGCGATAAAATTTAGCTATTTCAACTTCCATTTCTTCCCATGCCAATTGTATCTCTAGATATCTCTTTAGGCTGTGTGCTGACTTCCCCACATGCACCCTCTTTTTTCTCTCATTTTAAATCTACTTTCTATCTGTTAATTTAATATTGTAGCTCAGACAGTTGTTTCTCCAATTCCAAGAATTAGTATTTAATTCTTGAGACTTCTAGATAGAAGTTAGTTAGGTCCAGATATTTAATTATTTAATTAAATAATTGATTCCTCTAGAGACTTCTAGAAACCAGTTAGTTAGGGTTTGTTAGAGTCTAATTAATCTTAGTCATTGATTGAGATTAAATCTTGGCCATTGGTTTTCCAATGAGAATAGTTTAAAAGGGGGTGATTGGGCATTTGGAGAACACATACCGATAGACACAAGTTGGAGAAATATTTGCAGTGATAGCAAATAGTCTTGCAGTGATAGCAAGGGCGCAGTGATAGCGTTGGAGGCAGCAGCAATGGAATTTCAGCAGGAGAAATTGAGAGAAGAATATCCGGTGAAGAATATTGTCGGAGCTTTGTCAGTAAGAGGCAAGCAGTTCTTTTGTATCTCTTGATTTGCTGAAGATTAATATAATTCCTCATCTGCAGTACTGGTTTTCCCTCTGGGGTTTTTTCAGGGACAATTTGTCCAAAAATATCATGTTTATTAGTTTGCATGTTTTCTTCTCTATTCCTGTGAGTTTTATTTGTGAAGTTGCAGCTGTATTATTTTTCAGTATTTGCTCTGAATTAATTTTTGGCAGTCAAATAATCTTTATAGATAGGAGATTTATAATTAGTAACTGCAATAGATTTTTCACACTATCCAACGTATTTATCTCTTGAAACAGATCAACTCTCCTTTGGGCATGATTTTCTTGTCTTCTCCAGATCATAGTTTGTAAAAGAAATAAAAATGAAAATTCATTAGCCCGCACCCATTCATTCCTTATCTCTATAGCGTGGTAATTAATTTTTTGCCTGTGTCTTTAGACCATGACCCCTTTATCTTCCATTGCCTCGATTTCAAAATAAATGCTTCCTTTTCTAACCCCACGACTCCCTATTTTCCATAGATCACATTGTATCTTCTCCTTCATTGATCTCTGGAAGGTTAAAAAGTTTCAAACGGTCCTCTCATATTTTAATTAAAAGAGGCAGATTTCTTTTTGTCTTATTTCACTGCCGATTCATCTTTCCAAGCCGTATCTTGCATCTTTGATGAAGCTTGTAATTATAGCTATAAATATCAATTAACTCCCTTTTCTTTAACATCCACATGAAATCAAGTAGATATTCCATGTCAAATGAATCCGGGTGGTCACGTTTCAACTCTTCTTCAGTCTAGACATGATAAAAACAATTCTTGATTCACAAGAGCAACACGTTGATCACATAGTTGAGAAATGATCATATTACAAACTGTAGTCTTCCCTGCAACTGTAACACAAACAACATCGATAATAAAAGGTTCCTTCTGTGCTTCTTTAACTGTTGAAGTAGTAGATGGCTGGTCCTCTAGAAGCAATCCTCTACACCTACCTATTCATTTGTTTGAATGTTTCTATTCAACCTTTGATCAATCCATTTGTGCATACCCAGTAATCGGCCTTGAAACCGGTCTATGCTTCACACTTCGCATACAAGTCTACAAGGCAATCATAACTACAATGAGTGGATGCCCATGCTCTTACATTCAAACCATGAAGATGTTGGCCAAGAAATGGAGATTTGGCTTTACACTAGCTAGTTGCATTTTGCTTAAAACTTGCATGAGACAACATTTATGCCATATCTTGTTAAAGGATCAAATTTAAGAGGTTTAGGCATTGATCAAAATAAGAGAAAACCCAGACTAAATTAAATCAAAATTGTGAAAAACAAGACCAACAATATTTTTGGTTGGTGCTGATCACCTGTTCGTCCACATGCTCCTGCACCACTTTCGCAGCATCATTTTGATGTAATGTGATGTAATGGGTTTTGGGTCCTTTCAAAACTTGTTTATCTGAAGAAGATTGAAGGAGGATTGAAGATAATTTGTTCATTGATGCATTCAAACCCTACAACTTGACAATATATGAAAACTCAATTATCTCAGCAACCAACAAAGATTCTACAACAAGATACAAAAGAAAGAAGACTTAGACTGGGGACCCGAGGACTATGAAAGAAAATTTCAATTTCTAATCTCTAGAAAAGGGTGCCCTAGCCTCCCTTGTCCAACAAAATTTTCCTCAAATTTGCAAGGTATGTACCTTTGTGTCTACCTTCTATTTTTTGGAACCCAAACTTATCTGCTAGTTTCCAATTTTCTATAATTCATGATAGAACATTGCATTTTCATAAGTTAACTAGTTGCATTATTGAATTTCATCAAAAATACATTTCAAACCCCCAAAAGCAATTCAGATCCAAGGCTGGTTGACTCACCTTCTAGGTTGTAAGTTGATCTCATACCCTTGCCAATCTGAATTCTATTGTTTTGTAAGTGAAAAGTAGCTAATCCTAGTTAAAACCATAGGATCACTTTTCCTACATCATAAGAATAAAAGCCTTATTTTTAAGCAATAGATGTCATCTTTAGGTACAATAAATATTTTGGTTGTCTAGTATTGGTTTCTATATTCTCATCCTATGGATCTCTTTTGATCTACAAGTTAAAAAAGAGGGCCAAACCACCCTTCTTATCCAAAGTTATGACATTTAGAATTTGGATCCCCTACATTGGAAATGTAAACATCTTGATAGATAAAAGAGCTATAAGGGAGAGTTAAACTTGTTGACCAACTTGTGAAGTATGTTAAGAGGTGTCATAAGGTGTCTTTTAATGGATATAATCACTCTGAAATGAAGTTCCAAAGTTGGTGAGTGGATTATGACAAAATTATGGTAGGTGGAAGGAATATGGTATTTTTACCATGTGGACTCATCTTGGGATTTAGGTGTTGGAATTTTAACTAGGGATATGAGCACTACATTTTTTATTTGTTTCAACTCATGGTTTCCTAATTACCATTTTATGGTTTCATGCATTTCTTTTTCTATTTATTGGGTTCTTGATATGAAGGTTTTGATAGTGATTTTTAAGGTACTATTGTAATATGAGAATAACTCTAGATCTCTAGTTGGTGATACTAGACTATAAATTATTATACTAGATATAAGTGTATTGTAACCTTTCATCCTTGAATAATACATTGAATTAATCTTTAGTGTGGGTTTTTTCTTGAAGGGGTTTACTCCACATAAATGATTATGGTATGGCATAATTATTTTGTATTTATTTCCTTCTATTTATTTTAGTTTAAATTTTGCATACACTTCATCTCATGGAATAGTGTAGGAAGCATATTTTCACCTCTACTTCCTTTCCATTGGTATCAAAATCTGATCATCTTAGATTGGAGTCATTTGGGATGATTTTTTTTTTTAATAATCTTGGATTACATGTGGGATCTTACATAAACAAATATTTTAATGAAATAAAAATGTGAAGCACATCAAGGGTAGATATGGAGAAATTATCAAGTATAAACTTTGATATTATGTATCTCAAGATATACATCATGGATAAAGATATATGCGCTATAATATCTAAAAATAAACCTACCATAATGAAAAAATAATACTTAGACATATTGCATTGAAAATATAAGGGTATCATTATTATTTATTTGGATGATTAATTTATTTTTGAATGTGTATGAAGAGAATACTATATTGAACCTTTGGAAGAAATTATGTGAGGTTAATTAGGTTAAATACATTGTGAAATTAAATTATTGAGAATGAATTTGATTACTCTTGGGATGGAGGATGGTGGCTATGTTTCTAAATATATAAGTGCTTTCAATTTGATAATCTCCCAAATGCACTCAATTAGAGTGAAGATGGAGGAGGGGGATCAATTTATGAATTTGTTATGTTATTTAAGATTCATCAAAACACCTTGTTATAGCTACTAGGAGTAATACCAGGTGGCGACATCAATAATTTTTTAAGAGATGTGAAGAATACTCATGAATGTACTAAGGAGGCCCTATCTATTTGTGGAAAAAATGAAAGAAGGATTAGAAGTGAGACACATATAAACCCAAAACTCATGGGATAGCCATATCTCTTAGTAAAACCAAGGTAAAATGTTAGAAGTACAACAAGCCAAGCCATTTTAGAAGAGATTTTAAGGAGGAAGGAAATAATAAAAAGATTGATTCTAATGATGAGTTTGAAAATTCCTCTCAAGATTATTGTGATTCCTTTATTATAGAATTGGATATATGTGCATTAGAGTGTGTTTGGTTGATAGACTAGGGTCCTCTTTCCACATGACCTCACATCATGGTTGCCTCATAAAATATGAAGGGTATGATGGTGGGAAGGTTTAATTTAGAGATTACTCTAATTTGAATATTGTTATCTATAGAAGATTCTTGATTCAATTTCCTACAGATTAGTGAAGGGAATCTATAGTATAGTATCCCTAATCTGTTATGTAGCTGACTTTATATAAGAAAAAGAATAAATAGATACTCTCCATCGAACACACCTTACATAGACAATAAAATTCAAGAACAACAAACATACAACTTTATTATAATCTCAGAAGTCATCTACATACATGTGCAATCAAATGCAATATGACTATCTAGTCACAAGGCAACTATTACAAAAATCTAGGCTGTAAATACATACAAAAATTTAGGCATGCAAGTTTGCAAATGACAATAATGTCCACTAAAACCCCAACCTCCATTCTATACCTCTATTTTGTATTGAAAAGCAAGAATTTTATCTATCTTCTCATCGAGAATGAATCCCTTTCATTACTCACCACTTTATCAGTTTTTGCCTTCCAACTAACTATCACTTTTATTTATGGTGCTTAATAGATTCAGTTGCCCCTTTTTTTGGGTCTAATAAATTTCCTAAGTTTTTGTCCAAATTATGGGAGCCATAACCTTTGAATTGAGCATCAGATGAACAAACCGTCTATTCCATTGGAGATATCTCGATGAGAGATAGGGCCATGTAAAAGGACCTTTTGATTTTTGGTCATTTTTTGAGCCGATCCAAAACCTCTAGATGCCTCAAAATTAACTTTGCATATTTTTAAGGCAATTTTGAAGATAAAAAATTAATATCTCACAAGTGAAAAATGGTATTGAAGTGATTTCTTCACCATTAGCTTCATTTCACTATTTTGGAGCTCTCTATAAGATTTCATGTGCATACGCACACAAATGCTAACTCACTAAAAATAAAAACCTATCATTTTTAGCCCTTCCAACTTACTAAAAATAGTAAAACTATCATTTTTAGCCCTTATTGAAAATTTATTCACCGAACCTAACAAAAAATCAAAATAAACAATTTTTTTTGGATTCAAGATTGCTCTTATACTCTAGATGCTCCTACATCAGTAAATGATTTAGATCTGTAGGTTATTTTCTTGAGTGGAGGGTGCACATCAGTGAGAGGGACGATAAAAACTTCTGAGGGTATTGGAATAAAAACTTTATTTTATTTATATGCAAGGATTGTTCCTTACAATAGCTCTTCTATTCCTTTAGTGAAGACATATAAAAATCTACACCTTCACCACGTAGCCAACAAAAAGGAGTATTTCATTCACTTTTAATAGTCATATTTTTTGGTTATCTCAGGGTGCTCATATTGTGGAGACTAAGACACTAATTGAAAAGAGAATGATATGAAACTAAAGGATGGGCCACATTGGTGAAAAGGGTCGAAGTTCCCTAAAAAATAAAAACCTTTTTGAGGGGTTAAATGATTATAATCTTGGAATTTAATTTTATGAGCATTGTGTATATGGAAAATAGAACCATGTTTAGCTTCCCTATAGTTTCATATTTTTTATGGTGTTGGAATTAATCTATTATGATGTATTTGGTCTTCTTATCATTCTATCAATTTCATACGCTAGTCATTTACTTTAAATATATTTGTAAATGCAACTAATGATCTACCATATGGCCAAGATGAAGATGCTAATGGTATGTATAATATTCACCCAGATGAGTTAACAAGAATTCATTTGAGGTCCTTAAGAAAAATGTCACATTCTAAAGAAAGAATAGTCAAAATAAGGAAATGTAGAAATTAAGAACAAAAACGAGTATTCAAAGGAGAGGTCAAAAGAAAGTAATTAAATTAAAGGCTAAGCAAGAAATATAGAAACCAAAGAAGCAAATTACGATACAACCAATTATATCTCTCAAGATATAACCACAACAACAAATGAAACAAACATTGATAGAAGAGCATGTTTTATCAATTGATGAACTATTTGCACCAAGTTCAAAGGCATATCAAGAGAACCCATACCATCAAAATAGATAGTAGAGAAGAAAATAAAAGAGAGGTAGAAAATAAATTTGATAATCTAATTTACTAAGAAAATGATGACCTTATAGATGACAAAGAAGAATTTACCAAATGATGACCCTTTGTCATGTTACTATCATTCCTTTTTTCTTTTTCTTTTATCTATTTATAAATTTGAATAGTTTACTTTAACGCATCGTGCAGGTATTATTTCAAATGTAGAGTAAGAGGATGTGTGGTGAAGAAGAAAATCCAGCGGTTTGACGATGATCCTCAGTTCGTTCTACGAAATTCGTATGCTTTGCGAAGTCAGTTCCTTGAAGCCGAAGCTCCTGCAAATACCTTGGACTAGATAACTCTGGTTAGTGAACTTAGCCCCTTACATCAGATTTTAGTGTGCAAGAACATTTTTACTCTTCAATATCTAATTTTTTTTTGAGTTCCTTTTAACATGTAGGAATCATTTAGACTAACTTGTTATAAATTAGTTGTGTGATCTACCATTAGAAAATAAACATGTTTTAATAGTTATGATAGTGTTATATAATAATGGTTTCTTTTTACTTTTTAAGAAATGGAATATAGTTGTCTTATTATTAGTCAATGTTTGTTTTTTACTATTGAATAAGATGATCTTTGAGAATAAATATCAGTCATTGCGTTAATTTTATTTTATTAAACAAGTGTCACTTAGTGATGAGTACTTGCCTTCATAGTATTGTAATAAAAGTATTTGTTGTGAGGCAGGTAAAGAATGTGCCATTTAGTTGATAGACAATTTGACACCAGATAGCAATATAGAGGTAGGTTAGTAATTGTTTGAGATCACTAAACTAGACATTTAATTAAAAATATTTGTTAAAAATAATTTTATTTTAATATAAAAATATTAATTTTAGACACTGAATTTGATTAGTGATTTATTATAAACATTACATATTTTTAGTAAATAAAAGCAATAGAATATACTTGACACTTATAATAACCAATATCTATATTCTAGGATACTCCATGCCTATATTCTAGTTTAATGGGAGGAAATGAAAGCTACATATTAAATACAATTTACATATATTTTATAAATATTAACATATTAATATAAAATTCACATAATTATTTAAAATACATGTCTATATTCTAGTTTAGTGGAAAAAATGGTAATTACATATATTTTATAAATATTAACATATCAATAAAAAATTTACATAATCATTTAAAATACATGCTTATATTCTACCTTAGTTGAACAAAATGTTAGTTACATATATTATTAATGTTGGATAAAATATAATAACACCTTATATTTATAAAACCTATAATTTACCTATTTATAGCTGAACTTATATAAGATAATGCATATGGTGGCAAGATTCCTAGAAAAATGAAAAATAATAGTTCACCTTCATTTTTCTTAAAAATCCATCCATAACACACAAATTTTTTTAGCCAATCATGTTCACAAGAAATAAGTTTTAAAATTTATAAAGTTAAATTGTTCATTTTAGAAAGCTTGAATTTTATTTGAAGAGGGTATTATTTTTGTTTTTGATTGGTTCAAAACCAACTTATTAATAACTAGTTAAACAAGAAAAAAACTCATTGCCTAGGAGCAAGTATTAATAATAATATGTTTTTAAATTTTTGTTATTTACTATTTTTATCCAAGAATTTTAATCTTTGATAAGAATTGAAGAAAAGTCTACTGCTCCTCTTTCTCAACCAAATATATCTCAAGGGATTCAATAATGAGGTTGAGAAAGAGGAAGACATTATTTTTATTGTAGAAGTATCCAATGTAGGTATCATCAACATTATGGGTATTATAAGTATAAATGTACAATAAGAAGAAATCTAACTTAAATAATTCAAGGGATAACTATATTGATGATTTTTTTTAACACAAAAACCACTCCAAAATATTTACATGAAATATGATAAAATAATTCATAAATATTTGTGGTTCCTAGATAGTGGTCATTCCAACCATATGATAGGTAGTTATAATATCATTCTCAAGTTAGATGAATCTACAAGAATTCAAATTAAATTTGGTGGTTATAAAGATATTAATGGAATGGAAAAATATATAATTCCTATAAAGACAAAGCAAGGAGAAACTAATTCTATTCATGATACCTTACATGTGTGAAAGTTACAACAAAATATTTTGGTTGTTGGATAAGTTATAACAAAAAATACAAAGCTATGTTTGAAGATAACTATTGCAAAATAAGTGATAAACCATCTAATTATTTGTTGGAATGTGGCGACTGATCATGCTATACTGTACACTCTTTAGTAATTTTATTTTTTATTTTTTCACCTTTTCTTGTTTCATCATTGAAAAGGAAAAAAGCTGACTTTGTAAACCCTGATTTCTGGAAGCTTCTAAAATCTTGTTATAAGCGGTTGGGATGGAGAGTTGTAGCATGGAATTATTTGCGATATTGTAATATGTTTTGCACTGGATAATAAAATCATTAGATGGCTGCGGTTTTGTGGATGTAGCCTAGATTGGGTGAACCACATTAAATTCTCTATGTTGTCTTGTTTCTGCTATAATTTCCCATGTGTTTTATTTCTCTATTTTATTGATCAAATCTGCATTTAACTTGTTAGATATTTGCCTTCTAACCCTAACATTATCAGCTTGTAACAAAGGCTTCAATGAAAGGGAATAGTTTGTTACTTCTATTTTTTCCTATCAATAAAGTGCATGCCCTAAAAGAAACAACAAATAACATGGAAATTCCTAATATTTCAAGAATTGAACTTGCTTCATAAGAAGAAAGTAGTGAAAGGATTTCCAGCAATTCAAACAAGAAACTAATTTTTATTAGCTTGTACTTTGGAATACAACATTGAGATAGATTTCTAGTGAAGAAATTATGGAGGGAAATGAAGGCCATAAAGTTCGATGATTTATTCAAATAAATAAATTGTTTCCTATATACAAAAGGACACAAGGGAAAATGATTGGTTAAACTACAAAATAGTTTAACTATATGCCGCTCCATTAACAATGTAATCAACTATTATGCCAACACTCCACCCCTTGTTATATATTGTTCTTGCAAATGTACCCTAAAAAATTACAAATTTCACCTTACCAAGAGACTTGGTGAATATATCAACTATCTGAGAATCTATTGAGTAATATTGGAGTTGAATGTGGTAATGCAAGACTTGTTCATGAATGTAATGAGATTTGACCTCAATATGATTTTTTCTTTCATGAAAAAATAGATTCTTCACAAGCTTCAACACCCCCTAATTGTCACAATAAAGAACATACAACTTTTCCTAAAAAATGTCCATGTCAAGTAGAATGTGATGTAACCAAATCACTTCACACACAACTCCTTGTGCATCATGATATTCAGCCTTGGTGGATGAGAGAGAAACAATGGTTTGCTTCTTACTAATCCATAAAATAGGCCCAAATCCTAGATGAAAAACATATCCCATGGAGTGAACCCACAAAAGTGGTTTACAATTCGAGTGAGGAATGAAAACTTCCAAAAACCTCACCCATGCAAAAAAAAGTCGTTTTGATGGGTTCAAGTGAACTCAATGTTCGAACGAACCCAAAAGGGGTTCGAGCGAACTACTTTGCATGTGGGAACCCATGTTTCCCATTGTGGAAAGGGGTTCGATCAAACCTTGGTTCGACCGAACAAGGGTTTGAGTGAACCCCCCTTTTCCCACCTTCCCACCCTTTGACACAAAAAGACTCTAAATTTTTGCCCTTCGAAGCTCGGGTTGAGGATCAAAATGGAGGAGACTTCATAGACCCAACTGGAAGATGGTAGTCCTTAGAACGAGCTATCCAAAAAATATAATTTTAATATGTTTTGGTTTTATTATGTATGTGTTTTTTTAGTTTTATTAAACATAGGTTTTTCACTGAAAATCAAGCTCTTTGTTTTACACATGTGGAAAATTAGCAAATTATCAAAATAATTTTTTTAAAAATTTGTTTGTGTTGGGTATTGATTTCCTTGATCCATTAAAAAAAATAAAAACTGAATTTCGATACATATAGAAAATTTATGTTGTATACAATCCGCCTATGTCTGAATTGCAACTGGTTTGACTTCGAAACTTGATTAAGGAAAAAATATTCAATTAAAAACTATGAGACCAAATGAAAGTGCTATATATCATAGTTACAAATCTAAATTCAAAAAAATGAGAATTTTATCCTTCATACAAAAAAAGTTATGTTGTATACAATGAACGCCACTTTTTAAAAATGTTGTTTTTCTGAACAAAACCAGTTTTCATGGGAGATAGAAAAATAAGTGCAATCTGATTCCAAAAATTTTGAAAAAAATATTTTTAGAATATACAGACAAAATGTGATGAGACTCTAGTTTTCATCATCTTCAAATTCCTCACGGTTTAACCGCTATAGGTGCCCGAATGTGAAGATTTAGTTAAAAATAATAATTGCAGTGTCCAGTTTGGCTAAAAATTGTAAACCACTATTGTGGGATCACCCCATGGTTGACTTCCTATCATCAACAGATCCAACATAGTCCAAGTTGGCACATCCTTACAAGAAGAACTAAGATATCTTCTTGCATTCTAGAACATAATCAAGTGTACCTTAGACATATCTCAAAACATGCTTAAAGATACAACTCAATGACATTATTTTGGATCCTAAATAAATCTAGAATGATAGCTGATAACAAAGCATACATTTGGTCTGGTATAAGTCAACTAAATGAGACTCCCAACAAGTTGTCGATAGATAGTAGCTTCTACTTGAGGAGAATCTTGGAATTGAGAAAGTTGCAAACCTTTCTCCATTGGAGTGTAAACAAGTTTACAATCAAATATTGGAGCAACTTTTCTAGGAGTGTCTTGACATATTTCAAATTTGTGAGATAAATATGTGATGTTTTATTTTTCATATCTCCAAGCCAAGACAATAATGACATAGCCCCAAGTCTGGCATATCGAAGGATATATTTAGATCATTTTTTACATCATCAATGAGATTATTCGAGCTTACTGTAATCACAAGATTATCCACATACAAGATAAGAGTGACTATATTTGTGTCCACCTTCTTAATATAAATTAGGATCTAATGGGCTATGAGTAAAACCATGTTGCAAGAGGTGACAATCTATTTTTATGTACCATGCCCTAGGGGCTTGTTTAAGCCCATAAAGTGACTTAATGAGATGCCATACCTTTTGAGGATGATTTTCATCAATTAAGTCTTCTGGTTGGGTCATGCAAACTTCTTCTTCTATATCACCATTTAGGAAAACACTCTTGATGTCCATTTGATGAAGCTTCCACCCTTTATGTGCCTCCAGTGCCTAAACAACTCAAATTGTTTTGAGATTCACAATAGGTGCAAAGGTATCCTCTTAATCAATTCCCTGTTGAGAATAACCCTTTGTGACAAGTCGTTCTTTATATTTGTCGATGGATCCATTCTCATATTTTATTTTGAAAACCCATTTGCAACCTATGGATTTCTTTCTTGCAAGAAGATCGAAAAGTGCCCATGTCTAATTTTTTTATCAAAGAATCATACTCAACATCCATGGACTTCTTTCAATGTGGTTGAATAAGGGTCTCTCAAATTGCATCGGGTTTAGTGCTATCAACAACTGAACTCATCAATGCAAGATTCACCTTGTTTCTTGTCTTTCTTCTTGTTCTAAATCTTGATGAGAGATCTAGAAGAGAATTTAGATGGAAGTCCCAGATGGTGGTTTGGAACCATTTCAAACATTTATGTTGTTGTTGATGTGAAGAATGATGCTCCAAAGGACCAAAATCAAACAACAACTCTTGTAGCTCATCTTCAATCTGAGAGGAATATTCATTCTCATTATTTTATTGTGAGAGAAATTTGTGAGAGGTGGTTGTATATTCCTTTTGTGACAAGAAATCAAATGATGAATCATCACATACCACATCCCAACTCATAAATATTTTGTCTCAAGATCCATGAGATGATAAGCTTTTGAAGTTGTATTATATCCCAAAAAGATGCAAATGAGTGTCTTGTAATTAATCTTCTTCCTCTTGTTAGTTGGGACATGCATATATGTAGTACAACTAAATACTCAAAGATGAGAGATTGAAGGATTTTAACCACTCCATACCTCTTCTAGTGTCTTGTCTTGTCGAATATTTGTAAGAACCCTATTGAGACGATACACATGTGTTTGAACTAATTTTTCCAAAAAATGATTCTCCAACTAAGTTGAGGAAAGCCTGCACTAAGCCATCTCCATGATAGATCAATTGTGATGCTTTGCAATGCCATTTTGTTGGGTGTATAGGGGGTAGTCATTATTTTATTTGATGCCATAACACTTTAGAAATGTCAAGAACTCCTTTGACATGAATTACCCCCTGATTTGAGAAGAGGACAAGAAGAGAATTTCATGTCTCCCATATAACTTGTTGGTAGAAGTCTTGAAATCAAGAAAAGGCACTCAAAGGTACTTGCAAATTTGAAAGGAAGCAGACAAAGGTCCACATAAATCAATATGCGCAACATCAAGAAGGTCCTCGACATGGAAGGTACTTGACTCAAATGGATCCTAATGTTGTTTTCCTGTAATAAATCTAGGACATAGAGGAAAAGAATAAGAAAGATGAGGAAGTATGCTTACCATCTCCTTAGAGCCGAGATGATAGAGGGATTCAGGTGAAAGATGCCTATATCAATAATTCCAAAGAACCATTGGTTCAGTTGTAGAGGAAGATAAAGTAATGGTAGAGGATAAAACTGCATCTTGTGAAAATAAATGATCATAAAAGCTCTAGTATTGTACCATCTATAGAGATAAAATAGGATTTAATTCCATCCTTGATCTGAAACTTCACCTTAAGGTTGTGATTGTTGGAAATATGAAAAATAACCCAGATGAAGCCATGTACACTTCAAAGGATCAACCAAGAAGAAAACCATCCACATGAATGAAGAAGTAGTGCACTATGAGTAAGAAGAGAAATTGATCTAAAATTATTTACAAATGTACACGAGCCTTCCTCATATAGGCAAGGTGAGAGGTAGTTGGATAACCACCTTAGTTGCAAACATTAAATGCCTAATACATAACTATAAATGCACGAGAGAAATATTAAATGCCTAGATAACTACATGCCTATTAATGAGATATGTTCCCATTAAATACTAGTTTCTAGAATGCCACCTAGGAAACTAACTCCTACGTAAACTTATTAATGACGTGAATAGGTCCTCACTAATAACTAGTTATGATGAAAATGATGCAATGATGGGGGTCATGAATACTAGGCCATGTTAGGTACCCATGTACAAATGAAAATACAATCTCTTAAAAAAAGAGAAAACCTCATGGGATAAAACTCCTCTCCAAAAAAGAGATATAATGAAGAACTAATGCTAATCATGTACAAGTAATAGAAGTGATGTACGGAGGTCTCAACATCAATACCCCCAAGAGCTACATCCATCACAAGAGTACAATAATCAATAGCCCCCTCAAAAGAGGGAAAGAGAGATACTATGTAGCCCCCCCACAATATGTAATCACTTGTAAACATGGTAAGTGCCTGAAGACAAAACATGATCCAATGTTGACAAACAACTTATCTCCCTTTTGAAAGAAACAAAACCAAGTAAAAATGCATGGATGCTTCCCATTCCTGATAGGAATTGAAGGAAGGAAGGATGAATGTGTATGATGATGATGTTTCTAAAATTTTCTCATGTGTCTCCTTGCCCAAGGAAGATGAAGATGCCACAATCAAATCAAATACATGCCCAATCAATGGAGAAGGTGAAAAACAAGGACTATGCGGAAATTGATCTTGAAGAAGATACAAAGACAATACAATGATCCCTCCATTGAAGGAATATATGGAGACTAGTTTTCCCCCCTGAATGAAGTATTCTCAAAACCACTGAATGAAGTCTAAAGCCAAAAGAGAGTCTAGTGACAACAAACCACATGTTTCCTGCTAAGAAGAAGCAAATCCAATTTGGTAGATGTTGAAGAAACTCCAACTCCATAATGAAATGGGAGGGAAGAAGCCTCATATATGAAATCTCTAAAAAGGAATCAAGTGCCTCCAAGGTGGTCTCACCAAGATTCTAGGATCCCCTATCAAGGTCGAAATAATGGAATGAGGAGACTCAAGAATACCCTCCAAAGTAGAATCTGCATAGAGGAGAGATATCCCTTCTAGAATGTCCTCCAAACCTGTAGAAGTAGCCAAGTCTGCAATACCTAAAACAAATCCCTCCTGTGATCTCAAGGCTAGAAAAATGAATGTCTTGTTGAATAGGAATGATGGAAACCTCAATCAATGACTAGAAAAAAATCATTGAAGGTAAAGGTACATCAACTATCTATGATGGATAAGAAGCATCTGTAGAACCCTTGACATCCTCATCTAAAGATTCAAAGAATTCCAAATATGTAAGCTCCTGCATAGCATTATCATCATCGGGTATCCTATCTGAAGAATGAAGAGGCACATGACATTCTGAATCATGATCAACGAGGAGTGGTGAAGTATCAGGATCTCCATATAGCTCCCAAATCTTATTCCAAAGAATATGAGGAAAATCTAATGATCAATAGCTTTCAAAACATCATCATGAACGCACATTTCAATAACTTCTAAGACTTCATACTATCAACAACTCCAAGAATTTTTTTGGATACCTTTATCAGGAGGGGGAACTAAACCATACGAATGTGGCAACAACTAAATTCATTGGAGATGGTTGATGATGCAATATCTACATCGTTTATAGTTTCCCCTTCCCAACATAATCAGTGAAGGATGAAATGAAAACCCCATAACAAACTATGAATGATCTCCAAGATTACAAATACATTGACCTTTGATATCAAATAGAAACTTCCAAATATGATGTGCCAGTGAAAATAAAGCCTTCAATACAAACAAACCTTCTCTAAATTGTAGTATGTGGGCATGTGCAGGATCATGATGGGCCAAAAAGTGGCGATATGAAAAAAATAGCGATTTTCACTTGCCAAAAAATACGAAAAATCCCAAGTCGACTTTTTTTTGGGTTGGGTGTTAGTACATTGCTCCATAACAATGCCCAAGCCAAAGTAAAAAAAATTAGATATCTGATTCAAATTGGCTAATATAAAACCAAAAAAGGTCATTTTAAAGTCATTTAAATTAGATATTTGATTTTTTCACACATACACCCAAGAGTAATTAGGAGGTGGAGGGTGGACGAGAGAGAGAGAGTGAGAGAGAGAGAGAGTTATGAGGGGGAAGGGAGAGGGGAAGAGGGGAAGAAAGGGAGAGAGAGAGAATTAGGAGGGGGAAGGGAGAGGGGAAGAGGGGAAGAAGGGGAGAGAGAGAGAGAGAGGGAGAGAGGGAAAGAGATAATATTTAAATATTTTATATATTAGTAATATTGATTAGTTATATAATATTTTATATATTAACTTAATATATATATATATATATAAATATTTATACATTAACTTAAAAATATATAAAAAATATATAAATATTATACATAATAATATAATATATATTATATATTATACATAATTCCATAAGAGATTATCATAAATTATATATTATATATTAAATTATAAACTATATTGTATATTCTCAACTAGATATATTAAAATAAACTATAAAATATTTATTGCATTTTTAAAATTATATATTAAAAATTATATTACAGTTTTTATATAAAATAAAAATTATATAAAATCATATATAAAATAAATTGGATATCCGATTTGGATTAGATATCCAATTTTTCTAACATAAACCCTACAACTTAGGGATTAGCTTCAGGTTTGCTTCGTAATTTGGCTAGGACATGCTAATCCTATGAAGTCAACACAAAAAACGTGTTTAACAACTTACATTGCTTTTCTAGACCTCGCCCATGTGGCCGACAAATTTTTTTTACCCTAAATTGATGAAATGAAAAGGGTTTTTAAAAGAGATTCTTAGCTTTCCACCAATATAAATTAAACTTTAATTTGAATTTAATAAATAATTATTATTCATTTTCTATTTGAATTACAACTAAAGTCCTGATTGATAGGCTGATTGAAAAACATCTATAGCTTTCAAATGTTATCACATTTTTTGAATTCGAAACATGCATCACACTCCATGTTTCACATACTATAGGACTTAAAAAAAAGAATTTCATGAAGTTTTGACCAAGTTAAGGTGGTCAGACATACTAGTTTTCATATTTTTTAAAAGTTGTAATAAAAAAATCATAATTAATTATTTACTTGGAAAAAAATTACAAAAAAATATGCATCACATTGGGACATGAGTCCTCTACTTATATCTAAAATATTATAAAAAAAATATTATCATTTTATTGTGGTTAGGATCCGTCAGACAGAGACCTACTTCTTAATTTTTCCCTGAAATTTAAGTACTACTGCATTGAAATTTTAAATTTTCACCAAATAGATTTAAAAAAAAAAAACTTAGTAGTTTAGAAATTACTTTCAATTTGCTACAGATTCTATTCTTACATATTTTTGAAATAATATAGATAACTTATTCAAATTTTTATGTCAAGTTGCCTAACTTTGATTTTTCTGAATTTTCATCGCCACTTAAGGGCCTATTTTTTCCATGATGATCCTACACATACCCATGTCCAAGATATCAAGAAAATGCCACAAATTGTAAAAACTTGATAGAATATACCTGGGGCTGAATTTGAAAAAAGTGGATGGACAAAATGATAAAACTCTAAATCACCTTTATAATGCCGTTGGAATCTCAAAAATCTAACAAAATGGTGAAAAGATACGAGCTCGAGAGTCCAAATGGAAGCACTAACTTCAAATAGCTGTAATTCATACCCAAGTTTTTTTCGAAAAAATCCTTTGCACGACTGCAAAGTACACAAAACCAGCTTTCCGACAACATCTTGTTTGTGAAAATCTGATATCCTAACAAAAGTTATGCTCCGTTGAAAAAAAATGCCCTATTAATGGGTGTGGGCTAATTGGGTGCAAAATTTAAGCACTTGGGGCAAAAAAATAGCCCCGTCTAGGCTAGCGGGTGGTCACTTATATGTCATGGGGTGGTACTATGGAAAAATAATAAAGGTGCCACAAGGGACTTAGAGGGCGGTCTTTGATGTGACCTAGGTGTGGTAAACAATAAGAATAATCCACCAAAAAAAAACACCCAGTGCAATATGAGTATGGGCCAACACCATTAAATGTCAGAAATAGAGACTCCACGGGCATTGGAAGTGAATGGACCGACGGTAGTCAATGACCAACGACGGTAGAAGAAATCCAATGGTAGATAGACTTTAGTGAACGAGGGGCAGTGGGTGGAAGTTTTAACCTGCAAAAGACTTCAACTAGCAATTTGATGGGAGATAAATGCGTTGACATGATCGACAAGTCCTGCAAAGAAGGACATGACAAAAGTACGCCCTCTAAATTTTTTAAATAGGCTGACCAATATTGAACGGTCGACAAGGTATGACTTGCCTCCAAAAATCAATGCCCACACATTTTTTAATATATGAAGCCCACATAAATAAATAAGCCACCAATAAAATTAATCCACATAATATATATGCTGATTATTATATTTTTAATATTGCCATTGACAATTAAATATATAAGCCTTACTTAATAAAAATGCCACCAAAAAGATAGTATGCCAACCGAAAATTAAATCAGCCTTTGAATTATTTTTCTTGCAAACTATGGAAAAATATAGATTGAATTGAAAATTTTTAACCTACAATATATGAATATTGATACCAACTAGAGGAGGATTTTTTTTTGCAACAGGGAGGGGGGATATTTGTTTTCTCCAACACTTGTACAATCCGTACCTTTACCCTTGAATGTCGTTGCAAAAAACCTTTGATGGCCTCTAGATGACGAAGTCAAATTTTGATGAATGGGTAGGCATTCCTTAGGTTTTCAAACCTTCTAAACACAACAACAGGGTCAGATCTGACCCAAAGTGCCTCAAAAATCATTGCCTCTTGGATGAGAACAACTAACCCTTCAAGAAAACCCTTCAACCTAGGATAGTATCCTCATCTCAACTTCCCGATATGAGATGGATCTCCTATGGCCTAAGCTATGATACCATGTTGGAAGTATGAACAATAACCTAGACGAAGCTACACACATTTCAAAGGATCAACCAAGAAGAAAACCATCCATGCGAATGAAGAAGTAATGCAGTATGAGAAATAAGAGAACTTGATCAAATGATGATCTATGATGAATTGATCTAGAATGATTTATAAATGTACAAGAGTCTTCCTTATATAGGCAAAGTGAGAGGTAGTTGGATAACCACCTTAGTTACAAACATTAAATGCCTAATGCATAATAATAAATGCATGAGAAAAATATTAAATGCCTAGATAACTACATGCCTATTAATGAGATATGGTCCCATTAAATACTAATTTCTAGAATGCCACCTAGGAAACTAACTCCTAAGCAAACTTATTAATGATGTGAATAGGTAATCACTAATAACTAGTTAGGAATATCCCCATTCATGCTAACAATGATTCAAAATCTGACTAACAAACAAGAGATTTGATGTCAAACCTAGAACATATAGTACCTTTGTGAGAGTAAAACTTCTTGTCTCGAGAGGAATGGTGATAGTTCCAATTCCTTTTACAACATACTCCTTATTATCTACAATCTGAACTTGATTTCTAGTGGGTTGATCAGTTAGTGTATCAAAAAGCTCTTTATTTCCTATCATATGCTTACTGGTGCTAGAGTCAATCATCCAAACACCCCTCAAAGGTTCCAAGGTTTGATAAACAAGAAAAATGTTCTGATTAATGCTACAATTGGTTGTATCTATTATTTCCTCATCAGTTATATCATCTTGTTGGGATAATATATGTTCTTCATGCTTCCTTTGGTGAGGACGTCATTTTGAGTGAAAATCACCTCCACTAGATGTGCCTTCATGAGAAGAAGTTCCTTTATTCATCCCATTATACCAACAAAATTCAATGTCATGTGTGTGAGTACTACAAATGTAGCACCATGTAAATTTTCATTTTGAGGCTTCCATTGCTTTGGTGAGTGTCTCTTTCAAAACTTTTGATCACATGGTTGTCTCAAGTTCAATGCTTTATCTTCAAACTCATCTTACATTGGCTGGATAGCTTTTTCTTGTTGGATAAAATTCACCAATTCTTAAAAGGACACCTTATTCTTGGTGATGTTCAATGTTTTGACAAAAGTATAAAACTATGAATGAAGAGCTCTCAGAGTGATAGAAATAAGTAGTTTGTCTTCTACCTTTTCTCTAAGTGCATCAAGTTCTCCTCAAAGTTTTGATACTCAACATAAGAACTCCTCCACTTTCTCACCAAATTTCATATTAAGTGTATGAAGCTTAGACTAGAGATGTGGCTAAACCTTGTTGGAAATGCTAAGAGTGATCAAAATTAAGGCTTTTGCATTGGCCTTATTGAACTTTTTATGCTCATCTTCATTAGTTGGACACTACACTACACTAGTAATGATTCCCAATATTTCTTCAAAATGAAGAATTGTGTGCACATTCATCTTCCACACAACATAATTAGGCCCCTTGAGGAGCTAAGAATTTGAGAGAATCAACTTTGGTACAAACATGATGACACCCCAAAATAAAACAAAAAATATATTTCTCAAAAATAAATTTTATTATTTAGGTTGACATACACATCCTTTTAAGGATGAAATGAGTTGTGGAGACGAGCTTTGTATGCTCATGCAATGAGATGAGGACACTTGTGTGGATGTTCTACCTCATATTCATTGTCTGCATCATAGCCTTCCTCAAACTTTAGAAAAATTATCCTTTCTTGACATCACACATCAAATAGGAAATACTCTAATAGGCCTTGCCTAGGAAACTCATCTAGTTGTAGGATACCAATATTTTGAAGGGCATCTAGTAGAGTGAAAATAGAAGTTGGTGCTTTCTGAAACATCATTTTGGCTTTTATAGTTTTTGGTAGCACTACTAGCATCATTTGGCACAATTGAGATTCATAAACCATTTCAAACCAGTCACACATTTCTTGTTCAAGAGAAGAAAGATTGTAATGTCTGAGATAGGCACCCAAGTGAAGTAGTGACACTACAAGAGCATGTGCTCATGACTTATCCCAACTAGATTCCAGATGCCTTTGCATAGAGTTTATCTACTATAGTGCAAATCTCAGCAAAATTTATAGTGCAATAGTTATATGCCCAACCTCATCAATGAAGATTATCTATTTTTTTCAAATATGAGTATTCAATATCAATGGAGGTTGCTTGTTGTTTGTAAACACCTCCTTTGTAGATTCAAATTTCATCATGCAAGTTGCTACCATCTACAGGTTTCTACACCATATCTTTATCTTTCCAAACACCTTATCTTCCTCTAGGTTTCTATTGCTATATTCCTATATTTCCAAACACCTCTTCCTTCAAATTTCCATGCATAGGCACATAGATTTAATGAGCTCTGATACCAAATGAAGACCATAAATTTTGATAATTTATTCAAAGAAATAATGTGGCCTTTATACAAAAGGAGACAATGGAAAATGGTTAGTTAAACCACAAAACAATTTAACTGTATAACACTCCATTAACAATGTAATCAACTATTATGGTAATAGGAAATAGCTCCTCTTCAACTTATGCACATTGACATCTATGGTAATATCTAGGAGTAATCCTTATGTAATAATCTTTACTTTCAAAAAAAATATTGATAATTTTCCCTTGAATCTATTTTCATAAAAAATAATTTAAATTCTTGAAGTATTTAAAGGACATGGTTTAAAGTAAAAGTTGGTACACTTTATAAAATATTTCAAATAGATAAAAGGGGAAAATTCACTTAAAAAAGTTCTTTAATTTTTAAAAAAATCATGGCATCGAGAGAAATTTGACTATTCCCTATACCCCTAACAAAATGGTTCTCCAAAGAGAAATAAGTCTACCATTATAGGAATACCATGAAGTATGTTGCAGTCAGTGAAACTTCCCAATTATTATTGGGAAGAAATAGTTGCAACAATAGTATACATATTGAATAGTAGCTGGGCACAAAATTAGTTAAGGACAACACTAGAAAGAAATCTTCGAGTGGGCATAAGACTTTTGTATCTCATTTTTGTATTTTGGTTATCTAGAATAGAAAAAACCACTACTAATTATGAACATGGGAGATGATATTTTTCCTTCTCTCCCCACAAGATGTGTTGGAAGTTCAAGCTCTAGTAGTAGCACAAGTTGATTTTTCAAAGTTGAAGTCCTCATATTTCAAGTTTTCTTAACAACATAAATTCAAGTGATAGTTACATTTGTTACTCAAGAGATTCTTCATCCAATCCTAGTGCAATTATAACATCAGGTCCAAGTTCTTAAAGAAAGGAAAGTAGCCTTTAAGCGATATTTTAAAAAGGAGTACAAGTATAAGCTAAGTTTCTAATTTTTCATTGCTTAATAAAATAGAAGTGGAACTTATGTTTTTGAAGAAATGGTGAAACACAAAGTATTGGTTGATTCCATTGAAAGAGTTGAAGATTAGCTCTATACCCAAGACCATCTACAAAAATAATGAATTCTTGCCACAAGAGAGTATGCAAGAATATGATCTTTCTTGATATTAAGACCTATCAAAATGATGATGAGGTATGAAGTATGTTACAAATGAGTACAATGACCTTGGTTATATAGGCAAGGTAAGGAATAAGATTAAACATGATTGTGACATGTATCTTAATCTTAGGACATGAGACAACCAACCTAGGACACAAGCATTAAATGACAAAAGATAAGTGACTACTAATACTTATCTAAGAATATTCTCCCCTATTTAATGCTAACTAGAAAGATTCCCTCCTGGGACCTGAGTTACTTTAACAATGTAAATGAGACCTACTAATGACTAGATAGGTAAAACACCTATTTACACCAACACCCCCTTAAGTACAACTTAAAAAATCAATTATTATTCAAATGACACAAAAATGGGTCCTCACTATGAAACCATATTAGATATCCATTAACAAATAAAAATACACCCTCTTATAAATATATATTTTTTTGATCTTTCTTAACTCAACTTATTTTTTCTCATCATCCTTTTTTTTAAAATCATAAATTCATTATTTTTGTCTTTTTATCTCCTTAACTTATGATCTTTTATCTCACTTCTCTAACGATCTCATACTATGTGGCGTTATATACTTACATGTATTACATCTAGTTATAATGAGCACTTTGTCTATGACCTATGTCTTACCTTTTTCTCCTCTATCTATCGAGAGCTCGCTTGTTACATTGATGGCACATTGCTTTGTCATTGATACGATCATTTAGAGATTGGATTGCTTGCACTAGTCTTTTCATGCTGTTTAAAGTGACTTTCTGTTTTACATTAACTACTTTAAAAAGTTTTCAACGGATACCTCCCTCTCAAAAACTCGCATCTATATTACTTCACTTCCCATCTTTCCTTGCATGAATTTGAAGGCAGTCATGGACTCAGATTCAGCTGACAGAACTCAAAGTAATACCAACACTCAGCCCAACATAATAACTCTGAAAACAAAGAGCGAGGTAGACATTCTAGATGATGGGTACCACTGGAACAAATATGGTCAGAAACAAATAAAAAATAGCCATTACCCGAGGTAATATACTTCTCCCAAAGTGTTAAAAGAGCTATTAGCTAAAGATAAATTTGAATAGTTAGTAAGAGGACGTGTGGTGAAGAATAAAATCCAGTGGTTTTATGATGATCCTCAGTTCGTTCTGACAATATACGAAGGGAGTCATAACCATCCGTCTCACTCTCCTCTTCTACCAAATTCCTATGATTTGCGAAGTCAGTTCCTTCAAGCCGGAGCTCCTTCGAATACCTTGGAATAGATAACTCTGGTTAGTGAATTTGGTCCTCACAACAGATTTTAGTCTGCAAGAACTTTATTTCTAAGCATATACAGTAAAAACCCAGTTAGACAAAATCAAACGTCATTTGATTTCTTATCATTTCGTACATATATTGTTTGTCTAGACTTTTAGCAGGAAATGGTTATTGAAGTGGGTAAGTGATAGTAAACTCAATACCTAATTCTTTTGTTTTTTCTAGAGTTTCTTTTTACGTGTAGGAATGTCTTAGACTAATTTTTGTAATTGACTAGCTTGTTATAATTGATTGTGCCATCTGCAAATCATAGTTGAGGGATGAGATTGAGAAAATGATCATGTTTCAATAGTTGTTATACAGTTATATAATAATGGTTTCTTTTTTCTCTTTTTAAGAAATGGAATAGAGTTGTCTTATTATTAGTCAAAGTTTGTTTTTGACTATAGAACAACATGGTCTTTAAGAATAATTTTTAGTAGTCATTGTGTAAAAATAGAGAAAAAATATCTATTTTCACAAATCACATCAAAGTTTTAACTAATTATATGGTGGCACATATGGTGAGCAGTAATATATGCTTTGATGCATATGTTTTGGTCTAACTTGTCGAGGTATTTTTTGACTACTTAGCAAATACATAGCTAATGTCTACTTTTTAAGAGGATCAATTAATATTTTTTCATTTTTTTGAGAAGGTCTACGTACATGTTTGAATAACAATAATATGTTTATAAATTTTAGTTATTTACTATTTTAATCACGCATATCTAAATAGTCACCAACCTTAGTCATACAGATTTTTATTTTTCATTTAATGCAAACCAAACAAAACATAGTACATGTTATTAAGTGCCCTCTCAAATCCATGCAATTATATTGTAGGTGATGACAAGTGGGAGGTATTTTTCACAGTATATCAAATTATGATGTTTCATTATAATTTAATTGCATAGTTTTTTGTCCAAACAAATTCATCTCTCATGTGCATAAATAGTCTACTTAGTATTCAATGTATCATGATAATGCTCACAATGAACTTGAATTGTCTATTTAGCAGTCATTGCATCAATATAATGCTCACCATGAACATGAACAATCTACTACCATTCATTGCATTTAGATAATGCTCATAAAAATAAAATATGATCCAAACATTTCAAAGAATCACGTACCTAACATGTTTAATAAAAAGGAGAAATACCATAACTTTTATTTTATGTACTAGATATTCATTGAATATCATATTATAGTAGTGCTTTTGCATACTAATTACAAGATGTTAAACAAAGATTAATGTTGGGAAGAAATTATATTCGAATAAAATGATAATATTGAAGTATCAAGTCACACTTTGTGACATATATGATAGTCTAATCTTTTTCATAGATTTTATTAGAAAATGCATTTTCTTTTCGGATATGAAGTTTTCCATTGACTCTGTATTAATGTCAAGGAGTTTCTTAAGTGCTATAGAGATAATTTAAGGGTTTAAGATGATTTTTTCTTTCATTCCAGAGAGCCAAAATAATAGAAATACAATTATTAAGAAATGAAATACAATTGTCTTATTATTAGTCAAAGTTTGTTTTTCACTAATTGAATGAGACGATCTTTAAGAATAATTATCAATAGTCATGGTGTAAAAGTAGAGAAAAATATCTATTTTCACAAATCACATCAAAGAAATAACTAATTATATGATGGCATATATGGTGAGCATAATATATGCATTGATGCATATGTTTTGGTCTAACTTTTTGAAGCATTTTTTGACTACTTAGCAAATACATAGCTAATGTCTACTTTTTGAGAAGGTCTACATACACGTTTGAATAATAAAAAATATGTTTTCAAATTTTAGTTATTTACTATTTTAATCATGCATATCTAAATAGTCACTAACCTTAATCATAGAGATTTTTATTTTCCATTTACAAACCAAACAAAACATAATACAAATTATTAAGTGCCCTCTCAAATCCATGCAATTATGTTGTAGGTGACATTAAATTTAAATATAATTTGATTAACATAAAAGAGTGATGACAAGTATGAGGTATTTTTCACAATATATCAAATTATGATTTTTTATTAGAATTTAATTGCATAGTTTTTAAGACAACCTCATGAGTAATGGTCCAAAGAAATTCATATCTCATGTGCATAAATAGTCAACTTAGCATTCAAATGAAAATGCAGGATTAGTGATGAAAATGTGGACGGATGGCATTGCTCACACCAGTTTGCTGTGTGAGGACGGAACCTGCATGAGGGAGTCACCCTCTCTGCATGTTTGATTTGGTTTTGCCTTCTAATTCCTTGTGATGCATTTTCCAAGTAAATCATTTTGGCTG
>CM021109.1:568980006-569043162 GCA_007115665.2 Sequoiadendron giganteum | reverse complement strand
TTGGTTTTGTCTGGGGTGGAGACATTTACTTTGGCCTGTTGTCCTTAGCTGTGGTTATTCTTGTTGTTGGCTGTAGCTTTTGGGTGGGGTTTGGCTTTCTTTGAGCTAGTCCTAAGACTAGTACAAGCTCCATGGGTGTGGATCCCGATTTGCCTTTGCAAGCTATTGAGGACCAGTTTTGCATGGCTCAGGGGGAGGCTTTGGGGGTTAAGCCCTCAATGGATTTTTGTGCTGCGGTTGGTGTATCATCTCCAAATCGTTCTCTAAAGGTTTTTAATAATAGTTTATTTTCAATCAATGGTGGATTTGTTCAGGTTGGAGGTTATCGTGTTTCAAAGATAAATGGGTGTCTAGAGCGATCCAAAGATAGGCCGGTGCTAGTTATTCAACCTAAATCGATTGTGGAGGACATCGAGTATTTCTCGAAACATGCTTTGCTTTGTAAATTTCTGGGAATGAGGGTTTCACTCCAATTTTTGGAATCGTGGGCTCATTGTACTTGGTCCCTAGAGGGCGAGATGGAAATAATGTTGCTAGAAAACACTTAATTCATGGTGACATTTAATTGCATGGCGGATTGCAACAAAGTGTTTGAAGGTGGGCCTTATTTCCACAACTAGGTTGGTTTATTCATTAAAACCTGACATGTGGGTTTTGATCCTTTAGAGGAGCTTCTGAATCGGGTGCCGGTGTGGGTTCATCTCCCCAGATTTCCAGTGGAATTATGGCACAACGATATTTTGCATCGAGTTGCTTCGTTACTGGGAAAATTGGTGGGCCCTTCTCAACAAACTCAGGATAGAAAGGTAATGAATTTTCCCTGAATTTGTGTTGAAATGGATTTAAATAACGCTCTTCCAGATTCTTTGGAAATCTGTGCGGGTTCATGCTCTTGGGTTCAACAACTTGACTATGAGACATTGCCATTTTGATGTTGGCTCTGTTACGAATATGGGAATTTACAAAGAAGATGCCTGAAGTCAACCCTCTAGGAATCAAACAAGTCAACCTCCTCGCAATCCTAATAGGGCTGAAAAGGGCAAGGACCCCGTGCTTGGTGAGACTATGGGTGCAGAAGGTTTTATTCCTGCTAAGGCTCATAATAGGAACAAGGTTTAAAAGAGGACCTTTAAGGAGTGCTAGGTAGGAGATTCCTTTAATAGATTTGAGGTTCTAGATGATCTTGGTCAACAAGAGGTGAATCCGGGAATGATGCTTTTGGATCAGGGTGTGTCAGAAGGGGTTTAGGAAGGTATTATTCCAGATTACAATCAAACTTCTTAGGAGATTGGGGCTGTTCAATTGGAAACAAATCTCAGTGTGGTGGTTTGTGAAAGGTCTGAGACTATTGAGGATTTGAAGATGGGGGAGGGAGAGATCTCCGCTCCATTGATGAAAGTGAGGGCAGACTCAGTGAAAGGCAGTAAGGCTTCTCCTTTGTTGGGAATTCTTCAGAAAGACCTAAAGAAAGGGGTGGTGGAAAAGTCTTCTAAAGTTGGGAGAAAGAAGGATTTGGAGAAAATAAAGTTGATGGGGGAGTCTTTAGTGGAGTTTGGGTCTGTAAAAACCTTAGATTCCCATTTCAATATCCCTTTAAAATGATTATTCTCTCTTGGAATGTAAGGGGATTGAATAGTAGCCCTTGACAAAAAGATGTTCGTGATTTTTTGAGAACTCATTCTCCTGATGTTCTTGTTGATGGTTAAAATGACACAAACAACATTAAAACAAAATATTTCTACTCTATTTCTCCTGAAAAAGAAAGACAACATGTAGTGGCCTAACTCCCAAGGTCCTGGTAGTTGGTTCTCAACTATTTGGTGTCACTCAATTGGTTCATGCAACTGTAATGTTCAAGGGGCCTGTGCTAGTGAAAGATTCAAGCGATGACTCATCTTATCAAACTATTTTTGGTAAATCAATGGGGGTTCAAACAAAATTAAAAGATAGATTAAAGGATAAAACCAGTAAATATGAATCAAATTTATCTATCATCCAGACATATATCTTCTAATAATGAATGTTCTTCCAATCAGATCAAGAAGAGCATAAGATGACACAATCTATAGCGTAATCTATACCACTGCATACATTTCAGGTGCTTAGTTAATTTCACAATCACACATCACAAATAATTCAAATATTTTCAACACAACAAACATTCATTCATCATCAAGATTATAGATCAACAGACTTTAATAATTTTAATTCAATGACAATCTAACAAGATAATCTTTAAATCTGGTTTCTTCTAATGACTTTCATCACATAAGAAACTATCATGCTTCAACATAATCACTGGCATTCAGATGGATTATAACTTATCAGCCTTATCAAATAAAACAACTCACTGCTAACTCCATATTGCGTAAACCTGTAAATTCTATTAACATAAAAGGATCAAGTACAAAGTATCTTTGCAAAACTCTACAAAATTCTATCTCCTAGCATTAGGTAAGCCAATTCTATTCTCAATTAGCCGACCTTTACAATATGATACCCATCTGGTATTTATAGATATACAAAAAGTTCGAACTTCACTTCCATTTTAAGCTATCCACCTTTTTAGGAACAATAACTTTCTTGGAAACTCAGATCAATTTGATCTTGAGTTCTTACATTAGACGTTCAGTTTAACTAAAAATAGAAGATAGAAGAAAAGAAAAGAAGTCATGCACCCCCAAGACTGTTAGTGCTGTATGCATGCAACATGCAAGGAAGATAAAAATCATGCATGCAAGGATTCACACATGCGAAGCTGGATCTGCCATGAACTCATTGTAGTTGGTGAAGACTTGCTGTAAAGTATCCATCTCTGGCCCATCAATCCAGTCATCTTCAAATTTGATCTGATCCAACTCAGCTGCAACAAACTCCCTCATACTTTTCACCTTTGTCAATTCTCTTCCAACAACTTTTATCTCTTCTTTGACCTCTACCAACCGATCTAACATCAACTCTCCGCCATCATCTTCTTTTTGCATAAGTCCTTTGAATCTTTCATCCCATTTCTCTTTTACTTGACTCAAAGGCATGCCCTCCTCCGAAAATGCATTCACATCTACAATTATGGCAATGACTGCTTCTAACTCTTCCAATTGCTCGGTCAAATTATTAGTAGTTTCTTGAATTTCATCCTTGTGTTTACACAAAAAGCCAGTCCTAAACCGGAGTATGCGAGAAGTATTCTCTACAAAATCTTTGTTGTCTTCCTCGAGTATGGATTGTTCCAAAAGAGTTGTTAGAGGTAATGCACTTACTCTTTCCAACTTTTGACTACATTCTTTGTATTCCTCTTCTTGCTTTCTTGATGCCTCAATGTATTGATACATCTCTTTTATCAACCCCTCTGTGTCCTTGTAGGCTTCAAAACCTTCTACCAAAACTTCACCCACCTCTTGGTTTAGCTTGTCTACACATCGGTCTACCATCTCTGCTTTGCCTTTTACTTGCACCAAATCATCTACCTCCTTTTTGCTTAACGAAACAAGAGTTTCAATGGATTCTACCTGTTGTGACCTTGGAGAGGAGACACTCTTCAAGAATGAATGCAACTAATCCAATTGAGCTTTAAGCTCATCCTTCTTTTGCTTGTCCTTGATCATTCTTGATTTGGTAGTTGAAGCCACCACATCAATCAAATTCATTTGCTGATTTCTAGTGGGTCTTCCCAAATTGACCGTACTCAGCTGATAATCTGTTAACTGCATATCCCCTACCTCCTTTTCTATCATTGGCAAGGCACATTCAGCAACAATTTCTCCTTTGTCTGTGAGTCGGGTAGAATGTAGAATCTTAGCCTTCTTTTTAGGCCTCTCCTGCTCAATTCCTTTCATCATGTCCTCCCATTTAAGAGGTTGGGAGGTGTTCTTGCCCTTTTTTGTAGATCCAATTTCAGCCAAGTAGGAGCAATTGGAGCAGTAGTCATCATAGAAGAGGAAGCAACAACTGTAGAAGGTGGCTGAACATTTTCCTAAGGTTGACAATCAACCTTTGATTTCTCTTGTTGTTCCTGCAGTATATGCATCTGCACCAACTTCTCAGCCTCTTCTCTATCATGTTCTTATATTTTCTTATCTTCTTCTTCTTTCCTCAACCTCTCTTCCTCCAACTGATTTCTCTCTACTCTTTCCTTTTCCAACCTTTCCTTTTCTAAAGCTTCCCTTTCCAATTTCTCTTTTTCCAAGGCTTCTAGCTTTTCCCTTTCTAACCTTTCTGCCCCTTCCTCTTTTTTTCGAGCTTCCTCTGCAAGTTTCAACCTAGCAACCATGATTTCCTTTTCCCTCAGGTTTCTTGCTTTCTCCTCCTCAAGATCATGGATCTTTTGTATCAACTCTAACTTGTCATTTTCTGCTTTAACTTTAAGCTCATGTTCTCGTTGCCTCCTTTGCTTCTCTACTTCATCATCTACTGCCTTAATTTCAACTTGTTTTGACTATAATTGTTGTGGTGAAGTAGAGAATCAACTTGTACCTTTGCATCCATTTCTTTTGTCTCTCTGTTGTATCTCTTGCATCAAACTTCTTTTTTTCCTCCTCAAACATTTTCCATTGCTCCTCCTGTGTCAAAATGTGCTCAATATCCTCATCTAGAGGCATGTTCTCTTGCAAATCCTTTTTTGACAGAGTTTCATCTGAATCTGTCTCAACTTCTAGAACTTCTTCCTCCACTTCTTTTCCCTTAGCAGCTTCAGCCATGGTATGAAGAGCCCCTTCTTGAACCTCTTTTCTCTTCTTCCTTGTAAGTGGGGCTTGGGTGGATGATTCACCTAATATGGGTGTCGAGACAACAGATCCTCCTACTAGAACATCTCCTTCTTATGTTTCTTCTTCATCATCTACCACCTCAAGTTCTATTTCTTCAATGTCCGAAGGAAATAATTCTAATGGCTCTTTGGGAGGTGTCTTCCTTTTGATCCTTTTGTACCCTTTACCCTTCTTAGGAGCTGGTTCTTGAGGAGTCTGATTTCTTAGTGCCAACCATTGCACACTCCTATCCAATACTGGCCTTCCTATCTTCTTGATATCAATGGGTTCCTCATCATTCCAGTCAATTGGATCCAGACTTTTGGTGCCAATGTTCAAAGCTTCATATGATGGATCCAATACAATTCCATCATCCACCAAAGTGTCAGGAATGTTTTCTTTAATACCTAGCTCTTCCATGAGTGCAACCGACAATATTTCATAGTTCTTCTTTCTCAAATCATACTCATCCTACCTATCAATCCAAAAGTCTTCTAACAAATTGAAATGTCTAGTGAACACTGAAGGTAATAAAGCATACATCTTCTTCTTTGGATCAAAATATTTTCGAGCTGTATACAATCCCAATTTCAATTGTATCAACTCATTACAAACCACCTTTGCTCCCTTCAAGTGTTTACAGCTATATTCACCCAATTTCATGGGAAATTTATGACATCCAGTTTTATGCTTGATCCCAAACCTAGCATTAACTCCGATAGCTTGATACACAAACTCCATTAGCACTATTCTGTTACTGCAACACCTTGGAAGCAAGTGTGGGTGGCCTTCAAAACCATATAACCTGAAGTATGTAAATTTAGGGTATTGGATATACCAACATCCCCATTCAGCAATGAAAGCCATAGCTGCTTGGCTCAACCGGTATCCTGCATCTCCATTCAATTGGTTGATGATCACATATAAAAATGCATCATTGACTCTTCTGAAATGAGTCTCAACAACTTGAAGAGACAACTGATCATAGTGTTCCCATACCTTCTTCTGCCCATCCAAGACTCCCATTACACCCACTTTGTTTAAACCTGGAAAAACTCCCACTCTTGCTGCTGCATAAACAATGAAAAAGGTCATAAAGAAGCACTTGGTTTCTCTGATCCTTGTTAACTGATCATGTATGGCATCAGAGACAATCATGGACCAATCAAACTATTGTTCACCTTTCAAGATGGTCTGAATAAAAGGAGACATCCACTCCTTGAAGTAAAATGCATCCCTCTTCCCAAACACCCTAGACAACATCACGATCAACCTTGATATTTCTTCATAGAAATCTGCCCTCTTTGGTTGGTCTGCAAGCTTGGATAGAGATTTCTTTTCTATCATCAGCCACTCTTGTTCAAGTGAGATTTATTCGATTGCTTATACTTACTATACTTTTCCAAGGCCTCTGCCTCATTCAATTGCACTAAGTTCTTTGGATCTGGAATATTAAATATACTTTGAAATGCTTGAGGAGTGAGATTAATAATCACATTGTCTTGTGAACCTATGCATAGTCTGGTAGCAGGATTGTAAGCACTGGCTACTGTCATGATTAACTCCGAACACTGGACAAATATAGGAAACAAAGTGATATGAGCTAACCCAGAGCTGACAATTATTTCCGTAGTCACTGTAATATCCTTGTCAAACACTTTTGAATAGCACTCCTTGAAATTGTATTGACCTAAATTAGTATCCGTGATATCCAACCAGTCTAATTCCACCTTGCTCATCTTCACAACCGGACTCCCATGATTATACCTCAAGGTATAAGGCAGTTGTTCTGGCTTTAACTTCTTTGGTTTTGGTGCTGCCTTTGATGTTTCTGCAGGCAGGTTTCTCCGAGCAGCTTCCCCTGATGTTCCTGACATCTTTCAACTTTCCTGCAAGCAAAACCTCTTATTAGATCAATAAATATCATTATAAAACATACTTTAAAACCATACCATTCACATATGCACCGGAGGCGGAACCAGGCAGAAACATAACCAAAACAGTCTCTTTTACCACACTGTCGGACTCAGAACAAAAACTGATATAGAAATTTCACTAACAATGAACGGGCTTGGAGTCGGAATCGGGGAGGTTATCGAAACCAGGATCGGAATGGAAAATGGACTTGGTTTTCTTCAAATTTTCATTCTTTCATATTCTATTTTCATTTTGCCTCCGCTTCCAATTTGGTCATCATTATTTTGAAGGAAGATTTTCTCATTATGCACAGAGCCGGACACGGGATGAAACATGGAATCGATACCTTTTGCAAAACCGAATTCTCAAGTTCAAGATCGATTCCGATCCCGTCTCTGCCTAGGTTGACCATGACATCATCAATTTTTTTATCAATTTAACCTATAACTCCATGAATTAAACCAAGGTCGTATTAGATGAAAAGAAAGGATTTAAAACACTTTACTCATATGACTATAGGGAACGACTAAATCCTAAGATATCATATTTTAATCATTTTAAAAGTGATTACAGAGACCAACAAAACCCTAATCTAATAAACATGATAAAAACTAGGGCACATATTTTAAATCTTTCCATTTACCAGAATGCAAAACGCGACCAAACCCTAAGTAAAAATGATGAATAAATTTACCCTAACTCACTGTAAATCTAAAACAGCACGACCCAATCACGACTAAAGCGTGAAAGTGACCATGCCCTAAAACAGAAAGAACTAAAAATAAAAGCAAATGGAAATGAGGAAACAACCAAACAAACAAAATAAAACAAGACCCAAACAAACAAGAAAGCCAAGAAACATAAAAAACAACACTTGGAAACAACATGATTCAGAGTACGAGAAAACGTATATACAAAACATGCAATAGTAAATAAAATGAAAAACAATAATAAGAAAACCTACCTCGAATACACAAGAACGCAGTTAACCTTCTGAACTGATCTGTTCGTAGCAATCTCTTCTCCTCCTTCAATCTTTCCACTCAAACGAAATCTTCCGCTGCTCCTTCGTGCTCTTCAATCTCTTAATAGTGATAATAATGACTCGTTTAACCCTTATATGAAGATAAAAATGAAGATTTCTACCTACACAACCAACTGTCATTAATGCATTAACACGCAGTTAAGGCAGAGTCAGAACTGAAAGTGAACCAACACTTCACAACAGTGTGACTTCAGTCAAAAAGTCAATGATCCACAAACGACGGGGGCGGAACCCTTTGGTGGGATCCATCTTCAATGAACCCTTGGAGATCACAAAACCAAGATACACTAGCTCCTCTTTCATTAATTCACACTTTTTGAGGTTTATCATCAACTTCTCTTCATTCAACTTCTAAAAAACCATGTCAAGATGCTGAAAGTTCTCTTCTTTATTCTTACTAAACACAAGAATGTCATCTAAATATACAACAACAAACTTTCCAATGAAAGGCTTCAAAAGCTCATTCATTAACCTCATAAATGTACTCGGAGCATTTGACAGTCCAAAGGGCATTACCATCCACTCATACAGACCTTCATTAGTTTTAAATGTGGTTTTCCTTTCACATCCTTCCCTTATCCTAATCGGATGATAACCACTTTTTAAGTCTATTTTTGAAAAATAGTATGCACCTCTCAAGCAGTCCATTAAATCCTCCATTCTAGGTAAATTGGAAACCTATATCTAATGGTGATTTTGTTGTTTTCCCTTGAGTTAGTACACATTCTCCAATCCCCATCCTTTTTAGGTGCTAAAACTATAGGGACAACACAAGGGCTTAAACTTTCCCTTATTAAGCCTTTGTCTAACAATTCTTGGACTTGCCTTCTTATTTCTTCATTTTTGTTTAGGGGTCATCTTGTATGCAACCTTATTTGGAAAATTTGCACCAAGGATTAGGTCTATATGATGGCTTATATCTCTCATGCGAGGAAAAGAGATAGGCAACTCATCCACTACAATATCCTTGTATTGGATTTAGGTCTAATTACTAAGGCAAATCCCTGACCTCCTCCTTCTTTCATTGTTTTCAAAAACTCTTTCTCCCCAACTAGCATAGCACCAGAACCAACTTGTTTATCTAAAACCTCATCTTGTAGTGGTGTCGATGTAAATGAAATTCCATATTTTTCTACCATATAGGTGTTCTTCTCCCCATCATGTTTTGCCTTTCTATCATACTGCCAAGGTCTTCCTAGCAGCAAGTGACAAACATCCATGGGGATGATGTGACAAAATATCTTATCTTTATAACCCCTAATATTAAACTCTACCCATGTTTGCTCATTTACTAAGACTTGTTGACCTTTGTTTAACTAAGACACTTTGTATGGTGTGGGATGAGGAGTTCTCTAATATAATATTTCATTGATTGTGTGTTGTTATTACCCATTCACATATTTTAATCACACATTACAATTATAATCTTAGAATTTAATTTTATGGGTATTGTGTATATGGAAAATAGAGCCATGTTTAGCTTCCCTATAGTTCTCATATTTTTGATGGTGTTGGACTTAATCTATTATGATGTATTTGGTCTTATTATCATTCTATCAAATTCATACGGTAGTCATTTACTTTATATATATTTGTAGATGCAACTAATGATCTACCATATGACCAAGATGAAGATGCTAATGGTATGTATAATATTCACCCAAATGAGTTAACAATAATTCATTTGAGGTCCTTAAGAAAAAGGTCACATTCTAAAGAAAGAATAGTCAAAACAAGGAAATGTAGAAATGAAGAACAAAAAAGAGTATTCAAAGGAGAGGTCAAAAGAAAGTAGTTAAATTAAAGGCTAAGCAAGAAATATAGAAACCAAAGAAGAAAATTATGATACAACCAATTATATCTCTCAAGATATAATCACAGCAACAAATAAAACAAATATTGACAGAAGCGCATGTTTTATCAATTGATGAACTATTTGCACCAAGCTCAAAGGCATATCAAGAGAACCCATACCATCAAAATAGATAGTAGAGAAGAAAATAAAAGAGAGGAAGAAAAGAAATTTGATAGGAAAATGATGACCTTATAAATGACAAAGAAGAGTTTTCTAAATGATGATACTGTTATCATGTTACTATCATTCATTTTCTTTTTGTTTTATCTATTTATAATATTTTTCTGTACTTCAAAAAAAATGTTTTATCTTTCTTATCTCAACTTACTTTTCCTCTTCATCATTTCTTTTACATCATAATTTCATTATTTTCATAATATTGTTCACTACTCTTTTTGATTAACCTTTTTAACCTTTTATCTTTTTATCTCCTTAATGATCTTTTATCTCACTTCTCTAATAATCTTATACTATGTGGTGTCATGTGCTTACATTTATTACATCTAACTATTTTGAGCATCATTGTCCTACGTATTTACAAGCATTACATGCCTAGTTATAATGAACAATTTGTCTCTGACCTATGTCTTACCTTTTTCTCCTCTATCTATGGAGAGCTCGCTTGTTACATTGATGACACATTGCTTTGTCATTGATACGATCATTTAGAGATTGGATTGCTTGCACTAGTCTTTTCATACCGTTTAAAGTGAATGTTTTGTTTTACATTAACTACTTAACAAGTTTTCACCGTATACCTTCCTCTCAAAGCTCGCATCTATATTACTTCACTTCCTATCTCTCCTTGCATGAATTTTAAAGCAGAGTGATGGAGTCAGATTCAGCTGACACAACTCAAAGTAATACCAACACTCAGCCCAACATAATAACTCTGAAAACAAAGAGCGAGGTAGACATTCTAGATGATGGGTACCACTGGAACAAATATGGTCAGAAACAAATAAAAAATAGCCATTACCGGAGGTAATATACTTCTCCGAAAGTGTTAAAAGAGCTATTAGCTAAAGATAAATTTGAATAGTTAGTAAGAGGATGTGTGGTGAAGAATAAAATCCAGTGGTTTTATGATGATCCTCAGTTCGTTCTGACAATATACGAAGGGAGTCATAACCATCCATCTCACTCTCCTCTTCTACCAAATTCCTATGATTTGCGAAGTCAGTTCCTTCAAGCCCAAGCTCCTGCAAATACCTTCGAATAGATAACTCTGGTTAGTGAATTTGGCCCTCGTAAAAGATTTTAGTCTGAAGAACTTTCTTTTATATTCAAAACGTCATATACAGTAAAAATCCAGTTAGACAAAATGAAATGTCAGTTGTTTTCTTATCATTTCGTACATATATTGTTTGTCTAGACTTTTAGCACGAAGTGATAGTAAACTCGATACCTAATTCTTTTGTTTTTTTTGAGTTCCTTTCTACGTGTAGGAATCACTCAGGCTAACTTCTTGTAATAGATTAACTTACAATTATAATTGAGGGATGAGATTAAGAAAATGAAATGTTTGAATAATTGTGACAGTGTTATATAATAATGGTTTTTTTTTTTGTTTTTCTAGAAATGGAATATAGTTATCTTATTATTAGCTTTGTTTTTTTACTATTGAATGAGATGATCTTTGAGAATAATTATCAGTAGTTATTGTGTAAAAATAGAGAAAACAATATCTATTTTCACAAATCACATCAAAGAAATAACTAATTATATGGTGGCACATAATCACATTAAAGAAATAATTAATTATATGGTGACACATATGGTGAGCAGTAACATATGTTTTGGTCTAACTTTTTAAAATTGATTGTGTGATCTACCAATCATAGTTGAGAAATGAGATTAAGAAAATGAAAGTTTTAATAGTTGTGATAGTGTTATATAATAATGGTTTCTTTTTTCTTTTTAAGAAAAATAATACATTTGTTTTATTATTAGTCAAAGTTTGTTTTTGACTATTGAATGAGATGATCTTTAAGAATAATTACTAGTAGTCATTGTGTAAAAATAGAGAAAAAATATCTATTTTCACAAATCACATCAAAGAAATAACTAATTATATGCTGGCAGATATGGTGAGCAATAACATATGTCTTGATGCATATGTTTTGGTCTAACTTTTTTATAATTGATTGTGGGATCTATCAATCATAGATGACCGATGGGAATAAAAAAAAGGTGTTTCAATAGTAATTTTAAGAAATGGAATACAAATGTCTTATTATTAGTCAAAATTTGTTTTTTTACTATTGAACAAGATGATCTTTAAAAATAGATATTTTGGTCTAGCTTTTTGAGGTATTTTTTGACTACTTAACAAATACATAGCTAATGTCTACTTTTTGAGAAGCTCAATTAATATTTTTATTTTTTTGAAGCTCTATATATACAAATTTAAACAAATGCCACGTAGAGGTGAGTACTTGCCTTCATAATATTGTAATAAAAGTATTTGTTGTGAGGCAGGTAAAGAACCTGTGATTTATTTGATAGACTATTTGACATGAAATAGCAATGTACAGGTAGGTTAGTAATAGTACAAATAATAAACTCTACAAAATTAATCTATTTTAGAAAACCAATATATTATATTAATTTTATAATTTTACATTTTAGATTTATAAAATAATATAATATAAAAATATTATTAGACATTTAATTAAGAATATTTGTTAAAAATGATTTTATTTTAATATAAAAAATATTAATTTTAGAGACTAAATTTGATTAAATTAAATTAATAAACCAATTATTATAGACATTACTTATTTTTAGTAAATAAAAACAATAGAAAATACAACAATTATAATAACCAATGTCTACATTCTATCATGTCTATATTCTAGTTTAATGGGAGGAAATATCATGTCTATATTCTAGTTTAATGGGAGGAAATGAAAGCTACATATTGAATACAAAATGGTAGTTACATATATTTTTATATATTTTATAAATATTAACATGCCTATATTCTAGCTTAGTGGAATAAAATGTTAGTTATGTATTTATTTATTTATGCTCATAATGTAGTGCCCCTCCATAATTGACCTTTCTTGACATTTGGATAAGTTTGTTTGGATGATTGGTAATGTCTCGTGTTGGTTATTATATTGTTTAATTTGATTTTGAAATTATGTGGTAAATTAAATATTATGAATGACCTTGTTTAATCAATTAAATTAAATTAAATTGATTATAAGGTAATTTAAATTGATTTTGAATAAAAATAATAATTAAATAAATTATGTTTGAGAAAGGTATTATGTAGAATTTGATTATTGATAATTAGTAATTAAATTAAATGATGGGATTAAATTTTTTAATCTAAAAATAAATAAATATGATTATTATTATTATTTTGGTGAGAAAATAAATTAAACTTGGAAAAAATATATAATTTTAAAATAGAATAATTAAATGGGAATAGATTTTTGAACTAATTGTAAAAACAAATAAAAGGATAGAAATTTTTGCATGCAAGATCATATATAGTCTCGAACTATTTGTTGAAAATAAATTTGATGTCTTATTAGAGATTTTAGGGGAGGATATTTGATTTTTAGTTTTGAATGGGGATTTTGTCGAAGGGAATTCTTCTGTAGAATAGTTGCATTTATGAATTACTTTGAAAGAAAATAGGGAATGGAAGAAAAATGATTGCTATTGAATGGCTTGGAGGAAGTGGATCATTTGTGAATGGAATAGTAGATCTCAACACCGTTCTTCCATTCCTATAGCATTGGAATCCAGGTCAGGTATGCATTTTATTTTTTATTTTGATTCTTCGTTTAATGTTTGCTTATTGAAAACGATTGATTTTTTGGATGTGTTTTTGAATGCCTCATAAATTTAAAGATTGTAAGCTCTTCCCAGCAAAATGAGTTACTTTTCCCAACCAGTTGTCATTTGTTCCAAAGCCTCGTAAGTCTTTTCAACAATCCATTTTGCGCATGTCCTGCATTCATTCAAAGCTCGATTTTAGTATACACAATGGGTTTATAAATAAACTTCCTATTCATCATGTTCTAAAGCTGTTAATATTGACACGTTGTATTTGTTGGGAAAGGAAACCCAACTACAGTGGGAAAAGAGGAAAACAAAGACCAAATAAAATTAGATAGCAAGAAGAGGAGGCAGAATATTTTATGTTTCATTAAATTAACCAAAAAAAATACAATCCAAAATATTTACATACAAAAACTCAAAGAAAAGCTCTGTACATTCTTTCATACAAAAATTGTGCACACTCTGGCACACTAGAGTAAACTGTGTGCTGCTGCGAACATTCCGGAGCACTGGGCCTTTGTGAATATTTTAGAACACTTTCCTCTGTTGCTACAGGTTCACCTAAACATTCTTCCTTCTATTCTTTTGCTGCTCTCTATCTTCTATCTCTAACTGAAAAAATATTCTATTCTATTCTTTTGTCTTTCCCAGCCCTTTCCAAAAATTGGTGCTCAATTCAAATTCACCAACCAGAAATTAATTTGCTGCCAATTCATTAATTGGGACAGCAAGTCTCTAACAAACCAACTAGAGGGAACAATCCAAAATGGATCTCATTTGTCTGTGCATTAAATGCACTTTTCCATTGCTGCTCAAGATTAGCTTTTCCAACACTCCCCCTTAATCTTGAGTCTTTTTGATTTACGTCACCATTCAAAAGTTCTGAAACATATGCCCTTATCCAAAGTTTTAGAGCATCTACACTCTTCTGTGTTTCCCTTAACTAAAGTTCTGGAGCATCTACGTTTTTCTATGTTTTCTAGAACACAAATTCCAGAGCATCTGTTCTCCTCTGTGTTTCTTTGAACCAAGGTTCCAGAGCATCTCTGCTTTTCTATGTTTACCAAAACCAAAGTTCTGGTGCAATCTTGCATACCCAACCTATCTCTTAGGCGTTCAAAGGAGTCTTTTAACAATGCCTTTGTGAAAATATCAGCGAGTTGCTGCTCGGATCTGCAATACTGAAGCTTGATCTCTCCATGCTCCACCAACTCCATTATGAAATGGTAGCAGATTTCTATGTGCTTGCTTTATCCATGAAAGACAAGATTCTTGGTCAAGGCAATAGAAGATACGTTGTCACAAAATAAGTTTGTACCATCTTCTTGCTGCTCATTCAAATCTGCAAGGATTCTTCTAAGCCAAATAGCTTGGCATGCTACCACATTTGCTACAATGTATTCCACTTCAGCCATGGAGAGAGAAACTATGGGCTACTTCTTTGATGCCCATGTGGAATGCATATTCCAAAGTGCTTTTCCTGTCATCTACATTTCCTGCCCAATCACTGTCTATGTACCCAACAAGTTGAAACTCATTAGAGGCGATATCCATAATGCCATAGCCTTTCATGCCATTGACATACCTTAAAATTATTTTTCCTACTTGCTAGTGTGCATCCTTGGGTTGCTCCATGAACCTAGAAATCAGGCTTACCACATACATCAGATCGGGTCTTGTTGATGTCAAATACATGAGGCTTCCAACCATGCTCTTATAGAGGGTTGGGTTAACATCTTTGCTACTATCCTCTTTGCTTAATTTCATACCTATACCTATTGGAGTTGGGGCTGGTTTTCTGTCCAACATTCTAAATCTTTTCAAGATTTGATTAGCATAACTTTTTGAGAAATAAAGATGCCATCATCTATTTTTTGGACCTCTATGCCATTGGCTGCCTTGATGTAGAGTGTGGGCTCATTGCCACTTTTTTTGAAGCCATTGCTCAAAAGGTACATATCAATTATGTTGTACCACGCTCGTGGAGCTTGTTTCATCTCGTAGAGAGCTTTCTGGAGCCTGTAGACTTTGTCTTCTTTCCCTAGAACTTCGTAGCTAGGTGGTTGCTCCACATACACCTCTTCTCTCAGTAGTCCATTCAAGAACACTGAATTTACATCCATTTGTAGTACTTTCCATTTGTACTGGGCTACAATTGCTAGGACTACTCGCACTATTTACATCCTTGCAATTGGTGCAAAAGTCTTGTCATAGTCTCTTCCAGGCTGCTGTTTATATCCCTTAACAAACAACCTTGCTTTATGTCTTTCGACCTTACCATCAAAAGTGCATTTGGTCTTATAGACTAACTTAACTCCAATGGCTAATTTCCCTTTGGGTAAATTAGTAAGCTCCCATGTTTTGTTTCTCACTATAGCATCCAACTCTTCATCCATGGCATTACACAATTTTTCTTCTTTCATGACTTCTTCAAAATACATTGGATCACTTTGAGAAAACAAAGAAAAATCCAAATTCTCATCAAAATCTTCATACCTTGTGTTGTCATAAATTTCCCTCACACTTCTAGTGTTCCATGGCATCAATGATGCAAGCGTAGGGTCTGAATTTTTGGAGCTGCTTGATTGTTGGTCTGATGAAGAAGACTGTTGCTATATAGTTGAAAAGAGTCCTTCATCTATGGATTTCGATGTCCATGTTCTGGATGAACCCCCAATCACATTCAACAATGAACCCCATGAAGCAACCACACACATTGAGTGAGCATCATCTGCATCAGCTGTAATTGATTCTTTAATCACCTTATCAAGGGCCCCCATTGAAAACACTGAAGCGTCCATGTTGCTAGTTTCACCAAACCCATCTGCTTTCGGGAAAATGTATCTCTTTTCACCCACTTCCCCTTTCAATCCTATAGGTGTTCCCCCTCAGTCTGCATATGGCATCCCACCTTTTTTCATGATAATGCTCCCCTTCGCTTCTTTGTAATCTTATACAGCTGAGGCTTCTCCTTTTGTCACCCTTTTCAATCTCCCTCCAGGTGCTTCTATTGCTGCACAAAGTATCAACACCCCACAGAGTCTCTGAGGCCACTTCGATGCAATAAGGAAAGCCCAACAAGCTAGAAAATAAGAACTGCAAATAAAGACCGCAAAAAAACCAGCTGCTCGGAAGATTGAGGCTTGTTTTAATGAGGATCAAAATTCCCTGTTGATTGCTACCATGAAGCCACTAGCATCCAAGTAAGAAGGAGAAATGAAGCTAAAAGATTATGACATCAGAGTAGTAGGCCTTGATTTAAATGATACTCTCCCGTGCGACATAAAAGTTCTAGCTAAATCCACTCAGAAGGTATTCTACACTAACTATGAAAATTTAGACAAAAAAATGAAGAAGTGTGAGGTAGAATTGGAAAATGTAAATGACACGGTGGATAGGCTATAGGTAGAAGTTAGAGGAAAATATGTGGAAATGGTTCTCCTAAGGCAATTACAGAGTCAACAAGGGGAAGCAACTAAGTTGCTTGAAGCAACCCAGATTGAGCAAGATCGACTTCATGCTGAGATAAACAAATTTGAAGGGTGAGGTTGTTGTTGAACGTGAGGAAAATGCATAATATCAACATAAGAAGGAGGATATGGAAAGAGATATGACTAGAGTAAATGGTTTATCCGACGTGCTACAAAAGGAAATGAGGATGTTGGATCAAGAAAAGGAGGACATGCAGAAAGAATTGGATAATATCCAATCTCAAGCCTCCAACGATCTTCAAAAGGCCCAAGAAAAAACATAAAGGGTAAAATAAGAGAAGCAAAAGATCGAGTCTATTCTACAGACTTGTGATAAAGAGATTGGGAAGCTGAGCTCCAAGCTCAAAATTCCCTTTGGCAGAAGAGTCGATTGGAGGAAAACATAAAGGTAAGGGAGTCTTAATTCCAGTAGGAATTGGTTGCGATACAAGGATCTAGGATTCTCTCAATACTGAAAATACTAATATCCATGCATTGGGAAAGAATCATAGTTATAGTTGTTCCCTTGAAGCCAATCTTGCAGTTTTTAAGGGTTGCTCAGGAATTAAACGAGAAGGTTGGCCCGACGGTTGACCAAATTATGCATATTTATGCTCCCCGAGCCACAGAATTAGAGAGACTGGTCTCCAAGTTATGTAAGGCCATCAAAGAAGCTTTAGGAAGCGCCAAAATTCTTGATCGAAGGGCGACCTCTAGGAAAGCTAGCGATTTCATCAACTGCCACAAAGTCATATCAAAAAGTAAATATTTCTAGTAAGTGTTGAATAGGAAGGTCGATGAGATCAGGAAGGAGTTCAATATTCTGCTTGAATCTAGATTACCTACTCTTTTCTTACCAAATGGATGAGTGTTATCAATTGAGCAAATCACAAATGCAATCACTCAAAATCCAGACTTCCACGGTACTCCCAAGTCTAAGCCCATTGCCCACTGTTGAGGACATTGAGAGGGAAATCCATCCTCTTTCTCGGCTTTATTACGACATCGGAGTTGTCTCATCAAGGTGGGCAGGGTTTTATTTTAAGGAAGTCATTGATTTGGATCAAGCATACAATATTATACGCACCCTCATAAGGCCCACTAATTTGGGTTGGGAAGTCCAACATTCTGCCTTCCTCAAACTCCAAGAATTACCAGAACTCTAGGTTCATACCTCCGCAAGCGAAGGCCCCCTGTGAGTCGCTAGAACTATAAAGCATTGTTTTCCATTAATATTTTTGGTTTTCAGTCCTTACTTCTTTTCTACTTTGGGATGAATCTGTGCCCAAGGAATGAAGATTGCTCCTGCATAAAGGTGTGCAATGCACCACATGGTGGTTGTGTGGTTTTAATTACATATATCGCTTTCCTTTTGGGCGTGAACTAGAACACGTGTCAGCTTGGCATCGATTTTCTTCAAGGCTACTCTCACAAATTTGAGATCGCTTACTTGAAATATCATTTATTAGCATGAGGCAGTTTGTATTTCTTTTGCGGAGTGATGTCTTCAAGAGGAGTTTTTTGAGAAGTATGGCTAGGGTCTTACTTTCGAGGTGGAACCTTCGATTTTGCATCATCAATCTCTATGGTTGATCGATCATATTTTTCCTAGACTATGTTAAAATCTTATTGTTTTCTAACAACAATCTTTGCTAAATATCTAAAGCCATTAATGAAGAAGTTGGGACTTAATGAGTGAACATTTCCGTGATCTAATCAAGATCTAATATTGGATTATGGGCTATCAGGTTAAGGTATCTAGTAGTTTCTACTTCTGGAATGTTTACAATGGTGCTCTCTTCTTCTGGTTATAAATAGGGATTGGCAACATACGTCAAATAGTTATAAAAATTGCTTCGAAATATCTTTTCAAAGGATATAGATCTATTATGGAGTTTGTATTTTCTCAGAAGTAGGTCTTTTATAGAATATTGCTATTCTCTTTGGCATGTTATATTTTAATTCAAATTATCATTGGATTGGCATTTGACCTTTGTTTTTTAGTTCATATATTATAGAAGTTCGATCTATTTAAGAGAAATCTTTGAAATTGTGCATGCTATGGCCTTTGTCAAGTTTCTTTTTTATATTTCATTCATGTTAGAAACATTATGTTAAGTTTGTTGTGATAGTTCGAATATCTAATTTTCATGTTTTTAAGCTTCTATGTTGAATGCTAGCTTTCAGAAATTGGATTATGTCTATTGAAATTTTCCATTTTTTGTAAAGAGCTTGTCATTTTCCATATTATGTTGTGAAGGAATAAGAATTCTATAATTTTTTGGATATTTTTGTTAATCTTTAAAGTTTTCTTATGTCTGATTTGACCTTAATGGGTGCTTCCCATTGGGAGATTTGAAAGACTGCACTGTACTTTCTCTAGCCTTTGTTTCTCGTTCTCTTCCCAACAATGAAGGGTTTGTGACATTTTGTGTCTATCGTATCAGTTATGAGAAATAGTTAAGGTTTGAAATGTTGTAAAAGCTTTGGTGCATCACCATTTTTATGTTTTATTCACATTTCTTTCTACCTTTTCCACTAAAAATACAAAGAAGAGTCAACTTTCTATAAAAATCCCAGAGGTTATTCAATGAGGTGCAAATTGGTCCCCCACTCGTTGAATTTCCCATAAGGCTATCAGAGAAGCATAAGCTTTGATGATCAACATTATGTGTTGCCATCAATGAAAAAGGGTGATATTGTTGGAAGTATGTGTTTTCATTGATGTCAATAGATCATTTTTTTGGCATTGGCGTCAACCTATGGAGATGCTTTGATTGGTTACATTATCTTGTCATTAGTAGTCTAATTGGTGTCAAAATCTAGTGTTGCCTTGATAAGAATGTGTATGATTGAATTTTTGTAGTGCATTTGGTTTGGTGGTGATGAGAAAGTGTTGCAAATGATGAAATGATGTTTTTGGTGCTCGGTTTCCAAGTGCTTCTGAGAAAATTTGAATAAAAGAGGAAACAATGTGGTAACGAGTGTTTAGTGTGGTAGAGTAGTGTTCAGTATTTTTCTCCACATTTCTTCATGGTTGAAGATCTAATTATAAAGTTTGGATATGTTGATGAGAGGTGTTATATCTATAATTTTGTGTCCTAGATCATTGTGCAAAGAAAGTTGAGTTCATTAGTGTGTGAATTGTGAAAGTAGTTTAATCTGGGAGAAATGGTTTTTTCTTTGCATTTCTCTATAGTGTGGTTTCTTATCTTGTAGATTTGAGAGTGTGATCTTATATTTCTCATATCTATCCTTAGTCTGATTTTTTTGAGTTTCGGTGCTTCACAAGGTTGGATTCATCAGTTACAGTATCTAGAAGGTTAACTAGTTATACAAAATGAATATTTTCTTCAGGTGTATGATGTTGCAAAGGATTTATTTGATTCTAGGGTGTTGATAGAATATTCTAAATTGTGTTTGAGTATTGTGTGTGGTTCATGAGTCATCTTTTATAAAAGGAAGCATGTACTTAAATTTTCAATAGTTTTTACATAGGTTTGGATGAACTTGGGTGTTTACACTAATTACAGATATGCTTTAGAATTTTTGGAAGTGTGGCATGGCGTGTATATGTAGATTTAGGTTTGAGTTAAGGTGTAATGTGGTCTTCCTTCATTCCTCTCCATCGCAAAAATGTTGTAGTGTCGACCTAATTTGAATTTGCGCGTTTGAGATGCATAGTTGACATTGTAGATTGTCTTCAAGGTTGAGGATGGTATATATATGTGTTGATTTGGTGAAGGATTATGTGATGAAGTGTGTGTGATAAAAATTATTATGTGAATTATAAAATTTTGAAGTGCAATGTGAGCTTTAACAACTAAGACTACCAGAAGCAATGAGTAGAATGTGTCTACATTCTATAGAGAGATTGTGAATGTTCTTGTGAAGTAGTGGTGGAAATTTCCTATTGCTTTGAGATTGATTTCTCATTGAAAAAATCTTATTTCTTCTTCTTTCTAATCTAGTAGTGAGCCATTAGCAGTAAGCCATTCTTTCTTTTTGGCAGTGTACCCTCTGACAGTGAACCTATTGTGTTCAATGTTGCAATTACTTTATATTGTGAGCTAATAATCACTATTTTTGTTCCCTTATTGGGTTTTACATGTAAATATGGTGTTCTCATGTGTTCATATGTTTTTACATTACTGTTTCTCATGTTTATGTTCTGCTAATGCATGATAAGGGTTTAAGGGTTGTTAAGGGTTTAAGGATTAATGCATATCTAAATGTTAATGAGGGTTTTGATGTTTTAATGTACAATTGATTCACCCCCCCTCTTAGTTGTCTTATGCATTCAACACATTTGACTTCTTGACACAAAAGGAAGATACAACCACCTCTCATAATTTTCTCTCTCAATCAAATAATGAGAATGAATATTCCTCTTAGAAAGAAGATGAGCTACAAGGAGAGTTTTTTGTTGATTTTGGTGCTTTGGAACAATATTCTTCATATCACTAACAACATGAGTGTCTAAAATGGGTCCAAACCACCATCAGGGACTTCCATCTAGATTCTCTTCCAGATCTCTCATCAAGAGTTATAACAAGAAGGAAGGCAAGAAATGAGGCAAATCTTTCATTAACGAGTTCAATTACATTGATAACACTCAACCTGATATAGTTCAAGAGACCCTTAGTCAACCACATTGGAAGAAGTCCATGGATTTTTAGTATGATTATTTTATAAAAAATTAGACATGGGCACTTTTCGATCTTCTCACAAGAAAGAAACCCATAGGTTGCAAATGGGTTTTCAAAAAAAAATATAAGGAGGATGGATCCATCGAAAAATTTAAAGCATGACTTGTTGCAAAGGGATATTCTCGATAGGAGGGAATTTATTAAGAGGAGACATTTGTACCCATGGTGAAGCTCAGAACAATCTAACTTGTTTGTGCATTGGTAGAATAGAAAGGATGTAAGCTTCATCAAATGGACATCAAGAGTGCTTTCCTAAATGGTGATCTAGAAGAAGAAGCTTAGATGACCCAACCAAAAGGCTTCATTGATGAAAATCATCCTCAAAAGGTATGTCATCTCATTAAGTCACTTTATGGGCTTAAACAAGCCCCTAAGGGATGGTACATAAAAATATGTGGTCACCTCTTGCAACATGGTTTTACTCGTAGCCCATCAGATCCTAATTTATTTATTAAGAAGGTAGACACAAAGATTTTCATTCTTGTCTTGTATATGGATGATCTTGTGATTATAGGAAGCTCAGATAATTGCATTAATGACGTAAAAAATGATCTAAATATAAATCCTTCTATATGATAGACTTGGGGCTACTTCACTATTGTCTTGGCTTGGAGATATGACAGATAAAGCATCACATATTTATCTCATAGATAAAATATGCCAAGACACTCCTAGAAAATTTTAGAATATCTTATTGTAAACCTATGTCACTCTAATAGATAAAGGTTTACGACTTTATCAGTTCCAGGATTGTCCTCAAGTATACTACCAACAACTTGTTGGGATTCTCATTTAGTTAAGTTATACTAGACCAAATTTATGCTTTGTTATCAGTTCTCTTTCTAGATTTATACAAGATCCAAAATAATGTTATTGAGTTTTAGCTAAGAATGTTTTTAGATATGTCTGAGGTACACTTGATTATGGTCTGGAATACAATAAGATCTCTCAGTTCTTCTTGCAAGGATATGCCGACTTAGACTATGTTAGATTTTTCTATGATAGGAAGTCAACCATAGGATATGTTTTTCATCTTGGATTTGGGACTATTTTATGGATTAGTAAGAATAAAACTATTGTTGCTCTCTCATCCACCAAGGTTGAATAGCATGATGCACAAGGAGCTATGTGTAAAGTAATTTGGTTACATCACATTCTATTTGACATGGAAATTTTTGAGGAAAATCCACCTATTCTTTATTATGACAATTAGAGGGTGTTGAAGCTTGTGAATAATCCATTTTTCATGCAAAAAAAAAGCATATTGAGGTTAAATATCATTACATTCATAAAAAATTCTTGCATCACCACATTCATTTCCAGTATTGTTTGAAAAATTCTCAGATAGAAAGTATATTCACCAAGTCTCTTGGTAAGGTGAAATTTATATTTTTTTGAGGGTACATTTGTAAGAATAGTGTAATAAGGGGTGGAATGTTAGCATAATTGTTGATTACATTGTTAATGGAAAAATATAGAGTTAAACTATTTTCTATTTTAACCAATCATTTTCCCTTGTCTCCTGTTGTATATAGGGAAGAACAATAGTTCTTTGAATAAATCATCAAACTTTATGGTCTTCATTTTTGTCCATAATTTTTTCACTATAAATCTCTCAATGTTGTATTACAAATGTATAGGATAAGAAAAATTACTTTCTTGTTTGAATTTTTGGAAATCCTTTCACTACTTTCTTCTTATGAGGAAAGTTCAATGCTCGAAATATTAGGAATTTCCATATTATTTGTGGTTTCTTTTAGGGCATGCACTTTATTGATAGGATAAATTAGAGGTAACAAACTATTCACTTTTATTGAAGCCTTTGTTACATCATGATAATTAGATGATTTATTGAATATATTGCAATAGTTATCTTTAAACATAGCTTTGTATTTTTTGTTATAAAGTGTCCAACACTTAAAATATTTTGTTGTAACTTTGGCACATGTAAGGTATCATGAATATAATTAGTTTCTAATTGATTTTTCTTTATAGGAATTGTATATTTTCCCATTCCATTAATATCTTTATAACCACCAAATTTAATTTAAATTCTCATAGATTCATATAACTTGAGAAAGATATAATAATTACCTATCATATGGTTGGAATGACCACTATCTAGAAACTGCAAATATTTATGATGTTATTTTATCATATTTCATGTGGATATTTTTTAGTGGTTTTTACATTAAAAAACCATCAATATAGTTATCCCTCAAAACTTATTTAAGTTAGATTTATTCTTCCTACATTCATACTCATAATCCCCATAATTTTGATGATACCAACATTGGATGCTTCTACAATAAAAATATTGGCTTCCTCTTCCTCTACCTCATTATCCATTCGTGGAAGAATCCCCTTGAGATATATTTGGTTGAGAAAGAGTAGCAGTAGAATTTTCTTCAATTCTTATCAAAGATTAAAATTCTTGGACCAAGCTCCCCATTAAATGTTGAATACCCTCCTCATGTAAATGCAAAGAATATACTAAATAGATACCACTTTGATTGTGGTTAAATATTTAATTTTTTCAATATTAATCACCACTAGATCATATTTTAGAAGAAAAGATCTCAATATATCCTCGTTGTGCTATTAAAAATTTACATTGAGTCATAAGCTTATCCACTATATCTTGAGTCTTTGTGATAAAATTTTAAATTTCTTTACGTTCTCTCATTCTTCAATTTTTAAAATCATTTCTAAAATTTCAACGTCTTACCAATTCAACTTTTTCAAATCCTTCCATGTATCCTTTACTTTTATCATGCTAGCAATACAAAGAAATTTAAAATATCCTATAAAAATTGAGTAGTGAATAGAGCCCATTTTTATTTTTATTTTTATATTTCAATTAAGTTCATTGGTTTGTTGTCAGAGCATTGGGGACATTTTGATCTATAGGTTCATTGTATCCTACTTCTACTAATTCCTAAAAACCTTAGGATAATAGCATTGTCTTCATTTTGATGCTCCAATATTCATATTTTTCTTTTGTAAATTGATGAAGTGAAAATGGGAAGTTGCTATCATTAGACATGCTAATAATTGTTCTAGAGAGAACTAGAAACAATGGTTTTAAAATTACAATCAAAATAATTGATAATTGATGACACTTACACTATATACTAGAATAAAAATCATTTTTTTAAGAACATAATTTATAAAAAGAAAAACAAAAATAATTAACAATTATACTGTTCTATTTAATTATCTTATAATTGATTGTTTACACTTAATTATATAATATTTCTCATGACATTAGAGATTACTATAATAACCAACATTAACAATCAACTACATGAATATTAACTAAAATAAATATTAATTGATAAAAGACAAATGAAATTATAGAAATTCCTAAAAAGTATAAAAAGGCTAATAAAAATCCACTAAATGTTGTTCAATACATTTGTATATCAACAATGTCTTCACTTCTCAACATTCTTCAAATAGATGCTTAATTGATTCAAAAAAATCTTAATAAATTAAATCTTGTAACATAATAATAATTTAATAACTAACTTCAAGAAGTTCAATTAAACATAATCAAAGTTGGAATTGAAATATTTAATACTTTGAAGTTCTCTAATATATTTTGTACTAAACCATTAGAGTCCATGAAGAATTGTATTTCTATTATTTTGGCTCTCTAAAATGAAAGAAAAAATGTCATCTTAAACCCTTCAATTACCTCTATAACACCTAAGAAAATCCTTGAAATTTAATACAAAGCTAGTTGGAAACTTATTTATATCCTGAGTATATTTTCTAATAAAGTCTGAAAAAGACTAGATGATCATGATGATAGATCACAAAATGTGACTTGATACTTTAATATTATCATTTTATTTAAATAAAATCTCTTCCCACTCTTTTCTTATCTTATAATTAATATGCAAAGTCACTACTATAATATGATATTCAATGAATATCTAGTACATAAAATAAAAGTTATGATGTTTCTCTTTTCTATTAAAAAGGTTAGGTAGGTGATTTATTTGAAATGTTTGGATCATATTTTATTTTTGTGGGCATTATCTAAATCCAATGAATGCTAGTAAAATATTCATGGGCATGAGAGATGAATTTTTATTAACCATTACTCATGAGTTTGTCTTAAAAACTATGCAATTAAATTCCAATAAAACATCATAATTTGATACACTTTGAAAATACCTCCTACTTGTCATCTCACTTTTATGTCAATCAAATTAAATTTAAATTTACTATTGCCTACAATATAATTGCATGGATTTGAGAGGGAACTTAATGAAGTGTACTATGTTTTGTTTGGTTTGCATTAAATGGAAAATACAAATCTATATGACTAAGGATGGTGACTTTTTAGACATGCATGATTAAAATAGTAAATAACTAAAATTTAAAAACATATTATTATTAATAAGCTAGTTTTGAACCAATCAAAAACAAGAAAAATTACCCTCTTCAAATAATATTCAATCTTCTTAAAGTAAATATGTAAAATATTTAACTTTAAAAATTTTAAAAATTATTTCTTGTGGACATGATTGGCTAAATTTTTTTTGTGTGTTATGGGTGGATTTTTAGGGAAAATGAAGGTGAATGATTATTATTTTTTTAGGAATGAATTTTACCTTGCTTCCATATGCATTATCTTATATAAGTTAAGCTACAAATAGGTTAATTATAGGTTTTATAAATAATAGGTGTTATTATACTTCATCTATAACGCCTCACCACACAAACCCCAAAGGATAACTTATAACAACAATTATAACATAAAATTTAAAAATAAAAAATAAAACTAACACATACAGTAAGTTAACATACAACACTTAATGATGAAACTATACATCCACATCATCTAACTAATCATCTGGGGTAGCATGAATGCATTACTTGTGAACATTCCTATCATGATGCAATTCCCATTACAATTATAAACTACTCACAAGTATACATTTTGAAACCATAATATAGAATAAATAAACAATGTACATACATCCATAAGTGATTATATGATGATACCAAGAATACATTTATCACTTTTATTATATAACTATACATCGCTCCAAGATTACATAATTATAAATATTTCTACAGAAACAACACAACATAAGAGCATTAAATATGAACCAAAGATTACAAGATACATCAGACTTCCCTTATAACAAGGGGAAGGATTCAACAATTACATAATGTGATACAACTGAAAAGAATATGATACATAGCATCAAGACTATCTCCAAGTTAGGTGAAGCTTTGGGATCACTGCATTTGGTACAAGTCCTTGCATCCGAACTTCGATTGGGAACCCAATGGAGTGCATAGCATGTTCCACCTGACCATGTGGACCCTAAGATGCAACCCCCGTGCTAGGAGATGACAATAAGGACCCACAACATAAAAATAGTCAAGAAGATAAGGCTAACAAGACTCCATAAAAATTGCAACAATAAACATAAAGAACAACCATTTCCAGAGGTATATGAACAACAAGGGAAAAAAAAACAAGGCATACAAGGTTGCTATAGGGAGGAGTGTCATCACATGGTTCTGACATGAGTTACCCCGACAGTTTAGATGCTGACCCCCATCCCTAAGTTACCTTGACAGTCTAGACATCATTTATGATTACCTTGACAACCTCTCACTAGATGTCGACTCCATAGGGTGACACATGTGGAGCCAACAATCCTTTCATGGGACAAGGAAGTTGACCTTGCCAACCAGGCCTTCTCACCCCATCCTTAGCCTAAACAAGCACTACAGGCATGGGTGAGGACTCCAAATATCCTGATTAATGTGTCAATTACCCATTCCCCCCAATTAATTATTTAGGTTATCACTTAATTACGAAACTCTCCAATGAGTTACCCTGATGCCACTTTTTGGGTCGGCCCCCAAGTAAAGCCACTCTCCATACTAGCATTAAGATAACTCTCATAACTTCTAGGGTGTATCCACTCACACAAAGCACCAAAATCACACAACCATATACATACACGAGGCATGAACCTTCTCGCACAAGGTCCACATGTCATAAAGAAAAATAATGGTGCAAGGTTACAACCCACAAAGTCATAAATCAAATATAAGATCAACAATTCACACAAAACTTAACGTGAAAGCCAACGATAAAAAGGCTCCTTCCCCAACCTCTGAAAGTCTAACTAATCACTTAACACAATGATTTCCCCAATGAAATAATCAACAATAAAATGATCATAGAATGACTTATCTAAAACCACAATATCAACACGACAAATATGGATCAATAAGTGGAAACATCATCAAGGGGATCATCAACCTCATGCTATGAAACATGCAACTTAGCAATTTAAAAAAAATTCATACAAGCACTTATATAGTTACTAATTAATCCACAAATTACACAGTCTAATAACCATATCATAATAAAGCTCTTGAACTAACTTATAAGTTAACCTTCAATATGAAAAACAAAGCAATAACAATATAAATGGAAACTCAAATGTCTACGATGATAATTGATAATAGTAACTTAACTAATTATAAATAAATCAATTCACTATTGAACCCCCTTTACTTATTTAACTAATAAAAACAATTTAAATTATAAAGACGAAAACCAATCATTTACTAACATCAAACTATTTACTCATGTGCCTATACACAAATATGTACATATAAATATACCTATTTGTAAGTGTGGAATGAGGTAAATAACATAAATACACTTCTTAATACGACATTAAATCAATGATTAAACAAATTGAATCAATTCAACAAAGTAATCAATTGAAAGCGTCCTATTGCTCTCTATCTTCAAAAATTTATTAAATTACTATTGCTCTCAGATTGTGTAAGCATATAAGACTGTTAAAATGACTATCTGAAGAAAGAGATGATGATAATATAATGCTAAATGATAAATCAATTAAACTAGCATGATATTGATGTGAAACAGATAAATGCAACTCCAAGAGGCAGCCTTTGTTGTGAAGCTTGATTGTTGAATTGCTTGATATGTGATTGCTTGAATGTTGATGCCTGGATTCCTGTAGGGTAAGGGTGCAAAAGCTTGATTATCTGGATCCTTTTCTTGGTTCAATGAGGCTTGTATTTATAGATTTCCTGGCTGTAGAAATGCACAGGGAAAGCTTTGAGAGGCTTGGATTCAATCTGAAGGATTGAATGGTGGGAGATTGAGGAGATTGAGAGAAAGAGGAAGATTGTCTCTACCCATGAAAACACCAGGCAAGAGAAGAGGAAAAATTGATGGAAGAGGATTGAGAGATCAAATTCCAAATTTGTCTCCAAAACTTCCCGTGAAGTTTCAAAGCATTAATTGTGACAAATTTAGACATAGATTAGACATAGGAAATCTAATTCATTTTTGAGAAAATGTAGATTGGAATATTCCTTTATGCTTAATTCAAATATTTTGATTTATTTAAATTAGGAAAATGAGATAAATAATTTAATAAAACAAACTATAGGATAGTCGTTTATTAAATTAATCAGAAGAATATGGTAATTAATAAATAAAGTGTTTTGTCTTTATTTAATTATTTTGAGAATGATGTGATAGATTGAAATAGGGATTTGATAATTAAATCGAACAAAGTATTTAATTTTGTTTATTTAATTAAGATGAATTTGAATGTGAACTATATTAAATAAATATTTCTATTTATTTAAACAGTAGAGGAAATAGAATAATTAATCAAATAATGTGTATTTAATTAATCAGATGCTCCAAACCAATTTTAGGTGTATACATTTTGCCCCTCTTCAAAGTGATGTGTTTACACATTAGTTCGAAGAATATTTTTGCTGCTATTGCTAGGATCGATGATAAAAAAATAATTTCGTATGCCCCAGACATGATTTTCAGATGATAATAATTTCGTGTGCCCCAGACATGATTTTCAGATGATTTGATAATGATATGCCCCCTCGGGAGATAAGTAAATATCTGATTATTTTTAGAATATTTCAAAAATTTATGATTTTCTGATGATTTTATGATGTTTTGATGATGAAATAATTTATCTCCTGACAAAATGATGAAGAAATAGAGCCCTCGAATGAGTTTTAATTAATTTCATGGATAAAATTAATCAAAATGTAAAAAAAATCCACCAAAAATACGTTTCAAAAATTATAAATAGTGCTAAAAGGTCATTTTCAATTCATTATTTGCTTTTTGAGTTCAAAAATCTTAGTGATAAAGACTTTTCTGCCAGTTGGAGCGAGATGCCTATCCCTTACCACACTCACCGTTTGAGCGCGTTCGATGCCACATACAATTGCTTGCATATGGACCTCCGGTATGTACCCCTTGACCTCCTCGTGATTCGTGCACTTTTTATTTTTTTATGCTTTTTAGGTCCTAGGCATGTCTAAGTGTCTTTTAGCACTTTGAAGCCATGCTGTAGCGCTCACATCCCGATGTAGCACTTACATTAGGTTGCCTAGCGCTTGCGTTTAAAACTCTAGCGCTTCCAGTCGATAAAGTAGCGCTTTCAGCGAATTAGTGCTTAGGAGTCAAAAATTAGCACTTTGAAGCCGGATTTTAGCATTTTGAGATTTTCAGTGCTTTGAGTCAGTGGATTAGTGCTTCTAAGGTCTGTTCTAGCGCTTCTGGTAAAGTGGCCCTTAGACGGCCTGGTTTAGCGCTTTGATGCGGAAGAGTAGCGCTTTGAGTTTTTTAGCGCTTCAGAAGCCTATTTTAGCGCTTCAGAGTGCTGAAATAGCGCTTTCATGGTTTTAGTGCTTTGGATGACTGTTTTAGCGCTTTCATGTCGAAATTGAAAATTTTAACTTAGTGAACTTTGATTATGTTAATTCTGATCATGTCCATTCTTTTGATTGGTATGATTGACAATCCACATTCTTGATGTTGGATTTGATGATTTAAATAAGACTAACTCTCATGATAGGCGAGAAGAAAACCCCATTTATTGATGATCCTCATGATAGGCGAGGACATGATTCAATATCTGATAAATCTCATGATAGGCGAGATCTAGATAATATTTTGATGAACCTCATGATAGGTGAGGTTTAATTCAATATCTGATAAATCTCATGATAGGCGAGATCTAGATAATGTTTTGATAAACCTCATGATAGGTGAGATTGGATGTTCGCCTATGAATTTTGATCGAAAAATTCATACCAAAGTTTTTGGAATAGACTGATAGTAGAATGACCTTTGATTCCTTGACATAGTTCACCGATTGTAGATTTTTTGTTATAATGATAGGAGGATCTGGGTACTCTCCAGATGTGAGAGAGATTTCCACAAACGACTGATTTGATACCACATTTGACACTGGATGAGCTCTAGGTGATAGGTCAGTGTGGCCTCACGAGTTTACTTGATATGCCCCAGATTAGGATTAATCGGGGTTTGTTGACCGCACTGGCTGAGAGGTGGCATAGCGACCACAACACCTTTCATCTACCCACCAATGAGATGACAGTCACACCAGAGGATGTGTGGCATATATTGCGCATTCCCTTCATGGGGGAGATTGTGACATATGATTCACATGGGACCACCAGCAGAGATGCTCTCCGTAGAGTATTTCAGGATCAGGACATAGAGGGTCCGAGCGTTCAATGGCAGAGGATTGTAGACTCTTATGCGACATTACCAGTAGTGCTAGCTGGATTTATTGGAGGATTCCTTTGCCCTGATCATAGATCAAAGGGATTCCTCGTTGGCTGGGGTAGGACACTGGAGAGCATGTTGGTACATGGTACCAAATATGCATGGGGGATGTGCATGTTAGCACATCTTTACCATGATCTCCATTCCATTGTGTACTTAGGTGCACATAGTATATCCGTAGGGGCGACCTTGTTACAAATATGGGTTTGGGAGCACTTTGCTATTTGTTGGCCATTTCCCATTGTAGATAGACTAGTTGGCAGACCATATGTTTTTAGATACAGTGGTCGATTCATGCAGGCCCAGATGGGCAAATTAGAGCATTGGAGACGAGTGTTTGATGACATGGAGATAGTGATATGGTGCCCCTACCTTGACTGCGAGGAGTGGGATGAGGATGGTGCAGTGTTGGGGTTCTTGTGTGATTCTATGTACCTTATTGGCCGAAATCCATTCATACTTGAGAGATTCTTGCTCCATTGGGTTTATAGACAGTATAGCATTGTTCAGTGCATGCCACAAGGAGTAGCCCACTATGCACGATGACAGATGGATATTCTGGATTGGGGCCCCACACTATCTTATGACATCATAGTAGAGGGTTACAGAGCGTTACAACCATCTCCTTGGGACATGCAGAGAGATATATTAGAGGTAGCTGTCATAGAGGATTACGTAGCATTCTTGGACTTGGTCCCTCATCATCGTATTACTTTCCTTGATGAGCCAACACCTTTACTAGTAGAGGAGGATGTGGTAGAGGATGTCACCGGTGGTGAGGGTGATATCATAGCAGATGAGAGCTCAAAGAGCAATAGTTCAGACAGTGAGGATAGCAGCAACAGTGGGGACAATGATGGTGGGAGTGGAGGATACAAAGGGCCAGGTCCAGACATTCACAGTGTACCTTCTTCTAGTAGGCCTCGTAAGAGGCAGGCAGTGACAGTGCCAGTAGTAGGGCAACAGAGACAGGTAGCTGGGCTCCAGGCACAGGTCCAAACTCTGCAAGCATAGGTTTAGACACTGTAGGGGTAGTTGGTATAGGCTCAGGGCATGGTTGTGCAGACTCAGACACAAATGTAGGCATAGGCACAGACTCACGCATAGGCCTTGACACAGGTACAGGGGCAATTAGCCACCATGAAAATGTAGGTTGATACCCTGATAGCGGAGTGAGACAGTGCTCGGTAGATTGTCGAGACCCTTTAGAGAGTGGCTGATGGCACCTCTATAGGTGATTATATGAGAAAGGTTTTGCGGGCTGCCCTAGAGGTTGAGTATTATAGAGGTCGGTATCATGATGCAGTGCCTGCCGAGCACCGAGTCAGTTATGCCCCATTGAGATCTAGGCAGACTCACACACGGATAGTCGGTGAGGGGGTGACTCAGCCTCCACGTAGAGATCCCAGAGATCCAGGTACTTCAGGGGGTGGTGGTGGTAGTGGTACAGGTCCTGGTAGGCCTGCTCATTCTGGTAGTAGTAGGTTGTAGATGCCATTTTGATCCTCACTGATGTATTGTATGATGTACCTCTCTTGTATGATGATGTATTTTTATGACTTCATTATATACTTGACTTTTGATGATATATATATGAGATGCATTTGATATGATTATGATGATGGCTTCATGATTTCTATGTGATAGATGTTGTTATATGCTTTATGTGATGAGTTAATTCTAAATGTGGTGATGATAAATGATGATTTATTTAATGTAATGATGTAATGATGTATGTATGGATGGAATATGATATATAGATAAATGATGTGATTTGATAACATGTATGGATAGCTGGATAATATGTGGATATATGATGTGATGTATGGATTCTTAATGATATGTGGATATATGATGTGATATATGGATGGATAAATGATGATTTATATGAATGCTTTTAAATGTGATCAAAATATATGAAATAGATGGATGAATGCCTTTTCGTTATTTTCAAATGTGATGATGATAAATGATGATTTTATAATGAATGAGAAAATGTATGGATGGTAATTAATGTATGCATATGATGTTGGATAAATGGTAATGTAATGAAAGTGTTATGGTAATAATGATCCTAATGCACCGATGGTAGAATTTATGATGCATGATGAAATATATGAATGATGAAATGATGATGCAAATGATGATGCTATATGTTTTTGATGATTTTATGTCAAGTATACTCAGTCTGTTTTGTAGATTAGATAATTATTGATTGGAATCCTTTATGCAACAAATATTCTGTAGATAATGAATGATGATGAATTCAATCTAATTTAATCATGCAATGATATGCAAAACAGATGTCATTTTACAATCTTTTTGTGCTTGGTATCATCATAGAGCTTTATTGGATGTTGAAAGTTAATGCAAACGTCGATGGTTGTGTTAATCCAATGACGACCTGAGTATTACTTTCATGATTTTTGATATTGCAATTGAACACAAGCATCAAGGTATAATTGAACCGAGATGACCTGAGGATTCATTGTGTAGGCAAGCAGTGATTAATCATTTGAATGTGTGAATTCTGAATGTCATCGGTGATACATTTGCATAGCACATCCCCTGACAATTCATACATGTAAATGATTAACATATAGATAGCAAAAAATAAAACATCATTCATTTCCTTGTATCTCTAGTTTTTATACATTATTGAGTTACTCCAAAGAAATGATAATCAAAATATAATTTATCCATTTTCACTTAGTGTGTTTCAATCATTTTTCAAATTTAAGATCATCCATCTTGACTTTTTGACATGTTTTTGGATTTTCTGAGACTTTTGACGAAAGACCTAACCTACTAACTAATCCTAGGGGTCTCGGGGGTTGATCAAAGATTAGCCTTGCCTACGTTACACATGCAGAGACCACGTAGTTCGACTAACATAGACCTATGTTTCTGAAAGTTTCTTTTTCAGACTTACTTTTTTGACATGTTTTTTGGATTTTTCGATACAATACGGATGTTTGATGCTTTTCTGATGATGATTGACATTGCACTTTGATCTTTGTTTTGGTTTTCTACCATACTATCGTGTTCATAGACTGGTGAAATTGATACGCTGTAATTGCCCCTAATGATATCTAGATGTTGCCCCCAAGCTATGGAGTGATATGTTGACCATGTGACATGAGTTTGATAATGGATGCAATGATGGCAAGATGACTGACATGATATGGAATGATACTGACTTTTCAAAGTAATGATCCTGATATGTTCATAATAGATGGGAAAGCTAATCATAGAATCACATACGATGCCTATTTCCAGGTTTTCACCAAGGAAACAATTTTCAGAATTTTAACCCGTGCACTAGGAGTTTTAAGCATAGAATTTTCTAAGATGAATACTATTGATAGGTTCATCAAATAGATCCCCTTCTGATGTTGATAGCTGATATGCTCCTGATCCATACACTGATATGACAACAAACGGACCAAGCCAGTTAGGCTCAAATTTTCCTTTCTTCTCCCTGTCTTGCTGATTCCTAGGGTTTTCCTTCAGTACCAAGTCACCAACTTGAAAGACCCTTGGTTTCACCCTGTGATTGTAACTCCTTGAAATCCTTTGTTGATAAGCTGTTAGATGATTAACAGCCTATTGATGATGCTCGTCTAACAATTCTAGTTCCTGCAATCTAGATACCCTATAATCTTCATCTGAAATGATACCTCTGAGTGATACATGAAGGTATGGAATTTTAACTTCAATGGGCAATATGGCTTCTGATCTATATACCAAAGCAAATGGTGTAGCTCCTATTGATGTTTCTGATGCTTGTTCTGTAGGCCCATAGTGCTGGATTGAGTTGAACATGTCAATCACATCCAACATCGTTAACCATCTTTTTGAGAATTTTGAGTATGGTTTTGTTTGAGGCCTCTGCTTGGCCGTTTCCTTGAGGATAGTACGGTGTTGAAAAATGATGTTGGATGTGGAACTTTTCACATAACTCTTGAACATCTTGATTTTTGAATGGTCATCCATTATCTGTGATTATAGATTGAGGGATTCCATATTGATAGATGATGTAGTTCAAGATGAATGAGGAGATCTATTTCCCAGTGATGGTAGTAAGAGGTATTGCCTCTATCCACTTTGTGAAGTATTCTGTAGCCGTGATAATGAACTTGTGTCCATTAGATGAAGATGGATGTATTTTTCCTACCAAATCTAAGCCCCATTGACAGAAAGGCCATGTTGATGTATAAGGATGAAGTTCTTGTGCCGGCGCATGAATCAAATTGCTATGAACCTGACATTTTTGGCATTTCTTAACAAAATGATATGAATCTTTTTCCATGCAAGGCCAATAATAACCCAAATGGAGGAGTTTCTTGGCTAGGGTTATTCCACTCGAGTGAGTACCACAAATACCCTCGTGAACTTCTCGTAGGGCCATTTCAGATTCATTGCATTCTAGACATCAAAGTAGTGTACCATCAAGACCTCGACGATAAAGGACATCTGTGATTAAAGTGTGTTGGGTGGATTGACGGATAAAGTTATGTTTTTGATTCCTGGAAAGGTCAGGAGGTAGGATATCATCTTTCAGATAAGCATAGGTTTTTTTGTATATGGAGGTTTTAGTGGTTTCTAGATGACATATGGTAGCGGATTCTGATTGATAATGGGAAGGACATGATACTTGTTCTACCATAAACTCATAACAAACATGCTTCTCAGGCAATTGTAGTAATGAAGCGATTGTAGCCATAGCATTTGCAGCTTTGTTCTCCGCCCTTGGAATCTGATCAAACTTGATACTAGCAAAGGATTGTTTCAGATTATCTATTTGCTGCTTGTAAGCCATCAATTTGTCATATTTGGTTTGATATTCATCATTGACTTGATAAATAACCAGTTGAGAGTCCCCATAGACCTGTAAATCTGTGATTTTCCATTGAATTGCAATTTTGACCCCAATAATCAATGCTTCATATTCTGCCACATTATTGGTACATTGAAACATGAGTCTGTATGATTTTGGAATTGTGTGTCCTTGGGGAGAGATGAACAAAATCCCTGCTCTTGATCCTCGTTGTGTATACGATCCATCAAAGTACAGTATCCATTGTTGGGGCATTGCTGTCATGATGTTTGCATCTGTAAATTCCATTGTCATTGGGTGATTATCCAGTAGAGGAGCTTTAGCTAGTTGTTCAGCAATTGCTTGTCCCTATTGCCTTTCTCTTGACATATTGAATGTCGAATTCACTGAGGAGCATAACCCATTTTGCCAGTCTACCTGTTAAGGTAGCTTTTCTTAGTAGATACTTCAAAGGATCAATCTTTGCAATTAACCTGATTGTATGAGCCATCATATAGTGTCTTAACTTTTGAGTAGAAAACACCACTGCTAAGCAAGAATTTTCTATGAATGTATAGTTTATTTCATAGCCATTTAAAGTTCTATTGATTTAGTAGATAGAATGCTCTTTTCCTTCATGATCCTCTTGTGGTAATAGTACCCCCAAAGATATATTTGTCGTGGCAATGTACAGAATGAAGGGTCTTCCTTCTATTGGTGGTATGAGAACAGGTGGTGACATTAGATATTGTTTGATCTGATTAAATGTCACTTCACACTTCTCATCCCACATGAAAACTATGTGTTTATGCAATAGATGATTGAAAGGATGACTTCTATTTGCTAGCTGGGAGATGAATCTTCTGATTGATTGAAGCCATCCTTGTAGTGATCTGAGTTGGCTGATGTTTCTAGGAGGTGGCATCTCCATAATTGCTTTGACTTTTGCTGGATCCACCTCAATGCCCTTTGCTGACACAATGTATCCTAGTAGCTTTGCTGATGTAACCCTGAAGACACACTTATTAGGGTTTAATCTGACATTAAATTTCTCCAGCCGTGTGAAGATTTTATCAAGAATATGCAAATGTTCTTCCCTTGTAGTAGATTTCGCCAAGATGTCATCCACATAATCCTCCATGAAAGTGTGCATCATATCATGGAAGATCGTAGTCATTGCCCTTTGATAAGTTGCTCTTGCATTCTTTAAATCAAATGGCATGACATTCCAGCATAAAGTTCCCCATGGACATGTGAAAGCCGTCTTCTCCTGATCTTCTAGAGCTATTCTAATTTGATTGTATCCAGAGAATCCATCCATGATTGATATCATGGCATGCCCTACCGTCAAGTCCACAATGATGTCTATGTTTGGTAGTGGAAAATCATCCTTCAGACATGCTTTATTGAGATCCCTGAAATCTATGCAGATTTTGATGCTATTGTCTGGCTTTGAAATAGGTACTATGTTCGATATCCACTCAACATAATCTATAGACCTTATGAATTGAGCATCCAATAATTTCTTTAATTCTGCCTTTACCATTAATGCGATGTGAGGATGCATTTTTCTTAATTTTTGCTTAACAAGCTTGATTCTTGTTGGCAAAGACAAATGGTGCATAAGCAGATTTGGATCTAAGCCTGGCATATCAGAGTATGACCAAGCGAAGTTGATGCTTCTTGTTTTAAAGAATTTGATAAATTCTGGTCTTTCTTGATTAGTCATTGATTCTGCTAGATGTAGAACTTTTGCCCTCTCTTCTGTGCCAATGTCCACTGATTGTGTAGGTTTGACCAGAACTAATGATCGCTCATGATAGTGTTCTGGGAGAGTGTCAAATCTTCCATCCTTTAGTGCCTCAGAAAGGTTTTCACCATTGGATGCGTTCTTTATTTTTACTTTTTCCAGATCTAATACTGCCATAGAATGGTTTTCACCATTAGATCTATTTTGCCTCTTTTCATTTTTGCAACTGGAAGATTTGACACCCTCCTGCTGAGTCGTATTGTTATGAGTATTATGGATAGAATTTGTATCAGGTTCGGTATGACAAAGGAAATGCACGATAGCATCATCATTTTCAAGTTTTGGTATAGTCAATGGTTCGATAGGTTCCCAATCAATAAGTTTCAGATGGATTAGTGGCATGGTATCATCAGATTGATTTAGGTCAATGGAGGTAAGGGTGAGGACAGCAATATCATCATAATTGTCATTTGGGATATCGAGATCCATGATGGTACCCTCTTCGAAATCATCTAGTTCACTCAAATTCTGTTCATCCTCACTAGAGTCATCGATATTTAGTGATCCCTCGACAAATGGTCTAGACCTAGAGCCTTGGCCCTCCTCACGTGTAGGTGCATATTTTTGAATCACATCGACTGGAATATCAATGACAAGTAGATCACAAGGTAATGCCCACTCATATTCATTTGAGTCTATTTCAAAACCATCTCTAAAGTGAAGGATATTTTCCATAGCTGTCTTTTTTATCTCCTGCTTCTCTTCTTTAGAGTATCCTAGTCCTAGTTTTTCTTTTGTGTGGAGAGTGAGAGGTGTGATAGGTTCTGAGATTCCCTCCTTTCTTAATCCCAATGGTCCTTGTCCTTCATAACCCATCTTTTCAAGAATAGCCTTCCCTTTTCCATACTTGTCTGTGTTGATGCTAATATTTTTGGTATCGATCTCTGATGTTGATGTTTCTTCATCCTTGTATAGCCAATTGAGGATTGCTTTGTTGTCCGTTTCTTCTGCCATGGTTCTAGATTTTACAAATGTTTCTTGAAGAACTGTTGTAGGTATAGATGTTGGAGGTTTGATTAGTGATGGTTGACCATATTTCCTAGGAGATGGCATTAACTGTGATAAGTTAAGCGATTGATCCATTGAATACTATCCCATTCCTTTATCTGTCAACTGAACTTGCTTTTTAAATTTGTCTGATAGAGAAGTTTGTGTATCTAGATTATTTGTTTCATCATGACTTGTTTCCTTTTCTTTACCTTTCTTTTGTACCCACTTGGTAGTGATGCTTAGACTTTGTTCGTTTTTGGATGATGATGAACTTGAAGCTTCCCTGTTGTGAGGGACAAAGGTGTCTTGAGATATTCTTAATGTGTCACAATGTTGTGGGTGATTATAATCAGCAGATATAGTCACCTCTTGTCTATTTACTAGAAACTTCAGGCATTGATGGTATGTAGAAGGTACGGCTTGCATTTCATGAATCCAGGGTCGTCCTAAGAGTATGTTGTATGTCAATTCTTTTTCTAATACTTGACATGCTATATGCTTCATCACGGGCCCCACTTGAATGGGTAATACAATCAAACCTTTGGACAATCTTTCCTCCTCATCATAGGCTTTGATAGTCATTTTCCGTCAAGCATCAATAGTGTCTTCGAAATATCCTAGTGCACAAACTAATTTGAGGGTTTAAATGTTCAAACCAGCTCCCCCGTCTATTAGAACTCTCTTAACACGATGATTATGGATACAAACTTTGATATGCAATGATGTGTTATGCGGGAGGTTTAATAAGACATCATCCTATTGAGAGAATGACAGACAATGAGGGGTAGTCAGATGTCCAACCATAGCTTGGAATTGACAAACATCCAAATTATTTGGTACGGTTGTGGCAACTAATGCTTGCTCGAGAACTTCTTTATGTGATGGTGATAACCTAAGGAGTTCCAGTATTAAGATTTGGGCGGGGATGTTTTGTAATTGATCAACAATATTATAATGAGATTGAGGCGTTACCGTACGTTGAGATCCCACTCCTTTTAATACTACCTTGGCTTGTCCCCTAGTCATGACGTTTGCTATTTGATGTTCTTGATTCTCTTGGGGGGTGTTTTGAATTTGATTGATAATATCATAATGTGATGGAGGTGGAACCACATGTGTGGATCCCATTCCCCTTAATATTACTTTTGATTGCCCCCGAGTCATGACATTTGCTGGTTGATGTTCTTGATTTTCTCTAATTTTTAAGAAATTTATCTGATTATCAGAGTTTTGCACACTTGGGAGTAAATCCAAAGAGGTAATGTTGTTGGTTTCATTTTCATCAATGTTATCAGTAACTGCATGATCATATTTGACTTCAGATAGACACAGAATTGTTGTATTATAGACATGATTGGTGTGATTCCCTTTGCTATTTGATGATGATGCACCTTTGTCATAATTTGGCAAAGGATCTTTGAAGGCCGAATGACCGTTGTTATTTTGAGGTCCTTCCACATACACTTTGTTGCTGTCCACCAAATCTTGTACTGCATGTTTCAATTCCATACAATCATTTGTTTTATGACCCTTGTTATTATGATAGTTGCAATAATCAACGCCATTCCACCATGATGGTTTGACTTTTGGATCCCAAAACCTAGCTTCCCGTGTAGTGAGAAGGCCTCTGGTAACTAGTTCCTTCATTGCTGATTCCATTGATTGACCTAAAGGTGTGAATTTTTGTCGATTTGATGGTTTTTGATATGGTAGTGTTTTTGTGCGTTTGTTGTTCTGCATGGTATTTGACTGGACTTTTTGGTCACTGTTTTGATTGTTTGAAGAAGATGCGGTCAAGTTGAAAACTGGTTTGACATTTTGTGAATCGCTTGTTGTTTCATTTGTGTTGCGATTCTTTTGCCAAATTTTTGGTTTATCATTGCTTGAGTGTTGATTGGAGTAGTTATTTGATTTGTCATTGTAATGTTTGATGACTCCCCATTTCACTAATGCTTCCTCAATCTTAAGACCATTTTCTATGACTTTTTCGAAAGTGGGTGGACATTGTAATTCTAGCCTATAGCTCATTGCTTCTGTCAAGTTCTCAATGAATAATTCCATCTTTTCTTCCTCTGGAATAGATCGAGGATACCTAGGTCGTCGCCATCTTTGGAGAAAAGATAAGAATGTTTCTCCTTTGTTTTGCTTTAAGTTGTAGAGATCCTTGATAGTAACATCATTTTGGATGTTGAATGAATATTGAGAGATAAACTTGTTAACAAGTTCCTCAAATGTTTTGATACTAGGTTGCAGTTTTGAGAACCATTCCATACATGCACCTCCCAGACTTCTTGGGAATAACCTCATTAAATAAGTCTCTTCTTGAGCGAACTCAAGACTCATTGTTTTAAATTCTCGTATATGATCTATTGGATGTATTCATCCATTGTACTTATCGTACTTTGGGAATTCACAATGTCTTGGAAAAGGTAGCAAACCAACTGTTGTGTCAAATGGATAAGGACAAATGTCCTGTATTGCATATCTCTTGGTAGTCTCTTGCGTCATATCTTGTATTTTTTGTTGTAATAGTTATATTTGAGATGTTAAAGCGGCAACCAGATCTATTGTTAGCGTTGGTTGTGGTATCTCAGTCTCATTTATGTCTAGTGTTTCTTTCAAACAGTTTACATCAAAATATTTTGGAAGTTTTTCCCCTGATTCGGCCAACATCAAAAGATATTTTTCCATGTCTTGTTCTAGAATTTTTTCCATGAATATGTGAAACTTGGGATCTTGTTGAGCCGCTTGGATATCTTTCAGAGTTACCTCATTGTTATCATTGCAGTTCAGATTGTTCCAAGGATTTTCTTCTACCATTTCTTGTGATTTTAAAATTTCTTTCTCTAAGAGTCTCTGTTTTTGGTACCTAGTTAAGATTGGCATACAAAGTTTTGTCCTTTCTTCTGAAATGTTGATCTTATGTGCGGGATAGTGTCAATTTGAAAACTTTTTAAACAAAGTCAAATAAGATGACAGATCTTATTGATGAGACAATATTTGAAAAGTTAATTACTATACTTTGTTTCGTGATGAAGGATGATAATATCTTGATAATGAAACTTCAGTGTAGCAATTGATTGTGTATTTGATTTTGACACTTGTGATTTGCAAGATCTTGATTTAGTTGCTAAGTTTGGGAATTTTTATAAACCTTTCCGACTTTGGTTCCTAGATAGTGATTCTGATAAAAAGAAAATTTGATTCTGATGAAAATGTTGACAAAATGACAAATTGATAGACTGGTTAAAATTTTGAACTCTATATTTTAGAAGTGTTAAAACAGAGACTAGAAGCGCTATTTCCCAGAAGCGCTAGAACAGAGTCCAGAAGCGCTGCAAAAATTGACAGAAGCGCTATTTTACCAAAAGCGCTAAAATAACGACTGTAACTGCTAAAATAGAGCCTGAAAGCGCTATTTCACGAAAGTGCTAGAACAGTGACCCAAAGCACTGAAACAGGTTTTCTAGAACGCTAAAAATAGGACCCTTTAAGACTTTCTACTGTAAAATTTGATCAGGTCTTGTGGCATACTGTATTAGAGACTGTGGAAGATATGAAGGATGAATCTGTTGACTACGGTTGTGGAATTGTGTGAGAGCCCTTCTTTGGAACAAGGCTCATGAGTAGATTGGTTCTACTGCGTAATCTAATGTGTGGCCCCTAGCAAAATCGTGATAGCAGTGGATGAAAGTTCTATGTTGCAAAAGAAGTTTCCGATTTTGATATAGAAAACGTTGTTTTCTCAATTTGTTTCTATAACCGAGAGGTTTTTGGGGTTTTGTAACTTTGATTTTCCTTTTGAGAAATGTGGTGGAATTCCACTTTCTAAGCATAGAGTTTTTCTGATCTGACATGACTTTGTTGTTTTCAAGATGACCATTAATCTGATTTTAATAATTATTTGTGAAAACACAACAAGCAATTTTGAATATTTGATTTTAAAACTGAAAAGATTGTGTATGTTCAAAAATCATGAATGATCTTTATTGATTTTGATGGGTTGTTTTAACATTTGTACACAAGTCAAACAAACTAACACTTAAGGACAAGTAGGTCATCATTATACTCACAACCCACATCTTGCAATTACGTTGACTCACACAACAGTGTCACCCCCTAGAGGGCGCCCGTGTTTTTGTCATTGCCAGGTGCGTACTCAAAGTGATGGACGTAGATATCGAATCCCTTGAGCAAACAATCCTTGGTAATTATATGGTGAGTGTCTTGGGGCTAGATTCTTCCCTCCCCTTGCATCGTGAGTATGACAATGTATGGATACTGACTCGGCGGGAAACTACTCTATGGTTCGTAGATAGGGTTCCGTTTGGTGTGGCAAATAGATAAACTCCCTCAGGAGACCTCCCAATCTTTAGAACAAAGATTTTGGGGATGGTTATCTTGCCTACTATCGTTAATTTGGACTTTCATCAACAAATTGCATTTTTATTATAGTGGGTTGGATAACTTGGCTTTGGTTGTTCCCACTTAGGTCGTTCCCATAGGGTGAGTACTTTTTCCCACTACGGTAGGCCTGCTAAAGGATTTAATAAAGCCTAAATGACATAAAAGAAAAGTGAATCTGGCACTTTGGTCACCCAGTTAAGGGGAGAGCATACACCTAATCACTACAAGCACAACATATAGAGTTGTCTTGTTTTAAGCCCAAAAAGAAAGATTCTTTAATTTAAGTGAAGGTGTTGCTTCACTGAAATCATGATGTTCTTTTTAACTTCTATTGTAAGAATGTGATGACTATCCTAGGATTGATAAATTTGCTTTAAGAAAAACAAGAAAGTGACTATCCTAGGATTGATCAATTTTTAAAAACTTTGAAGTGGCTATCCTAGATTGATCAATTTTTAGAAAAATTTGAAGTGACTACCCTAGATTGATCAATTTTATCTCAACTGTGAAAAATAAATACAATCTGGCCGCGGAAGCGTCAGATCCAGATTGTTTTTACAAAAGCGCTGGAATATGGCACTGAAGTGCTAGAATAGTTACTTGAGGCGCTAAAACTCGAAAGCGTCGAAACAGTGTACTAAAGTGCCAAAGTTTGTCTTGGAAGCGCTAAATCACCGAAGCGTCGAAACAGTGTACCGAAGCACCGAAGTTTGTCAGAGAAGCGCTAAAACACCTGATGTGTTAGAATAGCAACTGGAAGCACCGAAACTTTGAAAGCATTGGAACAGGAACCGGAAGCACCAAAACTTTTAATGAAAGCGCTAAAATAAATCATGCTATAAACCTTGCTAACACTTTCCAGAAAAATTGTAATTTTGATAAAAATGGGGTTAATGCCCCATGGTGGGCGCCAATTTGTAAGTGTGGAATGAGGTAAATAACATAAATACACTTCTTAATATGACATTATATCAATGATTAAACAAATTGAATCAATTCAACAAAGTAATCAATTGAAAGCGTCCTATTGCTCTCTATCTTCAAAGATTTATCAAATCACTATTGCTCTCAGATTGTGTAAGCATATAAGACTATTAAAATGACTATCTGAAGAACAAGATGATGATAATATAATGCTAAATGATAAATCAATTAAACTAGCATGATATTGATGTGAAACAGATAAATGTAGCTCCAAGAGGCAGCCATTGTTGTGAAGCTTGATTGTTGAATTGCTTGAATGTTGATGCCTAGATTCCTGCAGAGTAAGGGTGCAAAAGCTTGATTGTCTGGATCCTTTTTTTGGTTCAATGAGGCTTGTATTTATAGATTTCCTGGCTATAGAAATGCATAGGGAAAGCTTTGAGAGGCTTGGATTCAATCTGAAGGATTGAATGGTGAGAGATTGAGGAGATTGAGAGAAAGAGGGAGATTGTCTCTACCCATGAAAACACCAGGCAAGAGAAGAGGAAAAATTGATGGAAGAGGATTGAGAGATCAAATTCCAAATTTGTCTCCAAAACTTCCTGTGAAATTTCAAAGCATTAATTGTGACAAATTTAGACATAGATTAGACATAGGAAATCTAATTCATTTTTGAGAAAATGTAGATTGGAATATTCCTTTATGCTTAATTCAAATATTTTGATTTATTTAAATTAGGAAAATGAGATAAATAATTTAATAAAACAAACTATAGGATAGTCATTTATTAAATTAATCAGAAGAATATGGTAATTAATAAATAAACTGTTGTCTTTATTTAATTATTTTGAGAATGATGTGATAGATTGAAATAGGGATTTGATAATTAAATCAAACAAAGTATTTAATTTTGTTTATTTAATTAAGATGAATTTGAATGTGAACTATATTAAATAAATATTTCTATTTATTTAAACAGTAGAGGAAATAGAATAATTAATCAAATAATGTGTATTTAATTAATCAGATGCTCCAGACCAATTTTAGGTGTATACACTATTATTTATACATATTGAATCATAATATATAATTGAACTTACTAAATTTTGTTCAAAACTCTATCTTCCAGTTTACATTTATAAATGTTCACATACAAATTTGTCTACAGTTGTAACTGCTCTATTAACGTATTTGAATATTGTAAACCAATGATTAACAAATTCTATGCCTGAATATGAATCTCAAATAATATTAATAAAACTTGATAAACAAATTCCATATCTAATAATATGTTAAGAAAACTCATATATGAGGAAAGAGTCTTTCAAATGTAACGAAACAATAACCCAGATTGAAAAATAAAGAAACAAAGGTGATATATAAAAGAGATGACAACTCCAAAAGACACCATTCGATATCTTAGTATCTAATGATAATGCTGATATCAATTTGACACCCAAGAGAAAAGATGACAACCAAATAACCATTGATCATTAAATGAAGGATCAAAAGAACACTTTAACGAACAACTATCCAATGATGAAGAATAAATTCGTGAAAATATGGCAAGCACTAAACTCTGGAATCCTTTGTACCTATGATTTCTGAAATGAAATTTTCTAAACAAAAGTGCTGATATATTTCAGGCGGGTTCATTTAACCAGTTTCAAGTAGAATATTTTCTCAATCTATGTCCTTGTGACCATAATACTTAGATATTATTTATGTATTTCAAGTATTAGATAGTGATATCATTTAATTACTTGAATCACTCATAGGAATCAACATTCCTTACTCCACATCGCCAATGTGACAATGGACAAGAAATAACAAAGTATATATAATTTTAAAATCCTATTGGGAACACACAATTTTCATTCTGCTAGTACAACCTTAAATATCCAACATATATGAGTATAAAGTAGATGGAAAATTATGTCGACTCTCTTTGAATACTTCAACTGTTGCAGTGTATAATTTAGTATAGGCACAAAATCCTTTTATTTAAATCATTTAGAGATGATCACTTACAATCCTTGGAAACATATAAGCTATTAGTTGTGAGTTTGTTAGAAAGTGTATGAGGATTTAAATTTTCTTCTAGATTTCCTACCACGGTCATATCTTGCTTAGGATAGACTTAAGTTACACCTTATTCATAATTGGACATTTGAGAGCATGGTAGAAATCTCTAGCACTAGAAGTACTTATCCATTATTATGTATTCTACGCTACCCACCAATGGGAAGCAAACTTCATTAGACCATAAAAATCAGCTTCATTTGAAGACGAATTGCATTATCAAGAGTTTAGGTTCAGTTGACGGTAATGGATCTTGTTTCAACCACTGCTCTCCCATGAAAACTCATTCGTATTAAAATCTGGCTTGATCTTTTCATAGAAAAGATGATAGTGGCGTCACTGACCGCTGCCCATGGGGTAAGATGAGGAAAGCTCGCAACCACATATATTGGTTTTGTCAAAATTTGGTCTGGGACAGAAACAATCAAGCTGAGGAACGCCATTTACGTTTTGTTAAAATGGCTTTAGAACTGCGAATAAATGAGACTGGCTAGGCATGGGGCTATTTGAAAGGAGGTCCACAAAGAGATTTTATTTTAAGAAATGATATGCTAACAAAGGGCGCGCAACTTACAACCATCATTAAAATTCAATCAAATCACCTATGATCCGAATGATAGACTTAATGTAGGATTGTTGAACTATATAAGTTGAATGCCATAATGCATCAGATTCCCAAGTCACAACATCGATTGGTTATAGAATTGATCACAGTTATGCACTGAATGTGTTTGCTAGGAGAACTCTTGATAAGATTTTTAAGCAAAGCAATTAGCAAGAGAAAAATGGTTGATGCACAAGATGATCACCAAATATCTTATCAAGTGGAAGAATTGAGCAGATAAAAAAAAGATGGGAAAAATACAAGGTGTCAATATTAATGGCTTTAGAACATGATGAATAGGAAGTTTAATTATAAACCCATTGTGTATACTAAAATCGGGCTTTGAATGAATGCAGGACATGCACAAAATGGATTGTTGAAAAGATTTAAAGAGGATTTCGAACAAATGACAACCGGTTGGGATGTAGGAATTTTTTATTTTTTTGTCCTTGAGCTTGCCATTGCTTCACCTACTTGTCAGGAGTTGTTTTCTCTTTTCCAGTTTTGGGATCTCCATCTCTATAGCTCCTGACTATTCGAATTGAATGAGGTAGAAATTTTTGAATTTTGAATTAATGCTGGTAGGTAATTTTGAATTTTAGAGGGAATGTTTTTGAAAGAAAAAAGGAATGAAGACATCTTTGTTCTGTCACTTGGAGAAGTCAGTTTTTGTAGAAGCAAGTGATTTGCAATAAGAAGAAAAGTTGCAAGAGCAATAGGGAATGTTCTTAGAACATTTTTCAGAGTGTTTGCAATGAGAAGGATTGCTCCTGATCGCTCAGTGTTTGCTAGGAACAACAAATAGTTCCATTCGATCTATGACAGTGAGCTCTAAGCATCTCTTGATTGTTTATGAATTGGTTGAGCAGTTGATAGCTCCCAGAAAATTGTAATAGGTAGTTGTTTAGTTTGTTTGAAGTTTCATTTTTTATGTATTGTTCATTTCTAGTCAACATTTCGAATAGAAGAAGAAAATATTGCTAGCCCAGTTTTCTGTTTGTCTCCATTGAGTTTTAGTTTATTATTCTACATTTGGGTATTTCTAGTTTAACTAGAAATCAGAGCAGGAGTTCTGTGTTTTTTATTTTGGATTTAAAATCCTGATATGGTATCAGAGCCATAGGACCCATTTCCTTGTGAGTTAGGGTAGTTATTTTTTCTAGTATTTAAGTTTTTTCTGTAGGAGACATGGTTGGAGATGAAGCAAAGAGTTGGTAGTAGCCACTGTCCTTTAATGGATAGAACTATGATGTTTGGGTCAAGAAGATGAAGACCATTATGGTTGAAAATGATTTATGTGATATTCTCATAAATGGGTTCATGGATATCACTGACTTGGCTACATTTTTAGCTCTCACAAATAACCAGAAGACCCAGTTGAAGGAGCAGAGAAAGAAGGATGCAAAAGATTTGAGTTTGATTGAAGCAGCCTTGCCAAAGGCCATTTTTCCTAGAATAGCAGCAATTGAGTATTCAAAAGAAGCTTGGCAAATCCTTTAGACTGGTTACAAAGGGATTGATAAAGTCAGAGGTGTGAAGCTCCAGTTACTTCGAAGAGAGTTTGAGGTTATTGAAATGAAGGAAAGTGATTCTGTTGCAAACTTTCAAACAAGGTTCTCGGGTTTGTTAAACAAGTTGAGAGAAAATGGAGATTTGATAGAGGAGAAGAATATTGTTGAAAAACTCCTTAGATGTCTACCCATGAGGTATGATCCACTCATCATTGCTATTGAAGAGGTGAAGGACCTTTCTTCTTTGATAGTGGATGAATTAATGGGTTCTCTCCATACCCATGAGCAACACCTAAAAAGGTCTGCTACTTCTTCCCAAGAGCAAGCTTTCAAAGCACATTCAAATGCAAGAGGCAAGGGGAGAGGTAGAAATGGCTTCCAAAGAGGTAGAGGCGGATCTGGACAAGGAAATGCTAGAGGAGAAAGCTCGAGACAAGCAAGCAACCAAGAAGGACCGAGCAACTCTCAAAACAACTCTTGAAGAGGCATGAAGAATAGTAGTTCGAATGGGAGAAATGACAAGAGCAACATGGAGTGCTATTATTGTCACAAGTTTGGACATTATGCAAGTGAGTGCTGGGAAAAGCATGAAAATAAAAAAAAATAGAATGCTAATGTAGCTGATTCAAATGTGGTTGAAGGAAATCTGTCCACATCCTTCATTATGTGCAATGTTGGTGAATAAGGCAGCCCCAAAATCTAGTATTCGGACAGTGGTTGCAACAACCACATGAGTGGTAATGAAAGTCTTTTTTATTTCATTGATAAAAATGTCAAGTTTGAAATTAGAATGGGGAACAATGGAATAGTTCCAGTCAAAGGAAAATGATCTATCATGATCCACACCAAGCAAGGTGAGAAGAAAGAGGTTCAAAATGTGTTCTTTGCACCAAGGTTAAAGCATAACCTCATTAGTGTTGGACAATTGATCCAAAATGGATACAAAGTGCTGATGGAGAAAGGCCAATGGGTCATTTATGATAAGAATGAGAGGACAAAAGTGTTTGCAACAGTTGCAATGACAAAGAACCGGATGTTTCTTTTGAAGATTTTAACGTGCTTCTCATCTTAGTCCATTGCTGCACCTCTCATGGATGGAAAATGTACAGCGGTACAACAAGCAGCCCTCAGGAGCACCATTCAAGACCCCTCCGAGCTATGGCTTCTCAAGTATGGAAACTTAGGCTTTGTTGGTTTGAGTATTTTGTCCAAGAATAGAATGGTTGATGGTTTGCCAAGTATAGTAGATCCTAATGTTAAATGTGAGGCTTGCATTTTGGGCAAGCAACATAGGCAGCCATTTCAATCGGGCAACTCTACAAGAGCAAAAGCATCATTGGAATTGGTGCACATGGATTTGGTAGGCCTTATGAAAATCACATCCATTGGTAACAACAGATTTTTTATGACCTTTATTGATTATTTCAGCTATAGGACATGGGTTTATTTTTTGCAGCATAAGTCTGATGCATTTGGTAAGTTTTTATTGTTTAAGGCCCAAGATGAAAAGGAGAGTGGACACTTCATTAAGGTCCTAAGGTCAGATAGAGGAGGATAGTATACCTCCAATTAATTTGTGAATTTTTGTAGGCAAAATGGCATCAAGAAGGAGCTTACAGCCAGCTATACTTTGCAGCAAAATGGAGTGGCTGAAAGGAAGAATAGGACCATTGTGGAGATGGCAAGGAGCATGATGAAAGCAAATGAACTCCCAACTAAATATTGGGGAGAGGCTGTAGTAGCAACTATTTGTTTGATTAATAGAAGTCCAACAAAGGCGGTCTGTGACAAGATACCTCAAGAGGAATGGACAAAACATAGATGGACGGTTGAGCACTTAAGAGTGTTTGGTTGTGTGGCTTATGCACACGTGCCTAAGGAAAATAGGCAAAAATTGGATGACAAGGGAGAGAAGTGCATTTTCACGGGTTATTGTTCAGAGTCAAAAGCCTATAGGCTATATAACCCAGTCAACAAGAAAATTGTTATCAGTAGAGATGTGGAGTTTGTAGAAGATCAGTCATGGGATGGAAAAATCGTCTCGATCACTCCAAATGGATCCCGAACATTCCTGATGTTGAAGAAAAGGAACAGGAAGTACGAAATGATGATTTAGTGGAGCCAGTCGTTGCTCCTGATAGCTTCGTACGAGCTCCTGAAAATTTTAGAAATCGCTCTTGATCAGTCATAATCGTTCTTGATCCAAACAGACAGAAAGGCAAGTAGCCACAAACAACTAGAGAATGGGTTGCAGAAATTGCTCCTGATCACTCTCAATCACTCTGAACCCAACCTATTCAGTAGAATAGCAGTAGCAGTGAGAGTTCAGACCCTACTCTCGCCTCTCTAATGCCAAGAAAGACCAAGAGTCTAAGGGATATCTACCAAGATGAAAGGTATGATGAAGAATTTGATGAGAACATGAATTTTGCATTATTTTATCATAGTGATCTGATTTATTTTGAAGAAGCTATGAAAGAGGATAAATAGTGTGAGGACATGGATGAAGAGATAGATGCAATAGAGAGGAACAACACATGGGAGTTAACTGATTTGCCTCCAAACAAACAAGTTATTGGAGTAAAATGAGTCTACAAGACCAAGAGCAATGTCGAAGGAAGAATAGATTGGCACAAGACATGATTAGTGGTCAAGGAGTACAAACAATAGTTTGGGAGAGATTATGATGAGACATATGCCCCTGTTGCAAGGTTATAAATTATGCAGGCAGCGATAGCAATTGCAGCCCAACACAAATGGAAGGTATTTCAAATGGACATGAAGTTCACCTTCTTAAATGGATTGTTGAAAGAAGAAGTTTATGTGGAGCAGCCTTTTGGATATGAAGTTCCAGGTGAAGAACACAAGGTGTATAGGTAGAAGAAGACTCTTTATGGGTTGAAGCAAGCTCCACGGGCATGGTACAATAGGATTGACTCATATTTGATGAGCAATGGCTTTAGCAAAAGCGACGGTGAACCCACTCTTTACATCAAGGAAGAAAATGGTAATATTTTGATTATTATTTTGTATGTAGATGATCTTGTTTTTACTGGGGATGATGATTTCCTCATTGCTGATTTTAAAGAGGCCATGAAAAGAAAATTTGAAATGACAGATTTAGGTCTCTTGAGTTATTTTCTAGTCATAGAAGTAAAACAAATGCATGATTGTATTTTTATCTCTCAAGAAAAATATGCAAATAAAATCTTGAAGAGGTTTAGGATGCTTGAAAGAAAGCCTGCCCCAACACCAATAGCCATAGGTCTAAAGTTGAGTGAGGAATATTGCAGCAACAATGTGGATCTGACCATGTATAAAAGTTTGGCTGGAAGTTTGATGTATTTAATAGCAACTAGGTCGGATATAATGCATGGAGTGAGTCTTATTTCCATATATATGAAGACTCCAAGAGACACCCATTGGCAAGCGGGTAAGAGAATCCTGAGGTATGTGAATGGTACCAAAGGATATGGTGTGTTGTACACAACAAAAAAAGAGTATGGGTTGGTTGGTTACATTGACAGTGCTTGGGCAGGAAGTTTAGATGATAGGAAGACCACTTCGGGCTATGTGTTTCATTTGGGTTCGGGTGCTATCTCTTGGGCTTCCAAGAAGCAACCTGTTTCCCTATCAACAACTGAAGCTGAGTATATAGTAGAAAATGAAACAATATGTCAGGCTATTTGGCTAAGAAGACTCTTGGTAGATTTGAAAGAAGAACAAGAGGATGGAATAGTGATCTTTTGTGACAATGTTTCATTGATAGCTTTTGACGAAAAATCTTGTGTTTCATGGAAGAAGAAAGCACATTGAAATCAGGTATCATTTCATTCGTGAATTGGTTGAAGATGGTGAAATTAAAATGGAATTTTGCAGGTCTGAGCAACAACTAGCAGACATATTCACTAAGCCATTGAGCAAAGATAATTTTGAGCGCCTAAGGAGCTGTTTGGGCATTGCTGATTTAGATCAGGATTGATCTTGTTGTTTATTTGGCTCAGCACAAAGGGGGAGTGTTGAAATTTATTTTGTTTTATCCCTAAGCCTATTGTTGCTTCACCTACCTGTAAGGAGTTATTTTCTCTTTGCTAGTTTTGGGATCTCCATCCCTACAGCTCCTGACTGCTTAGAATTGAATGAGGTAGAAATTTTTGAATTCCCAATTAATGTTGGTAGGTAATTTTGAATTTTAGAGGGAATGTTTGTGAAAGACAATGAATGAAGACATATTTGTTCTGTCAGTTGGAGAAGTCAGTTTTTGCAGAAACAAGTGATTTGCAGCAAGAAGAAAAGTTTTAGTAGCAACATAGAATGTTCTTAGAACATTTTGTTGAGTGTTTGCAGTGAGCAGGATTGCTCCTGATCGCTTAGTGTTTTCCAGGAACAATAGATAGTTTCAGTCAAGCTGTGATAGTGAGCTCTAAGCAGCTCTTGATTGTTTATGAATTGGTTGAGCAGTTGATGGCTCCCATAAAATTGTAATAGGTAGTTGTTTAGTTTGTTTGAAGTTTCATGTTTTATGTATTGTTCATTTCCAGTCAACATTTCGAATAGAAGAAGAAAATATTGCATGCCCAATTTTTTGTTTGTCTCCATTGAGTTTTAGTTTATTATTTTGCATTTGGGTACTTCTAGTTTAGCTGGAAATCAGAGCAATGACTCTATCTTTTGTTTTGGATTTAAAATCCTAATATGGGAAAAGTAACTCATCTTGTCGAGAAGATCTTACAATCTTTAAATTTATGAGGCATTCAAAAACACATCCAAACAATCAATCATTTTCAACAAGTAGACATGAAACGGAGAATCAAAATCAAAAACAAAATGCATACCCAACTTGGATTCCAACACTATAGGAAGGAAGAACGGTGTCGAGATCTATTGTTTCGTTCACAAATGATCCACTTCCTCCAAGCCATTCAATAATGATCATTTTTCTTCCATTCCCTATTTTCTTTCAAAGCAATTCATAAAATGCAACTATTTTACAGAAGAGTTCCCTTCGACAAAATCTCCATTCAAAACTAAAAATCAAATATCCTCCCCCAAAATATCTAATAATACATTAAATTTCTTTTCAACAAATAGTTCAAGACTATGCATGATCTTGCATGCAACAATTTCTATCCTTTTATTTATTTTTACAATTAGTTCAAAAATCTATTCCCATTTAATTATTCTATTTTAGAATTATATTTTTTTTTCAAGTTTAATTTATTTTCTCACCAAAATAATAATAATATTCATCTTTATTTATTTTTAGATTAAAAAATTTAATCCCATTATTTAATTTAATTACTAATTATCAATAATCAAAGTCCACATAATACCTTTCTCAAACATAATTTATTTAATTATTATTTTTATTCAAAATCAATTTAAATTACCTTATAATCAATTAAATTAAATTAAATTGATTAAACAAGGTCATTCATAATATTTAATTTACCACATAATTTTAAAATCAAATTAAACAATTATATAATAATGAACAACAATGAGACTTCACCAATCATCCAAACAAACTTACCCAAATGTCAAGAAAGGCCAATTACGGAGGGGCACTATACATTTTCAAGCATAAATAAATAAATACATAACTAACATTTTATTCCACTAAGCTAGAATATAGGCATGTTAATATTTATAAAATATATAAAAATATATGTGACTACCATTTTGTATTCAATATGTAGCTTTCATTTCCTCCCATTAAACTAAAATATAGACATGATATTTCCTCCCCTTAAACTAGAATATAGACATGATAGAATGTAGACATTGGTTATTATAATTGTTGTATTTTCTATTGTTTTTATTTACTAAAAATAAGTAATGTCTATAATAATTGTTTTATTAATTTAATTTAATAAAATTTAATCTCTAAAATTAATATTTTTTATATTAAAATAAAATTGTTTTTAACAAATATTCTTAATTAAATGTTTAATAATATATTTATATTATATTATTTTATAAATCTAAAATGTAAAATTATAAAATTAATATAATATATTGGTTTTCTAAATTAGATTAATTTTGTAGAGTTTATTATTTGTACTATTACTAACCTACCTCTAAATTGCTATTTCATGTCAAATAGTCTATCAAATAAATCACACGTTCTTTACCTGCTTCACAATAAATACTTTTATTACAATATTATGAAGGCAAGTACTCACCTCTACATGGAACTAGTTTAAATTTGTATATATAGAGCTTCTCAAAAAGTAGACATTAGCTATGTATTTGTTAAGTAGTCAAAAAATACCTCAAAAAGCTAGACCAAAACATCTATTTTTAAAGATCATCTTGTTCAATAGTAAAAAAACAAACTTTGACTAATAATAAGACATTTGTATTCTATTTCTTAAAATTACTATTGAAACACCTTTTTTTTATTCCCATCCATCATCTATGATTGGTAGATCCCACAATCAATTATAAAAAGTTAGACCAAAACATATGCATCAAGACATATGTTATTGCTCACCTTATGTGCCAACATATAATTAGTTATTTCTTTGATGTGATTTGTGAAAATAGATATTTTTTCTCTATTTTTACACAATGACTACTAGTAATTATTCTTAAAGATCATCTCATTCAATAGTCAAAAACAAACTTTGACTAATAATAAAACAAATGTATTATGTTTCTTAAAAAGAAAAAAGAAACCATTATTATATAACACTATCACAACTATTAAAAATTTCATTTTCTTAATCTCATCTCTCAACTATGATTGGTAGATCACACAATCAATTTTAAAAATTTAGACCAAAACATATGCATCAAGGCATATGTTACTGCTCACCATATGTGTCACCATATAATTAGTTATTTCTTTAATGTGATTATGTGCCACCATATAATTAGTTATTTCTCTGACGTGATTTGTGAAAATAGATATTGTTTTCTCTATTTTTACACAATAACTACTCATAATTATTCTCAAAGATCATCTCATTCAATAGTAAAAAAACAAAACTAATAATAAGACAACTATATTCCATTTCTTAAAAAGCAAAAAGAAACCATTATTATATAACACTATCACAACTATTCAACATTTAATTTTCTTAATCTCATCCCTCAACTATAATTGTTAGATGGCACAATCAATTATAACAAGTTAGTCTATTACAACAAGTTAGCCTAAGTGATTTCTACACTTAGAAAGGACAAAAAAATAAATAAAAAAAATTAGGTATTGAGTTTACTATCACTTACCCACTTCAATGACCATTTCGTGCTAAAAATCTAGATAGACAATACATGTACGAAATGATAAGAAAAGAAATGACAATTCATTTTGTCTAACCGGGTTTTTACTGTATATAACCATATTACTATTCTTACAAAATGACGTTTTGAATAGGAAAAAAGTTCTTGCAGACAAAACTCTGTTCACTAACCAGAGTTATCTATTCTAAGGTATTTGCGGGAGCTTCGGCTTGAGGGAACTGACTTCGCAAATCATAGGAATTTGGTAGAAGAGGAGAGTGAGATGGATGATTATGACTCCCTTCGTATGTTGTCAGAACGAACTGAGGATCATCGTCAAACCTCTGGATTTTCTTCTTCACCACACATCCTCTTACTCTACATTTGAAATAATACCTGCACAACGTGTTAAAGTAAACTATTCAAAATTTTCCTTAGCTAATAGCTCTTTTAACACTCTCGGAGAAGTATATTACCTCCGGGAATGGCTATTTTTTATTTGTTTCTGACCATATTTCTTCCAGTGGTATCCATCATCTAGAATGTCTATCTCGCTCCTTGTTTTCAGAGTTATTATGTTGGGCTGAGTGTTGGTATTACTTTGAGTTGTGTCAGCTGAATCTGACTCCATCACTCTGCTTTCAAATTCATGCAAGGAGAGATAGGAAGTGAAGTAATATAGATGCGAGCTTTGAGAGGAAGGTATACGGTGAAAACTTGTTAAGTAGTTAATGTAAAACAAAAAATTCACTCTAAACGGTATGAAAAGACTAGTGCAAGCAATCCAATCTCTAAATGATCGTATCAATGATAAAGAAACGTGTCATCAATGTAACATCATAACGGGACCAGGAAAAACTTTCTGTCATCTATAAGGTCATTATTTTTTTGTCAAATTAGATTATCAAATTTCATTCTTTTTTCTCTTTTATGTTCTTCTCTATTATCTATTTTGATGGTATGGGTTATCTTGATATGTATTATGGGGCCAGGCAAAACTTTCTTTGTCATCTATAAGATCATCATTTTCTTGTCAAATCAGATTATCAAATTTCTTTTCTTTTCCCTTTTATTTTCTTCTCTATTATCTATTTTGATGGTATGGGTTCTCTTGATATGCATTTATGCTTGGTGCAAATAGCTCATCAATGGATAAAACATGTGTTTCTATCAATGTTTGTTTCATTTTTTGTTGCCGTTATATCTTGAGAGATATTGGTTATAGAATAACTTGCTTTTTGATTTCCATATTTCTTGCTTAGCCTTCAATTTAATTACTTTCTTTTGACCTCTCTTTTAAATACACTTTTTTGTTTTTTGTTTCTATGTTTCCTTGTTTTGACTCTTCTTTCTTTAGAATGTGACATTTTTCTAAAATACCTCAAATGAATTCTTGTTAACTCATCTAGGTGAATATTATACATATCCTAAACATCTTCATCTTGCTAATATGGCACATCATTAATTGCATCAAAAAATATATTTAAAGTAAATGACTAGTATACAAAACTGAAGGAATAATAAGAAGACCATATGCATCATAATAGATTAAGTCCAACATTGTATACAATTTATGAGAAACAGAGGGAAACTAAACATGGTTCTATTTTTCATATACACAATATCCATAAAAATGAAATTCAAGATTACAATCTTTTAACCCCTCAAAAATGTTTTTTATTTTGTAGGGAACTTGGACCCTTCTCAGCAATGTGTCCCATACTTTAGCTGCATAAGTTCTCTTTTGAATTGATATCTTAGTCTCCAAAGCATGACGCCCTGCGATAACCAAAAAGTATGACCATTAGAAGTGAATGAAATACTCCTCTTTGTTGTTGGCTCCATGGTGAAGGTACATAGATTTTGTACATATCTTCACTAAAAAAATAGAAGAGCTATTGTAAGGAGCAATCCTTACATCTAGGTAAAATATAATTCCTATGCCAATACCATTAGAAATTTCCATAGTCCCTCTCACTAATGTGCACCCTCCACTCAAGAAAATAATCTACATATCTAAATTATTGATTTTAATCATATAAAGTAGGCTACATTCCAAACTAGGGATATTAAATTACATGTCATTGATTTCCTTCACTAATTCATTAGGAAATTGAATCAACTCTTAAATAGATAACAATCTTCAAATCATATAGTCATCGCTAAGTTAAATCTTTCCACCATCATATCCTTCATATTTTTGTGAGCCAACAATTATGTGAGGTCATGTGGAAAGAGGATCCTAGTCTATCAACCAAACACACTCTAATGCACATGTATCCAAGGATATAATAAAATAATCACTATAATCTTGAGAGGAATTTTCAAGCTCATCCTTAGAATAAATATTATTATTATTTTCCTCCTCCTCAAAATATCTTCTAAAATGGCTCGAGTTGTTGTACTTCTAATATTTTACCTTGGTTTTACTAAGAGATGGATATCCCATACGTTTTGGATATAGATGTGTCTCACTTCTTATCCTTCTTTTTCCTTTCTTTTTTTTTCTCCCAAAAATGGATAGAGCCTCCTTAGTACACTTACAAGTCTTCTTCACATCTCTTAAAAAATTATTAATTCCAACACCTAGTATTAGTCCTAGTATCTATAACAAGGTGTTTCCATGAATTTAAAAAATAACATAACAAATTAATTCATTGGTCCTCCTCCTCCATCTTCACTCTAATTGATTGCAATTGGGAGACTATCATATTGAAAGAACTTAGATGTTTAGACATATAACCGCTATCCTCCATCCCAAGAGTATACAAATTCATTCTCAATAATTTATATTGTAGTATTCTCTTCATACACATTAAAAAATAATTAATCATCCAAACACAGACTAATGATATGCTTATATATATATGTATGTATATGTATATGTATATGTATGTATATATATGTATATGTATAATATGTATATGCACATATACATATGTGTATGTATATACATATACATATACATATACATATATACATATATACATATGCATATATACATATACATATATACATATACACACATATATAAACATATATACATATACACACACACATATATATATATATATATATATACATATATACATACATATATATACATATACATATCCTCCATCTTGAGATACCAAATATCAAATTTTATACTTGATAATTTCAACATTTCTATCATTGATGTGCTTTGAATTTTTCTTGCAACACAATTTTTTTTATGCAAGATCTCACTCAATCTAAGATTAGTACAAAAATCCTTATCTCAAACAACTCAGATCTATGGTGATCAAGCTTTGATACCGATAGAAAGAAAGCAGAGGTGCAAAATATGCTTCCTACACTAATCCATGAGATGAAGTGTGTGCAAAAATTAAATGAATATAGATATAAGGAAATAAATACAAAAGAATATCCCATAATACATTGATTTATGTGGGGTAAAACCCTTCAAAAAGTACCCCACACTAGAAATACATTCAATGTATTATTCAAGAATGAAAGGTTACAATACACTTATAGAGTATAATCCTTTATAGTCTAGTATCACTAGCTAGAGATCCAGAGTTATTCTAATAGAATAATAGTACCTAAAAAATCACTATCAAAACCTCCATCTCAAGCACCCAATCAATAGAAAAGTAAATACATGAAACCATCAAATTATAATAAGGAAACCATGAATTGAAATAACCCAAAAATGTAGTGCTCATATCCTTAGTTAAAAGTCCAACTCCCCAAGATGAGTCTATATGGTAAAAATACCTCATTCCTTCCATGCACCTTAAGTTTGTCATAATCCACTTGGGTAAAATTACAAAGTTGAGTCACAATTTTATAAAGAAAATAACCAATTCAACTTTTAAACTTGAATCACTAAAAAGTGGCATATATATATTTTAAATTTTAAAATTATGTAGACAAATAAAATATGTATCCTTAGTATATTTTATATTTCTATTTTAAAAAAAATAAAAAATTATGAGTATAGTTTTTTATAAATTGACACTATAATTTTGTTGATAAAATGTTGAAAAATGAAGTAACATGAGACATCACTCTTAATATAGTAATTATTTTCCTTCAAATTTTTTGTGTGTATTTATAACTTGAAACTTTAGTGCATGGATTTTTTTTTCTAATTTTGATAAAAAAATTAAATAAATATTAAAATGTGTGTATATTAAAACATAGTTGTTTCCATTTGACATCAACTTTCATATTAAATATTTATCTAAAATAGAAAAAAATTATACCATTTTGATATAAAAACAATTATCTAGTGCACCATATTTTTTCAAATTTTTAATAAGTTAAATAGTAATTTTTATTTTTGCGTAGGCAGCCATCACTAAATTGTATAATCTTTACAGCTATCCCTATGAACTAAGCTTTGTAAAGCTCATATCTCTTGTAAGATTTTATACTATTTTTTAATATAATAGTTCAGGCCTTTAGCCTTTTACCTAAAAAAAAAATATTTTCATAAAATAAACAATTCTAAAGATTTAATAACTATTGTCACAATATTTTTGATTAAGAAAGGAGGGGTTAAGAAAGGGCCCTGATCCCTTTTACAGTGAAAATATTTTAGCAATAAGTACAACAAGAGAGAGAACAACTACAAGATGAAATGGCAACAAGAGGCTATTCTTGTTGCCAGCTGAACAACACGGAAGTATAGGAAACAACACCAACAAAATAGGTAAAAAGCCACTCACAAAGCTATAGAACAATAGACAACAACAACCACCCTCAAGGTGGAAACAAGCTATTTAGAGACACAACTCTATATGAACCTACATCAAAGCCTCCAAAGGCTTGTTAAACGAAATATTGACCTTCTTATCTTTCTTCTTTCGAATCACAACTATCTAGGCTTAATCAAAAATAGGATTAGAAACAATTGGATCCAAAGGGGGAGAATCCCCTTCAGAGTAACAAAAAAGTGGAAGAAAAGAGGCTTTAAGTGAGGCATTCAAATCCAAGATCGGAGTAGTAGGATTTGAAGATAAACCAACCTCTTTTAGTAGGGAGAAGCAAGGGCCTAAGTGGAGGTAGCACACATAGTAGAAGGAGCAACCATAGCTAAAGGTAGCCCAGTAGGAACCTTAAGAGGAGCATCACCATTAGCAGCAGGATTAATCTTCTTCACAAAAGGAGAAGGTGGTAAGGAATCCTCACACTCATAAAAAGAATCAACAATAGGGTTCACAATTAGATGTTCTTGGAGTGAGCCCTTCCACTAGGTGGAGGAAGAAACAAGATGAGAGCAATGATGAAATCATGAGCCAAGTGCCCAGTAGTAAAACGACATCATCATTAGAAAGAAATACCTTCATAATCCGCCATCTAGGACCAAGACCAACCATTAACCTGAAGCAAAATATCACTAGGTAAAGCGTGAGATAAATCTAACTCCACAAAAATCTGAGCATAAGAGGTGTAATTGAAATTATTGGAAGCAATGTCTACTCTCAAGAATCTACCAATAGCGTTTCCAATATCCTCAAAAGTAGAGGAGCACCAGAACTATAAGGGGAGATATGGAAATCTCACCCAAACAAGCATTACATCAATGGGTTCCTTCAAAGGGTTGAAGGAATGAACCCAAGGCTTAATAGAAAGGAGATGAGAGTCCCATACCCACTAACCATGATCTAAAATTGTCTGTCTAACTTTAGGGGAAGAAAAACAAACATTAAGAAACCTTGACAAGAAGGATAAATTTCCATTGTACATTCCACCAAAGGAGACCAATGACTGGATATCCAGAGGTGCAAATCAAGGAGGGAAGGCCAGAGGAGGAAAAACCTATAGATAAGGGTAGTTTTTGAATAAAATTCAATATTATCAGAGACTTCCTTACCTAAAGAGAAAATAGGGGAAAAATTGGTGTACTAAAAAGGTTGCACATAGCCCACCCAACATTCTTAGACCACGCAACATCCACAAAGGAAGCCTTAACAGGGACCTTCGTAGCAGAGGAACACAATGTTAGTTACAAATTAGAAATGAGTAAAAAAAGATAATAAATCATCATTTTATAGGCCTACCTTCAAATATTTTATATTTAATAAATGAACATTTTCCTTTAGCACATCCAAATCCATCAAGGATTCTATCTTGGTCCCTCTATGAGTTTCATTAAATTGATAAGTTAAGTTCTATATTGAAATATTGAACATCATCATTGAAACATGTATCTTGATCCCTAACTAATAGTACTAGAAGCTATTTTTTTTTAAAACATTAACATTCATAGATGAAGATAAGAAGAGTAGCTCTACATGATATTTTACCTGTTTCTAGTTTGACGAATATATTTCATGTAGTTAAATTGTACTTTTCTATCTTAATTTTTTTATTTTATGTGAGTATTACACAACTATGTTATATTCCATGTCATTTTAATGACTCTCATCACTATATCATAGTCAATTCATCCTGCCACTATAAAAAACATCCCAATTTTTTAACAATATTGTACATTCCCATATAAACCACATAGTTTTCTTGAAATGAATGATAATAGATAACACTTTCACTATCCTAGAATACAAAATATAAATATTTAACAACATATTTATAGATAAGGGTATGTGTAGGATCATGATGGTCCAAAAAGTGGCAATGGGAAAAAAATTACATTTTGCATCAAGTCAAAAACGCAAAAAATCCTGAGTTGACTTTTTTTTGGCTCGGGTGTCAGTACATTGCTCCAAAGCAATGCCCAAACCAAGATTTACAAATCGGATATCCGATTTGAGTTGCATATAAATAAAAAAATAGATGCCTTATAAAATAATTTTAAACATTTTGAAAAGTTGAAGAGGTGGGCACATAGTGAGAACTCTGATATCAAATATCCAATTTGATGAGATATCTGATTTCACCAGATATTTGGTTTAAAAGGTAAGTTTTTTGATTTTTTTTGTTTTAATCGATTTTTCAATTAGATTTGTATAATTTTAAGTAGTTTTTATGGGTTTTATTTTAAAGTAGGGTTTTTATTGATTTTTATTAAAAACTAGAGTTTACAATGAATTTTTATTAAAAACTAATGTTTTTTTTATGGATTTTTATTAAAAACTAGGGTTTTTTTATAATATTTTCATTTATATTATGTAATTTCAATTAGATTAATTAGTTTTTAACTTTAATTAGGTATTATGGGTGAGAATGAAAATGCACAAATGCCGAACACTCCACCACCTTCACAACCACCAATTGAAGACTTAATTGGTGAAAAATTGGAGCAATTGAGGGGCATTTGTGACCTAAGGGTTATGGTATAGAGTGGGAGAGAATGGGAGAGAGGGAGGGAGAGAGTGGGAGAGAGTGGGAGAGAGAGGGAGAGAGTGGGAGGGAGGGAGAGAGTGGAAGAGAGGAGAGGGTGGGAGAGGGTGGGGAGAGAGGAGAGAGGGGAGAGGGTGGGAGAAGGTGAGGAGAGGAGGGAGATAGTGGGACGAAAGGGACAGAGGGTGGAGAGAGGAGGGAAAGAGAGTGGGAGTGGGAGATAGTGGGATAGAGGGTGGGAGAGAGTGGGAGAGGGTGAGAGAGAGTGGGAGAGAGGGAGGGAGAGAGT
>CM021109.1:568940270-568979906 GCA_007115665.2 Sequoiadendron giganteum | reverse complement strand
TAGATAAATCAAATTATTCTAAGTTCTAGAAAAATAGTAGCAAATTTAAAGGAAAATCTTGATTGATCAAATTAGAAAAGGGAGATTTGTAGAATTGTTGCAAAACTACCATTTAAATTTTATCAAAACAGTAAACGAAGCAGACTGAGATTATTTTCCCATGTATCAGACAAGATTGGAAACATAAGAATTATTAAAATTCTGATTTGAATCATGCTTAAAAATGGTAAACTGAATTTAGGATAACTTATTAAATTTGGAAATGATTTTACCAATTTTAGGAAAATGAAATGATCATGAACAGAAATTAGTTAAATTATGCTGACATAAAATAATGATTGATGATGGAAAATATAAAACAGAGCTTTAATTTCAAATTTTAACAAAATTTGTGACTAGAGAATTACTGAAACTTGCAAATCACGCTTTTCTTCGAAACTGTCAAAAATGAAAACCAATGGAGAAGTTATTTTTAATTTAATGAACAATTAATATTCAATTTTTGAGAATGTATGAAACTGAAACAAACATTCAATCAAAATTTAGATTTGATTTATTATTGAAAACATTCAGCCTGATTTTGAAACAGCTTAAATTAAGTGAAAGTATGAACAATTGAACGTGTACTCTTTTAATTTCTTTTTTTTTTTTATATGTATCATTCAACATACTGGAGTTACACCTTCATTTAGAAAACTTCATTGATTATTTAAGTTACCACATTTAAAATATTGATTTTATGAATTTTGTGGATTTGAACAATGAAAGAAGCTCATTTTTATATTGTTGCATTTTAAATGATGTTTCCAGTTTGATGTATTTGAAAGATTGCAAAAGACTACATTTGATTATTTAGACTATGCATGAATGATAGATAATTTTGCATGTTATGTTTTTGGAAAAGTTAGCTTTCGGGACGGGTGCCGAATATGGGTTAATAGAGAGTGTAGTTTTGCTTTTCCAAAACTACTTTTATTTGGCGTGCATGACATTTTACTTAGTGAGGTAATTTCTATACCATTGAAATAGATGGATTATTTGAGCTCTCTACCATATCCTAGTATCGAACTTGCTTCTTTCTTAACTAAATTAGAAAACTGAAAATGCTTGTGGATTACTAGTAGTACTAGGCATGCACTAGATTCCATCTTGCTCGTAGACTACTTTTTGCTAAGAAATTTGTGCAGGGTCGGGTATTTCTTGATTGACTAAGAAATTATGGGGAAGCGTAAGCTTCGAGGTTGGGCGGAAAAGCACCTGATCCTTGTTCTCGTCTTCTTTTGAAGATTTGCTTATGGATGGAAGATTGACAAACTAAATCTTCTTTTTATTGCTTTATTATTTATGATGTATGTAATGACGAGCTTATGGCGACTAAATGCCTAAGTCTCGAATTTGTAAAACTGGTTATGTATCATCCTTTGTAATTATTATTTGAAATGTGTATTTCGACACTTGTAAGATTTAGACTGAATTATAATGAAGTTATCTTTTCGACTTTTATGTCATTGTATGTAATCAACTTGTTTTATGATGTATGAATGAAAGAGATGACGACTTTATTTGGAATATAATGGAATTTAAGATTTTCGTACGTTACAATAAGAGGGAAAGAGAGAGACTATATAGCCCCCCCACAATGTGTAATCACTTGCAAAAATGGTAAGTGCCTAAAGATAAAACATGATCCAATATTGACAAACAACTTGTCTCCCTTTTGGAAGAAACAAAACCAAATACAAATGCAAGTATGCTTCCCATTCTAGATAGGAATTGAAAGAAGGAAGCATGAAGATGTATGATGGCATCTCTAAAGTATTCTCATGTGTTTCCAAGACCTTAGAAGATTCCATGAACCAATCAGGAACATGTCCAATCATAATAGAAGGTGATAAATAAAGGTACCACTGGAAACTAATTTTGAACATTCTCTAGAGATTGAGATGGAGTGAAAATATTTGTACCGCAACTATCATCAAATATAAGGGATATACCCTCAAATATCTCTTCCAAGTCAAATATGTGAGATTCTACGAACAATGAACCAATGTCTAGGAAATAGGAATCCCAATCAGGAAGACAATGATAATCCTATTGCTTAGGAATGATGGAAGTACTCAATGAAGATGTATCAACTATCTTTGAATAATCAGGAACCTTTGAAGCAACCACAACCTCATATGAAGTCTCAACAACCTCCAAAGGATCACAAGCATGGTCTATCTTCTCTGAAGAACAAAGATACACACTGGTATTGGAAGGAGGGTCATCAAGAGATGGAGTATCAAGATCTCCATATGATTCTCAAAGGTAATTCCAAAGAGTGTAAGGGCTCTCAAAATGAACAAGTGAATCCAAAAGGTCATCATCATTTATATGCTGAAAAATAACTCTTTAGACTCTAGCCCTATATCCTTTCCAAATAGTATACCCACTACATGTGCCTAGAATAGGAACTTCATTATACAAATATGACAATAGATTTTTCTCACTAAGATGGATGAGAATGAAATCACTCCATTTCCTAAGGTTCCCTTTCTCCAAAGAAACCATTGTAATTGAATTCTTCAAAAATTCAAAGATCGTGCTTTCAAAAACTTCCAAAAAAGAATTAAACATGATTTGATGCAGAAAGTTATGCCACCCATTGCTTGATCTCCATCATAAGCAACTCCAGAGAGAACAATAGCACCAATCACCACACCAAATCACCAAAAAGACAAAGTGATTAACAAAATCAAAGAACCAATGAAAGAAAACAAATACCAAGCATGAGCCAATTAAAATCCACATGATCCTTTTCTCACACCAATAAAGAAAATAGAAGGTATTTAAATGGCTAAAAACAACCACACACAACCAATGTGGGATTATTGTTTACAATCGAGTTAAAAATGTGAAAGTTTTGCATGCCCAACAATGAATGGAAAAAACTTTAGAAACCCTATGCCTTGCCCAACAACCACACCTCTTTAACAGAAGTCAATCTAGAAAAAAAACATCCAGTACATAGACAGGCCTGTTAAACACCCAAACAAGAATTTCAATTATTTTCACTTGATTCGAATGCCTGCATTGGAGAAATCATGCCCAAAATTTTCAACAATAGTTACTTCAATCTATTCACACCTCATATACCAATCACCTAGCCAGGTAAACAAAATAGTAATAGGGAAAAATAAAACAAAACACAATTAGCAAGCCAAAAACATGAGCCTCCAAACACAATAGGGAGGAACGTGAGCCCTCTACCAGGAAAATGATCGCCTCCAAAAAAATAAAAAACATGGCCACTCACAGAGGTAATACGCGACCCTTCTAGTGAAGAAAAAAATCAAATTCCTTCAAAAGATTTATAGCCAGCAATTAAAAATGACCTCTAGAATTTCAAATGCCTGAATTTCTTTTCAACAGGAAAATGGCAATAAAAATCCAAAATCGTCCTCAGATGAAATGAAACATTGCATTGACTCGTCCTCCAAAAATGAAACTGCTTCCACAAATAAAAATTAGTAGTCTTTGATGAGAAAGTGGAAAACACCAGGCCTTCACATAGTAGATCATGGCTTCACCAAGCGTGATTTCTAGCCTCAAAATTTTCATCAATATAGTTCAAACAACCATCATTGTAACAAATGCAGCAATCACAACCACCAGGGTATGTGCAGGATCATCATGGAAAAAACAGGCCCTTAAGTGGCGATGAAAATTTAGAAAATCAAAGTTAGGCAACTTGACGTAAATTTTTGAATAGGTTATCTATATTATTTCAAAAATATGTAAGAATAGAATCTATAGAAAATTGAATTTAGTTTCTAAACTACTAGGTTTATTTACAAAAAAAAAATATTTGGTGAAAATTTGATATTTCAATGTAGTAGTACTTCAATTTCAAGGACAAAATAAGAAGTAGGTGTCTTTCTAACCACCCTAACCACAATAAAATGATTAAAAAAATTTATAACATTTTAGATATAAGTAGAGGACTCATGTCTCAATGTGATGCATATTTTTTTGTAATTTCTTTCGAAGTAAATAATTAATTATGATCTATTTTATTAGAAGTTTAAAACAATATAAAAATATGTATGTCTGACCACCTTTACTTGGTGAAAACTTCATGAAATTTAATTTTTCTTTATTTAATCCTTTAGCATGCAAAGTATAGAATGTGATGCGTGTTTTGGATTAAAAAATTGTGATACCATTTGAAAGCTATAGATGTTTTTCAATTAGCCTATCAATCAAGACTTTAGTTGTAATTCAAATAGAAAATGAATAATAATTATTTATTAAATTTAAAGTAAAGCATAATCTATATTGGTGGAAAGCTGAGATTTTCCTTTAAAAACCCTTTTTGTTTCATCAATTTTGGGTAAAACAAAAGTCGTCAGCCACATGGGCCATCATATCACTTATATATCGCCACGTTTTGGCCCATCATGATCCTACACATACCCACCAAATAGAAAATAAATGATCTCAAGAAATTCTAATGAAAACTTTTAAAGGAAGGAAGGTAGAATAGCTAGATTTGATACCATGTTGGTGTCAACCACCTCTGAGGAGCACCATATGCAACAAAAAACCTTCACAATGCACAAGAGAAATATGCGCTATTTCACCAAAAGTGAATGAAAATTGAGATGCTACAAAATACATATTGTAAAGCCTTGTAAAGGCATGGAAAATAGAACAGGTAGACAACCACCCAATACAAGAAAAACTAATCAGAGTAATTTACCCTAAGTGAAAAACTTAACACACTAACAAAAAGGTCTTAAACAATACTAAGGGAGTTACAATTTCCATGCATGTCCTTACTCTATATTTCTCTAACAAATTTTATACATACTCGGTTTGAGATATGTATATACCTTATGATTTTTGTTGCAAATCCACACCAATAAAATAATACACTATTCTAAAATAAGATATTTCAAATTCATGTTTCAATTCTACCTAGAATCTCTCTATTGAATTTTTATTTTTATTTGTAGAAATAAGATCATCAACATATAGGAAAACAATGATTTTTTGTTACCAACATGTTTCACATATATGTTTGGCTATAAAGAACTTCTATGCAAACTCTTCCTCAAGAAACAGCTATCAATACTCATTTATCTAAGCATGAGGGGCCTATTTCAATCTATGTAGGGTTTTTCTTCAAATTTTAAGCCAAATGTTATGTACATGGAATTGTATAGTCCATTAGTTATTTCATGTAAAATTCCTCATCTATGCAACCATAAAGGAAGATTTATTTCACATATGTTTGACATTATATCCACTTTTATTATGTGTAAATTTTTAATATAATATTGATGGTATCAATTCATACAACTTAAGAGAACATTTATGGATAATCTACTCTAGGCACATTTTTGTGAATCCCTTGGAATTTATTATTTCCTTGTATCATTTCATATAACCATTAACATATTATTTTACCTTATAAATCCATTTAACACTAATTACCTATTTATATTTTGGAAAATATATTAGTTCCCATGTATTGTGAATTATTTCCATGTCTTGATTCATAGCAACAACCAATACTTTGTGTTTCACCATTTCTTCAAAAAAATACGTTTCACTTGTATTTTATAAACAATGAAAAAATTAACAACTTAACGTATACTTGTACTCCTTTTTAAAAAATCACTTAAAGGTTCCTTACCTTTCTTTAAGAACTTGAACTTGATGTTATAATTACACTATGATTGGATGAATAATCTCTTGAAGAACAAACATAAATTTCACTTGAATTTATGTTGTTAAGAAAACTTGAACTTTGGGGAAATCAACTTAGAAAAATCAACTTGAGCTACTACTAAAGCTTGAACTTCCTCCACATCCTGTCAAGATAGAAGGAACATTATCAACTCCCATATTTATAATTACTAGTGGTTTTTTTAATACAAATTCTTTCCATAGCCACACTCTAATAATTTTAAACCACATCCTAACTCAACAATCCATTCCTTTTTGATAGAAATAAAAAAATTATACTTAATATTTACATTAAACTATCCCACAAGGATACAAATTTTGGATTTTGCACATAATTTCTTTTAGTTTTGACCTATAATATGTACATATTCAAGATAACCAAAATATGAAAATGAGATACAAAAGTCTTATGATCACTCCAAACTTCATTTATAGTGATATTCTTAACTAATTTTATGGTTTAATGTAGAAAAATGCATCCTTGGACATTTTCATGCTCACTTGGGTCTTTCTTGTGGATTTTGGCCTAGTTTTGCCTAGCTTTAATGTTGTAATGTGGCCAACACATTCACATTAGGTCTTGGACCCTTGCAAATTAGTAAGAATTATATGGTATCTTGTAAAGGTGTTGTGAAGTGGTGTAGCCCACTATCACACTTTTCTAGGACCCTTTCATTACAATTCACTTAAATAACCTCTTGTTATCACTTACGAAGCCTTATTTAAAAGTTTTGTAAGGATTTGTAACAAACTCTCACACTTTTCTAGGGTTGTCATCAATAATTACACATTTCTTATGGTTTAATTAGCCCCTTAATGCACTTGCAAACCCCTTATTTAAGTGAATTTTTTAGAATAAACCCGATAAACATCATTTAATACATCTTAATCCTCGACACCCACTTAAAATGCCTAAGTGGGACCAATGTGGCGACTTAGTACCATTTGGCTCAAAAATCAAAACAAGTTCAAAAATCCTGGTAAGTTTTTATCCTCTAAGACCTAAGGTTGGCTTGTGATGAGGTATTTTTTGGAATTGGGGAATAATTGTGTATAAATATAGGGTTTTACTTCTCATTTGAACTCTATTCATTCATTCAATTAATCTTCTTAATCATCCATCCATCATTATTCTTAAGCAAGCTAGGGTTTTGGCATTATAAGTCATCAAGAAGTATTCAAGGGTAGATTCTTCATATATTTCTGCAAAAATTCAAGATCAATTATCATGGAAAGTTTCTAATTCCTTCATTTCATGTTCATTCTTTATCTTATTTCTTCATTTGGTTTAATTACCTAAAAGGGGTTTGACCAAGGTGAACGTCCATGCCCTAACATCTAACATTGCTCGCTCTTTCTTTATGTGTTTTTAGATTTAGGTACCTTGAAGATTTGGAAATAATTGAAGAATAGGTTGCAAAGTTGTTGAAGAAATCTCCTTATTTGCAAAGCCAGAATATCCACAAAAAGTCACTTACAGTGCCAGAAATCAGGGTTTCGGATCCGGATACCTAGAGGAATAGAAAGTGCAAACCGAGAGCTCTTTTTTCCACTTTCAAGTTTTCAAAAATGCTAGAGCAGACTAAGTCACCAATAGTGGTGATTTAGCCCCACTGTACTTGTTTTCAGAGGTTTTTGTAGATTTGGATACCCATTTGGCTGAAATGGGCTCTGGTATAATTTTCAAGATCTAGGACTAGGTCGCCCAGAATGGAAAATTAGTCCTAGTAGATCAAAATTCTAGAATCAACAACATTTCCAGTCCTCATTCCAATCTTCAATATATTTTTAGGTGCATTCTTTATGTTTTACTTCTTGATTTTGTTTTATTTACATTTCTATTCATCTTTCTAGGTGTTTTTGCATACTACAATGTGTTTTCAAACACTTTACATTTCTTTAGTCTTGCGTCCATAGTTTATCTTCTTTATCAACTTCCCGTCTTAGGAACAATCTCCTTTGATAGATTTCAATCTTCATTGCACTGGAATCTCAAAGGTTTGTTCTTGAATGTATTGTGGATCATTATCTCTATCCTTTTAGGTGCAAAACCCTAGAGGTGCAAGAGGTGACAACATCTAGGGTACATATGGAATTGTGATTCAATAAGTATATTGTTGTTGGCACTATTTCTTCCCATTAATAATTGGGAAGTTTTAAATTGATTGCAACATGCTTCATGGTGTTCCTATAATGGTAAATTTATTTCTCTTTGGAACACCATTTTTTCAAGGGTATAGGAAACAATCAAATGTCTCTTGATGTCATGCTTGTTACAAAAATCAAAGAACTTTTTAAAGTGTACCAACTTTTATTATAAATCATGGCCTTTAAATGCTTAAAAGATTTAAAGTATTTCAATTTTTTTTATGAAAATAGATTCAAGGGAAAAAAATTAAAATAAAGATCATTACATAAGTATTGCTCCTAAATATTACTATAGATGTCAATGTGCATAAGCTCAAGAGGAGCTATATCCCTCCATAATTTTTTCACTAGAAATCTATCTCAATGTTGGATTATAAATGCACAAGCTAAGAAAAATTATTTTCTTGTTTGAATTTTTGGAAGTCTTTTCACTACTTTCTTCTTATTTAAAGCAAGATCAATGCTTGAAATATTAGGAATTCCCATTCTATTTGTGGTCGATTTAAGGGCATGCACTTTTTTTAAACGAAAATTTAGAGGTAAAAAAATATTTCCTACCATTGAAGCTTTATGTTTTTCTATAAATTTTCTAAAAATCAAAATATTTTGCTATAATTTTGAAACATGTAATGTATCATGAGTAGAATTAGTTTCTCCTTGCTTGGTCTTTATAGGAATTTAATATTTTCCCCTTACATTAATATCTTTACAACCACCAAATTTAACTTGAATTCTCTTAGATTCATATAACTTGAGAAAGATATTAGAATTACTATCATATGGTTTGAATGACCACTATATAGGAACCAAAAATATTTATGATGTTATTTTGCCATGTTTCGTGTAAATATTTTGGAGTGGTTTTATGTTCAAAAGTATTCCCAATATAGTTATCGCTTTACTTATTTAAGTTATATTTCTTCTTCCTACATTCATACTCATAACATCCATAATGTTGATGATACCTACATTGGATGCTTCTACAATAAAATTAGCATCTTCCTCTTCCTCTAACTCATTCTCTATTGGTGGAAGAATCTCCTTGAGATTTATTTGGTCGAGAAAGAGTAGTAGAATTTTCTTTAATATTTAGATCAAAGACTAAATCTCTTAGACCAAGCTCCCCATAGAATGTTTAATACCTTCCTAATGTAACTGCAAATAATATACCGAACCTGCCACTTTGAATGTGGCTCAATCTTTACTTTTTCAATATTAATCACCACTAGATCATATTTTGGAAGAAAAGGATGAGCATTATATTCTCTTCTCTATTAAAAATTTCCATGGAGTCATAAGCTTATCCACTATATCTTGAGACCTTATGATAAAAATTTAAATGTCTTTAGTGTCTCTCATCCTTCAATTTTTAAAATCACTTCTAAAACTCCAAATTCTTACCAATCTAGCTTTGTTAAATCCTTGATATGAATTTTGCAAATCCTTCCATGCATCATTTACTTTTATCATGCTAACAATAGAAGGGAATGTAAAATATCAAATGCAAATTGAATAGTGAATAGAATCCATTGCCATTTTTATGTTTATCTTTTAATTGAGTTCATTGGTTTCTTGTTAGAGTATTGGGAAAATTTTGATATATAGGTTCATTATATCCTACTTCCACTAATTCCTAAAAATATTATTATAATTTAGCATTGTCTTTATTTTGATGCTCCAATATTCATAGTTTTCTTCTGTAAATTATGGTAGTGAGAATGGGAAGACGTTATTATTAGCCATGCTAATAATTGTTCTTGAGAGAACTAGTAACTAATAATTTTTAATTTTACAACAAAATTCTTACATCCAACTATAATTCCAATCAAAATAATTGATAATAGATAACACTTCACTATACTAGAATACAAATTAGAAATATTTAACATAATTTATAAAAAGAAAGAAAATTAATTAACAATAATATATATTTCTATTTACTTATCATATAATTTACAGTTTACACTTTAATATATAATATTTATCATGACATTAGAGATTACTATAATAACAAACATTAATAATCAATTACATGCATATTAACTAAAATAAATATTAATTGATAAAAGATAAATGAAAATATAGAAATTCCTAAAAAGTATAAAGATGCTAATAAAATCCACTAAATAGTTTTCAATGAATCTATATATCAGAAATGTGTTCACTTCTCAACATTCTTCAAATAAGTGTAAGCACTATTGTAGTAACAAAAAAAGTAAGCCTTTTTCCTTACTTGGTTTGATAATTGACACTAAAACTGAATTAATGATGTCTTAGAGTAGTTTTGTAATGTGTTGTACATATTCACACTATTCTAGGACCTTTATTTGACTAAAACATGCCTTAATTGATCGTTTTCAAAGGTTTTGTAAAGTGTTGTAACACACTTTCACATGTTTCTAGGAAATATTTGCTTAATTAAGCCTAATGGGCCCCTTTTTTAATAAAATATACATAATGTGTACCTTGTTTAAGTGTTGTAAAGTGTTATAAGTCACTTTCACATTTATCTAGGTGGTCATTAATTAATTTTGGGTAATTGGAGCAATTAACCCCTTTTAATTCAAATTTAAGCCTTAATTATGACACCTCCTAAAGATTTATCCTGAAACTCATAATTTAATTAAGAAAATATTTCATTGGGAAAGGTTAGGTCCTAGAAAATGGTGCTAGGAACCATTCTCCCTAGGCGGTGAATGGGTCCTCCCTTAACAAGACCCCCCTTTTTCAGTTGATCTAGAATGGGTTTTTAGCCATCTTTCAATCCCTTGGGGTTAGGTTCTAGTAAACTGAGCCAGGACCCATTTGCCCTAGGTGGTGAATGGGTCCTCCCTTGATGAGACCCCTATTTTTGAATTTCATTCTGGTGAGAATTTAATAATGTTTATTTCGAGGTCTGATGTCGGCCTTAATTATTTGAATTTCAGGGTTAATCTCCTAATTTAGTATAAATAAGGGGTTAATTCACATTGTTTCTCCTAAGAAAGCTAGAAAAATTATGTGACTTCATGAGATCAAGAGAAAAATAATTATAGAGCATTCATAAGTCATTTGAAGACGTATTTCAAGAGTCTATTTCAAAAATTCAAGATCATGTCATCATGTCAAGGGTTTGATGCATTCATTCATTTTGTTGAGCTAAAGAAGTGGATGTAGCATTGAAGATCTACTTGCAACCATTGTTCAAATAAAATTCAAGGATCTAAGATCTACATTCTTCATGGATACTACATGCTAGATTATAGATTTGTTTCACAAGACATCATCCAAGGTGACATCATTTACATATTTCGTGTTTCATGCATCATTTCATTCAATTCATCATTTGGTTTAATTACCTACAAGGGTTTGACTGATAAAAACCCCCATTCACTAAAAAACAATAATTTTTCCCTCCCTTGAGTGTGTGATTACAGATTTACAGGTTGAAGATCAAGTGGAGCAAGTTTGGAGAAAAATTGTCAAAGTTCTCAAAGTTACAAAAGTTGTCATTCAAAGTGCAAATAAGGAATCAAAGCTGAAAAATTGCATACAGACTTTCAAAACTTGATAAAAGGGAATTTGAGAGTGCAAACATCAAGGAAAAGGACCCTAATCTTAATTTCAAAAACCCTAACAGGGACCCATTCTCCACTAAAAGCGAATGAGTCCTTTGTAGCTCAAAAACATCAACTTTTTGACCAGGTACACAACTTTTTATGCTCTAAAAACGTCCCCCTTAGTTTCTATAATAGTTAGGTAGAATTTTTTATTGTTATTTGCATCTATTGGCCCTCATAATCACATCTAATTAATGATTTATCAAGAAAATGGAAAAGTGTTAGTGATTGATTCATTTACCTCCCCCTTTTCCCAATTAATCATTTTGGTGAACCTGACATATTGAACATTGCAAAAAAATTTATTTTTGGAGAATCTCATTGCATATTAATTTAGATCTTGCATTCATTTTCATTTAGATTTGCATTGAATTAAGATCGAACATTTAGGGTTACTTGTATTGCATCGAAATCTTGCATATCATATAGGGTTTAGATTTGCATTGCTTTGCAGTTCTTAAATATGAAAAATACAAAAAAAAATCAGTCATTTTGTATCTCATTTAGATCTCATACAATTTCATTTGACAATTAAAACAACATGGCATTTCAATTTAGACCTACATTTCATCTTTTTATTGCATATTTACATTGCATTTTTGGAAAATTTGAAGTTGGAAGTCATTGTCTTAGACCTAGAACAGAAAGATAATACTGAGAACTTGAAAATATTTAAAAATAGTTTAAAAATACCTAACCAAGACCCATTCACCTTTACTAGCGAATAATTCCCTGATTAGGTCTGATCTGAACCTTTTGGCAATTGAAAAAGCATCAAAATCCACTCTAAAATCCAAAGAAACATCTTAGAAACATCTAGCCAAGACCCATTCACCCTTACTGGTGAATGATTCCTTGTTAGCTCCTACTCTGCATTTTCAAAACATTAATATCTCAGTTTTATATTTTTTTTGGTGTTGTTACCTTTCTATTTCATTTTCTTGATTTGGTGTTTCATCAATTTCATTACATTTAGCTTAAATTGCTTCATTTTAGTGCATTGTTAAAATTTCAAAATTACATCAATACATTTCATTTTTAGCTTATTGCATTGTGTAATCAATAAATTGCATTGTTTAGAATCTAAAAATTGCATTTCATTCTAGGTTATTGCATTGTCCCTTTTTCATTCTAGGGTTTGCACACTAGGTTTGTAAAACTTGCATGAGCTTTACAACTTGGTGTCCTATTCACAATACTATTATAAGACATAGTTCAAGGCTCATTTCATCTTGCGATATCTCACTCATCATGGATCTTGGGTTTTCTAACTCTTTTTCTGATAGTGTTAAGAATCAACCCTCCATGGCTCATAGTTTGCATACTTCATTTCCCATGACTTCACCTCCTATAACCAATGTCCTTAACATTACCAACATCGTCCCTACCGTTACCACTTTCATTCAATATTTTGGGTCTACTCAAAACCAAGGTGGAATTCCAATCCCATCCTCCACAATACCAATATCCATTCCCACATACACTAGTACAGAACCTACACCAACCCTTCAACCCACAACTACCATTCAACCAACCACAATAGTCATACCTACTATAGCCGTATACACTTCCAAAGGTATTCTTGTAGGAATTCCTTCTACCTTCGTGCCTTAGAATACAATAACCCCTCAAAAATCCACCTTCAATAACCTACAATTCACTAGCCCTGCACATACATGCACTACATCACCTTATTCCCCTCAACCTTATAACCAATATGACCCTCTCATTAATTCACTTTTGTAAACCATGACATCCCTTCAACAATAAGTGGCAACATTAAAATAGAACAATAACTATCAACCTTTGCAATACGTCAAGTCTATACTATTTTCCCTTGATGTATTGAGAGCACAAATGCCACAAAGTATAGAGGTCCCTCGATTTGAGAAATATGGTGGGAGAGGAGATCCTGTTAGCCATGTTTCCGCATTTACAACCTTTTTTAGTGATTTCATCTTTGAGGATAAATTGTTGGCTAATTTATTCCCTAGATCTTTGAAGGATACTTCTCTAGAGTGGTTATCCTCTTTACCAAACAATTCAACTGGTTCATTCAATGTGTAGACACATAAATTTGACCCTTTGCATAAGGTCAAACAATCCACTTTATCCCCTTCATCAAACATTAATTAAATTATTTATTTAATTAATATTCCCCCTTTCCCTAACATTCCTAAGGTATTTAATTTAATCAATTAAATACTTTATACATAAGCCCATTTCATCTCTAAATTAAATAAATTCAATCAATTTATTTAATTTACTCAATTATCCTTTTCATTTTTAATTCATTATTTCTCTCTCCTTGTCACATCTTCCATAACCCTTTCACCAAACATGACTAATTTAATTAATCCTCCATTAAGGTGTGCATATCCTTAATTAGGATTAATGTCACATTCTCCATAACTTTCCACTTGCTTCTAATCATCATTAATTAGCTGAATCACTTGTGTGCGCAATCCTAATCCTAATCACTTACCCCTTTTGACATTTCCTTAAGTCAACCTTCTTAGTACTTACCCTTTCTGGGTTGACCTCTTCCCTATTTGAATTAAAAATTCACACTTATTCCCCCATGCATTTGTCTTCCCCATGACACCTCATGTGTTACATCGTACCCAAAAGACAAGGACCTCTTTTAGAGGAATCTTGTTTTATCCTTTGGTCTCTCCCAAAAAGTGAATTAAAAATACACTTTTATATCTCCAAGGCCTTCCCCTCTCCCCATGTTGACAAGGGATGACTTTCTAAAAGTTATCACTTGTCACTTTCAGCCCCATATGGAGCCAAGGAATAACTTTTTGGGGATACCCTCTCCCATCCCAAGGTACTTGAAAGTACCATGGGACCACATGGTCTATTCCATGTCATTTGTACCCTTTGCCATCTCACCTTGTCCTTTGAACAATTCACCCGCCACATGTCAAGATGAAAGGGTTTGTGAGTCCTCAACTCACCATAAAACTCCATCTTGGCCATGGTGGCTTAATCTGGACCATTGAATTCTCTATAGAATCCAATAACTTCTATAAATTTACCCCCCTCTTCTCATTAATTGAATTAGTTATTGCATGCATACCAAACTTATGCTTCTAAGTTGTTTGAGCCATCTTAGTATTTTATTGTCATTCCTTAGCATTTGCATTCTCATCTAGAATCTATTGTTGCATATACCTACCTCCATTCATCCATCCACCACCATCATTACAAGTTATCATCTAAGGAGCACACATTATCAACTATCAAAGGGTTAACCATGGGAAACATAAATAAAGTTTATATCAATCTCATTTTAATTTTTATCTTTCTTTTATCTTGTGTTTAACTTAGGCTAATTGTTTGAGGTGTTAGGTGTTTTTGTGCTCTTCTTGCATTCTAGGTTATTTTGCATTTTATATTAGCACACTTTTTCCCTTTCACATTTCTGGCACGCTCAATGGGACCAACATCACAGGTCTTTTTCTACTAACAGTTGTTGTTTTAAGGTTTTGCAGATTTTGACATAGAGGGGCGGCCTTGCCAATTTCTTGGGTGGAATTGACCTGGAGGGGTGGCCTTGACCTAGCAATAGAATTTTATGTTGTTGATTTTCTATTTTATAACAATTTTTCTTACAGGTTTCATGTTTGTGCGGCCCTGACTTGGTAGTAGACAATTTTTTGTTGTTGTTTTGCTTTGATTTCTAACTATTTTTCCTGTAGGTTTCATGTTTGGGCGGCCCTAACTTGGAGGGGTAGCCTTGACCTAGTAGTAGACATTTTTGTTTTGCTCTATGTTGTGGCTATTTTTCCTGTAGGTTTCATGTTTGGGCGACCTTGAACTAGAGGGGCAGCCCTAACCTGGTAGAAGATATTTTATATTGTTGATTTGCTCTGTCTTCTGACTGTTTTTCCTACAGGTTTCGTGTTTGGGCGGCCCTGACCTAGAGGGGTGGCTCTAACCTGACAACAAAAAAAATTTGTTGTTGTTTTGCTCTATTTTCTTACTATTTTTTCCTGTCGGTTTTGTGTTTGGGCAGCCCTTACCTAGAGGGGCTGCCCTAACCTAAAAATAAACATTTTATGTTGTTGTTTTTCTCTATCTTCTAACTATTTTTCCTACAGGTTTCGTGTTTGGGTGGCCCTGACCTAGCCACAAACTTTTCTACTACTGTTTTCCATTTTTTGTGACAACTATTTTCTGTAGGTTCGCTTGTCAAAGACATAAAGCAAACTACTGACACGTGTTTTGTAGGTGGAAAATTTTGTTCAATTAGTCTTGTCCTTTCATTTATTTTTTAATTGGAACATAGGACTAATTAAAGGGTCAAAGAATTTGTGTTTCATGCTTGAAAGTGGGCTATTGATGTATCCAATCCCCTTGCACCATTTGACGATCCTAGGTGAAGAGAAATTGTAGCTCACTTAGTCTTTTTTACCTCATTTTTTATTTTATTAGTGGAACCTTCCCAGGATTTCATCACCCAGGGGACAATTCCAACCACACATTACCAGCAGGGTATATAAAGACAAGATGCAAAATTTGTACCTAAATCCAATCACAACATGTTTGGTAGAGCATCGAAGCTAGGGTGATACCTAGATAGATGTGAAGGGTTGGTACGAGCTCTCAGTCTCTCGTTGGCTGATATCGACTCATGCTTATAGATCGGTTGGTGTTCATGGTTGTGCCCCACGTACCGTGTGTATATCAGGGATGCCACTAGTAAAACTTGTTAAGCCTAAATAGAGGACTATGTTGGCCATACCTTAACAATAAAATTAAGCTTGTGTTGCTTGAAGTTGTCTTCTTGTGGAAAACCAATACTTGTTAGTCAGTTTTGGCCTTTTACTTATTGTTTTCCATTCTTTTCCATCAATTTTTTTTACTAATTTAGGTTCAAACCATCATATAGGGGTGGGCTTGTCCTCTAGGGGTGGCCCTAACTTTTGTTTGGGTGGCCTTGACCTGGAGGGGAGATCTTGTCCCCTTGTTTCAATTGCTGTTTAACCTATTTAAACCAAAATTTGGCTAAGTCTTGCCTATTTGGGTGGCCTTGACTTGATTTTTGGCAACCTTGAGCTCAAGGGGAAGCCCTAACCTGAGTTTGGATGGCCTTGACCTAAAGGGGTGACCCTGCCTTCTAAAACAACTTTTTTAGCCTAAGGTCATTAGTTGTTATCCTGTTCCGGGAACCTATTTACCCATTTTGAGTGTTGTTCCTTCATCCAGGGTAATTTTTTACTCTATTCAACCATCCATCCATCCATTCCAAGTATCAATTTACCCATTTTGAGTACCCATTTGCCCATTCCTTGCTTCATTCAACCTTTTAAAGTCAAATTTTGGCTAATTCCTTCTTGTTTGCACATCCTTGACCTAAGTTTGGGTGGCCTTGACCTCAAGAGCTAGCCCTGACTTGAGTTTGGGTGGCCTTGACCTAAAGGGGCAGCCTTTCCCTCTGAACTAGCTTTTTTTCAGCCTCTGTCCATTAGCTGTTATCCTATTCTGGGAACCTATTTTCTCATTCCTAACATTGTTCCCTCATTCAAGGTCCCTATTTACCCAATCCCACCATTTTTCAATCCACTTTGAATAACCGTTTACCCATTCCATCCATCATTCCTCTTTTCCAACCAGCTATTTAGCTACTCCAGAGAGTTGTTTGCCCATTTTGGGAAGTTGTGTGCTTGTTCTAAGTATAGTTCCCTAGTCCCATACATCCATTCACCTATTCTAAGTGATCGTTTGCTCGTTTTGTAACCTGGTTTGCTCAAAATTTGGTCCAACAAAAAAAAAGGGCTAATTTATTGAGGTTTCCAAAAAGCTTATGGTTTACCTTGTTGTTTGCATATCTCATCCATCGGCGTCATGATCCATCTACATTAAACCCATCATCCAAATCATATAAGTTGCATTCATAATTATCCATCATCGATTTATCAAGCCAAATCCTCTGAACTTCATCTGAAGTCATTATTTGAATTGACCTAGGTGCTTGAACCTAATCGTCATCCTTGAACAACCACTTGGGATTTCTATCCATCCTAATTCGATCATCATCTTCGGTCCTATCAATCACGTTCCATCTCAAGGTCAATTTGGCACTATGATCATCAATTCATCCTTAATCCGATCAATCAACACTTCGCATCACTTAGGGTGATCTCTGAACATAGTTTAGAAACCCTTCCAATCATCCAAATCATTTGATCTTTAACTCGATTCCATCCAATCCTATCAATCATTTTTTTGATCAAATCCAATCAAATCCCATCCTTATCCCATCATCAGATTAATTGATCCATTATCTTATCCAAAATCAAATCCAATATGACAATCTTAATAAAATCCAAATCATCACTTAGATCATCATTTAGAAGCTTAGTTGCATCTCAAATCACTTAATTTTTTTGCATGTTCATACCTGTTCAGACCTGTTCACAAGTGAGAAAGCAAATGGCAGACCAACAAGCCCAAGGTACTCAGTTGAATATCCCACATGATCCTAATCACATCCTAAATACCCCACAAGATCCCAATAACGTTCAAAGCAATCTACACAATCCCCATAACAGCACCTCATCTTAATCTAATACCAACATCTAGAACACCACACCACCGAGTGACGACAACATGGTTAACCAACCCAAAGTCACTGTTGTCAAATATCTCAATAATCCTACTAATTTCCAAATGACAGATTGTCTCCTCAACAAATGTGGGGATAATATCCTTGTCACCCTACTCATGAAGGGATTCAAACCTCCATTTGAGTTTGATGCATCATAATATCCCCTTCCACCACCTGTTGATCCACAAAACTCATAGAACATTCTATGAAATTCCTATGCCCTCGAGGGCGTACCCATAGACAATTGGTAGCACCCTGAGTTTGGAAATATCATCATCCATCAAGTCCATGATTATTCTCATCTTCCAACAATGAAATTTACTATCCCACCACTTGATCCTAATGATCCCTATGGCTATGGCATGCCATCATATATACCATCCACTCCACTACTTCCACCCTCACATCCTAATACTAGGGGCACACCTATCCTTACCAATTTTCCACCTCTGGCATTCCTGCAACCTCCAAGTAATCCTCACCAATCTTTTGTATTGCAAGCACCACCACAACACACTGCTACTATTGTTGCTTCATCCCAACCACCTCATCAACAACCTTTGCAACACACTGTCACTATTCCACAACAAAACATTCCAATTCCCACTCAACCACCACATAAGATATTGAAAACTAATTCACAATCGCCACATGACACTACCATTACGATCCCACAACAACCACATGTCCCATCTCACCCATCTTACCAATAGTTGCTGCAACAATAGCTTCCACCACCACATACACACATTCTTACACAAATCCAAAATAATCCTCTTCGAAATACCTCTATCATCCCTCTAGCACATACACTATTCCATCCCACCTCAATACAAATCAGAACGCTCCAAATCAAATGCGGACCCAACTGCCACCTTACACCAATCCTTCACAACCACATGAAAATACTTACTCTCAACTGTCAAATCCACAACAACCCCCATATGTCACCTCCGCACATCAATATAAATCCTATCCACCTTATCTCCAACAACAACAGTCTTATCAACAAGGTGCCACATCCACCTCCTACTACCAACAACCATCATCACATCAATGAGGGGGTCGTACTTCTTTGTATTATCGGAATTCTACACAACAATAGGGCCCTTCGCCCACTTCTTATTATCAGCAATGGCCACCTTACCACCAAGTGGCTTCCACTCATCACAATCCATCATCCTACTACCCACCTTATATCAATCCACAATCCACTTATCATCAACAAACACATTCATATGCAACCCAAACCACCTATGATCCAACTGTAGCGGGACCATCCTCATCATGCCCACAATAATATCCATATAACCAGCCCACTTCGACTCCTAAAGTACCAGTTAATAAAGACTTAGAAGAATTCAAAGCGGAATTAAAGGACTTACAAGCTGGAATGGGCAAATAATCATTTAAATTTCAGGACATTTTTCCTTATCCATTTGACCCATCCATTTCCTTGATTCCCTTTCCAAAACACTCTAAAATCCCCAAATTCAAAAAATACAAGGGAACAAAAGATCCTAGAGCCCATCTGCAATAATTTTATGCCCACTGCCAAGAGGTCATGTATAATGACATCTTATACGACTCTTCCTTAAAATTCTACATGGGATCGCCCTCAACTAGTTCATGGGCCTTGAAAAGGGATCCATCAAAAATTTTGCATAGCTATCTGAACAATTCATCTCCTACTTCTCTTTTAATCTAGAGAAGGATATTGACATGCTTGATCTCCTGCAAGGAAAAAAACATGATGGGGATACCTTTGCAAGCTACTTGCAAATATGGTGTGCCTTGGCCAGCAAGATTAAATCCCCACCATCAGAAAAGGACATGTTCACGTTGTTTATCAAAAATTCCCATCCAGACATGGCTCATAACTTCCAACTCCATTTCATCACCACCTTTGTGGCACTTGTGGAGAAGGGTTCCATCTTGGAATGAGCCCTTGTTGCCAAAGAGAAAGTCAAAAAATTTAATTCTAATAAAGATAATTCCTTTAGGGATAAACCTCATTATTGGAGTAAAAATAAGAATGCAGTCAATGATGGTGTCGCTGACACCAAACATGTTCAAGTGGACACCACCATACAAAAATACCCTCCCCAGCAATAGTCGTCAGTCCAGAGAACCATATCTATACCCCAAGGGGCACCATGACAATAATCAAACCAAAACAACCAAGGGGGGAATAAACGATAGTTCACTTAATTGGGAGAACCCCTTAGTGTGGTGTTTAACAAGCTTCTTCAAGACAATTATCCCATCACATATCCTGTCACCAAGCCTCTTGATTTTTCTAAGCCCAAACCTACTTGGTTTAAAGAAAACGAATATTGTGAATTTCACAAGATTAAGGGACATACATTAGATAAATTTCAAGGCCTAAAAACTTACATTCAAGGCCTCATCTATCGAGGTTAAATTCATGTTGATGCTAACACAACATCTTTGTCCAATGCTCAACTCTAGATATATCAAAATTATTTTCCCAACCACAATTAGGGTCCTAGTACATCTAACTCTCATCCTAACAACAATAACAACCAAAATAATAGCACTAATAACATCAACTATAAAAATGTGCCATACAATTACTAGGGTGTGGCCACATATGTAGAACAAGTGGAGCCACGTTTATCCATGATACACGTCAAGGGAAAAGATCCATAATGCATTTTTACCACTCATCAAACCCACATCATGGTCCCAACAGCTCCTACATCTACCCAACTACCATCCATCAATTCATAGTATAACATCCTTGACCACCTAGGCAAGATTGCAGCTCAAATATCCATCCTGGACCTGCTCAAGTCATCTCCCATATATCAAGACATCTTGACTAAGGCCTTACAAATTATGAAATTACCCAATGATATTGACCCCACCCAATTCCAATCATTGGTGGGAAATCTCTCATCAACCTATCAATTAGCGTTTATCCAAAAATACATGTTGCACCTTGACTCAAGCCACAACCACCCCCTCCATCTCAAGGTTGGTGTAAATTGTCAAAAATTAAAAAGGGTACTAGTAGATAATGGTATGGCCCTAAATCTTTACACATTAAAATTCATACAATAGGTTGGATATACCCAGGCTGACCTAACAATCAAGTTATCACCATCAAGGCATATGATAACACCGAGAAGGATTCTAAAGGAATTATTTGCCTTCCTATTCAAGTGGGCCCCATTGTATAGTAAACTATGTGTCATGTTCTATAACTTGACCTTCCATACAACATCCTCCTTGGCCATCCATGGATTCATTCTATGCAAGCCGTCCCATCGACCTACCATCAGTGTTTGAAGTTCCCATTTCAAGGAATGGAAGTCACCATACAGGCTGACCCTCAGCCATTTAAATATTTTCATACCCTGGAGGCTTCCTTTCCAAATTCACATTACTGCCTTGGGGTGGAAATGGGGGCATCTCAAACACTTGATTCTCCTCCATTTTCCAATACACTAAACACCATATTATCCACCCCTTCATTCATGCCATCATCCGCACCTAGTTCCACCATCACCAAGGTTCAAATAATTGACAAGGGATGTGGTGAGTAAAAAATGCATACAACACTAAATATGGAAACCATGCCACCCTTTCCATGTACATATGGGCAACCATCTTTGTCATTTCCAAAAGAAAAAGAAAAGTCACTCATGCTCACCTCCAAGAACATGGACTTGACAACATTCAATGACCTGGGTTCCCTTCAGGATCAAATGGAGGATAATATTAGCCAATGGGTTTACAGAGAGGAACTTGAGCCACCATGTCCCCTTATAGAATACTTCCAAGAGGTCTATCCATGTGCCTCCAAGTTCATTGAAAAGTGCAATTACCAAGGCAGAGGTCTTGGTGTGGAAGAACAAGGAAAACGTTGGCCCATTGAAGCAACTACCATCTAACCAAGAAATTTGGGCATGGGTTATGATACTAAACAGAAATTTCCAATGACATCCTCTAGCACTTCTAATAATGTTAGTGTCGACGATGGTTCCTTCAAAGACATACCAGAAGAAGATTCCATCATACACGTGTATGATGATTTGGATCATGTTGACCTCCCTGCCATGTTTGAATTCTTATTTGTTTGCACCATAACCTTATCCCTCAAACATCCTAACTTATAGATCAAGACCTACAAGGTAGCGCACCCATCAACACATTTCCCTTAGTGGATACCTATGTACATCTCATGGGATTGGGGGAAGATGAATGCCTTAACCGCAAAAGAAAAATAAAATACATCATCCAGTGAAAACCTCCTTGAGGTGTTTTTTTACTGGGAAAAATTAAAAAACAAAGGGTGTATCTGATAGTGAAAACCTCAATGAGGCACTGGAGGATGGGGATGTTCATCTTTCCCTTGTGGGAACAAAAATATCTGATCAATCTTCTATTGTCATTGAAGAAACATAGGAGGTAAATTTGGGAATAGAAGAAAATTCAAGAATCACTTATGTAGCCAAGTCTTTATTAGAAGAAGATTATTCCACCATTTTCCAAATTCTTAGAGAAGGTGTTATCAATTTTGCATGGGCTTATTCAGATATGCCTAGCCTTGATCCTGATCTTGTTGTACATCATTTGGATTTTCGTCTAGATGCCAAACGTATCAAGAAAAAACTGCACAAAATACACCCTTAGGTGGGCCTATTAGTGAAGAAAGAATTAGAGAAACTGCTAGAAGATGGATTCATTCGACCTATTGAATATTCAAACTAGATATCCAACATAGTACTGGTCACTAAGACAGATGGATGTATCAATATTTGTACGAATTTTTGAGATCTCAATAAGGCTTGTCCTAAGGACGACTTTCCTCTACCAAACATTGATATGTTGGTCAACCTTAATGCAAGACATGAAATTCTATCCCTCATGGATGGCTTCTCTAGATTTAATCATATCAAGATTGCTACTGAAGATCAACACAAGACTTCCTTCATGACACCTTGGGGAACATTTTTCTATAATGGCATGCCTTTCGGCCTCAAAAATGCAGGGGCAACCTACCAGCATGCCATGACAGTCATCTTCCATGACCTCATTCATATCATAATGGAAGACTATGTCGATGATCTATTAGGAAATTTAAAAACAAGGGAAGAAAATCCTGCAATCCTCAAGAATATCTTTGAACAGTTAGACCATTATAGATAGCATTTGAATCCGAAAAAGTATGTCTATGGGGTGACATCCAGAAAATTACTAGGCTTCATTGTTTCCATAAGAGGTATAGAAGTAGATCCAGCCAAGGTCAAGGAAATACTATAAATGCCTTTGCCACACACTCTAAAGCAATTATGAAGTCTTCAAGGAGAGTTGTAGTCCATCAAAATATTTATAGCTCAATTAGTTGATAAGTGTCAGTCCTTCTCCCACTTGCTCTGAAAGGATATCACCTTCAAGTGGAATCGAGAGTGTCAGCTAGGCTTGGATCATATCAAGGAATACCTAGCCCATCCACCTGTTCTCATGCCTTTGATCCCTGGAAAGCCCCTCTTGTTGTGTATTTTTGCTACTTCAGTTGCATTGGGGGCATTGTTAGCCCAACATGATGAGTGGCTCAAGGAATGTGCAATTTATTACATCAATCAAACATTAGTGGGCTATGAGCTTAACAACATCCCCGCCCTCAATTACACCTACGGTAACAAGGTCAGGGACTTTATAAATTGTCAAGCAAGCAACAAGTGGGTGGACTTCCAAATCCTACACTTGGATTAGAAAGCTAAGTTGAAGCTATTAGAACTAATGGAAAAAAGGAAGGTGTGCATAAATAGCCAACAGGATAGGCTAATCTAGTGTGGGGCCAAATCAAGCACATTCTTAGTTAAGCTGGGTTATAAGATCCAAATGTTAGAAAAGGAAAAAATTTGGCCCCAAAAATCATGCTGGGGTAGATGCATACTTCCTAAGGCAGATGCCTTTTTGTGGACTGCCCTACACAAAATAATTCTCATAGGTGACAGATCTGAAGTCTATCAGACTGGAGGCTCCCCAGTGGTGCATAATGTGCAAAAACAATGAAGAAAATGTGGACCATCTATTATTGAACTTCCCCTACACAAATCAATGTTGGGATTGGTTACAAAATAGCCTAAGTTGGGCATCACCTAGAGCAAACAATATTTCGGATCAAATCCAATGCTAGCTGAAACATAAAAAGGAATCTTTTTGGGGATTAAGCTAGCAAGTTGCACCATCCATTCTAGTTTGGAACCTTTGGAAAGAACGTAACAGGTGCATATTCCAGGGAAAGGAAAAAGAACCAGAAAGACTCATGGAAGATATAGAAAGGAATATCATAGAATGGCTAAACTCCCATATAAAAATGCAAAGGAAAGAAAAATTCACTTTATGGGATGGAGATTTAATGAAAATTTGGAAGAAGCTAAGAGTTCCTCCTTTCTTTCAGTTTATCCTAGATCCAAAATTGAAAAGACAGAATACCAAATGGTGCTCACCCCCTCAAGGAAGTCTAAAACTTAACATGGATGGAGCCTCAAGGGGCAATCAAGGTAAATCAGGCTCGGGATGTATTATAAGAGACCCAGAAGGTAAATTAATAAAAGATATTTCAGTGAAACTACTAGTGTCCACCAACAACAGGGCTGAATTCGAAGGGATCCTTAGGGGGTTGTTACTTTGTACATAAATGAAACTCACAATCATAGAACTAGAGTGTGACTCAATAGTGTGCATTAATGCCATTACAAGGGGACAGGTGGGAGACTGGAGTCTTCAAACCAAATTCAACAAGATCAAGGAACTAATGACTAAACTAAAGGTGGTATCATTAAGGCATATCTTCAAAGAAGCAAATAGAGTGGCAGACTACCTGGCTAACCAGGGAATAGAACAAGAGGAATTGGAGAAGTCTGGATCCCAATCAGACTTCGGCAAAACTCTAATAAAGATCATCGAGGAGGAACAAAATTAATTTGTTGGGGCGTGAAGTGACCTCAAACAGGCTCCCAGGTAAGTAGACCAAAGGTAAGTACCTGAACTCAAAATTTTACTCACTCTTTTAATACATCTATCTACCACAAGAAAAGGTTATTAAAGTGCTTATATAATCAAAGGATAACTAGCTTGCAACTTGAAGATACCCCCAACCTTTATAGTGTCAAGGATCAAAAAGTGATCAAAACATAATCCTGGGCTACAGAAAATAGGGTACCATGAAACTTAGTCGGTAGCTTCTGCGAAAAAAAATCATATACCTGTTTAGTTCACATATTTGAGGAAACTGGGGAAATAAAACCTTATTTCACCAGGTTTCAATAATCTAATTCCTGCTCCCTAATGGCTGTAGACAACTTAATTGGATAAAAATGCTCCTTCGAGGGTCATGGCGAGGCTCACAGTGCAGACCCTTTAAGCCCTGAGGTTCCTCGAACAGATTGATTAGGGTTGTAGTCCTCTAAATATTACTTCTAAACGAAGCTTAACTAACTTTTCCAATGGTAGAGGCCATAAACTCTTAGACTTCTTTTGGAAGGTTTAGGACCATTAAACGATGTTCTTTACCAAAGCAAAAGGGGTTGTTTTCCAACTGCCTGAAATAGGACAACCTATCTACACTTGGTTTTGTTTAAACAAAACAAGCCTTGATCTAAGTTTGAACTATCAGTTTGCAACTCTTTGGATAGAAAATTAATAAAGGCAATCATGGTGTGTCCTTTAAATGTTTTGTTCCATGTAGACAGGAAATCCCCTTTCTCTGAAACGGAAACAACAAGTTATTTTTAGAAAAAAGAAATCATTGCCCAAGGACAATTTGTTTATTATGAGCTAAACTGAATAACATTATTTGCGCTCATTAAAAGATATTTTGGTCATAACAACCTCATATCGAATGAAGACAATTCATATTGGCATTTGTCTTGGAACACTAACTTCTCCCTACTTTGGAGTTTCCAAAACACTACACATGGAAAATCACCCCTATGAACAGATGTCTTTAGTCTAAAGAAAGCAACAACTTTGTAGCGCTTCTTCTTTACGAGTTAATCTGAACATTGACACTTGCTTGTTACACACACTTGTCTGCCAACTAGGCCAAAAACCCTAACACTGCTCCAAACCTCATGCTTTCAAACAATCTTTATGAAACTACCATATACATTTAGAAATTTATTCATTGATAAATAGCACTTCAAAATTGGGCAACCATTTATAAAGTTTAATTACATCTTTTGGGCTTAAACCGCCTTACCCTAAATTTCAAAGCTGCAAATTGAAGGAGCCACTTGGTTTCTTTCACTGGCACGTGACGACACTGCCTCTCGAGGAAATCAAAGGAAGTCTTTGTGTGAAATTGATACAACCAACTCCATGCCGTGAGGATATCTAGAATAAAGGGGTGAAGCTTGGCGCCTAGAAGGAAAAATCCCAGGGAAGAGGTATCCCTTCTCCAAGCCAAGCAGCTATTAGGGCAACGCCCAACTCAATCAAGGAAGTTGGCTCACAATAAGACGTGCCATCTGGAAACTACAACCTTGTCAAATTATCCCAAACCGTGAGGTAATAGCAGATTTTACTGGGTAATAGTCGCTGGCTGTCACAAACTATCGACCCAGAATCATATAATAGCCTAATGATCAATGGGGTAGGGCTCTACAACAACCCTTGCAAGCGGCAGTTTGTAATGAGGCCAAGAAAAGCCATTAGTGCCCTTGAACAGGTATGGAACACGAGAGTCTTCTTCACAAGCTTGGACAACCCTCGGCCTTCAAAGAAGTGAACGCAAACAACTGACAAAATCTAGATAATGGCCTAAAATGATAAATGGAAGCAAGACATCTAGTAAGCCATATGGCACATGTGCCCATGGCAGCGCCATTCCAAAACTTGGGATCTCATCATAAGCTGGCTTGGCCTAGTGGCCTTTGGTAATGCACTTGAAAATGATGGCTTCAAATGGCAATCTTCAGTGGCTTGAAAAGTTTGCCTCGGCCCTCCTGTGACATGAGTAAAAAACCTCCTTCACATTGGATTTCATGTAATTTAGGAAAAGGTATGTTGTAAAGCTCAAAGCTTCCTTGGTGTAGCACCGCTCCACAAGGTGTAAGGTACATTCTCAGTAATGGTTCAAGAACGTCTTGGCCAACTAAGGTTAACCTTGGGTCATTACTCCCAGTGTGATTAGTATAGGGAAAGCTAGAAGGCTGATTCATGGGCTCCACCCCCAAAAAAGATTGGACTTCAAGGGTTCCACCCCCAACAATGGTGGATTTTACCCATTTAAAAAAATTAAAAAAATTATGTCGCTAACTAATTAATTCTTACTTCTTAATTAAATAATTTATTATTTAATTACCCCCCCCCCTTTGTCATACTTCAACTATAATTAAATATTTATTATTTAATTATTCGTTTAACCCCCTTTATCTATAATTAAATATTTATTATTTAATTTATTCAATTCTGCCTTTACAACAATCAAATTAAATAAATGATCTTTATTTATTTAATTAAATCTCTCATTTTTGAATGTCGAATTAAATTAACATTTAATTCATATTTAATTATTTATGTCACATTATTCTATCAATCAGTTGACTATTTATTCACTCACCTTCTGACTCAAGATCTATTTTTAGTTCTCCAGTTATCTCCAAATTGAACATTTGATTGTCTCTGCGAGAGGACTCTCTCTCACAACTACTCAGTTAACTAGTTCTAACTCATATGCATGATATGTTTATTGATTAAATATATTTATTTAATTAATTAACTCATGTTTGCATTCAAATGCATTATTCTTCGACTTCTAACTTTGTCTTTGGCATTCAAAGTCTATTTCTTCTATTTTTGAAGACTCTTAACTGAAGACTAAGATTGAGAACTCTTGTTCTTTCTATTTTTGAACAATCTTGACACAAGATTAAGTTATCATTCTAACTTAATCTTTATCCAATAGTCTTTTCTAACTCATGTTCTAACTCACGTTCTATCTGACACATAACTCACATCGATTGACATTCATCAATCTCATCCATCGATCTCTCTTTGAATCTGAGTCAATCATTCAAAAACCCAAAATCTATAAAATGGCCTATCATTATCATTATTCCTCCTCCCAAAATCATACACGTTTGTGAAGAAACTTATCTTTGATATATTTCTTAGACACTCGACAAAGTTATGCTTGCATCAATACTGAAAATTTGAGGGCAATAATACTCAAATGACAAAATGGAGAAGAGAAATTGAGATAATTCGAAGGAGTGAATGCATATTCAGTGAGATCTTTTCAATTAATTTGTTTAGTTATTTATGTTTACTTATTTGTTATTTGTTGTTTTTGATATAGATTGTTTGCTAGTTTAGAATTAATCATTGTAATCTGTGCAGCTTTAGCATTAATCTCCAAGCAGAAATCTAGGTCATACAAAATTAAGTTTGAATTGAAATTTATGCCACATGGGACTAGGTCACCCAAGGTGGCGACCTAGTCCACCTGGGAAATTTTCATTGATTTTTAGTGATTAAATATTATTATTTGTGTTTTTTGTGATTGTCTCGCTAAAACACTTTAATATAAGATATGTATGAGGATTAAGGGGTCATTAAGGGTCGATTAAGTGATGACAAGCCTAGGAGAGCATGAAAATGTTTTACAACTGTTTACAACACTTTGTCAAAAGGCTTGGAAATGGGTAAAAATGGGTTGAAAAAGGTCCAAGATCGTAGGCCAAGGTCCAAATGATTAAAAAGTGTCAAGGTATACACTTTTTGGTGACACATTTAGCCCCCACTTTAGTGAGAGGATGAAATTTCTTCAAACTCACACTAAAGTAACCACATGATTCAGATGGTGATGAATGACAAAGAAGAAGGATGTGGTCAAGCCCCCAAGGATTCGAGATTCTAAGTCAACTCGACACCAATGCAAAAGACATTCAAGGCTGAATGCATTTCAACAAGACGAGATACATGATCATGCAATGAAAAGGTTCGGTGTGAAGAGAATAAGAAGATATGTGCTCACTTTAGGGCCATAGAACATCAGGTTGTCCACGGGGTGAGAAGTCCCCAAAGGTGAGAAACTCTCACACACAAGGTGGCTATGGGGAAATTTTGTTGCTTTTTGGGATTCCCTCTCAAACCATGCCAAAGTTATACCTCATGATAACTTTGATAAGGCACCACAAAAGGAAAGTGATGTTTTGAAATGATGTGTTTCAAAGGGATTTTTTTTTGTTCATGTGATTTCTCAACTTAAGGAACATTATGCATAATCTTTCAAGAGAGGAAAAATGTAAATGTCTCATCCTAAACAACATTGTGTGTAATCTTTTCAAGAGAAGGAATCACAAGAAAAAAAGGAAGATCGCACAATGAAATGTGAGTAGTGATGTATGCCCCCACTTTAAAGTAATTTTGAAACATCGTACTATGAGAAATTACTTTAAAGTAGAATAGGAGGGCATGAGATATTTTTTAAAAACCCTATGTCGAGTCATATGTTTCTAAAAAGCTACGTCATGAGAAGGAGTGTATGTCACATGCTAGTCAATCTTAAGACATGTCGTCCACATCCCAATCTTGCTCATATATATTCATGAGAGGTTAATGATAAGTCATAAGAGACAATGACAAGTGACATACAAGGGGAAAAGGCTTACTAACCACTTGCCCCCACTTAGTGTAGGACAAGAGTTAGCCGAAGGGGGTGAGGGGATACAAGGGAAAGTGAAAATTCAGTATTGATTAGAGGAATGAGGTGCCCTCATAGATAGAAGAAAACCTAATGCCTTAAGATGTTGTTTTTTTCTACTCAAGGCCTAACACTCGTTAGTGTGATGACCATGAGCTCAGTGGAAGGCACAAAAGGAATTTTTGTGGTAACATTTCTTTCGAGTATGAGGAGGAAGGGAGATCAAGTGATCTTGGAGGAGTCCCGGAAAGATACCCTCTTCATTGAAGGTAGAAGGTGATATTTTGATTTGGAACAAGGATGGATCTTTCTTAGCATAGTAGGTCATACCTACGCAAGGCTCTATAGATTGCGATATTTTGTATACTCCTTTGGAGGAGTGTGTAAAATTTGAATCAAGAGTAGGTTGCAGGATGACATTGGCTTTAAGTGAAGAGTCCTTTGTTGGTTTCAAAGGATCACGTTGGAAGATAGGGGTAGAAGTTTCATTAGGGATAAATTTTGTGTGGGAGGGAGGTTGGATAGTCTCAATTAGAGGAAAAAATCCAAGATCATGATTGGATGTTTGTGTGATAGGCTCTATAGGGTTGTGGATACCTTGTTCATTAGTACCACAACCATGTCCACTATAGCCAAGTTGTTTCATGATATCATAACCTTTACCATAAATCTTTTTCAGCTTTTTTGGATCAGGTGATTGTTCATCATGTGCTACTTTGGCTGAATTAATTGAGGTGGATGCTTTGGAAGGATCACTAGATTCTTGTGTGGACAAGACTACATTTTCCTTGTTAGAGTCTTGGTGTATGATCTTGGATTCTCCCATTAAGGGAGGGGTGAATTCTAAGGAACCCCACTCATCATCTATGAGCTTGGTGATTGGTACAAGATGTTGTTCATTATTTGGATGTGTGGGTTCCACTTGGGTGGTGGGTGTTAAGGTGTGAAATTGATTGTCTTTAGATTTTTTAATGTTAAAGCAACTATTGGGTTCAAGATCAGTATCAAGTTTGTACACTTTATTATTATAGATGTACTTCATCTTTTTGATGAAGAGTGGATGTCATTCCATTCATAGCATGAATCCATGGTTTTCCTAAGGAAAGGTTATATGAAACCTATTGAGGCATAACATGGATGGTTGTTTCCAATGTGGTCATTCCAAAAATAAGAGGGATAGTGATCACACCAAGTGGTTTCTTAGATACATTGTCAAAACCTCTAACAAAGAGAGAATCGGGTTGGATGTGGGATCTATATATGCCAAGTCTATCCATAAGGTTCACACTACACACATTAAGAGCAGAGTTGGTATATACAAAAATTTTCTTGATCCCTTTTGATTTTTATTGAGATATTATCATGAAATCTTCATTTTTTTTTGCATATCCAAAGGAGGGAGCTCACTTTGGTGAAAAACAATGTCAACATTTATTCCATGAATAATAGTTTCTATGTCATTGGATGGCTCATTAGAAGGGATAGGAACTTATTGTAGGGTTGCTTTCATCATATTGCGATAGTGAGGGGAGACTTGAATAAGGTCCCATAAAGATATCTCAGTGGGAGTATTCCTTAGTTGGTCAACAAGGTCATAATCCCTAAGGAATGAATTGATGCGAGGGGCAAGAGGTAAGATGAGAGGATTAGGTAAAGGTAAGGGAGTGGAGGGTGATGGTTTGGAATGTGAGTTATTGTGAGTGTAATGCGTATGAGCAATGGTATTAGGACTCAGTTATGGAAATATATTAGGGGTAGGCGAGTAGAGGGTAAATTTGGGTGTGGTTTTGGGTGAAGGAGGGTAAAGGATGAGTTGAGGTTGAATAATATTAGCATCCCCTTGGGAAGGAGATTCAATTTTATCCTTAGATGGAATCATTATATCTGCCCAAGGAGGAGAGATTTTAGGAGAACTACAAGCCGTATGTTTAGGACATTCAAGGATTGGTTCTTCTAAAATGACCTCGTCACTAAAATAGGAATGATCAATGATGGGAGAGGGAGGAGAGGGATGGTTAAGAGGGGATTCTATTTGAGTGTAAAAGGTCTCATTCTCTTGTTCCATACCATCTACCCTAGTAGGAGAGCATGGAAGAGGTTCATCACATGCTTCATCACAAGGGAGGGAGGCATCAAGAGAAGATCCACTATGATTCTCAAATCCCAAAGGGGAGGAGCATTAGGAAAGGGAGGGTTAATAGTTTCATGACTTGTAATAGGTGTATCTTCTAACACCAAAATATCCTCTTTGCATTGAGGAGGGATGTTAAGAGATGAGGAAGTTTAAGTGTCATGGGTAGGGAGACTATGTAAGGTGGGGTCAAGAAATGTTTGTGGTTTAATGTGTGGAAAAGGGAGATGAGGAGAGGGACAATCAAGACCCTCAACACTTGTAACTTCTTGCACCAAGATACCTTCATCACTAAAATGAGAGGTATAGTGAGAAGTACAAGTATGAGTGTTATGATTGTCAACACAAATGTCCTCATTGAGGGTTAATGCCATGTTAAGAATAGTGTCTTTGTTTTGGTTATGAAAATTTTCTCTAATAAATTCATTATTATAATCTACATTGAACTCATAAGAAGGAATATTACATTTATACAATCCATTTGAAACCAAATCAAAGCCACATCTTTTAAAATAAAACATTGTATTGAAGAGAGAGGGAACAGAATGAAATGCAATTATTTAAACTAAACTTGTGAAATACAATTTTTCAGATGTAAAATAAGGTAAACAATGCATGAAATGAGCTAATGTATGCTAAATTTAATAAAATACATGCTACATAAATACAACTTGTTTTTACAGGTAGGTAAAGGCACAAAACAGAGGCTAGAAAACAGGGCTTTTAGCTCTGTAAAGGGCAGTTTCAGAACTCTAAAGGGACTAGGTCGACCTAGTCCTCCTGATGATTTTTTTGAGGTTTTTCAGGAGTTTTGGGTTGGTACAAGTGGTTTATGTGTTGTACAGTGTAGGTCTATGTAGAAAATGCAGAATTTTAGACAAAGTTGATGTTTTAACATGCTAAAATGCAGCCTAAAATGCACTTTTCACTAATGCAAGTTTGGAAAGCCTAGGATGCAACTTCACTAATGCAATATGCAATGAAAATTAATCCTAAGACAATGAAGGACTTTAAATCAGACAAGAGGGTGTAGGAAATTTGGGTTCACCAAAATGAACCACAAAAAACATAAACAATAAGGGAAAGAGGATTCCCCAAATAGGCTCCTAGGTTTTTCACCTAGGCGCTCTTAGTTAGGAAATGGCTCTCTTTCACACTAATGGTATGCTCTTGGGTGATTTCATTCAAATTATGGGGTTTATATTGGGGGTTTGTGAATGTGTTTAAGTGCTAGAAACAAATGAAATAAACTATTTATTGAATGTAAACTATTGAAATGCAACTATGCTAGAATACACATTGATATATGCAGACATATACAAATAACCTAAGAAATATACATTAAACTAAAATAGAAGGTAAGAGATGAAATGGATGTAAACCTAGAACCTTGTGGAGGTTGGAAGTACTGCTGAATTCAATGTTGAGGCCGAAAGGGACACTTGTGCCAAGCTAGGTGATCTAGTCTTTTTTCTGGCAAATTCCTGAAGACTGCTCTAGAGTCCGTTTCAGCCAAAAGGGTATCCAGATCTACCCAAATTTATAGAAAATAGCTTTATTGGGAATAGGTTTCCCAAAGTGGCAACCTAGTCCTCTTCTAATTTTTTGTGAACAAGAATAAGGGATCTAAGGCCTTTGGTTTGTGTTTCCTGCTCCTTTAGGTATCCGGTCTCGAAAGTAAATATTTTGGTCCATGGAAGTCTTCCAAGCTTCAACTAGGGTTTCTTCAACCCTAGAGAGCTTGGACAACTTGTTGAAGACTCTTCCACCTTGGTTCTTTTCCAAATACGCCTAAGAGAACTACAATTCACACAAAGAGAGAAACTTGTTGATTGTTAGAGTATAGGGGTTTTCCTTGGTCAAACCCCTTTGTAGATAATTAAACCAAATGAATAAATGAAATGGGAAAGAATGGAGTTTGAAGCAATGGAATTAGTTACCTTGTCTTGATGATTGATCTTGTGTTGTTGCAGCCACTAGCCCTTGAATGCTTCAAGAATGGTGTCTTGTTGAATTATAATATGAAACCCTAGATGGCTTGAGGAGAGGAGAGATGAGAGAAAGAGGTGGAGAGGAAAAATGGATGATGCATGATGAGGAATTATCTTTTCGTAGCTTATTTATACAATTTGTGCCCTAATTTTCTCGAAATAACATCATATTGACCGACCTTAGGGTTTTAGAGACCTAAATCTTGAAAGAAATTAAGTTTAAATTGAAATTTATGCCACATGGGACTAGGTCGCCCAAGGTGGCGACCTAGTCCACCTGGGCAATTTTCATTGATTTTTGGTGATTAAAATATTATTATTTGTGTTTGTCAATATTGTCTCATTAGCACACTCTAAGATAAGATATGTATGAGGATTAAGGGGTCATTAAGGGTTGATTAAGGGATGACAAGCCTAAGAGAGCATAAAATTTTCTTACAACTCTATACAACACTTCGTCAAAAGGCTTTGAAATGGGTAGAAATGGGTTGAAAAAGGTCCAAGACCATAGGCCAAGGTTCAAATGAGTGAAAAGTGTCAAGGTATAAACTTTTTGGCGACACATTGATAAATCCACTATAAACAAAATAATATTGGTTCAAAAAAATATTGATAAATTAAATCTTATAACATAATAACAATTTAATAACTAGTTTCATGAAGGTAAATTAAACATAATCAAAGTTGGAATTGAAACCTTTAATAGTTTGAAGTTCTCTAATATATTTTGTACTAAAATATTACACTCCATGAAGAATTGTGGGTAAGTGCACCAATTTGTGACACAATTTTGATGCCAAATTTCAAACAAAACCCGTAATAGGCCATATGGCACTCACCAAATTTGGCATGTGCCAAATGGCCTAAATTTTGCAATGAGTGAGAAAGTGTGAGTTCTCTTTCTTTTTGCAATGAATTTTGGAATGCATTTTTCTAAACTCTTTTATTTTTGCTTTCTCTTCCAAGGAAACTATATACATGAAATAAACATTTAAGTATAAGTTTACATTTACGTATGGAAATTTACTTTCTTATACTTTAAATTATATTACATGTATATAGGTAGGATGTTTGAGAGTTTTTTCAGATCTCTAGGAATTATAATGCAAATTCTAGTTTTTGGAATATCTTAAAAATTTCAGACTTGGTCGAATTTCAGTAATCATTAATTCAAATTTTAGTAATCAGGAGGTCAAATTTTAGTAGTCAGCAAGTTGTATCAACTTTATCTCTCCTTCTCTCTACTCTCTATCTCTCCACTCCCTCTCTCTCTCCCTTGCTATCTCTCTCTCCCCTCTCTCTCTCTCTCTCACCCTTCTATCTCTTCCCTACATTTGCCTCCCCCCTCCCCTCTCTACTTCTCTCTATCTCTTCTCTCTCTACATCTCCTTCCCTCTCTACTTATTTTTATCTCCCCTCTCTCTCTCTTTACCTACCTCTCCCTCCATCACTTTGTATCTCACTTATGTCTCCCTCCCTACCTCTTTCCCTCTCTACTCTCTATCTCTCCCCTCCCTCCCTCTACCTACATCTCTCTCTCACTCTTTATCCCTCTCTTCCCCCACTTTCTCTCTAACTATCTCCTCTCTATCTCATAATTCTCTCTCCCTCCCTCTCACTCTCCCCTCTCTATCTCACCACTCTCTCTATCTCTCTCTTTCTCACACACAAACCTCTATCTCCCTCGCTAACACTCCCTCCCTCCATCCTTTCCTCTCTACTTCTCTCTATCTCTCGTCTCCCTCCCTCTCTTGACCTCACCCTCCTCCACTTCCTTTTGTCTCTCATTCCAATCTCTCTCACTATTTTCCCTCCCTCCCTCCCCCTCTTTCTCTCTCAATTGATATTTTTCTCTATCTCACCATTTTCTCTCTCTCACTCACACACACCTTTATCTCCCTACCTCTCCTTCCCCTCTCTACTATTTATCTCTCCTCTCGTTTTCCATCTCTATACATACCTCTCCCTCCATCACTCTCTCTCTCCATCCCTCTCTATCTCACTTATGCCTCCTTCCCTACCTCTTTCCCTCTCTACTCTCTATCTCTCCTCTCCCTTCCTCTACCTCCCTCTCTCTCTGTCTCTCCATCCCTCTCTTTCTCTCTCACTCTCTCCTCTCTATCTCACCATTATCTCTATCTCTACCTATCACCCCCTCCTCTCTAAATCACCATTCCCTCTCTCCCAGTTTCCCTCTCACTCCCTCCTCTCTAAATCACCATTCTCTCTCTATCCCACTTTCCCTCATTCCCTCTCTATGTCTCACTTATCCCTTTCTACCTCTCCCTCCCTCCAACCTCCCTCTCTCTCTTTATCTCTATTTCTCATTATCTTTGTACATCTCTACTCTTTATCTCACCACTCTCTCCATCTCACTCTCCCTCCTTCCCTCTCTCCCTCCTATCCATCCCTCTCTACTTCCATATCTACCTACCTCTCCCTCCACTACCTACCACTCTCTCCCTCACCCATCTTTCTCTCTTACTCACTCCTTCCATCTCTACTCTATATCTCTCCCCCCTTCCCTCTCTAATCTATTTCTCTCTCTCCCCCTTCCTTTGTCCCCTCATTTTCTCTCCTCTCACTCTCTCTCCCTCTCACACACACTCACCTCTATCTCCTCCTTTCCTCTCCCACCATCCCTCCACTCTCCACTTCTCTCTATCTATCATCTCTCTCTACATCTCCTTCCCTCTATATTTATCTTTATCTCCCCTCTCCCTCTCTTTACCCACTTCTCTCTCTCTCTCTCTCTCTCTCTCTCTCTCTCTCTCTCTCTCTCTCTCCTCCATACTTGTCCCTCCCTCCCCTCTCTAATTCTCTCTATCTCTCCTCTCTCTACATCTCCTACCCTCTCTACCTATATTTATCTCCCCTATCCATTTTTTTACCTACCTCTCCCTTCATCACTCTGTATCTCACCTATGTTCCCCTACCTACCTAGGGTTGAGGTATTAAGGGTCAAGGGTTGAGAATTGAGGGTTTAATTTATAGGGTAGAGGGTAGAGTGTTGAGGGTTGAGGGTTGAGGGTTAAGGGTTGAGGGTAGAGGGTAGAGAGTAGAGGGTATAGAGTAGAGGGTAGAGGGTAGAGGGTAGAGGGTAGAGGGTAGAGGGTAGAGGGCAAAGGGTTTAAGGGTCAAGGGATTAAGGGTTGAGGATTGAGGGATTAAATTTTATAGTTTACTTGGGTTTAAGGGTTTCAGGGTTGAGGGTATAGGGTTGATGGTAGAGGGTATTGGGTTTAGGGTAGAGGGTATTGGGTTTAGGGTAGAGGGTATCAAGGTGAGGGTTGAGTGTTTAAGGGTTTGAGGGTTGAGGGTATAGGTTTGAAGGATTAGGGTAGAGAGGGAGGGAGAGATGGAGGGAGAAGTGAGATAGAGAGAAGGATAGAAGAGGAGAGAGGAATAGAGATATATGAGGGTTGAGAATTGAGGGTATAGGATTGATGGTTTAGGGTATAGGGTAGAGGATAGAGGGTTGATGGTAAAGGGTTGAGGGTAGAAGGTTTATGGGTATATGGTTGAAGGATTAGTGTTGAGGTTCTAACGTATAAGGTAGAGGGTATAAGGGTTTAGGGTTTAGGGTTTAGGGTTTAGGGTTTAAGGGTTGAGGGTTGAGGGTATAGGGTCGATGGATTAGGGTTCAAGGTCCAACATAAAGGGTACAAGGTATAGGGGTTGATTTTTTAGGGTTAAGGGTTTAGGATTGAAGGTAGAGGGTTGAGGGATGAGGGTTTAAGCGTTAAGGGTTGAGGGATTAGGGTAGATAGTTTAATTGGGTTTAAGGGTTGAAAGTAGAGGATAGAGGGTTTAGAGGTTTAGGATTTAAGGGTTGAGGGTTGAGGGTTTAGGTTATAGGGTTGAGTGTTCAAGGTTTTAAGGGTTGAGGGTATAGGGTTGAGGGATTAAGGAAGAGAAGGTGGGATGGAGGGAGAGAGATATGGAGGGAGATTATTGAGAGAGAGAGGGATGAAGTAGGAGAGAGATAGAGGTTAGACAGTTAAGGGTAGGGGGTAGAGGGTTTAAGGGTTAAGGGTTTAGGGTTAAGGGTTAAGGGGAGAGGGGAGAGAGATAGAGGGAGGGCGGGAGTGAGTGAGATAGAGAGATACCTAAGAGAGGGAGAGGGGGTAGAAGGGAGATTCTTGAGAGAGAGAGAGAGAGGGAGGGAGTGGGAGAGAGATAGAGGGTAGATGGTTAAGGGTAGATGGTTAAGGGTAGAGGGTAGAGGGTTTAAGGGTTAAGGGTAGAGGGATAAGGGTAGAGGGGAGAGACATAGAAGGAGTGAGTGAGTGAGAGAGACTTGAGAGAGGGAGAGGGGGAGAGGGGGAGAGGGGGTAGGAGGGATAGAATTGAGAGAGAGAGGGAGAGGGAGAGGGAGAGAGATAGAGGGTAGAGGGTAGAGGATTTTAAGTGTTTAGGGTTAAGGGTAGAGAGAGAGAGAGAGAGAAGTAGAGAGGGAAAGAAGGTAGAGATATTGAGAGGGAGGAGGCAAGGAGGGAGAGAGAAATATGTATAGAGGGAAAAATAGGTAGAGAGAAGTAGATATGAAAGCAGTGATATAGGGAGAGGTAGGGATGGAGAGAGAGGTGAGAAAGAAAGAAAGAGAGGTCTAGGTAGATAGAGGTGGGAGGAGATAAAGAGAAGTAGAGGGTAGAGTGTTTAAGGGTTTAAGGGTTAAGAGTTTAGGGTTTAGAGTTAAGGGTAAAGGAGAGAGAGATATAGGAGTGAGTGAGTGAGTGAGTGAGAGACCTAAGAGATGGAGAGGGGGTGAGGGAGAGTGAGAGACCTAAGAGATGGAGAGGGGGTAGGAGGGAGAGACTTGAGAGAGAGATGGAGAGGAGGAGGAGCAGAGAGAGATAAAGGGCAGAGGGTTTTAAGGGTTTAGATTTTAAGGGTTTAGGTTGGATGGCAGGGAGAGATAGAGGGCAGGAGGAGAGAGAGACCTGAGAGTGGGAGGAGGGATATGAGGGAGAGTCTTGAGAGAGAGAGAGAGGGGCGAGTGGGAGAGAGATAGAGGGTAGAGGGTAGAGGGTTTAAGGGTAGGGTGGACAAATATAGGAGTGAGTGAGTGAGTGAGAGAGAGATACTTGAGATAGGGAGATGGGGTAGGAGGGAGAGATGTGAGATAGAGAGAGAGAAAGAGAGGGAGTGGGAGAGAGATAAATGGTATAGGGTTTATGGTAGAGGGTAGAGGGTTTTAAGGGTTAAGGGTAGAGGGAGAGGGGGTAGGAGAGAGAGAGAGAGATAAGGGAGGGATATATATGTAGGTAGAGAGAGTTGAGATAGAGATAGAGTAGAGAGGGAAGGAGAGAGGGGAAGGGAGGGATAAGTTAGAGAGATAAGAAGGAAGGTGGATAGATTGAGAGAGGGTAGGATGGAGAGAGGGAGAAAGAGAGAATGGGGTATAGACGGATAGGTAGGTAGACAGAAGTAGAGAGGTAAGGAGAGTTGGAGGGAGAGGTGGGGATGGAGAGAGAGAGAGGTAGGTAGAGAGAGTAAAGGCAGATATAGAGAAGTGGAGAGGGAAGGAGAGATGGATGGAGAGGTAGGGATCGAGGGAGAGATAATGATTTAGAGAGAGGTGAGAGAGTGAAATAGAGAGAGAGAGAGGTAGGTAAGGAGAGGAAGGAGGAGATAAATGGAAGTAGAGAATGGAGGAGAGAGGGAAGAAGAGGTAGGGAGGGAGAGATAGGTGAGATAGAGAGAGAGGAGGGAGGGAGGGATAT
>CM021109.1:568436986-568940170 GCA_007115665.2 Sequoiadendron giganteum | reverse complement strand
GTTCATAAAGGAGAAGGAGGTAATTAAGCCAAAAGCAAGTTTGGAGGCCAAGAATATTGATCCAAAGCCTAAGGAGATAAGAGAACCCAGGATATGGGAAAAATAGGTGGATAAGGCCAAAGAAAATGGTGAAGTTATACTTCAAAATAGTAAGGATAGTAACGAGAAGTCTTTTGGTAATGAAATTTCGAAGGAGAAAGAAAATGTAATTTTTGAAAAAACATGCTTTCCTGATTTACCTAAGTATACTTCAATAGATATGTTCCAAATGCTTTCACAAGTTAAGGTTACTATTCCTTTCCTCAAAATGATGAGGATAGATGAGCATAAAGACAAGATAGTTGCACTCATAAATAGTATTCCCACAAGAAGAAAAGATGAAGTGGCATCTAATTAGAATGATATAGAAAAGCAAACGATAATGGAAGAAGTCACTATAGAAAGTCCACAAATACATTTGGGGACTACAGTCACAGCTAACCCAAATCATGTCAATCCCTTTTTCTTGAGCTTGATAATTGATGGAAAAATGCTAAGAAATTGCATGATTGATTCAGGAGCATCTAACAATGTGATGCCAGTAAAAATAATGCATGCAATGGGACTAATAGTTGATAGTGCATATGGTAAGTTCTATGCAATGGACTCTAGGGAAGTACCTGTTATAGGTATTATAAATGATGTTTTGTATAGACTAGCAGTCTTTCCTGAAAAAGAATTACATATGAGTGTTATAGTGGTGGATATTCCACCAACATATGGTATGTTGTTGTCTCGGCCTTGGAGTGCTTCAATGGGCGGAAGTATACAGTGTGACTTGTCTTTTGCCACCTTTTCCATTGAACAAAAAGTTGTTAAGGTTGATAGAGAAAAAAGAGTTCCCCACATGATTGAAAATGTGGAGGACCCATTAGAACCTATCATAATTAACTTTGTCGAAACTAATTTGGATAACTTTCGTGTTGAGGAAGATAAAGCAAAAGAATATGCCCGACCAACACCTATTGATAAAGAGGCTTCGAAGGAATTATCAGAAGGAGATTTATGGATCATGCATATTGATGGAGCTTGCTCCAAAGAAGGCTCAGGAGCAGGAATATATTTTGTTTCACCTCAAGGTAAAACTTTCAAGTATTCATTCTTACTGCAATTCTCTTGTACAAATAATGTTCCTGAACATGAAGCTCTCATACTCGGTCTGAAGATAGCTTCAAAACACGATATTAAGATGTTAAAGGTTTTGGGAGATTCTGAATTGGTAGTTTCCCAAATAAGATCTCGCTTTGCAGCTAAAGATAAGAGGCTCAGATAATACCGAAATGCAGTATGGGACATTATTGAAGGATTTAATGCTTTTGGCATTGAATGGATTGAAAGAGGACAGAATGCTAGAGCAGATTTACTAGCCAATATTGCTGTTAAACTTGATGATGTCACTTTTGGTGGCATCTCACAAATAGAAACACAAACTAGGCCTACAGTGCCTGATAATGTATGCAACTGACAAGTATTTGATGATGATACTGATATTCTCAAATTTTTGCATTGTGTAGATCAATATGAAAGCCAGGAAATTGATTTCGGTTCATTTGTAACTAATGTTGATGGTAAGGAGACCTTATTCGGAAATGAGGTTATCCAGCTTAAAACTAGTACTATCCCTAGAGGTTTGGTTGCACCTTATAGGGTGTTTAATGGCCCTGATATGTCAAAGGCTAAGCAAGCACCATCTCATAAGGATGACCTAGAAGAAGTAAAACTGGGAACAGAGAATACTCCTAAGAATGTTTACATTGGAAAGAAAATGAAGCCTCATGTTAGAAGCATGTTGATTACCTTGCTTCGGAAATATAGACATCTTTTTGCTTGGTCGTATGAAGACTTGAAGGCATACAGGGAGGATTTGTTTCAGCATGAGATCCCATTAAAACCTGATATAAAGCCTTTTAGGCAAAAACAAAGACCTATCAATCCTACTCTGCAACCTAAAATGCAAGAAGAGCTTGCTAAATTAAGGGAAGCAAGAATTATTAAACCAATTAGACATTCATCTTGGGTCTCTAATTTGGCACCTATTAGAAAAAAGAATGGGGATATTAGGCTATGTGTTGATTTTAGGAATTTGAATATGGCTTCTTTAAAAGACAATTACCCTTTGCCTAATATGGAGGCTATGTTGCATGTCACAGGTTGTGAATTATTATCATTAATGGATGGATTTTATGGTTACAATCAGGTCATGGTTAAGGAGACTGATCAATTTAAGACTAATTTCACCATGCCATGGGGTACATATGTGTATGTTAGAATGCCTTTTGGATTGATAAATGCTGGTGCGACCTTTAAAAGAGCAATGGATTTGGCTTTTGCGGTTTTTATTGATCTTTTCCTTGCAATCTATTAGGATGACCTCACTACTCATAGCAAGAAAGAAGAAGACCATTGTGCCCATTTGGAAAAGATCTTTGTTAGAGCTTTGGAATATGGGGTATGCCTGAATCCCAGAAAATGTACATTTGGGGTGAAAGAAGGAAAATTGTTAGGACATATTGTTTCAAAAGATGGAATCCGGATTGACCCTAAAAGAGTGGTTGCTATTGACAAGATCATACAACCAAAAAATGTGAAAGGTATCCAGTCTTTCTTTGGACAAATAAATTTTTTAAGAAGATTTGTCACTAACTTTGCTGAAATTGTCCACCCAATATCTATGATGTTGAGGAAAGGAGAAAAAGTAATATGGAAAGGGGAGCCATCTGAAGCCTTTCAGGCTATCAAAGATGAAATCAAGCAGGCACCTATCCTCAAATCCCCAGATTATTCAAAACCATTCCAGTTATTCTCTTTTGCTTCTTTTCATACTATAGCTGGTGTACTGTTACAAAAGAAGAATGATGGTTTTGAGTAGCCAATTGCATTTTTTAGTAAATCATTGCAAGCTGCAGAGTTGAAATATGACACATCTGAGAAGTAGGCATATGCCTTGGTAAAGGTGATAAAAAATTTCAAACCTTACCTAATGGGAGCAGCTGTTGTTGCCTATGTACCAACAACCACAGTCAAAGATATCTTCACCCAACAAGAAACTACAGGTAGAAGATGCAGATGGATTAATAGAATCCGAGAATTTAATATTGACATACAAATTACTAAGCTTGTAAGGGGTCAGGGCCTAGCCAAATTAATGGTGGAGGAAAATCTAGAAGTCAATCAGATTAACCATATAGAGCAACAGAATGTTGCACCTATTTGTGACATGCAGACACATGGATGGTATAAGAGGATTGTGGAGTACTTGCAGACAATGCAATGTCCTGAAGGTATGCCTCTTACTGAAAAAAGAACTCTTAAATTACAAGCAATCAGATATGTCATTATTGATGACGAGCTATGGTGGAGAAACCCTGAGGGCATTATACTTAGGTGTGTGGATGGAGATCAAGCTAAGGATTTGCTGGTAGAAATGCACAAGGGAGTTTGCAAGGGACATTATATGGCTAAAACAATAGCCAGCAAAATTCTAAGAGCAGGATATTGGTGGCCTACTATATTCAAGGATGCACATAGATATGTTAAAAAATGTGATGCCTGTCAAAGATTCACCGGAAAGTTGAAATTTTCTGGAAATTTACCATTAAGACTTGTGTCTGATTCTGCTCCTTTCCAGCAATGGGGTATAGATTTTATAGGGGAAATATGTGAAAAATCCAGTGGGGGACATGCATGGATATTGGTAGCTATGGATTATTTCACCAAGTGGATTGAAGCAATTCCAACTAGAAGGGCCACAAGCAAAGTTGTTATTGACTTCTTAACTGAAAATATTTTAAGCCGATTTGGGGTACCTAACAGAATTGTGTCCGATAATGCAATGTATTTTAGATCAGAAGAATTTGTAAATTTTTGCAATTAGTATGGCATCACTGTTTCATATTCATCCCCATATCACCCTTAAGGAAATGGATAGGCAGAATCCAGCAACAAGAGCTTGATGAAGATTATCAAGCGTATGATAGAAAATAACAAAAGAGCATGGGATTCAAAACTGAAGCTGGCACTATGGGCTGATAGGACTACTGTTAAAAAGGCAATTGGTCATTCACCTTTCAATTTAGTCTATGGAGTGGAGGCATGCATTCCACATAATAACTTACTAAAAATGTATAAATTTTTCCAGGAATACGATGATGATGTGTGTGACAAAATGCAACTTAGGATGGAAGAGTTGAGTCAACTAGATGAAACCAGAAGGGAATCACATAAGAGAAATGAGAAGTTGCAGCTTCAGGTGAAGCACCTCTATGATAGAAAGGCAGTGAAGAGGAAATTTGATGTTGGAACTATGGTACTGCTCTGGAATGCTAGATTAGAAGACAAGGGCAAGCATGGCAAGTTTGATCCCCTCTGGTTGGGCCCTTACATTGTTATGGATACACATGGGGAAGATTCATATTTTCTACAATAACTTACGGGTGAGATTCTTGAGCTACCAGTACATGGACAGTTCTTGAAATACTATTTCTCTTGAAATAGCTCTTTTCCATGTACATTGTGTGGTCCTGTACATATTGTATATATGTTGGTTGTTTAGTTTTGCTTTTGTTTGTTTGCCCTATCTGGGCTTGTTCCTGGTTCTGGTTTTCTCTTGGTTTTGTTTGGTCTACGTAATCGGAGATTTTGGATTCTTGCTATGCCCATAGGGGGCATACATCCCCTGTTGGAGTCATTGGTGGAGCTTTTATTTTCTTCCCCTTTGTGGTAGTTTTATTTTTCATTACCTTTGTTTGGTCTGGGTATTGGGGGTTTTTTATTTTTGAATGTTGACTTGTTATTGGCGGTGATCAGTCATTTAAGTCATGTTTTATCTCTCTTTGGCCATAACTTTACTAGCCCCTTTTACCTGTCCTTTTGGTGTTGTGTGGTGACTTGTGCATCCCTATGTTTTTCGGTTGACTAATCTTTACAACTTAACCATTGAATTGTTCTCGACCCATGTGATTATTTTGTCCTTCCATTGGTCCCTTTTTTCCAACTTTATTTAGGTAACAAATTGCAGATTATGACCCTTGTGAATGCAAAATAAGCGTAGTCTTGGCCATTCATCACACATCTCACCAGGGTTTTGTGCTTATCTCAGACATGTCATTCAGGAAGCTTAGGATACTACCTATTTTGTTGAGGGCCAGGTTTTGAGAGTGTTGACAGATGAATGATCGATGCTAAACTAAACTTATGTACTTTCAATAATTTCAGCCATCCTAGGCCTCATTCAAAACTTGTTTCCAATATCTAGGAGCAATAATGTTAACATGTGAACACCAGTCATTATAATTAAAGAATGTGGTGGGACAGGTTCAGGTCATGTGTGGTACCTAATGGGCAGTTTTCTTGCTCGCTCGCTGACTGGAAGGAGGATGTGTCATTTTCAAACTGTTTTTCACCAAATCTAGGCCGATCATCTATCCAACTATGTTTTTGATCAGTGGCTTATTTTCAAACGAACTAGTGCTATACTATAGCCGTTCTATCTCGCGCGAGCGAATAGTAATGGTCAAGTTCGACTCGGCCAGCCTAATTAAATGCCAAATACCCAGTGAATTGCTATTTCAGTATTGCATTTTGGTTTGTAAGAATCCTTCGGTACAAAGGGAGGTGGCTATTATCTCAGTTCTTCATTATCGCAGCACTTGATTCTCTGCAAAATAAACAATAAGTGATACATATGCCTTCTCTTGTGTTTTCAGAATATATTAGCATTGCCTATTGAATAATTGGCAATTATTTCCTTTTCGATTCCTAGTGAATTGTTAAGCAAATTGGTTGTTAGAGCTTATATAGGTCATTGCTAGTGATTTTTGTGAATATCAAGGAGTTTTTTGTAATGATAGTCGAGTGCAAGGTGTAATTGTTTGTCATTTAAAATAAAACCCTAGCTCGAATTCCCATCTGTTTAAAATATATGGTACCCAAGGCATGAACTGCTAGTCCTGAGGCTACGCCTAGGGGTTATTCACAAGATATTATTAATCTGTTGAAACCTTCTACGAGCAAAAAGTAGGATGGAAGGGTATTTTTCTATGGACCTGTGATTCAGGAAGGTTTAATGGACAAACAGTGTACAATTCGTGATGTCGAATTGCCGTACACTGGTTGGCAGTTGTTTTCCAATTGGTTTGGAAATAGAAATTTGTCTGTTCCTTTGTGTAATCCACGGAGATTGGATATGGGTAAGCTGGTGGTACCCAATGTCTACGAAGATGTAGAATTCTTAAAAGATATTGTTGCAAGGTACGACCCTGTGACTCAAATTGTTAGAACACATCTTGGCAAGCTAATGATTAAAGTAACCAGGGAGGAAATTACAAAGATTTTTGGCTTGCATGAATGGAGCCAAGATATGATTCCCATCAAATTGGAGGTCTTCAGGGAGGAATACATAAACACCAAGGGTTTGATAAGGACATCCCTTTTGATACCCCATTTGGCTATGTCGGGAAGAGTAAAAAATCAAAAAAAGGTTGTTATTGGCAGGAATGAGCCTGAACCTTTCCCAATAGACTATTTCGCCCCCCATTTTAAGAAGACCGTTTGTACATTATGTCAAGTTCTGAGGATTGATTTGAAGAAAACTATGCATATAGAGATAATGTATATGGTTGTAAACCTCCAACACCCTGGTTATAATGTCGTATATGATTTTTCCACTCACCTTGCAGAGAACCTGCATTCTGGCTTAGCAGCTTTGAAGCTGGGAAAGAATTGGGTAAAATTCAAATGGTTTTCATTGCTAATTCATATGTTTTTATATTGGGGCCAGAAGGTATTTGAGAAAGATAAGGAATTGAAGAAGATGGAAGGAGCTATTGAAATTCCTATCCAATATTGGACTAGAGTCCTGGACATGCATGATCATAAGTTTGATTATGTCACCTTTCATAATATTTTCGGATCTAAATTAAGGAAGGCCTTAGTTGTTGATCCCCCCAGAATTCCAAAGGAAATCCATGATTTCCTAAGACCTATGGAGAGGAGGCCTGAGTTGAATTTAACCCACAATTGGGGTGATATTATCCCTAATCATGGCACTACAATATTCAGGGTTTTTGGCACAAGTGCCATCCCATTTTTTTTACCCAAGGAAGTCCCTCTCAGACTTGATTTTGTAGAGATTATGAGGCAATTGGGAGCATATCGGGATTTCCATTTGCCTGCTGAACACAAGAAGGGATCTTTTTTCCCTGAGTATACAAATTTTGCAGATTTTGTCATGATAAAGCGAGGCTAGAGAAATTTGCACTTGTTACTCAAGCCATATAGGCTAAGGACTGTACACCCTAGGAATTATGATCATGAAGGTTTTATTTCCCAAATGAAGGCTAGGCATCAGACTGGAACCTTTGTTCACAACTTCTACTTTCCTGAAGATATCATTAAGAACATTTTTGATAAGGACTTACAGGATGAGAGAAAGGCAATGTACATTGCCTATTCAAAAATGGTGAGAAGTAAACAGGAGAAAATACTTGGTTTTGATCCTATACCTAATGCGAAAGATGAGCTCAGCAAGGCAATCTATGCTCTTGACAATTTTGAGAGCATAGTAGGAGTCTTAAAAGAGGAAAGAATTATGGAAGGAAAGGGAAAGTCACAAGTTACTAAGGAGTACCCTGAGATAAGAATTGAAGAAAGGCCTACCTACCAGCCTTAGGGGAAAATAAAGGTATTTTCTAGGAGGAAGATAAGTAGGACAGAGGAGGTTACAATGAGTGGCACATCATCCATCCCAAGGAAATCAATTCCTAGTATTATTGATCTAGATTCAACTCCGAAGATTTCAGAACAAATTAACCCATCATCCCCAAAGAGGCATAGAACTGACAGTGTGAGGGATGTTGGCCCAAGGGGTAATGATGAGGAAGATATCATTGTAACTCCAGATGAAATAAATCCAGAGATGCCACTTGATCCAGCTGACATTGCAACAGGCTCAAGAGCCATCACCCTAAGATTGGGGAAGGATGAGATTAAAGGAATTACAAATAGTGATGATTTGAGGATGGAGGCTTGTAAGGAGTCCATGATGGATGACTCTTTTATTCATACTCGTGATTTCAAATATTTTGTATGGAGAGATCATCTCTCATCATATACTAAGAAGGTAGCACATGAGAGAAGTCTACATCCAAAGCTTCTAGAGCAAGTAATTCTGTCAAGGGTCAGAGTGCAAATGAAGGAGAAGTTTAAGGAAATTACACCAGAACAAGGCAGGGCATTGGTTCAAAAGTGTGGGATATTACTACTCCCTGAATGAGATATTGCTGATGTTGTGGTATTTCATACAGTAAGAAGGGCCAATAAGCTGCTTCTTGCAATAGAGGAGGAGGCTGCATTGGCACTTTAAGGATCATCCTTCAGTGAGGAGTGGGATTCTTTGGCAATATGGTCACTATCCATAGGGTCTCAAAAACCTATTGTTGCTGAAATGTTCAATTTTAGTGGTCATTTGACTTTGAAAAGAGTTGCTGATACCCCTACATTGGAGGTTGTTCACATGGCTGTGAATATTGCCAAATTCACTAAGGCAACTGTGGAGGATTTAACTAAAAGTTGAGATACTCTGAGGAACCAGTATAATGACATTATTATTGAGTATAATAAGAGTCAACAAAGGGTGGTAGAATTGGAAACTGAAATGGCCTTATTAAGACAACAGATGGAAACCTTGAGGTCTCAAAAGTAGGCTAGCTCTAGCCAAATTATTTTGGACCCGCCAGTAGATCAACCCCAACCTTTTGCATAGGTTCAATCCTGGGCTATGGTCCCGTATGATATGGGACAAGTGCCTATTGCAGTTGAAAAGGCCAGTACCTCGAGTGAAGATCCTTCTAGGGAAAAGTTACTCAAGCAGGTTGAAGAATACAAGGAGATGGTGAACCAAATCCGAGATGCAACAGGAAGGAATAATTCAAAAATTGTTGATATTGTGTTAAGGCATTTACATAAACGGGTCCAGAGTAAGTTGAATGGTGTTCATGCAAATTATGCCTTGATGCTGCAAGAACTCGAATTGTTTCCAAGAGACAAATAATTGGCTATCCCTTTGATAAATAGATGGGGCCCTAGAATGGAAAAGTTAAAATTTATGGCAATTGGGGAAAAACAGCGTGGGAACAAATATCCTACAGTCATGACAACATATCAACTTGTTAAGACTATTGTTGATCAAAAGTTCCAGGGGTCTGCTGCTCCTATGGAGTCTAAAATCAAAGCATTGAAGGATATTTATGATGGAAAGGATTTGACTCCACTACCTCATATTTTGCATAGTCAGGATAGTGTCAAGCCTTTACAGGCATGGAAGGAGCAAATGAATAATATAATGACTGCCCAGAATCATGAGATATGCAAAAATGCTGATATTCATATGTTGGAAAATACTTTAGAAAAGTTATCATTTGTCATTAGTTTCCTGGAAAAATTTGATAAGACAACCACGTCATTGGTGATAAAGTATGTACCTTATCAAAAAATGGTGGACCAGGTGGTGTCTTTCAATTGGCCATCTGAGGAGGATTTCGAGTTATGGAAAAAGGTGTTCATTGATGAACTTGAATTATAAATAATTGGGATGAGAATTGCAATTTGTTCATGTAAAATACAGGTTTGGCCTTGGGTATTATATCTTAAAATGCATTCTCTTTCCGGATTCAGGTGCAAATTGTTCAAATAAAATTAGTGCATAAAACGGTTAAAAGATGCTTTGGTGTCAGGGGAGCGACACTTGGAAGAATGCCTTCCTTTCGTCCACAACAAACTAATGATCTTTTTTGTTTTGGGCTTTTCTTCTCTTACCAAGCAATGATGTAAGGTTAACTGATTAGGAATTAGTGGTCCACTAAAAAGTGGACATGTGTATCCTCCTACCTGGAGCTTGTTAGCTCCCTTATTTATATAAAAGGGAATTCTAGGCCGAGGAAAAAGTATGTTGAAATTACTTAAGATACACAAGATAAGAGTCAAGTAGAGAGAAAGAAGAATATATCCAGGTTTTGAAGCTTTGAGTCTTTTTTGAGAACTTAGTAAATCATGGGGTTCTAGAGTATACTTATATTAATCTTGTGATTGTTTTGAGTCTATTTTCTCTCCTATTGTAATAGTTTGCATGAATTATTAATGAAGAATCTACCAAAGATGATTTTCGTTAATTTTCATTTATTATTTACTGTGGATTATGTTTGACTATAGCTCTGGTTCAATGGACCTATTAAATGCTTCAGTTATCCAATAAGTTTACACAAATTAACACATAGGATTTATCAAGGAGTAATAAACTCGAGTATTGATGTATGGATGGTAATGCTATGGATACAGATCATAGATGCTTTAGATGAAAGTTACCCTATAGTTCAGTTTCTGGTTTGACTCCGTGCTTTAGGATATGGCACTAGAACTCTGACTGCTTATCGTTCTTGTATTTTTTGTTATAGCTTCAAGAAATTTAACTCAAATAACTCAAAACAATACCCTTAGGTGATATTTCAATTCCTTGTTGAGTAGAGCTGAGGTCTTCTAAGAAATAGCCGATTTCTTGAAGGTTTATCTCGTTTAACGTGGGCAAGAATTTATCTATTATTTATCCATGTATAAGCAAATCATTCTCATCATGAATGTTAATATATTTTAGGGATACCCTCCTGGATCTTATAGAGTCCGAAGTGTAGGAGAGATAACAGTTTTGCTATTATTTTCTCATTAAGTTGGCCTGGTATGTTCAAAACTTTTAAATTTGAGTATGGCAAGCTCATAGAAGCTTTTGTGGGTTTTGCTTGGGTTGTAAAAAATTCCAACACCTTGAAAAAAGGGGGCGACCACATCTAAGAAAACAAAATAGGGTGGTTGAGCTCCGGAAAAGGGGCAACGACGTCTGAAGGCAAAGTTAGTCAAGGAGAAGTTGTGTCTCACCTGTAAAGAGTCTAGTTGCCAATGGAAAAGATTGAGAGAAAAGGTGGGTGAGAGAGTTAGCGAGGGCGAAAGGGTATCCAGGGTGGGAATGGAAATAGGTAAAGAAAAAGATGTGGCATCTGACAGTTTGGGTGGTTTCACTGCAAAGGTTTGAGACCTTGCGGAAATGGGAGAGGAGATCGAAGGTGCTTACAACTAGACAATGAGCCATGACCAGAGTAGATCATCAACATTTGGTGGAGGCCGAACTACTAGATTTCTTAGGATATCCATATAGCTGAGCACATTAGGTGATGCTTACATCCTTGATTGAGCGCTGGGATTTGAGTAAATCGACAATCGATCTCTCAACAGAAAAGATGACAGTGACACTAGAGGACGTGTGGCGGATTATGATATTGCCGATAGTAGGCCACCTAGTGAGTGAGCTGAGGTTAGAGGGAAAGGAGTTGGACCAAACCATGTGGTTTTTGTTCAGGAGAGATGACCTACTGGTAGAGAGGAATGGTTTGGACTTGGATCCTGTTTAGGGCTGGGAGTACCACCACTGCCATTTTACTTGTGTAGGTTCATCCATGACATACTGGTACTAGATAGGAGTGGGAGACAATGTAACCTTGGTTATATGGAGGTTATTGGACATATAATTGAGGGGAGGGAAGGACAACTCACATGAGGTCCATGAGTCCTAGCACAGTTATACAAAGATATGCATGTGGTGTGCTATCAAGATGTAGTAAGTGTGTGTCATGTGACATTGCTAAAGGTGTGGGCGTGGGAGCACATTAGTGTGGCTAGAGTGGTTGTGGTGAGGGAGGGTTAGATGAATGAGGTAGCACCGGTAGTGTGGTGGTATGATGCAGAGGATGGGTGGGTGTTTCGGTATTAGGGTGCAAGAGACTTTGACAGGTGGAGGAGAGTGTTTGATGAGTTGGAGGAGGGTGATATATTGTGGAGGCTATATATGTTCTGATATTTTAGAGGATGGATGGTGGATGAGGCTAGGCATTAGGGATATTTCATGAGATGTTTTCATATAGTTGGGAGGGAGCCTTAGATAGTGGAGTCACATAGGCCATATTGGGTGATGAGATAGTATGGGATTGAATAGGATATTCTAGGTGGGCCAGACATGTTCAAACAGATCACGTGGGAGCATCCATGGGGTGAGGAGATTTCAGCAGAGTTTGCATGGGAGCACTGGATACCATTGGTGTGAGAGATAGTAGAGTACTTAGGGAGGAATTAGGGACCAGTAGATGCAGGGATCATGACAAGATATGGAGAATGGTTTGTGCGGCACCATCCTAGATGGATCATACCAAAGGTGTCGATTGCAGAGGCAGTAGGGTTTGGATCAGAGGAGGAGGGTAGCTCGAAAGGAGGGAGGGTGAGAGAGTGAGGCGATGGGGTAGAGGAGCCCGAGTAGGAGGAGAGAAGAGAGGACGACGGAGGAGAGTACTGAGAGTGGGTAGAGTAGGTAGGAAGTAGGAGGTGCTGGAGATGGCTAGATCAGGGAGGCAATGGAGGGTGCCAGAGGTGGTAGGAGTAGGCAGACCACAAGAGGTGCCAGTGGTAGGAGTAGGTAGGCAACAAGAGGTGCTAGTGGTAGGAGGATAGGGGGAGGATCACACAAGAGGTCAACAAAGATGAGGTAAGAGGAGGAGGAGATGGAGGGCTCAGGTCCAACCCAAGGAGGAGAGATAGGATGCATAGGCGATGGAGAGGGATGAGGCCGAGGCGATGGACATAGGGGATGGGGAGGGAGTAGAGGCAATGGATACAAGTACATGATATTATGCCCTTAGCGATGAGGCCACCAGTATCAAAGGATTAGAGTACATGAACGAGAGGGGTGGAAGCGAGAGAGAAGAATGATGAGCAGAGATTGAGAGAGTTAGAGACAACAAGGAGGAGACTAGAGGCAGAGTTTATCAGACTCAGGGCAGAGAGGAGGAGACTTCAAGCAGAGGTAGCTATATTAGAGGCTGTGGGATAGAGGGACTATGGTTTCATTGTTGAGAATTTGACCTCATAAGTGTAGGAGATAACGAGGGAGAGATATGAGTCATGAGAAGAGGCGGGTAGGCTACAGGATGAGGTGACTCGGTTGGAGGGAGAGGTAGTGAGCGAGCATGAGGTTGGAGAGTTAGTGAGATGGGAGAGGGAGATACTAGAGGTGATAGTGGCAGTATTTTTGGTAGGGGGTCAACATGCATCTAGAGGAGTGATAGGTCAGATATTGACAGAGGAACTGGCAGAGATAGAGAGAGATATTTGGGACCTGAGGAGAAATGTAGAGGGATTGTTCAGAGAGTGGAGGGAGTTGATGTAGGAGTGGGATGAGCTATAGGATTGAGTGGAGGTGGCTAAGGAGATAGTGGGTAATATGGGATTGGTACTAGAGAGAGAGGAGAGCAGAGAGGGAGGCTATTCAAACACAAATGCAGTTGTTGCAGGATGAGAGGGATGCAACAATGACATAGAGACAGGTTATGGAGAGAGATGCAACACAATGGTAGGAGCAGTTAGAGAAGATACAATGAGATAGAGACAGAGTAGTGGAGGGGACGACATTGATGCAAGATCAGACAGGGCAATTGCAAGATGGGAGAGACATCAGAGGGGTGGATAGGATACATATGTAGGAGGAGATAAAGTGACTATGAGGAGATAGAGATAGGTTAGCGGATGAGATGTTGTAGGTTCAGGGATAGGTAGATTAGCTATGGATGGAACAAGATCTATAGGAGCAGGAGAGGAGAGTCCTTTATGGACATTGAGATAGGTACATATCAGAGCGAGATACTGCTAGATTGTAGGTGATAGAGAGGGATGAGTTCATACGAGAGTCGAGATATTATATAGGGGCATATTATATGGTAGTGCCAGATCCAACACATCATGTACCACCCTTCATTCGAGTGGTGCCCAAGATTCCAACACCATCACAGACAGTGGGGACATACACACAGGGCTACAAAAATTATAGAGAGATGCCTCCATGCAGAGGTATAGTGCTAGATTCAACTCAGAGATCTGATGGGGCGAGCACAGGCTTTAGAGTACCAAAGGGAAATGATCCCAATGTTTGACAGGTGCATGGTGGATAGAGTACAAAGTAGCAGAGATTAGAGTAGATTCATAGTCATGCACTCATATTTTATATATGATGAACATTATTATGGATGTCATGAAAAATTATTGTATATTTGTTGGATTTTGGATATGATATGCGAGAGCCCTTATTGACATTATATGATGCTTATGTGATGGATGATTTATTTGTGTATGTTGATGGTATTATTATGATGGATTTATGTTTATGTTTATATGGTTGTATGATTATGATGTATGATGATTATGTTGATGCTTAACATGGGTGATGTAGGATGTGATGGATGAAGTATGATTATTTATTTGTGCTAACACCTATGATGCAGGATATGATGGATGATTTCTAAGTGCATGATTATTATGATATGCATGATGTCTAATCTCTATGATGAAGGATGCGATGGATGATTTCTATCCCTATGTAGATGATATGATATGCAAAATGAGATGGTTATGATGTTATGGATGTTATGATTATTGATATTGTGAATGATTTATTAGGACATGTATGATGTTTAATGTGTATGATGGGTGTGGTAATGGGCCTAATAATATGAACTAACATGAAGATGTTGATTAATAACTTATAAGATGCATATGATAGTTAATTAAATTTAACCTACACAACTTAAAATGATTAGGAAATTTAATGAACCTAAAATGTAAATGCAATGTGAGCCTAAATGAAAATGAGGGCACACATAATGGTAAAGGCAAAGAAAGTGATGGGTATGTGACTACACTTTTCAAGAACCATAGGACTCTTGAGACGAAAGGGAAAGGTGGAAGGAATCACCATTTGCACAATCCAAAATACTAAGTCAAGGGAAAAGAAGGGATAGAATGGAGGAGAAAATGAAATGCAATCCTAATGCAAGTTAACATCTTCAAAGCACTGATTTTTTCTATAGCATAAGACACTAGGTACCATGGTATATAGACCAAGGCGAATTAGTATCTAATGCATAAACAAACACAACAATCAGGAAGCCTATCCCAATACCCCAAAGTTGTGACGACTTCGATTGAGCCGGATATTAGGATAACCACAAGCACATAAGGATGTACCAGTGTAACACAAGACCTAAAGGGTCTTGATGGGTACTATGTGGTACAACCAAGAAAATGACAAAAAATAGATAAAAGATCAAGATGTGTCCCTATGTTAACCAAAAAAACACACCATAATATGATGGATCATGGTGGCCTTGACAAGTGATTATAGGGAGCTCAAATGATAAATAAAAACCAAGAGCATCAAAATATTGTAATTAATTTCAAAAAATCCTTTGCTATAGGATCAAGATAATGGATGGGGTTGATGTAGTATTTTAGGAATGATACATCATGTTGAGACCAAACATGGATGCTATACTAAAATATCAATTAATGATGTAGGATATTCAAAAACTAATTAAATCTCATAACACAAATGAATTCCATCTGTGAGGTATCGATGAGATAAGGACATACCTTGATGAAAAGACACAAGAGACAAGACACAAGAATGACACAACGTAAAGACCTAGGGGCTCGGGGGTTTATCAAAGATCTGCCTTAGCTATGTGAAAGTGCAAAGCCCTCATAGTTTTGAAAAGAGATCATGATAAAATTGGAAAGGGGACGAGGATGACAGATGATGGAGGACACCGATCATACAGATTGACCACCAAGAGAAAGACAAAGAAAAGAAAATCCCCCGAGGTGGATCAAATGATCAACTTTGCCTACATGCAAGCACAGGGGCAACGTAGTTCGGGAAGGATGAAAGATTGATGATGGATAAGATTAAAAAGTGGACAATGATGATGGATGATGAGGGAAAAAATGCCTTGGGGGCTAATCAAAAGATTAGCCTTGCCTATGTGAAAGCACAAAGGCATCATAGTTCAACAAAGACAAGGATAAATAATAAAACATGACATGAAACAAAGCCCCGGAGGAAGATCAAATGATCAGCCTTGCCTATGTGCAAGCGCAGGGGCGACGTAGTTCAAGAAAGACAAAATAAGATCTAGATGGAGACTGACATGATGGATGACTCTAGATGGAGACGACCAAAAAAAAAGATGACACAAGATCAGATTAGGATAAAAGCTCATGATGTTAGATAGCAGATGATGCTCATCCAATGCTCAACCAAAAATATACCAAGCGACTAGGTGATTCAAGCGAATGGGAGGATATGATCGGTATGATGATGGGGATCGAGGGGATAATGGAAAAATCATAAAGTAACCCAGACACAAGGTAGATAGTGATTAGGCCCTATACGAAAGGTGCATGTTTCCAAGTTTCCACCATAGGTGTGATTTTCACCATAGGATGAATTATTTATTTTGACTATTTTTTGATTTTTTTGATTTTTTTTCGATTTTGATAATTTTTTACTTTTTTTTTGGTATTTTTGAGATTTTACAGGAAGGATATCCCAGCTAACCTAGGTGTAAAATCCCTTTAGGTGCACGATGTTGATGGGTTCTTCCAAGGGCTCTCCTTCAAGGGTAGATAGCATGTATGCTTCAGAACCATACTTGGTGGTGATGACAATAAGGCCTAACCAATTAGCTTCAAACTTACCTTTTTTTCTCGATCTTGTTGATTCCACTAATTTTCCTTGAGAACTAGGTTGCAAAAATTGAATTAATGAGGATGGAATTTCTTATTGTAGCTTCTTTTGATTTAGTTTTGATAGGCTTGCAAATGGCTATAAGCCTTAACCCATTTTTCATCCAACAATTCCAATTACGAAAGTCGTTCCACTCGGGTGTCGTCATCAGTGATGAGATTCTTGAGTGATATTTAGAGTGAGGGGATTTCGACTTCGATTGGAAAAATGACTTCAACATCATAGAAAAGGGAGTATGGAGTAGCACTGGTGGGGGTGTGGATGGACATGTGATAGGCCCAAAGAGTATGATGGAGATGGAGGTGCTAATCTCAACTAGTGCTATTGACCATCTTCTTAATGATTTTGATCAGTGTTTTTTTTGTTGCCTCTACTTGTCCATTTCTGTGGGGGTAATAGGGGGTGGACCAATGATGTTGGATATGATATGTTTCATAGAGGGAATTCATGCACTTATTCTTGAATGGCTTTCCATTATCAGTGATGATGGTGGAGGCGATACAATACCTATAGAGGATATGGTAGAGGATGAAATTAGAGATGTAAACACTAGTGATTTGAGTGAGTGGTAGGGCTTCCACCCACTTGGTGAAGTATTTAGTGGCTATGATGATAAAGGTATGACCATCAGAGGATGAGGGTAGATCTTGCCAACCAAGTCAAAACCCCATTGTGAAAATGGCCAAGTTGTCATGATAGGTTGTAACTCTTGTGTCAGAGCATGAATTAAATCTACATGTTGTTGACATGAAAGAAACCTTTTGAAAAATTCACAAGCATCATTTTCCATTGTAGGCCAGTAATACCCTACTCTTAGAATCCTTTTGGCTAAGGCCATACCATTAGAATGGAACCCACAAATACCACTATGCATTTCTACTAATATCGTGTGGGCTTTAGTTTCGTATAGAAAACATAGGAGAGTTCCATCATACCCACATCAATAAAGTGTATCACTGATGATGGTGTAGTAGGTAGTGCATTGGATAAATGATTTACGTTGGTTTCTTGTGAGATCAGATGGTAGCATGTTGTCACAAATATAGGTGTAAATTTCTTGGTACCAAGGGGATTTAGGGCCTACAATATCACACACCATGTCACTCTCAGGGATATCATATGCTGGGATTAAGATTTGTTCTATAAGGAACTAGAAATCTGTATGATCTTTTGGCATGGAAATTAGGGACCCAAAAGTAGCCATAGCGTCTGCAACCTTATTTTGAAGTCTTGGGATCTGCTCAAATTGGATGGAGGTGAAGTATTTCTTGAAGTTATCCACCATACATTTATAGGTTACTTGTCATCTTTGGTTTGAAACTCATCATTGACTTGTTTAATGACCAATTGGGAGTCGCTGAAAACTCGTAAATGAGTGATATTCCATTGGGTGGCAACTCTAAGACTTGTGATGAGAGCTTGATAATTTTCTATGTTTTTAGTGGATAGGAATGGCAACCTGAATGACTTTGGAATGTAATCACCTTGCGGTGGGACCAGAAAAATGCATGTCCTAGATCCATTGTGAGTATATGTATCATCAAAGTAGAGTGTCCAGGTAACAATTTCTAAGATTGTAAATACTTCTTCATTAGGAAATTGTGTAGTCAAAGGATAAGCATCCTTTAAAGGAGCGTCTGCCAACTATTCTGCTATCACTTTTCCTTTAATATCCTTTCTATCCACATATTCTATGTCAAACTCACTCAGAAGCATGATCCACTTAGCAATGTGGCTAGTTAGAGTTGTCTTAGACAATAAGTACTTGAGGGGATCAGCCTTTGATATTAATTTTACTGAATGGATGAGCATTTAATGGTGTAATGTTTGTGAAAAAAATATAATAGCTAAACATGCTTTTTCCATTGGAGATTAGTTAAGCTCATAGCCCACTAATGTTTGATTGATGTAATAAATTGCACATTCCTTGAGCCACTCATCATGTTGGGCTAACAATGCCCCCAATGCAACTGAAGTAGCAAAAATACACAACAAGAGGGGCTTTCCAGGGATCAAAGGCATGAGAACAGGTGGATGGGCTAGGTATTCCTTGATATGATCCAAGCCTAGCTGACACTCTCGATTCCACTTGAAGGTGATATCCTTTCAGAGCAAGTGGGAGAAGGACTGACACTTATCAACTAATTGAGCTATAAATATTTTGATGGACTACAACTCTCCTTGAAGACTTCATAATTGCTTTAGAGTGTGTGGCAAAGGCATTTATAGTATTTCCTTGACCTTGGCTGGATCTACTTCTATACCTCTTATGGAAACAATGAAGCCTAGTAATTTTCTGGATGTCACCCCATAGACATACTTTTTCGGATTCAAATGCTATCTATAATGGTCTAACTGTTCAAAGATATTCTTGAGGATTGCAGGATTTTCTTCCCTTGTTTTTAAATTTCCTAATAGATCATCGACATAGTCTTCCATTATGATATGAATGAGGTCATGGAAGATGACTGTCATGGCATGCTGGTAGGTTGCCCCTGCATTTTTGAGGCCGAAAGGCATGCCATTATAGAAAAATGTTCCCCAAGGTGTCATGAAGGAAGTCTTGTGTTGATCTTCAGTAGCAATCTTGATATGATTAAATCTAGAGAAGCCATCCATGAGGGATAGAATTTCATGTCTTGCATTAAGGTTGACCAACATATCAATGTTTGGTAGAGGAAAGTCGTCCTTAGGACAAGCCTTATTGAGATCTCAAAAATTCGTACAAATATTGATACATCCATCTGTCTTAGTGACCAGTACTATGTTGGATATCTAGTTTGAATATTCAATAGGTCGAATGAATCCATCTTCTAGCAGTTTCTCTAATTCTTTCTTCACTAATAGGCCCACCTAAGGGTGTATTTTGTGCAGTTTTTTCTTGATACGTTTGGCATCTAGACGAAAATCCAAATGATGTACAACAAGATCAGGATCAAGGCTAGGCATATCTGAATAAGCCCATGCAAAATTGATAACACCTTCTCTAAGAATTTGGAAAATGGTGGAATAATCTTCTTCTAATAAAGACTTGGCTACATAAGTGATTCTTGAATTTTCTTCTATTCCCAAATTTACCTCCTATGTTTCTTCAATGACAATAGAAGATTGATCAGATATTTTTGTTCCCACAAGGGAAAGATGAACATCCCCATCCTCCAGTGCCTCATTGAGGTTTTCACTATCAGATACACCCTTTGTTTTTTAATTTTTCCCAGTAAAAAAACACCTCAAGGAGGTTTTCACTGGATGATGTATTTTATTTTTCTTTTGCGGTTAAGGCATTCATCTTCCCCCAATCCCATGAGATGTACATAGGTATCCACTAAGGGAAATGTGTTGATGGGTGCGCTACCTTGTAGGTCTTGATCTATAAGTTAGGATGTTTGAGGGATAAGGTTATGGTGCAAACAAATAAGAATTCAAACATGGCAGGGAGGTCAACATGATCCAAATCATCATACACGTGTATGATGGAATCTTCTTCTGGTATGTCTTTGAAGGAACCATCGTCGACACTAACATTATTAGAAGTGCTAGAGGATGTCATTGGAAATTTCTGTTTAGTATCATAACCCATGCCCAAATTTCTTGGTTAGATGGTAGTTGCTTCAATGGGCCAACGTTTTCCTTGTTCTTCCACACCAAGACCTCTGCCTTGGTAATTGCACTTTTCAATGAACTTGGAGGCACATGGATAGACCTCTTGGAAGTATTCTATAAGGGGACATGGTGGCTCAAGTTCCTCTCTGTAAACCCATTGGCTAATATTATCCTCCATTTGATCCTGAAGGGAACCCAGGTCATTGAATGTTGTCAAGTCCATGTTCTTGGAGGTGAGCATGAGTGACTTTTCTTTTTCTTTTGGAAATGACAAAGATGGTTGCCCATATGTACATGGAAAGGGTGGCATGGTTTCCATATTTAGTGTTGTATGCATTTTTTACTCACCACATCCCTTGTCAATTATTTGAACCTTGGTGATGGTGGAACTAGGTGCGGATGATGGCATGAATGAAGGGGTGGATAATATGGTGTTTAGTGTATTGGAAAATGGAGGAGAATCAAGTGTTTGAGATGCCCCCATTTCCACCCCAAGGCAGTAATGTGAATTTGGAAAGGAAGCCTCCAGGGTATGAAAATATTTAAATGGCTGAGGGTCAGCCTGTATGGTGACTTCCATTCCTTGAAATGGGAACTTCAAACACTGATGGTAGGTCGATGGGACGGCTTGCATAGAATGAATCCATGGATGGCCAAGGAGGATGTTGTATGGAAGGTCAAGTTATAGAACATGACACATAGTTTACTATACAATGGGGCCCACTTGAATAGGAAGGCAAATAATTCCTTTAGAATCCTTCTCGGTGTTATCATATGCCTTGATGGTGATAACTTGATTGTTAGGTCAGCCTGGGTATATCCAACCTATTGTATGAATTTTAATGTGTAAAGATTTAGGGCCATACCATTATCTACTAGTACCCTTTTTAATTTTTGACAATTTACACCAACCTTGAGATGGAGGGGGTGGTTGTGGCTTGAGTCAAGGTGCAACATGTATTTTTGGATAAACGCTAATTGATAGGTTGATGAGAGATTTCCCACCAATGATTGGAATTGGGTGGGGTCAATATCATTGGGTAATTTCATAATTTGTAAGGCCTTAGTCAAGATGTCTTGATATATGGGAGATGACTTGAGCAGGTCCAGGATGGATATTTGAGCTGCAATCTTGCCTAGGTGGTCAAGGATGTTATACTATGAATTGATGGATGGTAGTTGGGTAGATGTAGGAGCTGTTGGGACCATGATGTGGGTTTGATGAGTGGTAAAAATGCATTATGGATCTTTTCCCTTGACGTGTATCATGGATAAACGTGGCTCCACTTGTTCTACATATGTGGCCACACCCTAGTAATTGTATGGCACATTTTTATAGTTGATGTTATTAGTGCTATTATTTTGGTTGTTATTGTTGTTAGGATGAGAGTTAGATGTACTAGGACCCTAATTGTGGTTGGGAAAATAATTTTGATATATCTAGAGTTGAGCATTGGACAAAGATGTTGTGTTAGCATCAACATGAATTTAACCTCGATAGATGAGGCCTTGAATGTAAGTTTTTAGGCCTTGAAATTTATCTAATGTATGTCCCTTAATCTTGTGAAATTCACAATATTCGTTTTCTTTAAACCAAGTAGGTTTGGGCTTAGAAAAATCAAGAGGCTTGGTGACAGGATATGTGATGGGATAATTGTCTTGAAGAAGCTTGTTAAACACCACACTAAGGGGTTCTCCCAATTAAGTGAACTATCGTTTATTCCCCCCTTGGTTGTTTTGGTTTGATTATTGTCATGGTGCCCCTTGGGGTATAGATATGGTTCTCTGGACTGACGACTATTGCTGGGGAGGGTATTTTTGTATGGTGGTGTCCACTTGAACATGTTTGGTGTCAGCGACACCATCATTGACTGCATTCTTATTTTTACTCCAATAATGAGGTTTATCCCTAAAGGAATTATCTTTATTAGAATTAAATTTTTTGACTTTCTCTTTGGCAACAAGGGCTCATTCCAAGATGGAACCCTTCTCCACAAGTGCCACAAAGGTGGTGATGAAATGGAGTTGGAAGTTATGAGCCATGTCTGGATGGGAATTTTTGATAAACAACGTGAACATGTCCTTTTCTGATGGTGGGGATTTAATCTTGCTGGCCAAGGCACACCATATTTGCAAGTAGCTTGCAAAGGTATCCCCATCATGTTTTTTTCCTTGCAGGAGATCAAGCATGTCAATATCCTTCTCTAGATTAAAAGAGAAGTAGGAGATGAATTGTTCAGATAGCTATGCAAAATTTTTGATGGATCCCTTTTCAAGGCCCATGAACTAGTTGAGGGCGATCCCATGTAGAATTTTAAGGAAGAGTCGTATAAGATGTCATTATACATGACCTCTTGGCAGTGGGCATAAAATTATTGCAGATGGGCTCTAGGATCTTTTGTTCCCTTGTATTTTTTGAATTTGGGGATTTTAGAGTGTTTTGGAAAGGGAATCAAGGAAATGGATGGGTCAAATGGATAAGGAAAAATGTCCTGAAATTTAAATGATTATTTGCCCATTCCAGCTTGTAAGTCCTTTAATTCCGCTTTGAATTCTTCTAAGTCTTTATTAACTGGTACTTTAGGAGTCGAAGTGGGCTGGTTATATGGATATTATTGTGGGCATGATGAGGATGGTCCCGCTACAGTTGGATCATAGGTGGTTTGGGTTGCATATGAATGTGTTTGTTGATGATAAGTGGATTGTGGATTGATATAAGGTGGGTAGTAGGATGATGGATTGTGATGAGTGGAAGCCACTTGGTGGTAAGGTGGCCATTGCTGATAATAAGAAGTGGGCGAAGGGCCCTATTGTTGTGTAGAATTCCGATAATACAAAGAAGTACGACCCCCTCATTGATGTGATGATGGTTGTTGGTAGTAGGAGGTGGATGTGGCACCTTGTTGATAAGACTGTTGTTGTTGGAGATAAGGTGGATAGGATTTATATTGATGTGCGGAGGTGACATATGGGGGTTGTTGTGGATTTGACAGTTGAGAGTAAGTATTTTCATGTGGTTGTGAAGGATTGGTGTAAGGTGGCAGTTGGGTCCGCATTTGATTTGGAGCGTTCTGATTTGTATTGAGGTGGGATGGAATAGTGTATGTGCTAGAGGGATGATAGAGGTATTTCGAAGAGGATTATTTTGGATTTGTGTAAGAATGTGTGTATGTGGTGGTGGAAGCTATTGTTGCAGCAACTATTGGTAAGATGGGTGAGATGGGACATGTGGTTGTTGTGGGATCGTAATGGTAGTGTCATGTGGCGATTGTGAATTAGTTTTCAATATCTTATGTGGTGGTTGAGTGGGAATTGGAATGTTTTGTTGTGGAATAGTGACAGTGTGTTGCAAAGGTTGTTGATGAGGTGGTTGGGATGAAGCAACAATAGTAGCAGTGTGTTGTGGTGGTGCTTGCAATACAAAAGATTGGTGAGGATTACTTGGAGGTTGCAGGAATGCCAGAGGTGGAAAATTGGTAAGGATAGGTGTGCCCCTAGTATTAGGATGTGAGGGTGGAAGTAGTGGAGTGGATGGTATATATGATGGCATGCCATAGCCATAGGGATCATTAGGATCAAGTGGTGGGATAGTAAATTTCATTGTTGGAAGATGAGAATAATCATGGACTTGATGGATGATGATATTTCCAAACTCAGGGTGCTACCAATTGTCTATGGGTACGCCCTCGAGGGCATAGGAATTTCATAGAATGTTCTATGAGTTTTGTGGATCAACAGGTGGTGGAAGGGGATATTATGATGCATCAAACTCAAATGGAGGTTTGAATCCCTTCATGAGTAGGGTGACAAGGATATTATCCCCACATTTGTTGAGGAGACAATCTGTCATTTGGAAATTAGTAGGATTATTGAGATATTTGACAACAGTGACTTTGGGTTGGTTAACCATGTTGTCGTCACTCGGTGGTGTGGTGTTCTAGATGTTGGTATTAGATTAAGATGAGGTGCTGTTATGGGGATTGTGTAGATTGCTTTGAACGTTATTGGGATCTTGTGGGGTATTTAGGATGTGATTAGGATCATGTGGGATATTCAACTGAGTACCTTGGGCTTGTTGGTCTGCCATTTGCTTTCTCACTTGTGAACAGGTCTGAACAGGTATGAACATGCAAAAAAATTAAGTGATTTGAGATGCAACTAAGCTTCTAAATGATGATCTAAGTGATGATTTGGATTTTATTAAGATTGTCATATTGGATTTGATTTTGGATAAGATAATGGATCAATTAATCTGATGATGGGATAAGGATGGGATTTGATTGGATTTGATCAAAAAAATGATTGATAGGATTGGATGGAATCGAGTTAAAGATCAAATGATTTGGATGATTGGAAGGGTTTCTAAACTATGTTCAGAGATCACCCTAAGTGATGCGAAGTGTTGATTGATCGGATTAAGGATGAATTGATGATCATAGTGCCAAATTGACCTTGAGATGGAACGTGATTGATAGGACCGAAGATGATGATCGAATTAGGATGGATAGAAATCCCAAGTGGTTGTTCAAGGATGACGATTAGGTTCAAGCACCTAGGTCAATTCAAATAATGACTTCAGATGAAGTTCAGAGGATTTGGCTTGATAAATCGATGATGGATAATTATGAATGCAACTTATATGATTTGGATGATGGGTTTAATGTAGATGGATCATGACGCCGATGGATGAGATATGCAAACAACAAGGTAAACCATAAGCTTTTTGGAAACCTCAATAAATTAGCCCTTTTTTTTTGTTGGACCAAATTTTGAGCAAACCAGGTTACAAAACGAGCAAACGATCACTTAGAATAGGTGAATGGATGTATGGGACTAGGGAACTATACTTAGAACAAGCACACAACTTCCCAAAATGGGCAAACAACTCTCTGGAGTAGCTAAATAGCTGGTTGGAAAAGAGGAATGATGGATGGAATGGGTAAACGGTTATTCAAAGTGGATTGAAAAATGGTGGGATTGGGTAAATAGGGACCTTGAATGAGGGAACAATGTTAGGAATGAGAAAATAGGTTCCCAGAATAGGATAACAGCTAATGGACAGAGGCTGAAAAAAAGCTAGTTCAGAGGGAAAGGCTGCCCCTTTAGGTCAAGGCCACCCAAACTCAAGTCAGGGCTAGCTCTTGAGGTCAAGGCCACCCAAACTTAGGTCAAGGATGTGCAAACAAGAAGGAATTAGCCAAAATTTGACTTTAAAAGGTTGAATGAAGCAAGGAATGGGCAAATGGGTACTCAAAATGGGTAAATTGATACTTGGAATGGATGGATGGATGGTTGAATAGAGTAAAAAATTACCCTGGATGAAGGAACAACACTCAAAATGGGTAAATAGGTTCCCGGAACAGGATAACAACTAATGACCTTAGGCTAAAAAAGTTGTTTTAGAAGGCAGGGTCACCCCTTTAGGTCAAGGCCATCCAAACTCAGGTTAGGGCTTCCCCTTGAGCTCAAGGTTGCCAAAAATCAAGTCAAGGCCACCCAAATAGGCAAGACTTAGCCAAATTTTGGTTTAAATAGGTTAAACAGCAATTGAAACAAGGGGACAAGATCTCCCCTCCAGGTCAAGGCCACCCAAACAAAAGTTAGGGCCACCCCTAGAGGACAAGCCCACCCCTATATGATGGTTTGAACCTAAATTAGTAAAAAAAATTGATGGAAAAGAATGGAAAACAATAAGTAAAAGGCCAAAACTGACTAACAAGTATTGGTTTTCCACAAGAAGACAACTTCAAGCAACACAAGCTTAATTTTATTGTTAAGGTATGGCCAACATAGTCCTCTATTTAGGCTTAACAAGTTTTACTAGTGGCATCCCTGATATACACACGGTACGTGGGGCACAACCATGAACACCAACCGATCTATAAGCATGAGTCGATATCAGCCAACGAGAGACTGAGAGCTCGTACCAACCCTTCACATCTATCTAGGTATCACCCTAGCTTCGATGCTCTACCAAACATGTTGTGATTGGATTTAGGTACAAATTTTGCATCTTGTCTTTATATACCCTGCTGGTAATGTGTGGTTGGAATTGTCCCCTGGGTGATGAAATCCTGGGAAGGTTCCACTAATAAAATAAAAAATGAGGTAAAAAAGACTAAGTGAGCTACAATTTCTCTTCACCTAGGATCGTCAAATGGTGCAAGGGGATTGGATACATCAATAGCCCACTTTCAAGCATGAAACACAAATTCTTTGACCCTTTAATTAGTCCTATGTTCCAATTAAAAAATAAATGAAAGGACAAGACTAATTGAACAAAATTTTCCACCTACAAAACACGTGTCAGTAGTTTGCTTTATGTCTTTGACAAGCGAACCTACAGAAAATAGTTGTCACAAAAAATGGAAAACAGTAGTAGAAAAGTTTGTGGCTAGGTCAGGGCCACCCAAACACGAAACCTGTAGGAAAAATAGTTAGAAGATAGAGAAAAACAACAACATAAAATGTTTATTTTTAGGTTAGGGCAGCCCCTCTAGGTAAGGGCTGCCCAAACACAAAACCGACAGGAAAAAATAGTAAGAAAATAGAGCAAAACAACAACAAATTTTTTTTGTTGTCAGGTTAGAGCCACCCCTCTAGGTCAGGGCCGCCCAAACACGAAACCTGTAGGAAAAACAGTCAGAAGACAGAGCAAATCAACAATATAAAATATCTTCTACCAGGTTAGGGCTGCCCCTCTAGTTCAAGGTCGCCCAAACATGAAACCTACAGGAAAAATAGCCACAACATAGAGCAAAACAAAAATGTCTACTACTAGGTCAAGGCTACCCCTCCAAGTTAGGGCCGCCCAAACATGAAACCTACAGGAAAAATAGTTAGAAATCAAAGCAAAACAACAACAAAAAATTGTCTACTACCAAGTCAGGGCCGCACAAACATGAAACCTGTAAGAAAAATTGTTATAAAATAGAAAATCAACAACATAAAATTCTATTGCTAGGTCAAGGCCACCCCTCCAGGTCAATTCCACCCAAGAAATTGGCAAGGCCGCCCCTCTATGTCAAAATCTGCAAAACCTTAAAACAACAACTGTTAGTAGAAAAAGACCTGTGATGTTGGTCCCATTGAGCGTGCCAGAAATGTGAAAGGGAAAAAGTGTGCTAATATAAAATGCAAAATAACCTAGAATGCAAGAAGAGCACAAAAACACCTAACACCTCAAACAATTAGCCTAAGTTAAACACAAGATAAAAGAAAGATAAAAATTAAAATGAGATTGATATAAACTTTATTTATGTTTCCCATGGTTAACCCTTTGATAGTTGATAATGTGTGCTCCTTAGATGATAACTTGTAATGATGGTGGTGGATGGATGAATGGAGGTAGGTATATGCAACAATAGATTCTAGATGAGAATGCAAATGCTAAGGAATGACAATAAAATACTAAGATGGCTCAAACAACTTAGAAGCATAAGTTTGGTATGCATGCAATAACTAATTCAATTAATGAGAAGAGGGGGGTAAATTTATAGAAGTTATTGGATTCTATAGAGAATTCAATGGTCCAGATTAAGCCACCATGGCCAAGATGGAGTTTTATGGTGAGTTGAGGACTCACAAACCCTTTCATCTTGACATGTGGCGGGTGAATTGTTCAAAGGACAAGGTGAGATGGCAAAGGGTACAAATGACATGGAATAGACCATGTGGTCCCATGGTACTTTCAAGTACCTTGGGATGGGAGAGGGTATCCCCAAAAAGTTATTCCTTGGCTCCATATGGGGCTGAAAGTGACAAGTGATAACTTTTAGAAAGTCATCCCTTGTCAACATGGGGAGAGGGGAAGGCCTTGGAGATATAAAAGTGTATTTTTAATTCACTTTTTGGGAGAGACCAAAGGATAAAACAAGATTCCTCTAAAAGAGGTCCTTGTCTTTTGGGTACGATGTAACACATGAGGTGTCATGGGGAAGACAAATGCATGGGGGAATAAGTGTGAATTTTTAATTCAAATAGGGAAGAGGTCAACCCAGAAAGGGTAAGTACTAAGAAGGTTGACTTAAGGAAATGTCAAAAGGGGTAAGTGATTAGGATTAGGATTGCGCACACAAGTGATTCAGCTAATTAATGATGATTAGAAGCAAGTGGAAAGTTATGGAGAATGTGACATTAATCCTAATTAAGGATATGCACACCTTAATGGAGGATTAATTAAATTAGTCATGTTTGGTGAAAGGGTTATGGAAGATGTGACAAGGAGAGAGAAATAATGAATTAAAAATGAAAAGGATAATTGAGTAAATTAAATAAATTGATTGAATTTATTTAATTTAGAGATGAAATGGGCTTATGTATAAAGTATTTAATTGATTAAATTAAATACCTTAGGAATGTTAGGGAAAGGGGGAATATTAATTAAATAAATAATTTAATTAATGTTTGATGAAGGGGATAAAGTGGATTGTTTGACCTTATGCAAAGGGTCAAATTTATGTGTCTACACATTGAATGAACCAGTTGAATTGTTTGGTAAAGAGGATAACCACTCTAGAGAAGTATCCTTCAAAGATCTAGGGAATAAATTAGCCAACAATTTATCCTCAAAGATGAAATCACTAAAAAAGGTTGTAAATGCGGAAACATGGCTAACAGGATCTCCTCTCCCACCATATTTCTCAAATCGAGGGACCTCTATACTTTGTGGCATTTGTGCTCTCAATACATCAAGGGAAAATAGTATAGACTTGACGTATTGCAAAGGTTGATAGTTATTGTTCTATTTTAATGTTGCCACTTATTGTTGAAGGGATGTCATGGTTTACAAAAGTGAATTAATGAGAGGGTCATATTGGTTATAAGGTTGAGGGGAATAAGGTGATGTAGTGCATGTATGTGCAGGGCTAGTGAATTGTAGGTTATTGAAGGTGGATTTTTGAGGGGTTATTGTATTCTAAGGCACGAAGGTAGAAGGAATTCCTACAAGAATACCTTTGGAAGTGTATACGGCTATAGTAGGTATGACTATTGTGGTTGGTTGAATGGTAGTTGTGGGTTGAAGGGTTGGTGTAGGTTCTGTACTAGTGTATGTGGGAATGGATATTGGTATTGTGGAGGATGGGATTGGAATTCCACCTTGGTTTTGAGTAGACCCAAAATATTGAATGAAAGTGGTAACGGTAGGGACGATGTTGGTAATGTTAAGGACATTGGTTATAGGAGGTGAAGTCATGGGAAATGAAGTATGCAAACTATGAGCCATGGAGGGTTGATTCTTAACACTATCAGAAAAAGAGTTAGAAAACCCAAGATCCATGATGAGTGAGATATCGCAAGATGAAATGAGCCTTGAACTATGTCTTATAATAGTATTGTGAATAGGACACCAAGTTGTAAAGCTCATGCAAGTTTTACAAACCTAGTGTGCAAACCCTAGAATGAAAAAGGGACAATGCAATAACCTAGAATGAAATGCAATTTTTAGATTCTAAACAATGCAATTTATTGATTACACAATGCAATAAGCTAAAAATGAAATGTATTGATGTAATTTTGAAATTTTAACAATGCACTAAAATGAAGCAATTTAAGCTAAATGTAATGAAATTGATGAAACACCAAATCAAGAAAATGAAATAGAAAGGTAACAACACCAAAAAAAATATAAAACTGAGATATTAATGTTTTGAAAATGCAGAGTAGGAGCTAACAAGGAATCATTCACCAGTAAGGGTGAATGGGTCTTGGCTAGATGTTTCTAAGATGTTTCTTTGGATTTTAGAGTGGATTTTGATGCTTTTTCAATTGCCAAAAGGTTCAGATCAGACCTAATCAGGGAATTATTCGCTAGTAAAGGTGAATGGGTCTTGGTTAGGTATTTTTAAACTATTTTTAAATATTTTCAAGTTCTCAGTATTATCTTTCTGTTCTAGGTCTAAGACAATGACTTCCAACTTCAAATTTTCCAAAAATGCAATGTAAATATGCAATAAAAAGATGAAATGTAGGTCTAAATTGAAATGCCATGTTGTTTTAATTGTCAAATGAAATTGTATGAGATCTAAATGAGATACAAAATGACTGATTTTTTTTTGTATTTTTCATATTTAAGAACTGCAAAGCAATGCAAATCTAAACCCTATATGATATGCAAGATTTCGATGCAATACAAGTAACCCTAAATGTTCGATCTTAATTCAATGCAAATCTAAATGAAAATGAATGCAAGATCTAAATTAATATGCAATGAGATTCTCCAAAAATAAATTTTTTTGCAATGTTCAATATGTCAGGTTCACCAAAATGATTAATTGGGAAAAGGGGGAGGTAAATGAATCAATCACTAACACTTTTCCATTTTCTTGATAAATCATTAATTAGATGTGATTATGAGGGCCAATAGATGCAAATAACAATAAAAAATTCTACCTAACTATTATAGAAACTAAGGGGGACGTTTTTAGAGCATAAAAAGTTGTGTACCTGGTCAAAAAGTTGATGTTTTTGAGCTACAAAGGACTCATTCGCTTTTAGTGGAGAATGGGTCCCTGTTAGGGTTTTTGAAATTAAGATTAGGGTCCTTTTCCTTGATGTTTGCACTCTCAAATTCCCTTTTATCAAGTTTTGAAAGTCTGTATGCAATTTTTCAGCTTTGATTCCTTATTTGCACTTTGAATGACAACTTTTGTAACTTTGAGAACTTTGACAATTTTTCTCCAAACTTGCTCCACTTGATCTTCAACCTGTAAATCTGTAATCACACACTCAAGGGAGGGAAAAATTATTGTTTTTTAGTGAATGGGGGTTTTTATCAGTCAAACCCTTGTAGGTAATTAAACCAAATGATGAATTGAATGAAATGATGCATGAAACACGAAATATGTAAATGATGTCACCTTGGATGATGTCTTGTGAAACAAATCTATAATCTAGCATGTAGTATCCATGAAGAATGTAGATCTTAGATCCTTGAATTTTATTTGAACAATGGTTGCAAGTAGATCTTCAATGCTACATCCACTTCTTTAGCTCAACAAAATGAATGAATGCATCAAACCCTTGACATGATGACATGATCTTGAATTTTTGAAATAGACTCTTGAAATACGTCTTCAAATGACTTATGAATGCTCTATAATTATTTTTCTCTTGATCTCATGAAGTCACATAATTTTTCTAGCTTTCTTAGGAGAAACAATGTGAATTAACCCCTTATTTATACTAAATTAGGAGATTAACCCTGAAATTCAAATAATTAAGGCCGACATCAGACCTCGAAATAAACATTATTAAATTCTCACCAGAATGAAATTCAAAAATAGGGGTCTCATCAAGGGAGGACCCATTCACCACCTAGGGCAAATGGGTCCTGGCTCAGTTTACTAGAACCTAACCCCAAGGGATTGAAAGATGGCTAAAAACCCATTCTAGATCAACTGAAAAAGGGGGGTCTTGTTAAGGGAGGACCCATTCACCGCCTAGGGAGAATGGTTCCTAGCACCATTTTCTAGGACCTAACCTTTCCCAATGAAATATTTTCTTAATTAAATTATGAGTTTCAGGATAAATCTTTAGGAGGTGTCATAATTAAGGCTTAAATTTGAATTAAAAGGGGTTAATTGCTCCAATTACCCAAAATTAATTAATGACCACCTAGATAAATGTGAAAGTGACTTATAACACTTTACAACACTTAAACAAGGTACACATTATGTATATTTTATTAAAAAAGGGGCCCATTAGGCTTAATTAAGCAAATATTTCCTAGAAACATGTGAAAGTGTGTTACAACACTTTACAAAACCTTTGAAAACGATCAATTAAGGCATGTTTTAGTCAAATAAAGGTCCTAGAATAGTGTGAATATGTACAACACATTACAAAACTACTCTAAGACATCATTAATTCAGTTTTAGTGTCAATTATCAAACCAAGTAAGGAAAAAGGCTTACTTTTTTTGTTACTACAATAGTGCTTACACTTATTTGAAGAATGTTGAGAAGTGAACACATTTCTGATATATAGATTCATTGAAAACTATTTAGTGGATTTTATTAGCATCTTTATACTTTTTAGGAATTTCTATATTTTCATTTATCTTTTATCAATTAATATTTATTTTAGTTAATATGCATGTAATTGATTATTAATGTTTGTTATTATAGTAATCTCTAATGTCATGATAAATATTATATATTAAAGTGTAAACTGTAAATTATATGATAAGTAAATAGAAATATATATTATTGTTAATTAATTTTCTTTCTTTTTATAAATTATGTTAAATATTTCTAATTTGTATTCTAGTATAGTGAAGTGTTATCTATTATCAATTATTTTGATTGGAATTATAGTTGGATGTAAGAATTTTGTTGTAAAATTAAAAATTATTAGTTACTAGTTCTCTCAAGAACAATTATTAGCATGGCTAATAATAACGTCTTCCCATTCTCACTACCATAATTTACAGAAGAAAACTATGAATATTGGAGCATCAAAATAAAGACAATGCTAAATTATAATAATATTTTTAGGAATTAGTGGAAGTAGGATATAATGAACCTATATATCAAAATTTTCCCAATACTCTAACAAGAAACCAATGAACTCAATTAAAAGATAAACATAAAAATGGCAATGGATTCTATTCACTATTCAATTTGCATTTGATATTTTACATTCCCTTCTATTGTTAGCATGATAAAAGTAAATGATGCATGGAAGGATTTGCAAAATTCATATCAAGGATTTAACAAAGCTAGATTGGTAAGAATTTGGAGTTTTAGAAGTGATTTTAAAAATTGAAGGATGAGAGACACTAAAGACATTTAAATTTTTATCATAAGGTCTCAAGATATAGTGGATAAGCTTATGACTCCATGGAAATTTTTAATAGAGAAGAGAATATAATGCTCATCCTTTTCTTCCAAAATATGATCTAGTGGTGATTAATATTGAAAAAGTAAAGATTGAGCCACATTCAAAGTGGCAGGTTCGGTATATTATTTGCAGTTACATTAGGAAGGTATTAAACATTCTATGGGGAGCTTGGTCTAAGAGATTTAGTCTTTGATCTAAATATTAAAGAAAATTCTACTACTCTTTCTCGACCAAATAAATCTCAAGGAGATTCTTCCACCAATAGAGAATGAGTTAGAGGAAGAGGAAGATGCTAATTTTATTGTAGAAGCATCCAATGTAGGTATCATCAACATTATGGATGTTATGAGTATGAATGTAGGAAGAAGAAATATAACTTAAATAAGTAAAGCGATAACTATATTGGGAATACTTTTGAACATAAAACCACTCCAAAATATTTACACGAAACATGGCAAAATAACATCATAAATATTTTTGGTTCCTATATAGTGGTCATTCAAACCATATGATAGTAATTCTAATATCTTTCTCAAGTTATATGAATCTAAGAGAATTCAAGTTAAATTTGGTGGTTGTAAAGATATTAATGTAAGGGGAAAATATTAAATTCCTATAAAGACCAAGCAAGGAGAAACTAATTCTACTCATGATACATTACATGTTTCAAAATTATAGCAAAATATTTTGATTTTTAGAAAATTTATAGAAAAACATAAAGCTTCAATGGTAGGAAATATTTTTTTACCTCTAAATTTTCGTTTAAAAAAAGTGCATGCCCTTAAATCGACCACAAATAGAATGGGAATTCCTAATATTTCAAGCATTGATCTTGCTTTAAATAAGAAGAAAGTAGTGAAAAGACTTCCAAAAATTCAAACAAGAAAATAATTTTTCTTAGCTTGTGCATTTATAATCCAACATTGAGATAGATTTCTAGTGAAAAAATTATGGAGGGATATAGCTCCTCTTGAGCTTATGCACATTGACATCTATAGTAATATTTAGGAGCAATACTTATGTAATGATCTTTATTTTAATTTTTTTCCCTTGAATCTATTTTCATAAAAAAAATTGAAATACTTTAAATCTTTTAAGCATTTAAAGGCCATGATTTATAATAAAAGTTGGTACACTTTAAAAAGTTCTTTGATTTTTGTAACAAGCATGACATCAAGAGACATTTGATTGTTTCCTATACCCTTGAAAAAATGGTGTTCCAAAGAGAAATAAATTTACCATTATAGGAACACCATGAAGCATGTTGCAATCAATTTAAAACTTCCCAATTATTAATGGGAAGAAATAGTGCCAACAACAATATACTTATTGAATCACAATTCCATATGTACCCTAGATGTTGTCACCTCTTGCACCTCTAGGGTTTTGCACCTAAAAGGATAGAGATAATGATCCACAATACATTCAAGAACAAACCTTTGAGATTCCAGTGCAATGAAGATTGAAATCTATCAAAGGAGATTGTTCCTAAGACGGGAAGTTGATAAAGAAGATAAACTATGGACGCAAGACTAAAGAAATGTAAAGTGTTTGAAAACACATTGTAGTATGCAAAAACACCTAGAAAGATGAATAGAAATGTAAATAAAACAAAATCAAGAAGTAAAACATAAAGAATGCACCTAAAAATATATTGAAGATTGGAATGAGGACTGGAAATGTTGTTGATTCTAGAATTTTGATCTACTAGGACTAATTTTCCATTCTGGGCGACCTAGTCCTAGATCTTGAAAATTATACCAGAGCCCATTTCAGCCAAATGGGTATCCAAATCTACAAAAACCTCTGAAAACAAGTACAGTGGGGCTAAATCACCACTATTGGTGACTTAGTCTGCTCTAGCATTTTTGAAAACTTGAAAGTGGAAAAAAGAGCTCTCGGTTTGCACTTTCTATTCCTCTAGGTATCCGGATCCGAAACCCTGATTTCTGGCACTGTAAGTGACTTTTTGTGGATATTCTGGCTTTGCAAATAAGGAGATTTCTTCAACAACTTTGCAACCTATTCTTCAATTATTTCCAAATCTTCAAGGTACCTAAATCTAAAAACACATAAAGAAAGAGCGAGCAATGTTAGATGTTAGGGCATGGACGTTCACCTTGGTCAAACCCCTTTTAGGTAATTAAACCAAATGAAGAAATAAGATAAAGAATGAACATGAAATGAAGGAATTAGAAACTTTCCATGATAATTGATCTTGAATTTTTGCAGAAATATATGAAGAATCTACCCTTGAATACTTCTTGATGACTTATAATGCCAAAACCCTAGCTTGCTTAAGAATAATGATGGATGGATGATTAAGAAGATTAATTGAATGAATGAATAGAGTTCAAATGAGAAGTAAAACCCTATATTTATACACAATTATTCCCCAATTCCAAAAAATACCTCATCACAAGCCAACCTTAGGTCTTAGAGGATAAAAACTTACCAGGATTTTTGAACTTGTTTTGATTTTTGAGCCAAATGGTACTAAGTCGCCACATTGGTCCCACTTAGGCATTTTAAGTGGGTGTCGAGGATTAAGATGTATTAAATGATGTTTATCGGGTTTATTCTAAAAAATTCACTTAAATAAGGGGTTTGCAAGTGCATTAAGGGGCTAATTAAACCATAAGAAATGTGTAATTATTGATGACAACCCTAGAAAAGTGTGAGAGTTTGTTACAAATCCTTACAAAACTTTTAAATAAGGCTTCGTAAGTGATAACAAGAGGTTATTTAAGTGAATTGTAATGAAAGGGTCCTAGAAAAGTGTGATAGTGGGCTACACCACTTCACAACACCTTTACAAGATACCATATAATTCTTACTAATTTGCAAGGGTCCAAGACCTAATGTGAATGTGTTGGCCACATTACAACATTAAAGCTAGGCAAAACTAGGCCAAAATCCACAAGAAAGACCCAAGTGAGCATGAAAATGTCCAAGGATGCATTTTTCTACATTAAACCATAAAATTAGTTAAGAATATCACTATAAATGAAGTTTGGAGTGATCATAAGACTTTTGTATCTCATTTTCATATTTTGGTTATCTTGAATATGTACATATTATAGGTCAAAACTAAAAGAAATTATGTGCAAAATCCAAAATTTGTATCCTTGTGGGATAGTTTAATGTAAATATTAAGTATAATTTTTTTATTTCTATCAAAAAGGAATGGATTGTTGAGTTAGGATGTGGTTTAAAATTATTAGAGTGTGGCTATGGAAAGAATTTGTATTAAAAAAACCACTAGTAATTATAAATATGGGAGTTGATAATGTTCCTTCTATCTTGACAGGATGTGGAGGAAGTTCAAGCTTTAGTAGTAGCTCAAGTTGATTTTTCTAAGTTGATTTCCCCAAAGTTCAAGTTTTCTTAACAACATAAATTCAAGTGAAATTTATGTTTGTTCTTCAAGAGATTATTCATCCAATCATAGTGTAATTATAACATCAAGTTCAAGTTCTTAAAGAAAGGTAAGGAACCTTTAAGTGATTTTTTAAAAAGGAGTACAAGTATACGTTAAGTTGTTAATTTTTTCATTGTTTATAAAATACAAGTGAAACGTATTTTTTTGAAGAAATGGTGAAACACAAAGTATTGGTTGTTGCTATGAATCAAGACATGGAAATAATTCACAATACATGGGAACTAATATATTTTCCAAAATATAAATAGGTAATTAGTGTTAAATGGATTTATAAGGTAAAATAATATGTTAATGGTTATATGAAATGATACAAGGAAATAATAAATTCCAAGGGATTCACAAAAATGTGCCTAGAGTAGATTATCCATAAATGTTCTCTTAAGTTGTATGAATTGATACCATCAATATTATATTAAAAATTTACACATAATAAAAGTGGATATAATGTCAAACATATGTGAAATAAATCTTCCTTTATGGTTGCATAGATGAGGAATTTTACATGAAATAACTAATGGACTATACAATTCCATGTACATAACATTTGGCTTAAAATTTGAAGAAAAACCCTACATAGATTGAAATAGGCCCCTCATGCTTAGATAAATGAGTATTGATAGCTGTTTCTTGAGGAAGAGTTTGCATAGAAGTTCTTTATAGCCAAACATATATGTGAAACATGTTGGTAACAAAAAATCATTGTTTTCCTATATGTTGATGATCTTATTTCTACAAATAAAAATAAAAATTCAATAGAGAGATTCTAGGTAGAATTGAAACATGAATTTGAAATATCTTATTTTAGAATAGTGTATTATTTTATTGGTGTGGATTTGCAACAAAAATCATAAGGTATATACATATCTCAAACCGAGTATGTATAAAATTTGTTAGAGAAATATAGAGTAAGGACATGCATGGAAATTGTAACTCCCTTAGTATTGTTTAAGACCTTTTTGTTAGTGTGTTAAGTTTTTCACTTAGGGTAAATTACTCTGATTAGTTTTTCTTGTATTGGGTGGTTGTCTACCTGTTCTATTTTCCATGCCTTTACAAGGCTTTACAATATGTATTTTGTAGCATCTCAATTTTCATTCACTTTTGGTGAAATAGCGCATATTTCTCTTGTGCATTGTGAAGGTTTTTTGTTGCATATGGTGCTCCTCAGAGGTGGTTGACACCAACATGGTATCAAATCTAGCTATTCTACCTTCCTTCCTTTAAAAGTTTTCATTAGAATTTCTTGAGATCATTTATTTTCTATTTGGTGGGTATGTGTAGGATCATGATGGGCCAAAACGTGGCGATATATAAGTGATATGATGGCCCATGTGGCTGACGACTTTTGTTTTACCCAAAATTGATGAAACAAAAAGGGTTTTTAAAGGAAAATCTCAGCTTTCCACCAATATAGATTATGCTTTACTTTAAATTTAATAAATAATTATTATTCATTTTCTATTTGAATTACAACTAAAGTCTTGATTGATAGGCTAATTGAAAAACATCTATAGCTTTCAAATGGTATCACAATTTTTTAATCCAAAACACGCATCACATTCTATACTTTGCATGCTAAAGGATTAAATAAAGAAAAATTAAATTTCATGAAGTTTTCACCAAGTAAAGGTGGTCAGACATACATATTTTTATATTGTTTTAAACTTCTAATAAAATAGATCATAATTAATTATTTACTTCGAAAGAAATTACAAAAAAATATGCATCACATTGAGACATGAGTCCTCTACTTATATCTAAAATGTTATAAATTTTTTTAATCATTTTATTGTGGTTAGGGTGGTTAGAAAGACACCTACTTCTTATTTTGTCCTTGAAATTGAAGTACTACTACATTGAAATATCAAATTTTCACCAAATATTTTTTTTTTGTAAATAAACCTAGTAGTTTAGAAACTAAATTCAATTTTCTATAGATTCTATTCTTACATATTTTTGAAATAATATAGATAACCTATTCAAAAATTTACGTCAAGTTGCCTAACTTTGATTTTCTAAATTTTCATCGCCACTTAAGGGCCTGTTTTTTCCATGATGATCCTGCACATACCCTGGTGGTTGTGATTGCTGCATTTGTTACAATGATGGTTGTTTGAACTATATTGATGAAAATTTTGAGGCTAGAAATCACGCTTGGTGAAGCCATGATCTACTATGTGAAGGCCTGGTGTTTTCCACTTTCTCATCAAAGACTACTAATTTTTATTTGTGGAAGCAGTTTCATTTTTGGAGGACGAGTCAATGCAATGTTTCATTTCATCTGAGGACGATTTTGGATTTTTATTGCCATTTTCCTGTTGAAAAGAAATTCAGGCATTTGAAATTCTAGAGGTCATTTTTAATTGCTGGCTATAAATCTTTTGAAGGAATTTGATTTTTTTCTTCACTAGAAGGGTCGCGTATTACCTCTGTGAGTGGCCATGTTTTTTATTTTTTTGGAGGCGATCATTTTCCTGGTAGAGGGCTCACGTTCCTCCCTATTGTGTTTGGAGGCTCATGTTTTTGGCTTGCTAATTGTGTTTTGTTTTATTTTTCCCTATTACTATTTTGTTTACCTGGCTAGGTGATTGGTATATGAGGTGTGAATAGATTGAAGTAACTATTGTTGAAAATTTTGGGCATGATTTCTCCAATGCAGGCATTCGAATCAAGTGAAAATAATTGAAATTCTTGTTTGGGTGTTTAACAGGCCTGTCTATGTACTGGATGTTTTTTTTCTAGATTGACTTCTGTTAAAGAGGTGTGGTTGTTGGGCAAGGCATAGGGTTTCTAAAGTTTTTTCCATTCATTGTTGGGCATGCAAAACTTTCACATTTTTAACTCGATTGTAAACAATAATCCCACATTGGTTGTGTGTGGTTGTTTTTAGCCATTTAAATACCTTCTATTTTCTTTATTGGTGTGAGAAAAGGATCATGTGGATTTTAATTGGCTCATGCTTGGTATTTGTTTTCTTTCATTGGTTCTTTGATTTTGTTAATCACTTTGTCTTTTTGGTGATTTGGTGTGGTGATTGGTGCTATTGTTCTCTCTGGAGTTGCTTATGATGGAGATCAAGCAATGGGTGGCATAACTTTCTGCATCAAATCATGTTTAATTCTTTTTTGGAAGTTTTTGAAAGCACGATCTTTGAATTTTTGAAGAATTCAATTACAATGGTTTCTTTGGAGAAAGGGAACCTTAGGAAATGGAGTGATTTCATTCTCATCCATCTTAGTGAGAAAAATCTATTGTCATATTTGTATAATGAAGTTCCTATTCTAGGCACATGTAGTGGGTATACTATTTGGAAAGGATATAGGGCTAGAGTCTAAAGAGTTATTTTTCAGCATATAAATGATGATGACCTTTTGGATTCACTTGTTCATTTTGAGAGCCCTTACACTCTTTGGAATTACCTTTGAGAATCATATGGAGATCTTGATACTCCATCTCTTGATGACCCTCCTTCCAATACCAGTGTGTATCTTTGTTCTTCAGAGAAGATAGACCATGCTTGTGATCCTTTGGAGGTTGTTGAGACTTCATATGAGGTTGTGGTTGCTTCAAAGGTTCCTGATTATTCAAAGATAGTTGATACATCTTCATTGAGTACTTCCATCATTCCTAAGCAATAGGATTATCATTGTCTTCCTGATTGGGATTCCTATTTCCTAGACATTGGTTCATTGTTCGTAGAATCTCACATATTTGACTTGGAAGAGATATTTGAGGGTATATCCCTTATATTTGATGATAGTTGCGGTACAAATATTTTCACTCCATCTCAATCTCTAGAGAATGTTCAAAATTAGTTTCCAGTGGTACCTTTATTTATCACCTTCTATTATGATTGGACATGTTCCTGATTGGTTCATGGAATCTTCTAAGGTCTTGGAAACACATGAGAATACTTTAGAGATGCCATCATACATCTTCATGCTTCCTTCTTTCAATTCCTATCTAGAATGGGAAGCATACTTGCATTTGTATTTGGTTTTGTTTCTTCCAAAAGGGAGACAAGTTGTTTGTCAATATTGGATCATGTTTTATCTTTAGGCACTTACCATTTTTGCAAGTGATTACACATTGTGGGGGGGCTATATAGTCTCTCTCTTTCCCTCTTATTGTAACGTACGAAAATCTTAAATTCCATTATATTCCAAATAAAGTCGTCATCTCTTTCATTCATACATCATAAAACAAGTTGATTACATACAATGACATAAAAGTCGAAAAGATAACTTCATTATAATTCAGTCTAAATCTTACAAGTGTCGAAATACACATTTCAAATAATAATTACAAAGGATGATACATAACCAGTTTTACAAATTCGAGACTTAGGCATTTAGTCGCCATAAGCTCGTCATTACATACATCATAAATAATAAAGCAATAAAAAGAAGATTTAGTTTGTCAATCTTCCATCCATAAGCAAATCTTCAAAAGAAGACGAGAACAAGGATCAGGTGCTTTTCCGCCCAACCTCGAAGCTTACGCTTCCCCATAATTTCTTAGTCAATCAAGAAATACCCGACCCTGCACAAATTTCTTAGCAAAAAGTAGTCTACGAGCAAGATGGAATCTAGTGCATGCCTAGTACTACTAGTAATCCACAAGCATTTTCAGTTTTCTAATTTAGTTAAGAAAGAAGCAAGTTCGATACTAGGATATGGTAGAGAGCTCAAATAATCCATCTATTTCAATGGTATAGAAATTACCTCACTAAGTAAAATGTCATGCACGCCAAATAAAAGTAGTTTTGGAAAAGCAAAACTACACTCTCTATTAACCCATATTCGGCACCCGTCCCGAAAGCTAACTTTTCCAAAAACATAACATGCAAAATTATCTATCATTCATGCATAGTCTAAATAATCAAATGTAGTCTTTTGCAATCTTTCAAATACATCAAACTGGAAACATCATTTAAAATGCAACAATATAAAAATGAGCTTCTTTCATTGTTCAAATCCACAAAATTCATAAAATCAATATTTTAAATGTGGTAACTTAAATAATCAATGAAGTTTTCTAAATGAAGGTGTAACTCCAGTATGTTGAATGATACATATAAAAAAAAAAAAGAAATTAAAAGAGTACACGTTCAATTGTTCATACTTTCACTTAATTTAAGCTGTTTCAAAATCAGGCTGAATGTTTTCAATAATAAATCAAATCTAAATTTTGATTGAATGTTTGTTTCAGTTTCATACATTCTCAAAAATTGAATATTAATTGTTCATTAAATTAAAAATAACTTCTCCATTGGTTTTCATTTTTGACAGTTTCGAAGAAAAGCGTGATTTGCAAGTTTCAGTAATTCTCTAGTCACAAATTTTGTTAAAATTTGAAATTAAAGCTCTGTTTTATATTTTCCATCATCAATCATTATTTTATGTCAGCATAATTTAACTAATTTCTGTTCATGATCATTTCATTTTCCTAAAATTGGTAAAATCATTTCCAAATTTAATAAGTTATCCTAAATTCAGTTTACCATTTTTAAGCATGATTCAAATCAGAATTTTAATAATTCTTATGTTTCCAATCTTGTCTGATACATGGGAAAATAATCTCAGTCTGCTTCGTTTACTGTTTTGATAAAATTTAAATGGTAGTTTTGCAACAATTCTACAAATCTCCCTTTTCTAATTTGATCAATCAAGATTTTCCTTTAAATTTGCTACTATTTTTCTAGAACTTAGAATAATTTGATTTATCTATGGTAGACTCTATAATGAAATTATCAATCAAATCCCACCCGGTAATATGTAAATTCGGGAAATAATTCTTTGTTTTCCTCTGTCTCTTTTATGTTTGGTAACTTCTTGTTGTTCTTCTTTCTCTCTTTTCTTAATTTCCTTTATGTACAAAATTCCTCTCTTCTCTCTGGCTAAGTCCTTCTATTTTCTCCACATACCTCATCCTTCTACCTTCTCTTTTTCTAATTTTTTTTTTACCTCTCTCTCTATTCACACGTGTTTCTCCCTTCTATCTTTCCACGTTCCACTCTTCTGTTCTCCTCCTCCCTGCACACTTTCTTCTCTTCACTCTTGTGTGCTTCCTTATTTTCACACTTGCTACACACCTCTCTTTCTTCCTATGTGCACCTGGGAGCAGGCAGATCTTTGTCCCTTCTGTAGCAACTTTTTTTTTTCTCCCTGTGTATGATCTCCCCGTCCTCTTGGCCACACCTTGCCTCCTGTCTTTTTCTTCTCCTGGCCGCACCTTGTCTCTTCTTCCCCACATTCATCTCCTCTCTATTCTTCCCCACTCACTTCCCACTATTCTTCCCATGCCTCTCTCCTTCTTGGTCGTGCGTGGAGGAGAATAGGGGACTAAATTTGAAATCAACACCCTGATGTTCTAGCTGCGTATGGGTGTAAGCAACTCCAAACAGGAAACAATTCCCAGCCTCCAGGCTGTGCACATGGGATGTGAAGATATTTTTTTAACAACTTAAAACCCTCAAAAAAAAAAATGAGAATGAAATCTCCTTATCTCCTCTACTCTAGTCGTGTGGGGAGTAATAGTCCCTCTTTTCCCAAAACTCCAAATTCAAACTGCTCACTTCCCTTCTCCCCTACTATGCATGGGGAAGTAATGAATATAATGCAATTAATCTCCATAGAAAGCTCTCCAAAAAAAATGGATCTCCACTCCCTATCAATCTCATGCAAAAGGTGGAGTTCTCTATTGAATTCGATCCAAAATTTAAGTTTTGATCTCAGCCAAATGATGGACAAAACTCCCAGTTTCAATTTTGAATGCTTCTTGTTGATATTAAAGATATTTTCTTCCTCATGTTAACTGAAGTTTAAATTTTGAATGCATAAACAAAGTGTACGTGAGTTTCTTTTCAATTTCAACATTTAGCCAATTTAAGATTTAATTCAATTTTTAAATTTAAAAATCTACTCAATTCATTATTTCAATTTTATAAAGCATTTAATTTCAAAAACACTTTATTTAATTATATTTTAATCATATTTCAAAATTCAATTTATTGCATTTGAATTTCTAAATTAAAAACTTATTATCTCCAAATGATAATAAAATATTTAAACAATCAATCTAATCATTTAATTTAAATCGATTTCCTCAAATTTAACTAAATCATTATTTAAATCACATGCATATTTCAAAATTTTAAGAAACTATATTAAAACTTGATTTTGAATTTGCAAACATGAAAATGCAAAATACTTTAAAATATTCATCTATGTGAGTGTGTGAGATCCCATCTATTCGTAAACATCAATCGGCTAAACAACTCTACCTGATCGTTGTTCTCGCCTTCACCCTCATTCACCTGTTTCCTGTGTTGACTTGCACTTGATTTATCATTAGTAATGACAAACCCTGAAATAAACATAAATACAATAATTGCATTTCAATTTCAATTTCATTACGATTCCAATTTCAATTCAATTTCAACTTCATTTCATTTTGAATTTCAATTTAACCATCTCTAAATAATCATTTAATTTTAATCTAAATTTGACATAACGATTAATGTCCACATTTAAATAAGTAAATGAAAAATCTAGACGTGACATCCTTCCCCTCTTGGAAGAGACATCGTCTCAATGTCTTATTAGTCATTCAATATACATACATCATCATCATCATCATTAAAACATACTATCTCAATCAGTAACATAGTATCTCCACGGTTAAAACATTGTATTTCAATCAAGCATAATGAAATAGTAACTAACATCTTAGTTCTCAACACACAAGAATAATCATTTCATAGTAGCATCACGCTATCCAAGTTCACAACATGTGAATCAAAAAATAGAGTATCAAGTATCTCATGCAATAAGCAAATACTACTCTAAGAAAGCGAGGAAAAATCATAGTCAATCGTCACAAAATCCTCTGATGTAGCACTATCCTCAGTCTACTGTTTCCATTCAATATCACTAGTCTATAAGTGATGAAATTCATAACTTCTAGTACATCAAAGGGTCTCACCATCTCAAAGCCAACTTTGATGATTTCCCAAAACACGTAAGATTAATATACATTTATTCTACACAACAATCTTGTCTTCTCTAAACCTTACTTCAAACATCCTTATTATCACATATGGAAATTTCGTATGCTTCACACATACTTTCTCTCCTTAAGAACTTTATTCTATCAATACATTCAATATATATAATATTAACTACACTTAGTGATCATAATTCATTGGTTCATGCCTTTGTCCTTAGTATAACCCAAATGGAAAAGGAATGTTGATGCATTGTACACTACATCGTGGGTCCAATCCTTTTCTTTGTACTTATACTTTTAGACAACTCACAATCCAAATCCATTTGCCGCTTACACATTCATTATCCTTACCATAAAGTACTTTACCTTAATCACTTGTCTATCTCGAGCATAACCTTGCTCCTAGACACTTATCAATCAAGTCTATTCGATCACTTCTATCTATTATTTCCTTTTAACATTTTATCGAGTCTATGAGTATGCTCACGCCTTTTCAACTTAATAGAGTTTCCTTTCTTCCCTTATAATAGTCCAAATGTTAATTTTAGAAATTATAATTCATTCAAGATTTAGTCAGCCATTTTCACTTATTTGGTTAAAATAATATATATATTGCACATTTATTCAAATGACTATCTCATGGTAAGATTTCGGTTTACACAACCTTGTCATTATTTGCTAAACTGAAATATCTTTTCACATTTACTAAGCAAATTCTTACCCACAATATATTATTTAGGATCAAAATCCTATAAGTCGAGTTTCCAAACCCAATGGTTTCTTTGATGAGTCCATCCACTAGATCATTTTGTTAATTCCATTAAACAAAGATAGATCAATTTGTCTTGCATTTTATTTTTTCCTTCTAGAATCTTAAGTAAGTTACATGTCCTACCAATGATGATTTCAGATCTTTATCTCCTAACATACAGATATTATTATCCTCGTTTCATTCGTGAATATTTCAAATCTTTGACACATAGGTTCTTTTAATTCGTCAATAGTCTATCCTTTGACTAAATGATAACCTATTTGACCTTATGCCATTATCAATATTCATGTAAATAGTTATAGGTTTTCAGAGGTATATCCCATTTATCCAAAGACATTCATACCGTGGATATTCTTTTGTCCTTAGATTATTTTCATAGATTCAATTGATCTTCTTATCTCAATAAAATTTCCTTGCTTAATCCGATACTAATTTTTGAGTAACAACCCTCTTTCTATAACATCGATCTTTGGTTAATAAAAAATTTAATTGCATATCCAATCAACAAGCATAAAAATTCAACTCCCTATTTTCTTAATTATAAAGGTGAGTCTCAATTCAATATTCTATTTTGAGCACGAGTAACAATTCTGATGTTCTTCTCTGTAAGATCTTCAACATTTCTTGCTAAGCGAAAATTTATATGATGTTCTGTCATGACAATAGATGCTTTCTTTTGAAGTGTTTCTCTTTTAATAAGCGCTACTTAAGGTAAAGTCTTGTCAATAATACGACTTTCTTTAACTTACTATGCATTCCCCCTAAGCTTCTATCCTTATAGAGTCTCATTAATTCCAATGATATTCAATCGCATGGGCAAATCTTTAAACCCAAAATTCTCTTTCAATTCTTAGTATGAAATCCTTAATTGTTAACTAGTCCGATAGTTTATAGATTCCTCCACTTTATATGGCTATAGCCAAGATCCAATACACCACTCATTCAAGCTTAATTCTCTATTATAGGTGTTAAAGAGTAGTTCCAATACGTAATCCAACTTAATAGGTTTAAATCTCATCTTCAGGTATCCCTCTTTATTGAATGGACTTCTTGTCCCAATTAGGTTATCTTTAACCCAAGGTTCCATTCAAAAGTATGTATTAATTAAGTGATCTAATGATTCTCATTAGGAGATTTTGGTGAGGTTCACATAACATCACATCTTGCACTTATCTCAATGGTTTAGATAATCAACCTTTTCTCATCTGTAGGTTTCTAGCATAGTAAACTTCCGTGTCCAATCATTTCACAACATAAATATATTTCATATCAAAATAACATCATTCTTTAAATTCTCTATATATAATATATAGGAGTATTGAGACACTTTCCTCCAATCACGAATCTCTCAGATCTTTTCTTGTCATTCCCATAAATGATCATCTTCCCTATCATAATCAAGTTATTGCCTATCCTTTTCTAATGCATTGATAATAATACTCTTTAATCTTTAGATCAGTTAATCATAAGATATAAAGATCATAGTTCTTAACCTTCCCATTTATCATTTTCTCCTCGTGGTCATAAAATGTATGACTTAATTGTCCTTACGACTTGCAAAGAAGTCATAACCAAGTTTCGTTGGGTGGGGTAGTTAGCTTGGGTCAAACCACTCTCTTCCTTTCTACACCTTAATGCTTCTGCAACTTTCGTTCTTCTTACGTTGATTTTTTTTTAGTAATATACTTGCTTCCTGGGAAAGGTTTTGTTATCCTTTCTTGTTGACCTTTCATTGCCTAACCTATTCAACAACCAATACATTATATCTTCTTTCTAATATCCTTATTAATCAAGGAATATCCATACTTACTATCCTTTTTTGTTGATGTACTTTTAAACCCAAAGTGTTGCTTCCTTGCAACTTCTAGTGTCCTGAACATAGAGCCATGTTGCATTTCTATTCTCTTTTGGAACTATCATTCATAAGTTGTTTGATTCCAAGACTTCAATAACCTCATTAATTGTTTCTTCTGACTATTCTGGTCTTTTGTCAATTTCTTGATACTATCTCTCTTCAAACAATATCTTTATCTTAACACAACATTCTAGTCATAAACTTCACAATCCTTGAGGATCCTTCCTTCATTCATATTCTACTTTGAACATTCTAATATATTCAGACTTGCATATTTAGATTCATAGTGGTTACACTAATCCAAAAGTTCTTGAATCTCTCTCGCAATTGTAGGTTGCTATAATTCTATTTTTATCACATTCCTACTCATTCCCTTGTTCTTAGAGTCATATATGTATAGGTTATTCTTCCTAACCTTTCTACCTAACCTGATTCCATAATCTTCTGCAATCCTAGGTTTCATCATAAGTTGTTCTTTTAGGAATTCTGATTCCAGGGATGATTCTTTAACTAGCCCCTATTTCCAAAGTTACTAATACTTACTTCCTTAAGTTCTCTTCTCTTGCCTATCTGGCACAAGAACTTTTCAACCTTTATCTTCTGATAAGGTTTACGCATTATTGCGTAATGAGCTCATAGGTTGCAGTGTAGAGCCTGGTTGCTTTGATACCAAATGTAACATACGAAAATATTAAATTCCATCATTGACATATAATTAAAATAAATTCCATTATATTCCAAATAAAGTCGTCATCTCTTTCATTCATACATCATAAAACAAGTTGATTACATACAACGACATAAAAGTCAAAAAGATAACTTCATTATAATTCAGTCTAAATCTTACAAGTGTCGAAATACACATTTCAAATAATAATTACAAAGGATGATACATATCCAGTTTTACAAATTTGAGACTTAGGCATTTAGTCGCCATAAGCTCGTCATTACATACATCATAAATAATAAAGCAATAAAAAGAAGATTCAGTCTGTTGATCTTCCATCCATAAGAAAATCTTCAAAAGAAGACGAGAACAAGGATCAGGCGCTTTTCCACCCAACCTCGAAGCTTACGCTTCCCTAGAATTTCTTAGTCAATCAAGAAATACCCAACCCTGCACGAATTGCTTAGCAAAAAGCAATCTACAAACAAGATGGAATCTGGTGCATGCCTAGTACTACTAGTAATCCACAAGCATTTTTAGTTTTCTAATTCAGTTAAGAAAGAAGCAAGTTAATACTAGGATATGGTAGAGAGCTCAAATAATCCATCTATTTCAATGGTACAAAAATTACTTCGCCAAGTAAAATGTCATGCACGACAAATAAAAGTAGTTTTGGAAAAGCAAAACTACACTCTCTATTAACCCATATTCGGCACCCATCCCGAAAGCTAACTTTCCCAAAAACATAACATGCAGAATTATCTATCATTCATGCATGGTCTAAATAATCAAATGCAGTCTTTTGCAATCTTTCAAATACATCAAACTGGAAACATCATTTAAAATGCAAGAGTATAAAAATGAGCTTCTTTTATTGTTCAAATCCATAAAAGTCATAAAATCAATATTTTAAATGTGGTAACTTAAATAATCAATAAAGTTTTCTAAAACTCCAGTATGTTGAATAATACATATAAAAAAAAAAATAGAAATTAAAAGAGTACACGTTCAATTGTTCATACTCTCACTTAATTTAAGTCGTTTCAAAATCGTGTTGAATGTTTTCAATAATAAATCAAATCTAAATTTTGATTGAATGTTTGTTTCAGTTTCATACATTCTCAAAAATTGAATATTAATTGTTCATTAAATTAAAAATAATTTCTCCATTGGTTTTCATTTTTGATAGTTTCGAAGAAAAGCGTGATTTGCAAGTTTCAGTAATTCTCTATTCACAAATTTTGTTAAAATTTGAAATTAAAGTTCTATTTTATATTTTCCATCATCAATCATTATTTTATGTCGGCATAATTTAACTAATTTCTGTTCATGATCATTTCGTTTTCCTAAAATTGGTAAAATCATTTCCAAATTTAATAAGTTATCCTAAATTCAGTTTACCATTTTTAAGCATGATTCAAATCAGAATTTTAATAATTCTTATGTTTCCAATCTTGTCTAATACATGGGAAAATAATCTTAGTCTACTTCGTTTACTGTTTAGATAAAATTTAAATGGTAGTTTTGCAACAATTCTACAAATCTCCCTTTTCTAATTTGATCAATCAAGATTTTCCTTTAAATTTGCTATTATTTTTCCAGAACTTAGAAAGAATAATTTGATTTATCCATGGTAGACTCTATAATCAAATTATCAATCAAATCCCACCTGGTAATATGTAAATTCGGGAAATAATTCTTTGTTTTCCTCTGTCTCTTTTCTGTTCTGTAACTTCTTGTTGTTCTTCTTTCTCTCTTTTCTTAATTTCCTTTATGTACAAAATTCCTCTCTTCTCTCTGGCTGAGTCCTTCTATTTTCTCCACGTACCTCGTCCTTTTGCCTTCTCCTTTTCTAATTTTTTTTTTTACCTCTCTCTCTATTCCCACATGCCTCTCCCTTCTATCTTTCCACATTCCACTCTTCTATTCTCCTCCTCCCTGCACACTTCCTTCTCTTCACTCTTGCACACTTCCTTATCTTCACACTTGCTACACACATCTCTTTCTTCCTATGTGCACCTGGGAGCAGGCAGATCTTTGTCCCTTCTATAGCATTTTTTTTTTTCTCCCCGTGTATGATCTCCCCGTCCTCCTGGCCACACCTTGCCTCCTGTCTTTTTCTTCTCCTGGCCACACCTTGTCTCTTCTTCCTCACATTCATCTCCTCTCTGTTCTTCCCCACTCACTTCCCACTATTCTTCCCATGCCTCTCTCCTTCTTGGCCATGTGTGGAGGAGAATAGGGGTCTGAATTAGAATTCAGCACCCTGATGTTCTAGCCATGTATGGGTGTAAGCAACTCCAAATAGGAAACAATTCCCAGCCTCCAGGCCGCACACGTGGGATGTGAAGATATTTGTTTAACAACTTAAAACCCCCCAAAAAAAAAATTCGAATGAAATCTCCTTATCTCCTCTACTCTGGCCACATGGGGAGTTATAGTCCCTCTTTTCCCAAAACTCCAAATTCAAACTACTCACTTCCGTTCTCCCCTGCTACGCATGGGGAAGTAATGAATATAATGCAATTAATCTCAATAGAAAGCTCTCCAAAAAAAATGGATCTACACTCCCTATCAATCTCATGCAAAAGGTGGAGTTCTCTATTGAATTCAATCCAAAATTTAAGTTTTGATCTCAGCCAAATGATGGACAAAACTCCCAATTTCAATTTTGAATGCTTCTTGTTGATATTAAAGATATTTTCTTCCTCATGTTAACTGAAGTTTAAATTTTGAATGCATAAATAAAGTGTACGTGAGTTTCTTTTCAATTTCAACATCTAGCCAATTTAAGATTTAATTCAATTTTTAAATTTAAAAATCTACTCAATTCATTATTTCAATTTTATAAAGCATTTAATTTCAAAAACACTTTATTTAATTATATTTTAATCATATTTCAAAATTCAATTTATTGCATTTGAATTTCTAAATTTCAAACTTATTATCTCCAAATGATAAAAAAATATTTAAACAATCAATCTAATCATTTAATTTAAATCGATTTCCTCAAATTTAACTAAATCCTTATTTAAATCACATGCATATTTCAAAATTTCAAGAAACTATATTAAAACTTGATTTTGAATTTGCAAGCAAGAAAACAAAAAATACTTTAAAATATTCATCTATGTGAGTGTGTGAGATCCCATCTATTTGTAAACGTCAATCGGCTAAACAACTATACTTGATTGTTGTTCTCGCCTTCACCCTCGTTCACCTGTTTCCTGCGTTCACTTGCACTCGATTTATCATCAGTAATGACAAACCCTGAAATAAACATAAATACAATAATTGCATTACAATTTCAATTTCATTACGATTCCAATTTCAATTCAATTTCAACTTCATTTCAATTTAACCATCTCTAAATAATCATTTAATTTTAATCTAAATTCGACATAATGATTAATGTCTGCATTTAAATAAGTAAATGAAAAATCTAGACGTGACACTTATGGACAGGTCATTGATTGTATATACATTATGTATGTAGTCTTTGAGGGGTGTTATTGATTCCACAATCCATGCACCATTTTTTTTCTTTTCTCTCTTTTGGAGATGGTTTTTTTCACAAAGTTTTTCTCCTTTTCTCCAGTTGTGAGAGATTTCATTTTTGAATTATAGTTGTAAATGGGTACCTAACATGGTTGTGTATCCAGTACCCATATTGAATCTTCATTTTTGCATAATAATTCTCCCTAAGTTTACACTTAAGGGGGGTGTTAGTGTGTTAAGTTTTTCACTTAGGGTAAATTACTCTGATTATTTGTTCCTGTACTGGGTGGTTGTTTACCCATTCCATTTTCCATGCCTTTAAAAGGTTGTACAATACATATTTTTATAAAATCTCCATTTTCATTCACTTTTGGTGAAATAGAGTGTGCTTCTTTCGTGCATTGTGAAGGTTTTTTATTGTCTATGGTGCTCCTAGGATGTATTGATATTTATTTATTGAGGAAGAGTTTGCATAGAAGTTATTCATAGCCAAACATATATATAAAACATGTTGGTAACAAAATTCATTATTTTCCTATATGTTGATGATCTTATTTCTACAAATAGAAATAAAAATTTAATAGAGAGATTCTAGGTATAATTGAAACTTGAATTTGAAATATCTTATTTTAGAATAGTTTATTATTTTATTGGTGTAGAATTGCAATAAAAATCATAAGGTATATACATATCTCGAACTGAGTATGTAGAAATTTTTTTAGAGAAGTATAAAATAAGGACATGGATGGAAATTTTAACTCCCTTAGTATTGTTTAAGACCTTTTATTCTAAAATATGATGTCACAATAATAATTTATCAAGTCGTAAGGATTAGAGGAATCTTATAAGAATTACACTTGTTACAAGAGCACCCAACTACTATTTAATAGGATAATATTAGCCCATTGTAACAAGAAACAACCCCAAGATCTATTTTTTGCATTTTAGTTGTAAATAGGTACCTAACATGGTCGTGCAGCCGAGACCCATATCACATCTTCATTTTTGCATAATAATTTTCCCTAAGTTTGTACTTAAGGGGGGTGATAGTGTGTTAAGTTTTTCACTTAGGGTGAATTACTCTAATTATTTTTTCTTGTATTGGGTGGTTGTTTATACATTCCATTTTCTATGCCTTTAAAAGGCTATACAATACATACATTTTTATAGCATCTCATTTTTCATTCACTTTTGGTGAAATAGCGTGTGCTTCTCTCATGTATTGTGAAGGTATTTTGTTGCAGATGGTGATCCATAAATGTTCTCTTAAGTTGTATGAATTGATACCATCAATATATATGAAAAATTTCTACATAATAAATGTGGATAGTATGTCAAACATATGTGAGATGAATCTTCCTTAATGGTTTGCATAGATGAAGAATTTTACATGAAAAAAATAATGGACTATGGAACTCCATGTACATAATATTTGGCTTAAAATTTGAAGAAAAACCCTAAATGGGTTGAAATAGGTCACTCATGCTTATATATATGAGTATTGATAGCTATTTCTTGAAGAAGAGTTTGCATAGAAGTTGTTTATAGCCAAACATAAATGTAAAATATGTTGGTAAAAAAATTCATTATTTTCCTATATGTTGATGATCTTATTTCTACAAATAAAAACTAAAATTTAATAGAGAGATTCTAGGTAGAATTGAAACCTAAATTATTTGAAACGTCTTATTTGAGAATAGTGTATTATTTTATTGGTATGGAATTGCAAAAACAATCAGAAGGTATATACATATCTCAAATCGAGTATGTAGAAAATTTGTTAGAGAAGTATAGAATAAGGACATGCATGGAAATTGTAACTCCCTTAGTATTTTTTTAGACCTTTTATTCCAAAATGTGATGCCACAATAATAATTTGTCAAGCCATATGGATTAGAGGAATCTTATAAGATTTATACTTGTTACAAGAGCACCCAACTACTATTTAATATGACAATAGTAGCACCATTGTAACAAGAAACAACCCCATATTTCATGCGAGACAAAAAAAATTATCCAATATCATTTAAAATTTAAAATTTGGTTGAAGGTGGGAAAGTGAAGTTACAATTTTGTGCATCTCTAGCTATTATTGATGTATTTATAAAAATTATTCCAAAGGAATAGGTAGGGATTGGCCTATTGATCAACAAGGTAGAGAATGAAAAAACCATTGATCCATAGATGTAATAGATAATATTTAGTGTATTTTTTATTAGTTTTTATTAGTATTTTTATAATTTTTAGGTATTTTCCTATTTTATTTGTAATTTATTAGTCTATCATTCCTATATCTACTATTTTAATTAGTCAACTTTCATTTTTATTCAATATGTATGTTATTGATAATTAATATTTTTATTGAAACAACCTATAAAGCTAGAATGAATATTATATATTTGTTGTAAATATTCAATTAAAAGATGAATAAATAGATTTATATATTAATATTAATTGATTTTATTTCTCTATCTACAACTATGGTTTGATTAGGTTAAAGAATAGAAGGGCCAATACCTCTATCTACAACTATGTTGTTAAAAAATTATATTTTGTATTCTAGTATAGTGAAAGTTCTATCTATTATCAATCATTTCAATAAAAATATTGTTGGAATGTGATGTTGTTGATTGTTGTCATTAATGGTTGTCATTGATGTCAACACATCTTGGTTGATTAATTAAGTTTCAATTTTGATGCTTTGGTGATTCGGATTGGCATGCTCTAGATGTTGTGCTGTGATGTTTATCTTTGGTCATGCTTGTTTTGGTTCCATTAATTTTGCAACATAATGAGATACACTCTTATGGGTCCAGACTGATCTGGAAATTGGTTAACATGCCCCAAAATATTGTTTTCATTTTAATGTGTATATTATGTTATTTGGTTCTAGATATCATGGTTAATATGTAGCATGTTGATTTGAGCAAGGAGGTTTTGTATGATCCACATTTCATTCCTTTCCACCACAGGAGTGTTTTGTGGTGACCTAATCCAAATTGTGTTTGGTTGACTTAGGAGATTATGAAGGCATGGAATGGTATAAGTAAAAGTTGATTCTGTTTGATGAAAGCAAGTGTGGTGAATGCGAATATAAAAATCCAAATATTGTGAAGTATGTGAAAGTATACGACTGGAGGCAACAAAAAATGAGATTCTTTTGGTAGTGAGCATTTTTATTTTGGTAGCGAGCCTTTTCCTTTTAGTAGTGAGCCTTTTTACTTTTGGATGTAATAGCCGGGTAGTGAGCCCACCAATAGTGAGCTTTACCTGCAGTGATAATTTTGGCAGTGATCCCTTATAAAAATCACCTTAACTAGTGTCACCTTAACTGATGTTTTATAATTGAGAATTAGAATTCTCCATGGTTTTTCCCATCTTGGGTTTCCACATAAATTTTGGTGTTCATTATGCATGGTGTTGTTTTATGCTTTCATGTTCATATCTGTTTTAACTATTATCTGATTAATTTAAGATTGCACTGGATTAATTAAGGTCAAGAAAAATATTTTATGATAACTGATTCACCCCCCCTCTCAGTTATCCAAACTATTCAAAAATTGGTATCAGATCTTTGGTTCCTCGAAGAAGAGCTTAACTGCTTGAGGTAGATTTGATGGTGCACAAATTGACAATCCCTATGTTTAATGGATCTGACTACAGTTTTTGGAAAGTGCAGATGAGAGGTTACCTGATTTCTCTAGGCTACAACACTTGGAAAGTTGTTGAGACAAATTATGTTGTACCATACTACAGATGTGATTTCAGCCTATGAAGAAAATGAAAAAGAAAGGTATGCAATCTATAGTGCTTTAATGTCTAAGACTGAGTTAACAAAAGTTATTTCATTGAGCACTACTTATAAAGTTTGGGAAAAGTTGAAATATATCTATGATGGAAATGATAGAGTCAAATTATCAAAGAAGTTGATAGCTAAGTGTAGATATGAAAACTCGAGGATGGAAGAAGGTGAAGATATAGCAAGATACTTTTAGAGAGGTTACAGTGCAGTAAATGAAGTCAAAAATCAAGGAGGCACTCTAACAGATGAAGATGTTATGGAGAAGATTTTGACGACCCTACCAAAGAGCTAGAGTGACAAGATCTCAGTTATTGAGGAAGTTTATGATTTGAAGAAATCCACCAAAGAGTAACTATTTGACACCCTAACTGCGTTTAAGATGAGGAAATTGGGAAAAGAAAAGGAGAAATCTGAAACAACCTTCAAAGCCACAAAAATAGAAGAAGATCCGAATAGTTAAATTTTAGATGAGTTGGAAGCAAACTTCGTAAGAAAACTGAAGAAATGTATTGGAAAGTACAAAGGTATATTACCTCTTAAATTATTTAGATGTGGAAATATTAGTCATCTAGCATCTAGGTGTTTGGAAAAGGGAACAAGAAAATTTTTTACAAGAATCAATAAGAAAGCCTATTATGTTAATGAAAATTCTAGTATTTCAGACGATGAATCAAATCAAGAGGATTGTTTTTTTTGGTGGAAAAGGATGAACCTAGATTTGATATCTCTAATATTTGTCTGAAATCTAATGATAACACTGAAGCTGCATTATTGTCAAAATAAATAGAGATGAATGGTTGATTGATAGCGGATGTTTGAATCATGTGATTGGTTATAAAAGTAAGTTTGTGAAGCTTGAGAAATATGATGGAGGTTCTATTAGATTTGGAGATGATAAAATGACACAAATTGTTGGAATTGGTTTTGTTACCTTTGATGGAAAACATAACACTGAAAATGTCTACTATGTGAAGGGTTTATATCATAATATTTTGAGTGTTGGACAGATGTGTGAGAACAACTATAATTTTGTATTTCAGGATGAAAGTTGTGAGATCCAAAAGAGTTATGAAACTGTTATTGCAGCAGGAAAAAGAACTAGTGGGAACATGTATCAACTAGAAGGAGCTACAAAGAGATGCTTATTATATTAGTGTAATGATAGTTGGATCTGGCACCAAAGGATGTGTCACTTCAACTTTGATAATTTGGTAAGGATAAGTTCAACAAGAATAGTTAGAGACTTTCCAAGACTGACCAAACCTGACAACATTATCTGCAAAGGATTTCAAGAAGGAAAATAGACCAGGGGAACATTCCCAGGAAAAGAAGAATCATCTACCATATTTTTGGACCTAGTAAACGCTGAAATATGTGGTCCAACTAGAATAATAAGCTTACAAGGTGAGAAATATTTCATGCTCTTAATAGATGATTATTCCAGACTAACTTGGGTTACATTTTTAAGAGAAAAACTAGAGGCTTTAGAAAAATTCAAGAATTTCAAGGCAAGAGTTGAGAATGAAGTTGACAAGAGAATCAAGTGTTTAAGATCCGATAGAGGAGGAGAGATTACTTATGATGAATTCAACAACTTCCATGAGAAACATGACATTAAAAGACAACTATCTGCCCATAGAACATCACAAAAAATGGTGTAGTGGAAATAATGAACTAGATGGTTTAAGAAGTAGCTAGAACAATGATCAATGAAGTAGGTTTAACAGAGGTCTACTGGAAAGAAGCAATACACATAGTATTTTACACTCTTAACAGATTATTTTTCCAGAGGAGGTATGAAAATACATCATGTGAGCTATGGCATGGAATAGCTCCCATAGTAAGTACTTCAACAATTGTGGAAGTAAATGCTACATCTAGAGAGATGAGGACAATCTTGGAAAGTTCAATAGTAGAGTTGATGAAGGCATATTTTTGGGTTACTCTACAAGAAGAAAAGTGTACTGATGTTACAACAAGAGGGGAACAAGATAGTTGAAAGTGTGAATGTGAAAGTGAATGAAGATGCTTAAATAAATCCTAACATGCATATTAAATATGAATTAGATGACTCAAATGACAAAGGAAAGAAGGATAAGAAAGAAGAAGAGACAAAGGAGGCTTCAACATCTACAACTAAAACCCCAAGGTATGTATAGAGAAACCACTCAAAAAATAAGATTATTGGAGATAAGAATAAAGGAATCATCACAAGAAGCAATGCAACTCAAGAACAAGTATTACTGTGTTTACTCTCAAAAAATGGGCCAAAGATTGTAGTAGAAGCATGCAATGATCAAAATTGGGTGAAGGTGATGAAAGAAGAGCTTGATCAAATAGAGAAAAATCAGACTTGGGAGCTTGTGCCCAGATCGATAGAAAAAAATATAATTGGAACAAAGTGGGTATTCCAGAAGAAGCTAGATGAAAACAAAAAATTAATAAGAAAAAAGGAAAGATTAGTTTGAAAAGTTTACACTCAGATCGAAGGTATTGATTTTGAAGATACATATGCCCCTATTTCCTAGATGGAAGCGATCTGGATATTCTTGTCTTTTGCAGCTTTTAAGGATTTCAAAGTCTATTAGATGGATGTAAAATCAACATTCTTAAATGGAGAACTAAAAGAAGAAGTCTACATTGAGCAACCAGAGGGATTTAAGTTTGGAAATGACCTAGATGTTGTTTTCAGGTTGAAGAAAGATTTATACAGATTAAAGAAAACACCCAGAGCCTGGTATGGAAGTTTAGACAAGTATTTTATTGGACAAGGATTTCAAAAAGGATCTACTGACAGTAATTTATACTACAAAATTTATTTAGATCAAATGTTGATTTTTGTGGTTTATGTTGATGACATTATCTTTGGAGGAAATGATGATTTGTGAAGAAAAATTATAGATAAAACGTAGAAGGAATTTAAAATGCCTATGATAGGTGAGTTAAATTTCTTCCTTGGATTACAATTAAATCAAAACAACAAAGGAATTTTCCTCTCATTCCAAGTACACCAAAGAATTATTGAAGACGTTAGGATTGGAGAACTCCAAACTAGTTTGTACACCTATTGTTACCAAATGTAAGTTGAAAAAAGAAGATGATTCACCTAAAGATGATGCAAGTATGTACAAGTCAATGATTGGAGGATTTTTATATTTGACTGCTACTAGACTAGACATTATGTATATTGTTTGTTTAACAACTAGATTTCAACAAGAACCAACAAAATCACATGATGTTGTAGTAAAAAGGATCTTTAGATATTTGAAAGGTTCAAAAGATATTGGGTTATGGTATCCAAAGGATTTAGATTTCACTTTGATAGCATATACTGATGTTGATTGGGTCGAGTGTGTTGATAACAGGTAGAGCACAAGTGGTGGAGCTTATTTCCTTGGCTCCTGATTGGTTGATTGGTGAAGCAAGAAACAAGATTTTGTATCTTTATCTACTGCTAAAGTTGAATACGTTACACCATCTTCATGTTACACTTAGGTACTATGGATAAAACAAACATTGAAAGACATTGGCATATCATTTGATGAACCAATCTCAATTATGTGTGATAATACTAGTACAATAAACATTTCCAAGAATCTAGTACAACATTCCAAAATAAAACATATATCCATTAGATATCACTTCTTGAGAGAGAAGGTTTTGGGAAATGAGGTAAGACTTGAATATGTACCTACAAAAGAGTAGATCACAAATATTTTCACAAAACCATTGAGCAAAGATACTTTTGAGTATCTCCGATAGAATTTAGGGGTTCTACCCCCTCCTAGCCTACAATAATTTGCACCAGGGTATGCATTGGTCTAGGGCTTTATATGCTCACACTTATTTGGATCAATGCTTGGTGGCTTCCTCATAGGGGGAGTGGAGTAAGTTTTTTAGGGGGAGTTTTTTCCCTTTTTCTTTGATGTCAAAAGGGAGAAGAAAAGAAGGCCCTTGATGCTATTGATGCTAACATTGTGTTGTTTGGTTTATCATTGGTGAATGTTGCCATCAATGAAAAAGGGGGAGATTATTGGAATGTGATACTGTTGATTGTTTTCATTAATGGTTGTCATTGATGTCACCATATCTTGGTTGATTGGTTAAGGTTCAGTTTTTATGTGTTGGTGATCTAGATTGGCGTGCTTTGAATGTTGTGTTGTGGTGATCTATCTTTGGTCGTGCTTGTTTTGGTCCCATTCATTTTGCAACATAATGAGATACACTCTTATGGGTTTGAACTGATCTAGAAATTGGTTAACGTGCCCCAAAACATTGTTTGCATTGTAACATGTATATTATATTCTTTGGTTTCAAATATCATGGTTAATATGTAGCATGTTGATTTGAGTGAGGAGGTTCTGTATGGTCCAAGTTTCATTCCTTTCCACCGTGGGAATGTTTTTTGGTGACCTAATTCAAATTATGTTTAACCGCCTTAGGAGATTATGAGGGCATGAAATGGTATAAGTAAAAGTTGATTATGTTCGATGAAAGCAAGTGTGGTGAATGCAAATTTGAAAATCCAAATATTGTGAAGTATGGAAAGTATATGACTGAAGGCAACAGATAGTGACATTCTTTTGATGTGACTATTGGTGACAATTATTTCAATAGTGGATTCCCTTTCATCATTCTTCTTGCAGTGAGCCTTTTTTCTTTTGGCAGTGAGCCTTTCCCTTTTGGTAGTGAGCCTTTTTTACTTTTGGCTGTAATAGCTCAGAAGTCAGCCTTACCTGCAGTGAGAATTTTGGTAGTGATCCCTTGTAAAAATCACCTTAATCGGTGTCACCTTAACCGATGTTTTATAATTGAGAATTAGCATTCTCCATGTTTTTTCCCATCTTGGGTTTCCACATAAATTTTGGTGTTCATTGTGCATGGTGTTGTTTTGTTCTTTCATATTCATATTTGTTTTAAGTATTATCTGATTAATTTAAGATTGCACCAAATTAATTAAGGTTAAGAAAATTGTTTTATGATAACTGATTCACCCCCCCTCTTATTTATCTAGACTATTCAACAAATATGTGGTTTATATAAGACTGTAAAATATTGTTGAAAATTTGGGATATTTTTTATAGTGGTGAGATGAATTGATTATCATATAGTGATGAGATTCATTAAAAAGACATGGAAAATACCCTATTTGTGTAATACTCACATAAAATAAAAAAATTGAGACCAAAAACTGCAATTTAACTACATGAAATCTATTCATGAACTTGGAAATAGGTAAAATATCATGTAAAGTCATTCTTCTTATCTTCATCTATGGATGATAATGGTTTAAAGAAAAAATAGCTTCTAGTATTGTTAGTTAGGGATCAAGATACATGTTTCAATGATGAAATATTTCAATTTATAGAGCTTAACTTATCAATTTAATGAAACTCATAGAGGGACCAAGATGGAATCCTTGATGGATTTGGATGTGCTAGAGGCAAATGGTCATTTATTATTTATAAAATATTTGAAGGCGGGCATATAAAATGATGATTTTTTATCATGTTTTTACTTATTTAGTTGCAACTAACATTGTGACAATACTTATTAAATCTTTAGAATGATATGTTTTATGAAAATATTTTTTTTAGGTAAAAGGCCAAAGGCCTAATATTATATTAAAATATAGTATAAAATCTTACAAAAGATATGAGCTTTACAAAGTTGAATTCAGAGAGATAACTTAGTGATGGATAGCTATGCAAATATAAAAATACTATAACTTATTAAAAAAATAAAAAAAATATGGTGCACTAGATAAAAAAATTCTATATCAAGATGGTATAATTTTTTTTCTATTTTAGATAAATAGTTAATAAGAAAGTTGATATCAAATGAGAATAACTATGTTTTAATATACACACATTTTAATATTTATTTATTTATTTTTATCAAAATTAAAAATAAATAAATCCATGCACTAAGGTTTCAAGTTATAAATACACACAAAAAATTTGAAGGAAAAAAAATTACTATATAAAGAGTGATGTCTCGTGTTACTTTTATATTTTAGCATTTTATCAACAACAATATTTTTTTAAATACAAAAATAAAAGATAGTAAAAGATGTTAGGGTAAATAGGATTTACCTACTTAAGTTTAATTAGGCATTAGTGCATTTAATTATCTAGGTGGTTTCTTTCCCGTATCAAGTAGTTTTACGCCTATTGAATTTTCATGCCTTTAAAAGACTTGTACAATATGTATATTGCATCTCATCTCAATATTTATTTTCTCTTGTGAAATAGCCTTGTATTTCTTCTCTCGTCTATGAATATCTATTTATAGGTTGTGCTCCTGGGAATTGGTTGACACCAACAGGGTATTAGATCCATCAACCTACGCCTTCTTTCGCCATTGAGAGTTTTTCATTAGAATTTGAGATCATTTATTTGCTAAAAGATTTTTTTTGGCATTTTCAAAATTTCAAATTCCAAAGTTGCCTTATTTTCTTATGTTCATTGCATTTTGATTTGTGATTGGGGTAATCCCACAAAATTGGTTTACAATTTCTGGGAGATTCTGATTTTTGTTGAAATCACATATTTTTAGAAAATCTAATGATTTAAGCCTTTAAAATTTTCATTTTAAGGATTTCAATTGAAGAGAGTTTGATCAAACCACCTTAGATACTACCCCCTTGGATAGAACCCCACTAATTTTAAACCATACTTACAACAAAGTCTCCTTTACACCTATCAAAATGTTGATAAAAAATCACTTTTGATTTATCTTTTAGGGGATCAAATGAATTCATTTAAAATTTATTTGAAATGATCACATTAGTCCTCATAATGAGCTATCCAATGAATATAATTTTAATATGTTTTGGTTTTATTATGTATTTTTTTTAGTTTTATTGAACATAAGTTTTTCACCGAAAATCAAGCTCTATGTTTTGTACATGTGGAAAAATAGCAATGATCAAAATTAAATTTTAAAAAATATGTTCAGACTGGGTATTGATGTCCTTGATCCATTAAAAAAATAAAATTGAATTTCAATACATACATAAGAAGTTATGTTGTATATAGTCCTCCTATCTTTCAATTGTAATTGGTTTGACTTCGAAACTTGACTATGGAAAAAATATTTAATAAAACACTATAAAACCAAATGAAAGTGCTAGATATCATAGTTACAAATCTAAATTCTACAAAATTATAATTTTATCTTTCATACAAAAAACATTATGTTGTATACGGTGAGCATCACTCCTTAAAAATGTTATTTTTAAAAAAAGATAGTTTTCTTAGGAGATGGAAAAAGAAGTGCAATATGATTCCAAAAAAATTGAAAAAACTATATTTAGAATCTATAGACAAAAAGTAACAAATCACTAGTTTGCATCATCTTCAAATTCCTCACGGTTTAGCCGCTATAAGAGCCTGAAAGTAAAGATTTAGTTAAAAGCAAATAGTTCAGTGTCTAGTTTGCCCAAAAATTATAAACCAGTATTATGGGATCACCCATTGTTGGAGGTGGTTTTTGTTGAGGAGAAGTGAGATTTTTGTGTGGGAATTTACAAGAGACCATGATTTTTCTTGGATTTGTCTCTATTTTTGTCAAATTGATAGTGCATTTGAGCCATGATCAGGTTTTCGAAGAGCCCGTGACTTCCCCTAATCCTTAGCATCAAAGGCAAGATCCGTTTGTTAGAGGTAGTAGAAATTAAGGAGAGGCTCAATTCTCAGTCTTGAAGAGGCATATTTTTTTCCCTGTGTTGTGCGTTTATTTCACTTTCCACATGAGATAAAGGCTGGTACGATTTTCACAACGAACCTTCTCTCAACTCAAGTGCCCAGACTATATTTGAGAGGGTGTTTTATTTACATCTATTTTGGAGGCAAAATTCAACCTATTGTGAGGCATTTGAAGTGTTTAGAGGGTGTGATTCAACTTGAAATTTGGGAATTTATAGTGCCCTCTCCATTTATCTTTCCATTTGAATCTAATTGGTTGGTGGCATCGATTTATCTGGTGTGAAGACTTGTATCATTGGCATACCACATTTTATTTTGTTGAAGGATCGTTTATTCATTGGAGGATATAATTTTTTGAAACTTTATATTTTATAAATTTTTCCCTAAATATTTAATTTTAGGATTCCAAAGTGTGCAACAGAGGAAGTGGGCACATGTTATTTTGAAGTTTTTTTGGGAACATTTATCCCACATTGGCAGCACGGGGTATCTTTTTGCTATTTAAATAGCATTGTAGTGTGTTTGGTTGGTGTGAGAAAGTCTCACAAATTGTGAAGAGGTCATTGAGTTGTGGAGACTTGTGCATTCATTTATATTTGTGCTATGGAAATATACTACAAATAGATAGTAAGTTGTGCAATTATTTTGCTCAAATTTTTTAGATTCATTCCTTTTTAATTTCATGAGTAATATTTTTTGGATAAATCTCGAGAGGTTGCATTGGTTGATATTTTTGGAGATTTCAATTTGGTGTATTTTTTCCTTTTATTATCATGGCTACTCCTGATTCAGTTGAATTGTTAACCCCCATAACTACCATACCTAGAAGATCAAAGTATGTAGGTTTCTCCAATCTAAGAATTTGTGGTCCACACTAAGTGCTAACCAACCCACTTTTACTAGGAAGTATGAACATTTTCCCATGGAAACAAGTCTGACGAAGCTACGGGTCTGATATCCTTGCATGTTTTTGATAGTCTTCTTTTGCATATTGAAGAGTGCAATACAACCAAGGAGGTATGGGATGAGTTACAAAACTTATTTTGTTAGGTCAGTGAGTTATGTTCCTTGAAACTAGAGGCAAAATTAACTTCTCTTTCCCTTGATGCATTTCCTTCCATTGATGATTTCCTAGTCAAGTTAAAATTTGTGACGTCATAATTAGCGGGATGTGGGAAGGGTAAAACTGATAAGGAGTCCATTTTTTTTTATTTTGTCTAAGCTGAGAGGTCCATTTGTATTTTTTTATTCTACCTTCTACTCCACCATGGATTCTTTGGGAAATCCATTCCAAATGCCTTCTTTTGAGACTTTTTGTGACCCTTTGATGAGGGAGAAAGTCAAACTTTCCCAGTTAGAGAGGGTATCTATGAATCATGCATTAGTTGCACAAGGATCTCAGAGCAAAGGGAAGAAGAAACCTAAGGCTAAGACAGAGTCTAATGAGTCCACCTCTTCAAAAGAGGATAAGCCTAAGAAGAAGAAGTTCATTTGTGTGTATTGCAATAAGAAAAGGCATGTTGAAAACCATTGCTATACGAATAATATTGATGAGCTTTCACATCTTTTTTAGAAGAAAAATATTCCACTATCTTGATTTGTGACTCCTTCTTCTCCACCCTCTCCATCTCCATCTGCATCATCATCCAAACCTACATAATCAAGGAATGCAAGATTTGCAAGTGCTAAAGAAGATAAACTCTACAGGGGTAAAGGACATGCATTGGTAACTTTTACAGTTCATTTTGGTCATGATAGATAGTTTTTGGATTCAGGAAATCTCACCACATGGGTTTTACTCCCTATCCTTTTTTGGGTCTTCATCCTTATGATACTTCTAAGATTTTGTTGGGAGATAGTAAACTTTTAGATGTTCCAGGGGTAGGAAATGTTGAGATTGGTGATGGTTGTTTCAAAGATGTACTATGTATTCCTGATTTGCACAAAAATCTATTTTTCATCTATCAAATTACTCATGGTGAGGTACCGAAGACTATAGAGTTCACTACAGATTTTGTTTTCATTAAAGAGGTTTATACTTGAAAAATCATTGCTATTGGTGAAGCTAACCATGAGTCTCATCTCTATGCCTTTTCTCATTTTGTTGATGATGATGATTATGAGCCTCACACCCTTCTTGCTAGTGTTGATATCAATTCCTTGGGAGAGATTGGTCATTTGAGCTTTGGATTTATTCATACCTATGTTGATTCATCTCTTGTTGCTTCAAAGGTTGGTTCTTCAACACAACAAGATGTTTTTGATCATTCTTTGTGGGATAGTCACTTGATAGGTCTTGTGGAGTTGTTTTGTGAATCTCACATTTCTTGTTTAGATGATGCTTTTGAGGGTATATCCCTTCTTTTTGATGACAATATATACACTACTGTCACACCATAATTTGTCTTTAGATATTGTTTCTTCAGAGTCTCCACATGGTCTTGTTGATTCACCTTATTTAGTTGAGGTTGAACCTGATGTAAAAAAATTCTAATATAATTATAATAAAAATTCTATAAAATATATAACTTTCATTTTAATTTTAAAATTTAATTTTATTATAAAATAAAATATATATAATTAACATGTTACAACTATTTTTTTAAATTTTAAGAGATTTCATATAATTTATTAAATTAATAATGTATTATTTGTTTTTATCTCCCTCTTTTTTATTTGCTTTCAAATTTTATCTTCAAATTTGATAATGTATATATATATATATATATATAGGATTTTAAAAATCTCACTATTTTTTTAAAATTGTCCACTAGAAAATAGGTAAAGGGGTGTTGGGAAGTTGACTCCCAGACTGAACAAAGAATATTGAAGAAATTAAGTTTTACTATTGCTTTCAAATCAAGCTCCCCAATTTGTAATTATAAAAAATTAACAATCTTTAATTTTAACTCCCAAACATTAAAAATGCCTTGAAAAATTGTGATAAAATAGTTTTTGCTCACGATTTTGTAATTATTAAAAATTTACAATTTATAATTTTAACTTTCAAACATATTTACATATTTACAACAACGACTGATGACTAACGCTAAGCTTGGAAATAATGCTCTAGGAATTTTCCATTGACAAGAAATGGAATATCTTCTCGAGTGAGAGTTTTAAGCCTATAAGTGCGGTCACCGAGGATTTCAGGTACTTGGTAAGGATCAATCCATAAATTTTCAAACTTACCATGTTCACCTTTGCATTCATGGGATTTTTCCCAAGATAGGACCAAGTTAGATATTCTAAAAGACTTTAATCTAGCCCTCTTATTGAACCAACGCTTGACTACAGATTATTGTTTAGCAAAATGAACTATTGCCCTATTATGTTTTTCATCTAGATGCATCAATTGTAACAAAAAATCCTGACTCTTACTGTCTAATGTAACATAATCTTGGGAAAACTACCAAGTCTAGGGATCTTCAAATTTATGGGCAATATAAGATTATCAACATAGACCAAATGGTAAGGGGAATTCCCCAATGCAGACTTCATCCTAGTTCAGTCAAACCAAAGGGTGAATTTTAGAAGGGAATGTTATTCCCTAGGATTTTTCTCAATTAACTTTCTAATTATATCCAACAGGTTCTTATTTGATGATTTTTCTAATTTGTTTCCTTGTGGGTAATAATTAAATAAAAAATTTAACGTTATACCATATTAAAATGCCCAATTGGAAAATCTTAATGAAGAAAAAGAAATACCATTATCGCATACTAGGGAATACAATACTCCAAACTTGGTAATGATGTTTTCTTATAAAAAAATGATTACCACTTTTGTGGTGAATTATTTACTATGGCACGCTTCGATCCACTTGGTACAATAATTAGTAGCATTCAACACATACCTATGGCCTATGGATGATGTTAGATTAATTGTGCCTATAAATTTTAATCCCCACTATGCAAAGGGACACATCTCCATCATAGGTTGTAATGGTTGTGCATTAAATCTTCCTTTGTTTGTAATAGTTTGGCATGTATAACAATGTTTTACATGGTCATATGTATCTTTAAAAATAGTTAGCCAATAATAACTAGCTTTCAAAATGAGGTGTGCAGTGGCCAATGGTGCTCCATGAGCTATGCCAAACTTGTCATGTAATTCCTACAATACTTGACCTAATTCTTTCCTTTCTAGGAATCTTAAATAGATCCCCTCATGGTTCCTCTTGAAGAGAACCCCTAATTTAATCATGTAGCTCTAGGCTTTAATCTTCGGGGATCTTCTTTGATGCCTTTGGATGTTATGTGAACAATTGCTAGTAACCAGATAGTACCAAATGTTAGAGTACTAGTCATCATTATTTTCAACATCCAAGGTATATTGTTGGTTAGAGATTTGAGTATCAATCTCATTATTATATTAAACCAATACTTTTCCATGAACTAACTTCATGGGTATAATTTCCAAGTCAAATTCTTCTAAAATAGTGACTCATTTAGCTCTTTTCTCTCCAATTTTTCTTTGCGTGAGTAACATTTTTATCATTGCATAAGACATAATCACCTTAACTATACTCTTGAGAATGTAATGTCAAAATTTCCTTACTACCTTAATCAACACAAATTATTTATTTTCAATATCCATATACTCTAACTTAGGTTCTTTAAAGGGAACACTCATGAATGTAATTGGTTTTTCTTCTTTATTTTCACCCCTTTGTGTTAATGCAACCACACATGCATGACCTAAAGCAAGAGAATAAATATAAGAATGTTTAACATAATCCAAACTTACCAACATCAGTGCTTCTACAATTGTAGCTTTTATTTTCTCAAAAGTGAGCTTAGTTTCATTTTTCCATTCAATTTTGGCATCCTTTTTCAGCATATCATTAAGGGGCTTTACTATCTAAGAAAATCCATTAATGAATTTTCTGACATAATTAATCTTTCCAAAATAGGACTTTAATTCCTTTTTTCTTCTTGGGGGTGGAAATTTCAACATGGTACTCACTTGATCTAGATCTATTGAAATACCTCTCTTTGAGATAATGTGTCCAAGAAATTTACCCTCAGTTACCTCAAAAATGCATTTCTTCGGGTTTAAAGACACTCTATATGTTTCACATTTCTGTAATATGGCTCTAAGATCACGAACATGATCTCCTCTATTTTTGGAGAACACCATGAGATCATCCATGTATATTATGATGCACTTTCCAACCAAGTCTTAGAAGGCATAATCTATTGCTCTCTAGAATGTGGCCCCAACATTGACTAACCCAAACATCTTTCTATAAGAAAAAGTTCCCCACTTTGTAGTGAAGGTTATTTCCATCCTATCTTCCTTTGCAACCATTACTTGGTTATATCTCGAGATTCCATCCAAGAACGACACCGTCTATGAACCATTCATGATTTGTAATACTTCATCCAAGGAGGGTAGGGGGTAATTATCTTTCTCAGACACCTTGGTAAGATTTCAAAAATCCACACATAATCAAATGTCTCCATTCTTCTTTCTAACATGCACTAAGCTAGCCACCTAAGTAGAATGTTTAATAGGAAAAATAATCCTGGCTGATAGGAGCTTCTATACTTAATTTTGAATCAAGCGCTCTAAAAGCACATTTATTGGGCATTGTTTCTATTGGAAAGGCTTTGCATTAGGTTTCAGTGGGATTGTATGAGTTATGATGGAGGTATCATATGTATTTAAGTCTTCATATTTTCATTCTATAACTTTCCAATAATCTTTGAGTGCTTGAGCAATATTCTTTCAGTCCTTGTCAGTGCATACTTTACCTATGAACACATTCTTAGGGTCCTCCTTGGTGTTCAAATTATACAACTAACATTGCCCCCCATCCATTTTAGGTAGGTCCTTCTACCAAGTTATTTGATCTATATCAAAAAAGCTTCCAATTCAATGATTGCTTTCAGAATGTTATTATCCCTTGATTGGGCTAATTCATCATCCTGAAGTTCGCCATCAGGGTGGTCTACTTCCTCAACTATCTAAGCTTCGAAAATACCTGAATTAGTAATGAACTACAAGATGTTCCTATCATCCTTGAATACTTGCAAATTGGTAATGTTATTCAGAATCAAAGGAAATTGTACCAACTCAATAGTAAACCTTCTCAAGTCTGAAGCGTCCAATGACTCTAAGGTACTAGCACCAATATCTAAGGCATCCACTCCTCAATTAAATCTCTATGGGATGTGAGCAATATTAAAATCATTGAAGTCTTTGATCATATCCCACACTCGATGCCGGTAACTTGACAGGCATTTGTAATGACAAATATGGGTATGTGTAGGATCATGATGGGCCAAAAAGTGGAGATATGTAATTGATATGATGGCCCATGTGGCTGATGACTTTATTTTTACCCAAAATTGATGAAACGAAAAGGGTTTTTAAAGGATATTCTCAACTTTCCACCAATATAAATTATGTTTTAATTTGAATTTAATAAATAATTATTATTCATTTTCTATTTGAATTATGACTAAAGTCCTAATTGATAGGCTGATTGAAAAACATCTATAGCTTTCAAACAATATCACATTTTTTGAATCCAAAACATGCATCACATACTATAGGATTTTTAAAAAAAATGAATTTGATGAAGTTTTGACCAAGTTAAGGTGGTTAGACATACATGTTTTTATATTTTTTAAAAGTTGTAATAAAAATTTCATAATTAATTATTTACTTGGAAAAAAATTACAAAAAAATATTCATCACATTAGGACATGAATCCTCTACTTATATCTAAACTATTATAAAAAAGTATTATCATTTTATTGTGGTTAGGGTGGTCAGACAAACACCTACTTCTTATTTTTTTCCCTGAAATTTAAGTACTACTGCATTGAAATTTCAAATTTTCACCAAATATATTTAAAATAAATAAAAAAAACCTAGTAGTTTAGAAACTAAATTCAATTTTCTACAAATTCTATTCTTACATATTTTTGAAATAATATAGACAACTTATTCAGATTTTTATGTCAAGTTGCCTAACTCTGATTTTTTTGAATTTTATCGCCACTAAAGGGCCTATTTTCTCCATTATGATCTTGCAGATACCCATATATTGATTTCTCGCTTTCTTGACAACTAATTCCAAATCACAAAATAACTTAAGAATCTTGACCTTTTTCTTGATAGTGAGCAACAAACCGTGAATAAGGGATTCATATTCTGCCACATTGTTAAAACATTGAAATTGCAATCTGTAAGAAGGAAGAAGTGACTTACCTTACAGAATGATCAAATAAACCCCTACTTCGATCCATTTTTTGGATTTTGATCCATCGAATCTAAGGATCCAAGCTTGTTCTTTGATAAATTTGAACGTAGCATCTTTAGAAGTTTATAAATTGGTATTTCAGTCCACACTACAAATCTCTTGTCACTAGAAATTTTAGGCTCATGCTTACTAGGAATTGTACCTTCCAAATAGCACTAATTTTTAACTCTGTAAATAAATTCCAAACACATCACACAACTATCTTATGAATGTGCAGAATTGTGCAACCTACACCAACCCTATAACAACAAACCTTTCAATGAATCTTTAGTCTTCTAGCCCTTACGAGCTTCTCTAGCAATAGTCTTCCAAAATGTGTCCAAGTGAATATCTTCCCCTTCAAAAGAGTCATAATCGGATTCTACTAGCACATCCATCCCAGAGTTATTTGATCACACTTTTTTTCATTAAACATAAAAACCTCTTCTATCTTAACTTTGGAACTTTTAATACCATATACATTGGGTTCTACATCGATGTATAACACTTCAATTTTTTATTGTAATTGGTAATCATATGTCTCATGTGTGGTTCCCTCTCTATTCTAATCTGGTTAGGGACTCCTTTCGAGGGTAACCACATATGCGATAAATTGGTGACTATGTATTCATTCAAATTTTTTGACCAATATCTACTTAATAACATTCCATAGGTGTTCAATATCTCGACCACTTGAATGTTGATATAGTACTAAATCCTAGGAGTCAACGCTAACTACATATGGATGTTAGTTAATTCTCCAACTACATTCACCTTGCTCTTTTCCAACTGAGTAACTTTCTTTAAAGAGATAGTTGAGGTTAAACCTAATGTCTGACATATGGATAGAGGAATCACATTGGTGAAAGCTCTCAAATCTACCAAACAATTATGGAGATTCTTACCAAAGATTCTTAGTGTTAACAGAAACAACACTGACTCTATCTTCTCTTTATAAAAAGCTACATGTGCATCCACCATAAGAACAATGTTTTTGTCCTTCACTTTAATGGAGCTATATTTCACCTGCATCTCTTCACTAACTAATATTTCCTTGGGAAGTTCTTTTGGCGTGCTTAAGAAATATTTCTTCATCATAGGTGTTTTAAGTAATTTTGATAGAAAAATTGATTTTTAACCTTTTAATTTCTTCCACCAAATAGGTAGTCAAATTATTTTTCTTGGCAAATTCTATTTTACCACTCAATAGAGGATTCTAAGAATTATTATACTATGAAGTTACCTTTGGTAACCCTAGGTTATTACTGGATTTATCATTTGGTGGCATACTAAAGTTGTTAGGTGGGATTGATGTCATCAAGGATCCTTTGAACCTACTCCCAACTTTGGTGTTGCTTTTCAGGTTGTAGCTATGTCCCTTGAAATACTATTGGAAACAATGAATTTCATCAACTTCATCTTGAGGCTCATTTTCATATTGACAAGGGAACGTGTAAGTTTCTAAAGTCATGGACGAACCATCTCCCCACTCATAGGTATCACTCTCAATGATAGTAGGTGACTTAAAACACACGTAAATGTCTAAAAAAAATGTTGAATCATATCCTACTAGAACTAGTTCATTTCCCCGAGGTGGGTGAGAATCAAATTTATTGTTATGATATGTTGTAGCTAGGAAAATATCTGACGCAATTTTGAACTATAGACAATCAACTTCTGTATGAGCATTGGTATTGTGAATCCTACACTAGTTACTCATGGCAAGTTTAGCCAAATTCAATTTAGATGTGGACCTAATTTTGGAGAAGTGGGCACTATCCAAAGTTGTAGATAACCCCCCATTGTTAGGCCATGTATTCTAAGGCCTAGGTGGCCTTAGAGAATTATATGTTTGACCTTGAAAAATTATGGTTGTTATTTTAAGAATATTTAATTTTGATTTTTCAGCTGCATAACCTCAGTTTTTAATCTATTAAGCTGAGCTATTATTTCTTTGATCTCTTCTTTATCTTCTTGAGTATTTACTCTCTAACTCTCCTGAGCCTATGTAAAGAAATAATTTCCATTAGGATGAATTTCAGTGATATCTACGCTAGGGTGTGGGACTAACACTTGATTACTTCTAGGTTGAAAAAATCTATTTTGTGGAAAGGTTCAACTTTGGACCACTAGAGGTAAAGGGTTAGGGATCACCATATTATTTAATGAGACTCCACTCATACCTGGGAAGGGATAGTGATGCAAACTATTCTTGTTGTTCATAGACGATCCACTTCCAAGATGTTTCATTTCTAGATTCACACTTATAGCTTCAACGTAGCTTTAGCTAGGGTAGTAGGAGGATTTTCCTTGCTTTTCACAAATATCACTATAAATGGATCAATTGTAGTGTAATAAACAAAAATTATAGAAAAAGTATCCACAACTTAAGGTTCCTGTAACCTAGAATAATCCTTTTGGAATCTATTGTTAAAAGCTATTATAGGTTCACTGTCAAATTGTTTTTGATTTGAGAAAACTGATGATATAATAAAGTGGGATCTACTGGCATTCTAAACCTAGCTAAGAACCGATTTTCCATATCTTGCCATGTACTAATAGAATTATGAGGTAAATTGATAGACCATTGATAAACTTTGTCACTCAACATATAGGGAAATAACCCGCACATAGAATCTTCATGTTTTATTCTATCTCTAAGGAATGTATCCTTGAAGATACTTATATGTTATTTTGCATCTTTATGGAGATAATACTTCAAACACAATTTATCCAAATTTTTCAAAATATCACTATATACAATCAATTGTATAGGAGACTACATTGAAGAAATCCATCACTACGGGTGGATGAGGTGTCACAGTGGCTTGATTTTGTGAGACTCCACTAGAAAACCTTAACCCTTGAGTCTTGGTTGATGTATGACCACTAATTTCTACAATTGTCACATGAGGATTACTAGATAGAGACCTAGTAACCCTATGAAACTCCAACTTCCTTTGTTTTCAACAAGGATGCCCTCCTAGTACCACTTCTATTGACGTGAATATTGCACACACACACCAACAAGTAGATAAATTCTTGCAATGAACCCTAAGTGAACCTATTGCATCAATACCTAACAAACCCGACCCTTGGGGTCGAACTGAGATCACCTTAGATTTAAGTTTTACTGGTGGATCTTTCAAGTAAAGGTAGGTTCCTTTGTTCTTCTATGAGAATTTACCTGCCTATTGGTGTGTGTGTGCAACATCTACATCAACAGGTCCTTTACATTGGAAATGTAAAAACATCTTGATAGTTAAAAGAGCTACATGAGAGTTACGATTGTTGACCAAATTGTGAAGTAGTTAAGAGTTGTCATAAGGTGTCTTTTAATGGATATAATTACTCCAAAATGAAGTTCAAAATTTTTGAATGGAAAGACTTATGCTAGGTGGAAGGAATATGGTATTTTTCCCATATGGCCTCATCTTGATATTTGGGTGTTGGAATTTTAACTAGGAATATCAACACTTCACTTTTTAGTTGTTTCAACTCATGGTTTCCTAATTACCATTTTATGGTTTCATGTATTTCTTTTTCTATATATTGGGTGATTGAGATGAAGGTTTTGATTATTGATTTTTGTAGGTACTATTGTAATATGACAACAAATCTAGATCTCTAGTTGATGCTACTATACTATAAATGATTACTCTATAAGTGTATTGTAACCTTTCCTTATTGAATAATACATTGAATTAATCTTTAGTTTGGGTTTTTTTCATGAAGGGAATTACTCCACATAAATCACTATGTTATGATATAATCATTTTGTATTTATTTCCTCTTAACTATATTAGTTTAAATTTTACACACACTTCATCTCATGGAATAGTGTAAGAAGAATATTTTGTAGCTCTACTTCTTTTATATTGGTATTGAATCTTGATCATCTTATATTTGAGTCATTTGGGATGATTATTTTTTGTAATATTCTTGGATTGAGTGGGATATTATATAAATAGATATTGTGTTTCAATAAAAAATTAAAGCACATCAAGGGTATATATGGAGAAATTATTAAGTATATAAACTTTGATATTTTGTATCTCAAGATATACATAATGGATAAAGATATATGCACTATAATATTTAAAACCATACCTACCATAATGAAACAAGAATACTTAGACATATTGCATTGAAATTCTAAGGGTAACATTATTCTTTTTTTGGATGATTAATTATTTTTGAATTCGTATGAAGAAAATACTATAATGAACATTTGGAAGAAATTATGTGAGGTAATTAGGTTAAATACATTATGAAAATAAAATATTGAGAATTAATTTGTATAGTATTGGGATGGAGGATGGTGGCTATGTTTCTAAACATCTAATTTAAATATGATAATCCTCAAATTACACTCGATTAGAGTGAATATGGAGGGGGATCAATTTATGAATTTGTTATGTTATTTTTAAGATTCATGGAAACATTTTGTTATAGCTACTAGGAGCAATTCCGAATTGTGGCATCAATAAATTTCAAGAGATTTGAAGAATAATTGTGAAAGTACTAGGGAGGCCTTATCTATTTGTGGAAAAAAATAAAAGAAGAAGGACAAGAAGTGAGAATCATATATATCCAAAACCTATGGGATAGCCATATATCTTAGTAAAACCAAGGTAAAATTTTAGAAGCATAACAAGCCAAACTATTTTAGAAGAGATTGCAAGGAGGAGAAAAATGATAAGAAGATTGATTATAATGATGAGTTTGAGAATTCCTCTCAAGATTATGGTGATTCCTTTGTTAGAGCATTGGATACATGTGCATTAGAGTGTGTTTGGTTGATAGACTAGGTTCCTCTTTCCTAATGACGTCACATCATGGTTGGCTCACAAAATATGAAGGATATGATGATGGGAAGGTTTAATTTAGAGATTACTTTGATTTGAATATTTTTATCTACATAAAATTCTTGATTCAATTTCCTAACCAAATAGTGAAGGGAATATATAGTATAATATGAGTATGTGCAGGATCATGATGGACCAAAAAGTGGTGATATGTAAGCCATATGATGGCCCATGTGGCTGACAAATTTTTTTATACCCAAAATTGATGAAACAAAAAGGGTTTTTAGAGGAGATTCTTAGCTTTCCACCAATATAAATTATGCTTTACTTTGAATTTAATAAATAATTATTATTCATTTTCTATTAGAATTACGAATAAAGTCTTGATTGATAGGCTGATTGAAAAACATCTATAACTTTCAAATGGTATCACATTTTTTGAATCCAAAACACGCATCACATTCTATGCTTCACATACTATAGGATCAAAAAAAAAAAAAAAATCATTAATTTTTGACCAAGTTAAGGTGGTTAGACAGATGAGCTTTTATATTTTTTAAAAGTTGTAATAAAAAATTCATAATTAATTATTTACTTGGAAAAAATTATAAAAAATATGCATCACATTGGGACACGAGTCCTCTACTTATATCTAAAATGTTATAAAAAAATATTATCATTTTATTGTGGTTAGGGTGGTCAGATAGACACCTACTTCTTATTTTTAACCTGAAATTTAAATACTACTCCATTGAAATTTCAAATTTTCACCAAATAGATTTAAAAAATAAAAATAAAGGTCTAGTAGTTTAGAAACTAAATTCAATTTTCTACAGATTCTATTTTTACATTTTTTTGAAATAATATAGATAACTTATTCAAATTTTTATGTCAAGTTGTCTAACCATGATTTTTTGTCTTTTTATTGCCACTTAAGGGCCTATTTTTTCCATGATGATCCTGCACATACCCATATCCCTAATTTGGTATGTAACCTAATTTATATAATTAAATAATAAAAGGGATACTATCCCTCAAAAACACCTTACATAGACAATAACATTCAAGAACAATAATTATACAACTTTATATTACTCTAAAAAATCATCTACATACATGCAATCAAATGCAATATAACTATTCGATCACAAGACCACTACTACAAAAATTTTGGGCTGCAAATACATGCAAGTTTGAGAATGACAATAATGGCTGCTAAAACCCAAACCTCCATTTTGTACCTCCATTTTATGTTGAAAAGCAAGAATTTTGTCTATCTTTTGATCTAGAGTGAATCCATTTCATTACTCACCACTTTATCATTTTTTTCCCTTCCAACTAAATGTCACTTATATTTATGACACCTAATAGATTTAGTTGCCCCTTTTTTTCAGGCCTAAGAAATTTCCTAAATTCTAGTCCAACTTCTTGAAGCCATAGATTTTGACTTGGGCATCGGATTGAAAAACTATCTAGTTTGTTGGAAAGATCTCAACAAGTGATGGGGCCACAAAAGGACCATAAATGAGCCTTTTGATTTTTGGCTCATTTTTGGGTTGATCGAGAACCTCTAGAAGCCTCAAAATTGACTTTACATATTTTTGAAGAAATTTTGAAGACAAAACATTAATATCTCACAAGTGACAAATGATATTGGAGTGATTTCTCCAGCATTAACTTTATTTCACTATTTTGGAGCTCTTTGTAAGATTTCATGTCCATATATGCACAAATGATAACTTACTAAAAATAGAAACCTATTATTTTTAACCCTTCCAGCTTATTGAAAAATAGTAAACTTGCCATTTTTAGCCCTTATTGAAAATTTATTCACTAAACCTAACAAAAAATCAAAATAAACAATTTTTTTGGGGATGAAAGATTTCTCTTACACCTTGGATGCTCTTGCATTAGTAAATGATTTAGATGTATCAGTTATTTTCTTGAGTGGAGCTCAAGCACATTAGTGAGAGGGACTATAAAAATTTCTAAGGGTATTGGCATAAATACTCTATTTTACCTATATGCAAGGATTGTTCCTTACAATAGCTCTTCTATTCCTTTAGTGAAGATATATAAAATCCTATTCCTTCACCTTGTAGCCAACAAAAAGGAGTATTTCATTCACTTTTAATGGTCATATTTTTTGGTTATCTCAGGGTGCTCATGTTGTGGAGACTAAGACACTAATTGAAAATATAATGATATGAAACTAAAGGATGGGCCACATAGGTGAGAAGGGTCAAAGTTCCCTAAAAAATAAAAACCTTTTTGAGGGGTTAAATGATTATAATCTTGGAATCTAATTTTATGAGCATTGTGTATATGGAAAATAGAACCATGTTTAGCTTCCCTCTAGTTCTCATATTTTTTATGGTGTTAGACTTAATCTATTATGATATATTAGGTCTCCTTATCATTCTATTCATTTCATATGCTAGTCATTTACTTTTAATAAATTTGTTGATGCAATTGATGATCTACCATATGACCAAGATGAAGATGTTAATAGTATGTATAATATTTGACTAGATGAGTTATCAAGAATTTATTTGAGGTCCTTAAGAAAAAGGTCACATTCTAAAGAAAGAAGAGTCAAAATAAAGAAATGTAGAAATTAAGAACAAAAAAGAGTATGCAAAGGATAGGTCAAAAGAAACTAATTAAATTAAAGGATAAGAAAGAACTATGGAAACCAAAGAATCAAGTTATGCTACAACCAATATCTCTCATGATATAAATACAACAAATTAAACAAATATTTATAGAAAATTACGTTTTATCAATTGATGAACTATTTTGATGCAGGGCATCACTCTCATTTGTCATCTCCATTTTTTTTTTCTTTCTTTTAGTTTGATAAATCCAATTTTGCATTGGTGTATTTGCTTCATAATATATTGTAAAAACTTTATGGCTGAATATCTTTAACAAATTGATAGTTAGCGATTGTTCTAGTAACTATTGTTGAATCAACAATTGGAAGGCAACATGTATTTGGAGAGAAGAGGACTCTGAACAAGGGGTTTGATGCTGAGTAGAATAGGGGTTTTCATGATTGAAAAGGAAATCGATAGTGAAAGGAAGATGTCACTCAAAACTTGTGACATTGCTCGATTGGAAGGGAAGCTAAAGACATTTGAACATTGGTGATATTATTTGTAAACATGTTGATCATTGAGGCCATACATGTTGTGCTTTGTATCGACCCTGTAATGTCACTGAAATCCCCATTTCAGAGAGTAAATTGTGTGTAATCAGCTTAAGCCATTGGAAATAAAAGTTTTTATTTTTTCTTCTTGCCTTTGACAGTGATTTATCGAGTTCTAGCATTTGTTTTTTATTCTAATCTTGAACTTCTTATAAAATTTGAGAGAGAGTTGCTTAGACTTGTAATCTCTATGGATTTTAATTTACCTTGTGACCAAAAAATATTTCCATCAACTAATATCAAAGCCTCAAAATTATTGGGTATTGGTGAGTATATGAAATGCCTCCAAGGAGAATGGGTAGAGGAGGATCCCAAGGATGGGGTAGAAGGGAACAACATGGTGAATTTTTTTTGTAGCATTTGATAACAAGATTGGATTCTTTAGAAAGGGCACAAAGAATAGGAACCCTTGATGAAGTTGCAAGTGATGATGAGGAGGAGGAAGAATAGCCACAATAAGATAATGAGGGAGGACAAGGAGACCAAGAAGGTTTTGAGAAAATATTGTTGAGGACTGTAAAGAATGTGGGTTCCAAACTCAAAAAATTAGTTCCTAGCTATTTGGGAAGTCTCAATGGTGAAGATCTAATTGATTGGATCAATGACTTAGACAAGTATTTTGAATATGAGGGTGCAATACAAGAAAGAAGAGTGAAATTTTCTTGAACCAATTTGAAGGGCCATGCTGCTATGTGGTGGGACTTTGTCGAAACTGAGAGGAAAAGATAGAATAAGGAAAAAATTAACTCTTGGGATCAGATGGTGGAAAAGTTGAAGGCTAAGTTCCTTCCAATAGATTACCAAACTAATCTCTTCAAAATATTGCATAATTTGAAACAAAATACATGTTTGTGAAAGATTATATGGAGGAATTCTATAAGTTGGTAATTAGATTAGGGGATAGTAAGGAAGATGTGGAGAAATTTGCAAGATATATTTAACTAGTCTAAAGTATAGTCTATAGGATGAATTAAGCCTTTTGTCCCCTAGAAGTTTGGAAGATTCTTATCAAATTTCCTTAAAGGTAGAAGAAAAGTCGCAAAGGAAACAAAGTTAACAAGAGAAGAAGAGAGGAAGAGGTTTTAGAGGAAGGTGGAAACAAACTCATAGAGGGAAGCAACATCATCAAGGAGAAGAGGCTGGAAGTTCTAGTGGAGAAACCAACAATGATAGAGGATGCTTTCAAAATAAATGGGCCAGATCCTATGGAAGAGGTGGTTCTCAAGGTAGAGGTAGGGGGTTTTCTGAAAAATGCTTTAAGTGCAACCGATATGGAAACAAGAGTTGGGAATGCTCTAAATCATCCCAAGGGGTACATTCCAAGTTTGAAAGAAGTAATCAATTTTTTCATGATGACCAAGAAAGTGTGGGGTTTCCTTTTCACCATAAAGAGGAACTAGAATCAGATGAATCATTGTTGTTGAAGAGAGTATTGTTGAAGCCTAAGAAAGAAAGTGAAGAACCAACCCAAAGGATATCCTTGTTCAAAACTAAGTGTAAGTCAAAAGGTAAATGTTGTAGATTGATCATTGATAGTGGTAGTACCGATAATATTATTGAAACAAAGATAGAAAATTTAGATCTTCAAATAATTAAAAATCCATCTCCTTATAAGGTATCTTGGTTGAAAAAAGGTCATCAATTTTTAGTGAATGAGCAAGCCCATGTTAATTTTCAAATTGGTAATTATAAATATAGTGTTATTTATGATGTGATGTGATGCCTATGGATGTGTGTCATCTATTTCTTGGTAGACCATGGAAATTTGACAAGAAAGCAGTGCATAATGGAAGGGATAACACACATACTATTGAGAAATATGGAGTGAAACACATGTTGATTCCTATGAAGGAGCCTAAAGAGTAGAAAAATAGTAGTAGCAATAGTAAGGTAAATGTTGGTCAATGGTAAGGAGTTTCTACATGAATTCAAGATTGAGGAACTAGGATATGCTTTGGTTCTTAAACCTAGGAGTGTATTTAGTACTATAAAATTTGATGATTTGCCTCTTGAAATGCAAGATATTTTGAATGAACATTTGGATACTGTTGCATCTGATTTTCCTAGTGTTTTTTCTCCTATGAGGAGCATCAACTATTAGATGGATTTGATTCTAGGGGCTAGCCTTCCTAACAAGGTTACTTATAGGTTGACACCTATGGAGAATGAGGAAATAAGAAAGAAAGTGGAGGATCTTTTGAAGAAGGGTTTGATATGGGAAAGCCTAAGTCCTTGTGTTTTCCCCATAGTCCTAGTGCTAAAGAAAGGAGGGGAATGGTGTATGTGTAATGATTCAAGGGCTATTAACTAACTTACTATAAGATATACGTTTCCCATTCCTAGAATTGAAGATTTAATGGATTGTTTTAAGTGGCTCCATGTATTTTAATAAAATAGACTTGAATATTGGATACCACCAAATACAAATCCGACTAAGGGAGGAATGAAAGAATATTCTTAAGACTAGTTATGGTTTTTATGAATGGTTTGTTATGCCTTTTGGATTGTCTAATGCAGCTAGCACTTTTATGTGACTGATGAATGAGGTTTTGAAACTATTCCTTGGTAAATTTGTGATTGTATACTTGGATTAAATTTTTGAGTTTATCAAGTCTAAGGAGGAGCATCTTGAGCATTTGAGGCAGGTATTGAAGAGGTTGCAAGAGAAGTTGCAGATAAATCTAAAAAAGTGTGTATTTATGTAGATCAAACTAGTTTATTTGCTCTTTGTGGTGTCAAAGGAGGGATTGAATATGGAGAAAGATAAGGTACAATCCATCCTTGATTAGCCAACACCTAAAAACATAATGGATGTAAGGAATTTTCATGGGCTTGTAAGTTTTTATAGAAAATTTATTAGAAGTTTTAGTCATGTGGTAGCACCTATTCTTGAAACTATAAAGGAGAATAAGAGGCCATTTGTATGGACTAGGAAGGCTGAAGAGAGTTTTAATTTTTTGAAGCAAAAAGTGAGTCAGAAGCCCATTATTTCTTTTCCCAATTTTGAGAAAATGTTTCAAGTAGAGTGTGATGCTAGTGGGTTGGCTATTGGGGATGTCCTAGGTCAAGAAGGTAAACCAATAGCATTCTTTAGCGAGAAACTAAATGATGCAAAAAGGAAGTATTCTTCTTATGATTTGCAATTCTATGCTTTAGTTCAATCTTTAAAGAAATGGAGACATTATTTTTTTTCTAAAGATTTCATTGTATACATGGATAACCAGGATTTGCACTTTATCAACAATTAATACAAATTGAATCAAAGACATGCCAAGTGGGTTGGGTATCTCCAAGGTTTTAATTTTTCTTTGAAGCATAAAAGTGGAAAAATGAATAAAGTTGTTGACACTTTGAGTAGAAATAATTTGTTGTCATGTGAAATAAAAACTAACAGTATGGGATTTGAAAGTTTGAAAGAGTTGTATGTGTGTGCAGTGAAACCCCCCTAGCCCAAAATGAAAAACAAGACGAAATGCAAGCAAGGAAAAACAAAAAAAACACCTCAAGATTGGCCTAGTGAACCTAAACAAGAGAAAGATAAAAAGAGTGATATACCTTGTCCAAGTTTATGAGTTGGTTGGTCTTGTTGTTCATTTGATTTGTGTTCTCCTAGATCAATTTTGACAACATAACGACTTGTTTTTGCTTGATTTGGATGCAAGGATGGTTGTGGATGCAATATGATAGTGTGTAAGAGTAGTAGACTTGGGTGAATGTGTTAAAATATTAATGGAATGAATAATGATGTTTGATAATGAAAAATGACTAAGTCTTCTAGTCATTATCAAGAGGGGAGATGAATGAATGGACAAGATTGATTCCTGGGAGAGGATCAATGGTTGAGATCAAGAGTTGACCAAAGGAATTAAAAATTCCTTTTTAATGTGCATGGGAATGATAAAAGAAATTAAATATTCCTTGGGAAAGAGAAAAGGAATTTAATATTCCTTGGGGGATGAGAGAGGAATTAAAAACTCCTCAAAAGGACCTTGGGAAGACAAAAAGGAATAAAAAATTCCTTGTGGGATGGGGAGAGTTGACCAAGGGGTAGGTTAGGATAGCTAATCAGTGATTAGGTTGTGTAATTGAGGGATTAGGTTGTGTAATTGAGGGATAAGGTAAATTATTAGGTGGGTAATGAGGATAAATGATCAATTTGCATATTATGGAGGATGTGATAGCTCCCTAATCAAGGATTAGGAATGTGCATATCCTTAATCTAGGGTTATGAAAATTAATCAAGATTAGAAAAATGTTATGGAGGACAAGACATGAGGGGAATTAAATAAATCTATTATTTATTTAATTTCTGGAGGAAAGGAATAAGTGATGGGAGTAAATAATTAAAATTAATTATTTACTTTAGGCTAGGATTTAAGGATGATAGAAGAAATAAATTAGGATAAAGGGATAAGGGATAATGAATATTTATTAAATAATAGGGTATTATTCAATTAATATAGATGATATGGCATTAGTTGAATTGGGGATAAATTTACCAAACTAAACTGGTCAATTTTCAGTGTCTACATTTTTTCCCTCTTTGAGACGGTGTTACGAAGTAGCACCATTTCAAAGAAGATTAAAACATAGCACCTAGAAGAGGATGGCTAGATGGTGAGAGTTGCCTCAGTCATTCAAAGAGATGAATAGGAAGAAAGATTATGGGAGTGAAGATGAAGATTAGGGATGGAAGATGCCCCCTCAAGAGGACATGTGGGTTGAAGAGAACACATGTGTGCTCTCGAAATGGATGAGATGATGAAAGGGTAGATAGGGAAGATGATGCAAAATGATGGATAAGAGAGGATGAGAAGCGATAGGATATTGGGAAGAGAAGGTGATAAGAAAGAAATAACAAATAGGTTCAAGGAAAAATATGATGTTGCCTCGATCAAGCTACAAGCCAACATGGATTGATGATGGATGGAGTGTTGATGAGGGAACGATATATCCCAAAACAACACAAGGAGAGGGAAGGATACATCCTGGTGATGATGATCAGAGTGTTGTTGATGAGGAAAGGATTCATCCCAAAACAACACAAAATGATAGGGAATGATACATCCTGATGATGATAATGATAATGATGATGATGATTGGATCAAAGCTTGTAGCAAGGCTGGGAACAAGACCAAGGATGTGATTAGATGATTTGTGCTAGATTGAATGGATTAGGATTGGATTGAGATGTGAGATTGTTGAAATGAATGCAAAGGATGGAGGAAAAGATGCTTAGAATAAAAAATCTAAATTATCCTAAGAAGATTGAAGGGGTGATGATATGAAGATATGAAAAGGAGGATGGATGAAAAGACTCTTAGAATAAAAAATCTATATTATCCTAAGTAGATTGAAGGGATGATAATATGATGAGGATGTTGGATGAAAAGATGTTTAAAATAAAAAATCTATATTATCCTAAGCAGATTGAAAAGATGATGATATGATGCGGATGAAGAGAGTGGAGGGATGAAAATGGATAGGATAGGTAGATGAGGGAGAGTGATGAAGGATGAATGGATTAGAAGGATTTAGGGTGAATGTATGGGGGGTTTGGATAGATGAGAGGATGAGAGTGATGGAACTCTCAAATTCTGCAAATTTGAGATGCCCATTTCAAAAAATTTGCTTCTGCTTCTGCACTTTCAGAGGTGCACTTGATGAATCAGTCCTGACTGACCCACTTTGGAGGCTTATATTTTAAAGCCTGTTGATTATCGTACAAAACCCAGTTGCAAAAATATTCAAATGACCTATGTGAGTAGGCTTGTCAAATTTGACCTTCCCATGATGAGTTCTGACAATGTTTCGAAAAGTGAAGTTGGAAGGTTTTTGCATTGTTCTGCTATTTGCAGATTCTCAGTTTGTGAAACAGCTTCCTGTTTGAGCTTGGTTTTTGCAACTAGTTCACTGTCATGTCAGAACGAATTTTGTTCCATATTCCCCATATCAACATGATCCCGGGTGTCAGTTTTTAGAGCTTCATGATTTTATTTTCTATTTTTAGCAAATCGAAACCAAATGCAGTTTGTTCTATTTTGCAGTTGCATTCCTGACAGCCTGTCTGAGAGGCTAACTTTGTCCATCAGTATCTTTTGATCGGTGATGATTCAAGCAAATTCCTTTTACACACGTGCTCGAGGTACCTAAACATTCTACTATGTCTGATGGAATATTGTTAGGAGTTGTTTCACTATGTTTGCAAATGAGTAGTTGGATCAGTTTTAATCGATTCAGAATAGTTGTTTCAAAAAAGTTTAATCGGGCAGCTTCGCCGATTAATATCTAGTTGCTCATGATCTGTTTCTTCGATCTGTCTTTTGCACTATACTTTTGGGTCAAATTACTATGTGATTGCAAGTTTTTATGTTTCCACGAGGTCATTTGACCAATTTTCAAGATCAATTCTTGAAGCAACTTGACCTGTTTTACCCATTTTACAAAAGTGCCAGAAAGCAGTTTCTGATGAAGACCCAGTTCGTTTTTCAACTTCTAAAGTATTCAAAAGGTAGTATCAGACCATTTGAGGGTAAAACTTATTTCAAAATGAAATTTTTTTTAGTCGGTCCACTTGGGGCCCGACATGCTTTGCATTGTTGTGGCGTTTTTTAAAATGGAATATTGTAGTCAAGATTGTGAGAACAACACTGTTAGTGAATTTCTTGTTTAGTATTCCCTAAAGACAATAATAGCAATGGAATGCCATGATGGAAGGGTATGAATCACATTTTATGGTGAAAGGCTCGGTTGGAAGTGACAGTATACAAAACAAAATTGATTTGTTTGAAAAGGATTTTGAAACTTCTAAACAAAACCAACCAGCTGTTGAGTGAGGAATTGAGCCCAGTATTGTGCATGAATGCATAAAATTAAGGAATTGAAAATGGAGAGTATGTTAGTCCATCAAAGCACAAGGTGGATAGCGATGAAAATAGTGAAGGGAAGACACCAAAGGTCAACAGAAAATAGCCTGAAAATGGTGTGAAGAACAACCAAAAACCAGAGAACATGGCAATACACTTGACGTAAGGCTATGAAATGTGGAATCTTGAAGGTCAAGGATGAAAGTGCATGGAACACATATTAAACACAATGGCGGAAAGGGCATGAACTTCTACCAGACAATGAGTGATTGGCCTGTAACACTGTGGATGGTGCATGAGCTGGATGTGAGGAAGCCCGCAGCCAAAGCTAGAGATGAAACCCACGTAGGAAGAGCATGGTGGGACCAGGGAAGAAACTACACAGCTAGCAGTGTGAGAGATAAGAAAGCTCGGGCAGTGGAGATCACGGACTGGGATGCTCGCAGCCAATGGAGAGTGTGAAGCGCCTGGCAGAGTGAAGACCAACGCATGGAAGAGGGCATGAGCAGCAGGGAAGGCTCAGCCCAAGCAGGTGGGAGGACCCCCGCGTGCAGGGAAAGGACTAGAAATCCCACACTATGAATGGGGGAGCTCAATGGAAGACTAGTGTAGGAAGCGTGGAGGCCCACAACAGGCAAGGGAAAGAGACCATAGCTAGGGGAAAATAGAGAGGCTGGCAATGTATGGATGGGTGCATCCACCAGAGAACATAGAAGCCCACGCCTGGAGGGAGGTAAGGTAGGTGCATTGGCAGTAGAGGTGGGGTACACGGCCTAGAACAAGAAAATGCATTTTGTATGGAGGCACAAGTAACTAGTGAAGATACCCTATGCCAAACAAGCAATGGCATCCATCAAAGCACCAGTGAAAGGGAAAGTGCAGGATCCACGCACAACAGTAAAGGAGAAGGCCCACAACAAAATGCCAAGGGAAGCCTCACCCAAAACGCAGATTTAGGGCATTCTCGCAGACCTCACGAGAATGCCAATGACGTAACTAGAAAATGTGCAAGGTGTACGATGGGAGGAGCTCGAAAATTAAAGTTTAAAATTTTAATTTTTCAATAATTTTAGAAAAAGGAGGTGGGGCTCGGTGCAAATTTTACTCAAGAACAGGTGGAGGAGATAAGAAATTTTAATGCCCATTTTAATTTTAATAATGAATGGGTAAAATTTAATAGGGGAATTCCATGAGGTGAACATTTTATTTACTGGGCAGGCATTATTATTTTAAAATGTATGGAATTGTAAAATGGAGACAGGGGTGAATGTTAAATGCCAAAATGTCAACTAAAGTGAAATACTAGAGGAATATTTCAAATTAAATATTTGAAATAATGTTGGCAATTATTCCAGTGGTGAGTAAATATGGAGTGGAAATATAAAGTGAAAAGCCATTAAATTTAAAATGTGCTAGGAATTAAACTGCAGGAAATAAAAGGCATAAATATTAAAGTTATGAAACTTTAATATTTGGTTTCAAATATAAACTGCAGCAAATAAAGAGTAAAAAGGCTAAAATAGATGTGCACGGGAATGAAGTTTTCTTTTAGCTGCAAAATTTGGAGAATCTCCACATGGGCAGATTTTCTATTGCTAGGCAATCATGAGTAGATGTTGTTTGAGAGAATGTTTGTTGCTGCAAGGAAGAAGAGAAGATATTTTTTGCAGATTTGTTGATCAACGGTGAATGAAGATTCCAGATGGCATTTTCGGATCATTTTTAGGGTTCCCTTCATTCTTCTATATCTTATCTTCTCTTCTCATTGTACAGGGTTCTAAAATGTTCTATTGGAGTGTGTAGATAGAGATTTGTATTTTCTGAGTTATTGTTTTGAATCTGTAAGCTGTAAATTTAAGAATTCAAGAGTAAATATAGCCAGTTATGCAATTAACATCGTGAAGTGCTTTCACATTCATGAATGTCATCAGATTGTCTCCACATTTGTACACTTTTAGTCATGTAAATTCAATAATACAAAGTGTTTGAATTTATCTTCTCAAAGTTTTATGAGATTGTTTTGTCTGTTCACTGTTCTGTTTCAAAGAAATGGTTAGAATACTTTGAGCATGTGATTGTGATTTCAGGTGTGTAGATGGGATTAAATAATGAGAATCTGATTGATATCAAGAGAGGGATTGTTGGTGTAAGGCACTAATAGTTGATGCAAAGCATCAACAAGTTTAATCCACTAGCTGAAGACTGTTCGGTGGAGAGTTTATTTTATGTATTTGACTCCATGACCCAGAAGAGGCACTAATCTTTTTATGCAATTTTGTGCATCTCAGAAACAATATTAATTGCAAAATCATTTTGAATCTTACTGTGTTATTGTGTGTCCTGCTTTCTAATGGCTGAGAGAGGGTTGAGTTACTGAGAATTTAGCCAAGTTTGAGGTTGTCAATGCTTCCCTTGGTATTTTTGCATTGGAAATTATCTGCTATAAAAAGCAATGTCAGTGTGTATGAATGAGTTAAGTTTTGAGCATTGTATAGGTTTACCCACCTTGGTCCTACAGAGCAAGAAGTGTAAGAGATGTCAGTCTTTGACTGAATCTTGTCAGTTGGCCACTAGTCTTTGTAGTTATCCTTGATAGGGGTTAGCTACCTCTTAGAGAATTTCAAAGTCTAGTTGGGTTGCTATTTTAAACACCAACATGGAGATGGGGAGATGAATGGATAGTAACCAAATCAAGCATGTTAATTGTTATGCATCATGTTGCCATGTAGTGAACACTTAATTTGATATAACATGAGATACTATGCACCAGGGTATGGGGAACTAGGGTGAATTTTTATCACATGCATAGGACTAACACAACAAACAAAATATTAGTCCAACATCCTAAAGTAATGGGGGATTTGGTACGACCTAATGTTGGGATAACTGCAGACACCGAGGATTCCCTGAAACAATGCAAAACCACATGGATCTTGGTGGGTACTACACGAGACAACAAGGAAGAAAAGATCACACATAAAAATCAAGATATGCCCCTATGATTACTAGTCAAAGCACACCATGATATGATGGATCATGGAAACCCTAACAAGGCATAATAGTATGATCCCATGATAAAAAAAGAGAGTCAAAAGCATCAAAAGAGTGCAATAAATTTCAAACATCCTTTGCCACAGGATCAAAAGGGTGGAGTGGATTGATACACTCTATTAGAAAGGGTGCATCCTATTGAGACTAATGATGGAGACCAAACTAAAGGATCAACATGATATAGGACATCTTAAACCAATTGAGCCTAATGATACTAGTGAATTTTGTGTGTAAGCACCAGCTAGGATAGGGGCATACTTGATGACACGACAAAAAGAAAAGACTAGAAGATGACACGAAAGACATATCCTAAAGACCTAGGGGCTCAGGGGTTGATCAAAGATCCGCCTTGCCTACATGAAAGCACAAAGCCCTTATAGTTTGACAAAAGACCGACAAATGACCATGGATAAAAGCGGAAAGAGGATAATCTAGACCATGATGGACAACAACGACTAGATGGAAAAATTATAGGACTAGATAGATGGATGATGAGGACTATCACAAAAGGATAGACCAAAGCCTCAGGGGTTCATCTATGATGGCCTTGCCTATGTGAAAGGACAAAGGCAATGTAGTTTGATTAAAGGCCAATGATAGACAATGGATAAAGGATGATCATATGACCATGATAAGGAGATACAATAATGGAGCCGATTTGATGAGCCAGGATAGGCCATGTGGATGGAATGGTTGATATGGATAAGATGGGGATTGCATGAAGCTCAAAAATGGGATAGTTATCCAAATCATGAAAATATGAATTGGGAGGATGAGACGATGGATAGTGAAGGATGAAAATTGATAAGATATTGAGAAGATGTAGGAAATAGATAGGAGTAATGATGGTGAGAGAGATGGAACTGGAGGGTATTGGGTATCCTATAGCTAGATACCAATGAAAAGGGATTATGAGATGAAATGAAAATAGAGATAAATGGATGGATAGATAAAGATAGGGAGATAGAAAGATGCTAGGAGGGATGGATAGAGGGATAAGTATTTGGAAAGATGGAAGGGATTGGGGGATGGATGGATGGAGGAACATAAGGGTGGGGAGATGAAAAGAAATAGTAGATTGATGGATGGTAAGATAAGTATGGGGAGATGTAAGGGATTATAGGATTGATGAATGATGTCTCCAAGGACTATATCACAAAGAAGGAGATGCCACACTCTAGATATGGCATATATGATGAAGCATAAGGGAGTGTGATGGATATGGATAGGAATAGGATAGTGTATATATGAGAGGAATGTATGCCAAGATTTTTCCAAAGTATGTATATGTGTTTTCCCCTATCTATGTCAAGATCACAAGGAGGGTAAAGTGGGATAAATGGAATATGATAAGCAGGTTGGATGCATACGTTGGATGGAGGAGATGGATGGAAAGGATGTATAGCATGAAGTTTCCCCCAAGTTTGGAAGTACAAAATGGATGGGGGATTTACACATGATTCCTATTTGCTAGGTTTTCATCATGGTACTTATCCAAGGTGCTTTTTTGCCAAGTTTTCACCATTGGATGATTTTTTCTCTACTCTTTTTATTTTATTTATTTTATTTTTTGGATAGGATGTGGATGCAGGTGGATAAGGATAGGAATGTTGATAAATGGATTTGGAATATATGTGATAAAGGGGATGGATGAAGGACTGAAGCATCAAGTTCCATATGAGGTAATAAGAGCCCATGTTTGAAGTGACTATTGGATGTTGGCACAACCTTAGTAAGATAAATGGATTATGTAAGAGAATGAATTAAAGGGGTTGGATGTGGAAGATATGGGGGATAATGGATGGGATGTTGGAAAGTGTATGGATGGAATGATGGGGTGGATGTGTGATGGGGAAATGTTTTTAGAACCAACATTAGAACATAGGGTGGTGGATGTGAAAGGATAGGAGGATGAATGGATGGAGAGTGTGGGGATAATGGAGGAGTTGGGATAGTGAATTATGGGACATAGGGACCCAAAATAGATTTAGGATATGGTAGAAAAGGATGTTTAGCTATTGGATTAGCAACTTTGTATGTTGTTACAAATTTTTCATTTGAGGGCATGGCATATTTTTTCTTTGGGATCCACATAGTTTTGATTTTTGCTTTAGTGGGACTTTGTGGCCTATGGGTTTGATTTGGATTTTTATTTTTTGTATCATGTCTTGTTGAGGGGACATGAGGAGCTTTGGATTCATTTGGATGTTTATATTTATGCAAATTTACTTTGGCATCCAAAGTTCTTTTGATAGCAATGGGATGGGTATGAGGCGATGGATGATGTGGGGGATACATGGATGGAGTGATAGAGGTAGGATTTTGATGATGATGTATAGGTGGAGGATGTGAGATAGAATGTATGGAGGGGTGCCTTTTTTTATCGTGATTAGGGATTATGAGGTTAGGATTTTTATGAGGTGCACTAGGAATAGGTGATGGATGGATGAAAGGATAAATAGGATAATATGGAGGACGTGATTTTGGAATATAAGGGCCCAAAATGGATTTTGTACATGGAGGATGTATTATGGTGGATGGAGGGACATAAGGACCCAAAATAGATGTGGTAGGTGGAGGATGAGTGATGTTGGATGGAGGGACATAAGGACCCAAAATAGATTTAGAGGAGGAAGGATGAAGATGGATGGTTGTTTTGAGCTAATATGATGGAGGAGGGGGAATGGAGACAAATGGTTTGGTGGAGATATGGGAAGTGCCTCTTATTCCTTTGGAAGAGTCTCACTTAGGATGTACAAATGTTGTACCAACATTTTTGGATTTTGAGTATTGGGAGATATATCTGAGACTACATGTACATGTGCATTCTTTGACATGGATGGAATCTAAAATACCTTGCTCATGAAGGCCTAAAACTTTTCCTTGATAGTTCATGATCTTGAGCATTCAATCCATGGTAGTATGCTTATTATTTTGAAACATGATGTGAGTCCATTATTAGGTAGAGGAGGTTGGGTGGTGTATATGTTTTATTTTTCTTTTGCAAGAAAACCACCATGGGTGAGTATAATGTTACCAAGGCAATATAAAAGTGGTGTTGGGTTGGTAGGGCTAGGAAGAGATGAAGGATCATGAGATGGATATGATGGGATGACAACATATTGGTCAAGAGGAATGAGTGATAAAGGATTAGGAGAGGGATTAGGTGGTATGATAGGAGCTAGATTTGTGGCAGTGGGTGATAAGAACTCATGATATGGAGTGATTAGATCTTGAATAAAAAGGGGATCATGGGATGGAGTGGATGAGCTAGTGTGATCTTGAGATGGGGTAGATAGGATGGCAGGATCTTGATGTGGAGGAGGGGATATGTTGGTATGCTTTGGATCAAGCTCTTGGCATGAGTCATCTTGTGTGGGAGGCATGAGGATGGAGGAGTGGTGGAGGGACTATTTAAGTCGAGGAGATGGAAGGATGGAGGATTCATGAAGGTCATGGGAGTGGGATTTGGTGATACCAGGACTAGGGGAGTTGATTGGATTTGGGTGTCCTTGTTGGTGTAAATAAGTATTTTACTTAAGATTACTTAGGGAATGCATATCATTGTAGTTTGCACTTGTGACACATAGTTATTTGCATCTTGCATCTATGTTTGTGCACACATTAAGCGATATGAGCTGGACACCTAAGGAAGTGTGTGTAGGATAAATTCCACTCTTTGTGGTGTGATATAGTTATCACCCTTTTATCTCCACTTATCGTGGCATGATAATTCCACTTTGGGTGGGTGATCCACCTTTCATGGAATTATCTATTATTTCCTTCTACCTACCCTACACATGATTGAGACACTTGTCTCATTCATGGCCCTTCATTGTGTCCTAGCTTTCCTTTATAAGAAAGCCCTTTACATACTTGTATTGTACATCTTCATGCATATTGAGAATACTATCATCATATTTTCTCTCTCTCTCTCTCTCTCTTTTGTGCTATCTTTAGTATCTTGATCCTATTGTTTCTTTTCATAAGTTCTTACATGGTATCAGAGCGAAGGTCATCGGTTTGAGTCCCTCGAGCCCTAGACCCTTCATTCGCATAAGCTTGGCTTATCGACATGGTACATTCTTGTATCTGACTATATCATATGTGTGTGGGGGGGTGCTGGCATAGAAAATATATAAATGATGAGATACCTCTCCACCACCAGTATGTGCTTTTGGTGTTACAAAAAAATATAACATGGTATAAAAAATAATAAAAAAAAACAAAAAAAAAAATGATCTATTACAGTTTGCAGACTGTATAGTACAATCCACATAATTGTACCAACCATGGTATAGAGGCCCCCATTGCAATGCCATGTGGCATGGGCAGGTGGCCCCGCAACCCATGGTCCCTCCATATTGGCATGGCATCTAGTTTAATTAACTGATGAAAAAATTTGAGGACGTCAAATTTGGTGTCATGGATCAATTACGTCAACATCCATTTCAAATTTTTGGCACCCCTCACAATTTGAGTTTTTAGTTTTGATGTCAATTTTCAAATGCCCATAACTTGCTCGTTTTAACTCCTTTTTCTGAGCAATGTTTTTTGATTTGGGCTAATTTTTTGTGTACTTCATAGCCATGTGGTTGGTTTCTGATTCTGGTGGACAAATTTTCCAAAATTTTCAGTTTTTCAAGACTATACCTATCCAATCTTGATTTCTACAACTTTTGGGATTGTGTACAGGCACATATGAACTCCTTTTCAGGTGTAGTTTTTTTGAAAGTGCATGATTTTTCATCTGCTTATTGAATCTACAATTAGTTTGAAGCGATCTTGAGTGGATTTTGTATTTTTAGCATATGGTCTTTTTGGCCTATTTGGCACTTGTATTGCATAGATTTGAATTTAGGTCTTTGCTTCATTGTTCTAGTTTGTTCTCAGCCTATTTGTGGAAAGTTGTAAATCAGAAAACATAAGTTCACTTAGCCAAGTTGTAAGTGGCCTATTGTACACACACTAAATTATAAAGTACCAAAATCATCTTTTTTTTTGGGGGGGATACTTTAATTGACTGAATTTGAGGGGGTGTCTCTTATGTGATTGTACCTATTTTATCTCTTGTGCTCTTGAATTCCATCATGGGTTCATCTAAATTTCCACTCTTAACAACACATAATTATGCTACATGGAAAGTACGTGCATGGAGTAAACTAATGGAAAAAAGGTTTAATTTATTATATTGATGGAACGATAACTGCACCTGCAGATCCTAAGGCAGATCCAACTGCATATATGGTTTGGCTCATTAAAAATTCTATGGAATTGGGTACACTTAGAAATTTCATATCAGATGATCTCATTTTCCATGTTGATAAATGTACTATCTCCAAGGAAGCTTGGGATAAGCTTGCTAATTTGTATGGAAATGTTGCTACTTTGTATGGAAAGGTTGATAAGGGTAAGGGATGCAAGCTTTAAAATGATCTCCTAAGCCTTGATCCTAAGAATTTTGACACCATCCAAGATTATTTCACTAAGTAAAATGAGCTAAGAGCACAACTAAAGGATTGTGGTATTGAGAAAGAGTATGATAAATTGGTCTTCAACTTGTTGGAAAAGCTTCCAGCTAAGTATGCAGCCTTCGTTTTAGGTTTTCAGACTCAACAATTTATAATTAGCAACTTCGCATAACCATATTTTGAGGATCTCATAGATCTTTTGATTCTTGAGAAAAATAAGTTGATGAAAATGGGCATTCTCAAGTCTTCAACTTGAAAAGCATTGGTGGTCAATCATGGAAACAATAAGAAAGGAAAAGGGAAAGGCCAAAAGAAATCTTCACCAAAGCCACAAGGAGAGAACAAACAATCCAGTCCTCTACAACAAGGCTCATCATCATCTTCTTAAAAGAAGAAAAACTCAAGCAAGAAGGAGAAACCAAATTGTGCATATTGTAAAAGTATTAGACACGAGGAGCATCTTTGTCATGCCAAGAAAATTAATGAGTTGACCAACATCATCAAGAAGAACAACATCCATTTTACTAATTCTTATAAAAAGGACTCATCTCCTTCCACTTCTACTCCATCTTAGTCTAATGGAAAAGGGCAACCTTTCATGGAAACAATAGGTTCATCACATCAGTGGATTCTTGATTAAGGGGCTACTCAGCATATGTGTTCTTAAAAGGGGAAATTTTCCTCCTTGGAGTCCTCTTTAGTGCCTTACATCTTCATTGGTGATAATACACAAGTGGAAGTTGAGGGGAAAGGTGAAATTGAGATGGGTAATAGGACATTTGAGGATGTGCTTTATGTTCCAAACTTGAGCACCAATCTTCTCTCCATCTACCAAATCACACATCATGGAGATGGTAAGAAAGTTGAATTCAGTCCCGCCACATTTGTGGTAAAAGAACTTGAAAATGATGCTTTGGTTGCAATGGGTCGAGCTAATCACAATGCAAGGCTTTACTCATTCTCCCATTGGGTACCTCATGCTCCTTCTACAACATTGATCACTCATTCAAACTCACAAAGTAAGATATGGCATGATCAGTTTGGTCATGTCAACTACTTCTATCTACAACAACTTCACACCAAGGACATGGTAAAAGGGATTCCTCAAATCAGTTTTTCTAAGGGTGTATGATTAGGATATTCCATGGGAAAGCATCTCGAAGAGAAGTTTGATAGAGGGAACTCTTGGAGAGCCTTGGATCTTCTTCAACTTGTTCATAGTGATGCAACAGGCCCATTTCCTATGCCATCCTTTAGCAAAGCTCGTTATGTAATCACTTTCATTGATGATTTTTGACGATACACTTGGGTCTACTTGCTTTGTCATAAAAGTGAAGTATTGGAAAAGTTTCTCAACTTCAAAGAACATGCTAAGAAGCAATCCAAGAAGCAAGTTAAGATCTTTTGTATAGAAAATGGAAGAGAGTATGTGAAGAGTAGACTTGAGGAATTTTGGACACTTGAGGGAATTGACTTACAACATTCCATTGCCTACTCACCCCAATAGAATGGTGTGGCAAAAAGGAAAAGGAAAACCCTTAAGGAAATGGAAAGCTGCATGATACATGCCAAGTCTCTTGGTCTAGCCTTTTGGGAAGAAGCAATTAGTTGTGCCACCTACATCCAAAATTGGGTTCCTCATAAAGCTTTGAAGGGTATCACTCCTTTTGAAGCTTGGTTTGCTAGGGAACCTATTGTGAAACACTTCATAGTATTTGGGAGTCCAAAATGGGCTCATATTCCTTTGTAGAAATTTAGGGAATTGGAGCCACATAGAAAGACTTGTATCTTTGTGGGATATGCAGATGGTGTTAAGGCATACAGACTAATGGATCTCAAGACTCATGAGATTTTCTTTGAGATGAGTGTACATGTTGAGGAAAAGTCACCCAGCTTTGACTCTTCTTCTACTCCTCCTCCTTCCTCCACAGTTGATATAGATGATAGTGATTTAGATGATGATTAATCTCCTTCCATAGTGACTCACAAGGTTACACCTTCACAGGGTCCACTTCTAGTTGAGGATCCTTGTCCTTCTACCCCTACTAGAGATCATTGGGCTCATCAGAATCTTGAGGCAACAAGTCTGCTTGTTGGGGATCCTTTGGATACTTGAAGGAATAGGTCACAACATGAGCATGAGCCTCTTCAACATGCTCTCATTTTTTCATCTTCATATCCACAATCCTTTAAGGATCCTTTAGGGTTCATGAATGGGATGCAACTATGGAGGAAGAGTATAGTTCTTTGAAGAGGAACAACACTTGGGAGTTAGCCCCTCTCCCTAAGTGGATACAGATGGTTCAATGCAAGTGGATATATCAAACCAAATATGTAGCAGATTGGAGTGTTGATAAGTATAAGGCATGACTTGTTGCAAATGGTTTCTCACAGGTTGTAGGAGTTAACTACACTAAGACCTTTGCACCTGTTACAAAGATGACTTCCATTTTCCTAACACTCACCATTGCCATTTCACATGGTTGGGAAGTACGCTAGATGGATTTTGATTGCTTTTCTACATGGAGATCTTGATGAGGAGATCTATATGGAGCAGCCACATGGTTTCATCCAGGATACTTCATTGGTTTGCAATTTGAGGAAGTCCCTCTATGGCTTTAAGCAGACCCCTCAAGCTTGGTATGCCAAGATGGATTCCTTCTTATCTCCACAGGATTCACTAGGTGTCATTCATATTTGAATATCTACATCTTAAGGTAGGATGATGCACATTTGATACTTTTGCTTGTTAGAAACCAAGATTAGACATGCAAACCAGAAAAGCCTTCCACATAAGAGAAAAATAATAAAAAGGAGAGCTTTGCATGAAGATGTGCAAATTGATATTATTCAAATTTGAGAAATTACAAGAGATGAATTGCTCTATAAAATAAATGTATGCATAACCCTAATTTTGACCTAAAAATAACTCAACTAAATAAATCTTACTTATTAATTAAGTAAACTAATTATTACCTAAGTAAAACCTAAGTAAACTTAATAAAGTGTAAATTAAATGATTAATTACACCAACACCCTCCCTTAAGGTTAACTTAGGGAGACTAAAAAGAGCATGCACCTAAAACTAAGATGAATGCAAGAAAACATGAATGATTCCCAACAACAAGGCCATGATTAGGTACCCATGTACAAATGAAATGAATGGGAAAGACGAGAAAACCCAATGGGAAAACCCCCCTCAATGAGATGACCTACTGCAAAGAAGCACTCAAAGAACACTATGGAGTAACACTAGAACCTGAATCTGGAAAGCAAGGAAAGATAATTTTGTTAACTACTGAAACCAAATGAGAGTCACTGATTGAATCAAGGAATCATGAAAAATAAACAACAAAAATGATTCCACGAAACACCGGAAAAATCACAAACTAGAACAACCCTAGAATCTGTGAAGCAACAATAGATGAATAAATGCCCCCCATAAGAGGGAATGATATGATGAAAGAATCTAGAAGCTATTTGTATCTTGATGTTGATGCCAAATTGAGACTAAAACTGATCCATAAGAGAAAGTACCATGAAGATTCTGGAACATTAACCATAAATTTAATGGCCCTCAAACTGAGATGTGACTCAATGTGAATCTGATATGATTCAGGATCATTAACCATAGGCTCTCAATCTGAGATGTAAACTAGTACAAACCAAAATGTGTCAAGCTATAAGCAAGATGTGACCAAAGGAAACAACAAAATCCAAATACAACCCATGCGAGTTGTCATCAAAATCAAGATGAGATCAAAGTGAAAATACACTCTAATCATATTATTATGCAAGAAACCCCCTTGATCAAACTTTATATCAGTTCATTTATTACAATGACTCATGATTGTAAAAGGAGAGAATGCAAAACATGCATAAACTAAAGTGAAAATGCAAATCTAGAGCATGAACACAAAAATAGAGTGCATGCACACACCAAAGTTCACATCTAACTCCCTAATGAAAATTGACCATAGATCTATGTAGAGGACTGGATGAACTTTCCAATGCCATGAGAGTGGGGAAAAAAAGATAATTGAGTCAAAAGATATGCCGTCTGAAGCGAAAAATGTTTCATCTGAGTTCAAGGGCCTGCAAAATAAAATTGGAGAAAAGTTAGAAAAAACTACCTAAACCACTAGATTTGTGTCGGAATCAACTTTCCAACGATATCTTTTTTTTGCATAAAAAGGACACTGTACACAAATGTTAGGCTCAATTTGGTGAAAGTTGCTCGAGGAAGGCCAATATGGCCTGCAAGCAGCCTAAGGGGCTTAAACAAAATAGGCCCCTGGTCTTGTGCACGACTAGGGGCTGGTGGGCTAGGGCTGGGGCAGAGGCGTTGGTCATCAATATGACTGTCAGTGGGTGCTAGGAGGCCAATCGAGGGCTAGGTGCACAACACCCAGTCCCCCATGTGATCGGAGCTCAGTGTAGGGGTCCGCGGGGGCTTGCCAACCTAAGTGGTGGATTGGCGATGGAGGCCGGTGGTGGTGGAAAACAGGTGGCTTCCTAATGGCTACCAGGTGGTGGGAGCCCTTATAACTAGAAGTGCTGAAATAGATCCCAAAAATGAATTTTTTATTTTATTTTTTTCGATTTTTCGTGCCTCAGGGGGCATCCTGGGAGGCCATATGACCTCCCTGGCGAATCTTTTTTGCCTCTCAAATCAACTGCTCCAAAATTGAGCAAATGATAGGTGTTCTTAGGGTTTTTGGCCACTGCGAATGTGATGGTGACCTCAGTTTGTGCCCAAAGTGCCCCGAAAAATCAGCTACCCCCAGATCTTGCAAAAAAATCACTAAGCTTGAAACCCTCACAGATTTTTTCAATGATTACCAAATTAATAAAATAAAAGCCAATCTTGAATTTTTCCAGCACTCCGAATCCAATGGAGATGCCCAATCTGATCCAAAATGCTACATGAATAATCTAAGGCATGATACCCTCGAGGAACTCTGAACGTGCTTTGCAATTATTTTCTCCAAAATTTGAGAAGGGGCTGCATATCAAGGATTTGATACCATGTTAGAAACCAAGATCAAACATGCACACAATAAAATCATTCCACAGAAGAGAAAAAAATAAAATTCAGAGCTTTTCATGAAGATGTACAAATTGATATTATTCAAAATTGAGAAGTTACAAGAGATGAATTGCTTTATAAAAGAAATGTATGCATAACCCTAATGTTGACCTAAAAACAACTCAACTAAATAAAGATTACTTATTAATTAAGTAAAATAATTATTACCTCAGTAAACCTAATTAAACTTAATAAAGTGTAACTAAATAATTAATTACACCAATAGTGCTCTATGTTGATGACTTGATCATTACATGTAGCACCTCATCCATCATTGGCAGTGTCAAAACTGCTTTGCAGGATAGATTTTCCATGACCAACTTGGGCCTTCTTCACTACTTTCTTGGCATTGAGATTCAACAGTCTTCATCTAGGATTACATTGTCACAACCCAATTATGCTCTTGATCTTATTTCATGGTTATGAATGACTGATTGTAAGCCTTCTATGAATCCCTTTCTTTCAAGATTCAAGCTTGAGGCTAAGTGCTCCACTCCACTTGTTGATTCCACTTTGTATCGTCAGCTTGTCAGAAGTCTCATCTATTTGACTCATACACGCCCTGACATCTCTTATGTGGTTGGCATGGCCTCCCAATTTATAGAGTAACCTCATGAGCTTCATTGGAAAGCCACCAAATGCATCTTGCACTACATCTAAGGTACTCATAAACATGGGATTTATTATGCAACAGGTGCACAACTTGACTTAGTAGGACATACTGACTCAAATTGGGCTAGTGATTTTGATGAATAAAATACCACCTATGGCTACAACTTCAATCTTGGGTTAGGACCTATTTCATGGCAAAGCAAGAAACAACATGCCATTTATCTTTCATCGACAGAGCCTAAGTATAGGGGGGATGTTACTGCCTCCACTGAGGCCATTTGGCTTCAACACATTCTGTTTAAGTTTGGTTTTTCCATTCCATTTTCGACAATCATTTGGTGTGACAATCAGAGTGCTATTGAAATCTCTAGGAATGCGATCCAGCATTAGAGGACCAAACACTTTGAGATTCATATGAACTTCATCTGATGTAGGAGCATCCTTGGTTCTTGGAAATCTTGCATCAACCAAAAATATTTTCATCGAGTTTTGTTCTTGTTTTGTTCTTGTTATGGTTCAAGTTGGTAGATCTGGTGTTTCTTCATGTTTTCTCACTATATCTTGCATACCTAGGATTTCATTGTGGACATGTTCAATTTTTCTATTCCAAATTTTCAACTCATTTGGATATTTTTCCTACAATTTATCACTTATGGAGTATCTGATAGTTTTTGGGATTGGCCTCAGAATAACTTCAAAACCTAACGGCTAGTTGGATGGATCACAAATCTTTCCCATGACTTGCGGATCCTCACAATGTGTTTAGATTTGTTCTATGGAGTGTCTCCAACCTTAAACTTAGGTCCACACTTCATCCTACACATCTACCATGGATCAATTTCAGATTTGAGGCCAACTTGTTCTTGCACACATTACACTTTTCTTCTTGGAGATTGTAGCGATCTTTGGCCGACGTGGATGTTTCTCGACCCGTAGATGTGATATAAATATAGTATTGAATCATTAGATTGGTAAAATAATTAAGAAGATATAATATGATGTATATTGATTTAGATCTATAAGATTTTTTCTCACATGTATAAGCACTATATTTTGAGCATGTTGTAATCGGGTTTGTGCACCGAATTTGTAAGCCTGGATATGGCCGACTGTTTGTAATCAAGATTTCTGATAAAATGAATGTTTACATTTGCATTTTCCTCCATATTTTTTGTCTCTTATGTTGTGTGAATCTTTCTGCATGGTTTGGATTGTTCTCTTTGAGGACCCTCCTACCGTGACTACACCAAACTGGTATCAGAGCGAGATTCATTCCTTGCGAGATCATCTGAAGTTGCGCAATCCTGTTGAAGATGTTTTGTAGGGTGGCAGATTAAGGATACAACTTGCAACTATAGAGGAATTGTGTAAAGATGGCAGGAAGAAGAAATGGTAGAGGAAATAGAGTAGTTGGAAATGCAGACTCAACTATAATAGAGATGTTAAAAGGAATTACTGCTAGATTAGAATCAGTTGAAATGACCTAGAGAAGAGGTTGACTAGTTGATGATATAAGTGATGAAGAAGTAGAAGAACAAGAAGAAGTTCTAAGAGAAGAGAAACATGGTCTTGATTAAGGAGAAGAGAGGTTCATAAGATCCCTAACTAGAGTGAAGACTAAGCCACATTTAAATCCACTAGATTATAGTGGTAAGTTGGATTCAGATGAATTTTTGGATTGGATAAAAAGAATGGAGAAATACTTTGATTTTGAAGGTACCCCAGATGATAAGAAGGTGAAATTTTCCTGTACAACATTGAGAGGACATGCATCCCTTTGGTGGGAACATTTGTAGACAAATAGACAAAGAAGAGGAAAGGATAAGATAAGATCATGGGATTGGATGGTGAATAAATTAAAGAAATTTTTTTATGCTTGTAGACTATCAGATTAGTTTATTCAAAAAATTGCAGAACCTGAAGCAGAAAGAATCAAGTGTGATGGAGTATACTGAGGATTTCTATAAGTTTAATATCAAATCTGGACATTCAAAAGATGAGATTGAACAAGTGGACAGATATGTGAATGGTTTGAGGTAATCTTTTCCAGATGAGATCAGTTTGATTAAGTTGTTGAGTGTGGAAGACGCATATCAGTGTGGCCTAAAATCAAAAGAGAAGTTGAATAAAAGACATGAACAAAGATAGAGAGGAAGAGGTGAAAGATTTAAGAGAGGAAGAATATCTAATAGAGGAGGAAGAGGAACTTTTGGAGATCAGAATAAAGATAAGGAGGTGAATAAGAATGAAAATTCATACCGAAGAGATGATGGAAAATATTACAGAAGAGGAGGATATGGTGGTTACATAAATGAAAGGTATAGAAAATATGACAAAGGACAAGAGAAAAGAGTATTTAGGGGAACATACTTTAAATGTGGTGGAGGACATAAATCCTTTGAATGCAAACAAGAAGAGACAAGTAGAAATACTAAGAAAAATAGGAGAACAACCTTTGTTGAGGAGGGTCATGCTAGATCATCTAATCAACTAGAAGAAGGAGAGGTATTGGTGAATAGGAGAGTGTTGTGTCAAAGTGAATTGGAGAAAGAACCATTGCAAAGAAAGAATTTGTTCACGACCAGATGCAAGGTAGCTGGCAAATGTTGCAAAGTGATCATTGATAATGGAAGTTTAGAGAACCTGGCTTTTGAAGAAATCATGATCAAATTGAAGCTGGAAAGGTTGAAACACTCTAAACCCTATCAGATAGCATGGATTCAAGATGAGCATAAAATACTAGTAATTGAACACTATTTGGTGAAATTGAAGATAGGAAACTACCATAATTAATTTTTGTGTGATATTATTCCTATAGATAAATGCCATATCTTTTTTGGGAAGGCCTTGGCAGTATGATCGAAAAGCTATGCATGATGGAAAGAAGAACATATACACCATTGTTTCTAATAGGATGAAGCAAAATTTTTTACCCTTGGAAGATGTTCCTAAGGCTAAGATTTGTACGACTGCTAGAATCTATTTGGTTGATGGAAGAAGATTTACAGATGGACTAAGACATGAGAACATGTGCTATACATTGGTGCTTAAGAAATTTGAAGACTTGAAGCATGTAGAAGGACAACCTAAGGAGATAAAAGAGTTGTTGATAGAATATGAGGCTATCATTTCAGATAATGTACCTGATAGATTACCACCTATAAGGAGTATTAGTCATTGCATGGATCTGATTCCTGGAGCTAGTTTGCCTAATAAAGCAACACACCATAAGACACTGATAGAGAATGAATAATTGAACATACAATTCCAAGTGTTGTTGAGGAAAGGTTTGATCAGAGAAAGCTTAAGTCCTTGTGTATTACCTATTGTTCTTGCACCTAAGAAAGATGGAGAATGGAGAATGTGTACCAACTCTACAACCATAAATAAGATCATGGTAAAGTATAAATTTCCTTTTCCTCAGATGGACAACATTATGGATTTTCTGAGTGGAGCTAAGTAATTTACAAAGATAGAGTTGAAGAGTGGATATCATCAGATCAAAATCAAAGGAGACGAGTAGAAAAAAACATTCAAGATAAATGAAGGATTGTATGAGAGGTTGGTGATACCTTTTGGGTTGACAAATGCACCAAGTACTTTCATGAGGTTGATGAATGAGGTATTGAAGAAATTCTTGGGTGAATTTATGATTGTATATTTGGATGACATTTTGATTTTCAATAACACTAGAGAGGAACATTTGTTGCACATAAGACAAGTTTTGCAGAGGTTGAAAGAAGAACAGTTGTTGATAAACATAAAGATGTGTAGTTTCATGAAGGAGGAATTGGTATATCTAGGATTTGTAATATCAGTGGATGGATTGAAGATGGATCTTGAGAAGGTGAGAGCTATTTTTGAATGGACTACATTTGAAAGAATTAGAGAGGTAAGATCATTTCATGGATTGGCTAGTTTCTACTGAAAGTTCATTAGGAGTTTTAGTTCTATTTGTAGTCCTATGAGAAACACAATAAGAAGATACAAGAAGGATTTTAGATGGATATCTGGATTAGATAGAAGTTTTGAATTGTTGAAGTAGAAGGTGAATGAATAGCCTATGTTGGCTTTACCAGATTTTGATAAGGTATTTCAAGTAGACTGTGATGCAAGTGGAAATGCAATTGGAGTAGTGTTAAGTCAAGAAGGAAGACCAATATCCTATTTGAGAGAGAATCTGAATGATGCAAGGAGAAGATATTCAATATATGATCACGAGTTCTATGCCATAGTTCAAGCATTGAAAAATTGGAGACATTACTTGTTATCTAAGGAGTTTTTGTTGTATACAGATCATCAAGCTTTACACTATTTGAGAAGTCAAGGTAAGTTGAATAAAAATCATATGAGATGGATAGAGTTCTCACAGAGTTACACTTTTTTCTTCAAACATAGGAGTGGAAAGTAAAATCGAGTTCTGATGCTTTGAGTAGAAGAAGGAATTTGCTGGCACAGATGAGAGTGGATGTATTAGGCTTTGATGAATTGAGGAACTTGTATAAGGAAGACCCAGATTTTGTAGAACCTTGGAGAGAATGTAGAGAACCAATCTTGAAGGATAGAAGTCAATGGTTGAATTATTTCATCCAAGAGGACATGTTGTTTAGATGAAATTAGTTGTGTGTACCCCAAAGCTCGATGAGGGATACATTGATAAAACATAAACATAGTGGAGGAATGGCAAGAAATTTTGGAATTGACAAGACAATAGCATTGGTAAGTGAGAATTACTTTTGGCCACAGATTCGTAAGGATGTTAGAAAATTTGTGCAGGGTTGTAGAGTTTGTCAAGTTGCAAAAGGGAGTAGTCAGAATGTTGGATTGTATACACCTTTGACAGTACCAGAAAGACCTTGGAGGATATCAACATGGATTTCATACTTGGTTTTCCTAAGACATAGAGAGGTAATGATTCAATATTTGTGGTAGTGGATAGATTTTCTAAGATGGCTCATTTCATACCTTGTCATAATCTAACTAATGCAGTACATGTGGTAGATTTGTTTTTCAGAGAAGTGGTTAGATTGCATGGATTACCTAGGATTATTTTTTCAGACTGGGATACAAATTTTGTTGGTTATTTTTGGAGGAAACTTTGGAAGAAGTTGAAGATAGATTTGAAGTTCAGTTCTACTTTTCACCCATAGATAGATGGACAAATATAGGTAGTGAACATAATTTTGGGAAATTTGTTGAGATGTTTGGTTGGAGAGCAGATTGAAAGTTGGGATCTAGCCCTAGCACAAGCAGAGTTTTCCTACAATAATTCAATGAATAGGAGTATTGGAAAGACACATTTTTAGATTGTTACAGGAATGCATCCTAGAGGTATATCAGAGTTTAGAGATATCAGTAAGGAAGATAAAATGAGTGTAGAAGAAGAATAATTTGCAAAATATATGAAGACAATGTATACTCAAGTAAAACAACATTTGTAAAATATGAACCAGAAGTATAAGGAGAAAGAAAATGAAAAGAGGAGACATAAGGAGTTTGAAGTTGGAGATGAAGTGATGGTGTATTTGAGGAAGGAAATGTTTCCAGTTGGAACATACAATAAATTGAGGATGAGGAAGTTTGATTCAGGGATTTCTTATGAAGTGGAGTTACCAGATGACATGGGTATATCACCTATATTCAACATTGCAGATTTACATCAATACCATGAAATAGAATTACATGAAGACAACAAGGTGAAGTTGGAAGAAAAAATTCTTAATCAACAATCAAATGAGATAGAAGAGATTTTGGATGTCAGAGATGGAAGGAGGACTCATGGAAGGCAGTACAAGGAATAATTGGTAAAATGGAAGGGTACACTAGTGGAGGATTCTTCTTGGATTTCTTGGGCTGAGGTAGACCCTATTGGTTTTCCTTTGGCCCCTACAAAGTGAAAGCCTCACTTTTCATTAACCCAGGATTTCTGATGCAGGAGCATCCTTGGTTCTTGGCAATCTTGCATCAACCAAAAATTTTTTCATTCAGTTTTGTTTCTTTTATGGTTCGAGTTGGTAGATCCGGTGTTTCTTCATGTTTTCTCACCATATCTTGCATACCTAGGATTTCATTATGGACATGTTCAATTTTTCGTATTCCAAGTTTTCATTTTATTTGGATCTTTTTTTGGAAAGTTATCACTTTCGGAGTACGTGATAGTTTTTGGGAATAGCCTCAAAATAACTTCAAAACCTAACGGCTCGTTGGATTGATCACGGATCTTTCCCGTGAGTTGCAGATCCTCACAGTGTGTTTAGATTTATTCTATGGAGTGTCCCTGACCTTACACCTAGGTCCACACTTCATCTTATGCATCTACCATGGATGAATTTCAGATTTGAGGTCAACCTATTCTTGCACACGTTACACTTTTCTTCTCAGAGATTGTAGCGATCTTTGGCTGACGTAGATGTTTCTTGACCTATGGATGTGATATAAATATAGTATTGAATCATTATATTGGTAAAAAAATTAAGAAGATAGAATATGATGTATATAGATTTCAATCTATAAGATTTTTTCTCACATGTATGAGAACTATATTTTGAGCATGTTGTAATTAGGCATGTGTGTCGAATCTATAAGCCCGGATGTGATCGACTATTTGTAATCAATATTTCTGATAATAAGAATGTTTGCATTTACATTTTCCTCCATATTTAGTGTTTCTTCTATTGTGTGACTCTTGTTGCATGGTTTGGACCGTTATCTTTGAGGACCCTCCTACTATGAGTACACCATCATCCGAGAGCTGATTCAGGACCAAGTCACTGACCTATTCTATTGTCTGACAACAAAGCAGGTTGCTGACATATTAACCAAACCCTTTACTGAGAGTACGTACCATCAATTGTGAGCTCTCTTGGGGGTGATGGATGTGTCAAAGGGAGTCACTTGACTTCTTCATTCTCTTTCATGGGGGGAATTTTTCCTCATCTTGGGGTTTTGTCCTTCTCCATTTGTACATTTATTTATTTTCTTCTCTCTTTTGAGGGGGAGTTTTTCCCATGAGGTTTTCTCCCTTTCCTCACTTGTGAGAGATTTCATTGCATTTGTACATGGTTACCTAACATGGCCCAGTTTTTGGGACCCATATTGCATCTTATCTTGCATGGTTAACTTGAGTTTTCATTCCCCCAGTTGTACTTAAGGGGGGATTTGGTGTAAATAAGTATTTTACTTAAGCTTACTTAGGGGATGCATATCATTGTATTTTGTACTTGTGACACCTAGTTATTTGCATCTTACATCTAGGTTTGTGAATACATTGAGAGATATGAGTTGGACACATAGGGAACTGTGTGTAGGAGAAATTCCACTCTTTGTGGTGTGATATAGTTATCACCCTTTGATCTCCACTTATCGTGGCATGATAATTCCACTTTAGGTGGGTGATCCACCTTTCATGGAATTATCTATTATTTCTTTCTACCTACCCTACAAATGATTGAGACACTTGTCTCATTCATGCCCCTTCATTGTGTCCTAGCTTGTCTTTATAATAAATACTCTTACATACGCATGTACTGTACATCTTCATGCATATTGAGAATACTATCATCATATTTTCTCTCTCTCTCCATTTTGTGCTATCTTTATTCTCTTGATCCTATTGTTTCTTTTCATAAGTTCTTATAGTCTTCAATGGATTTGGTGGTGCTAGGAGTGGTAAGAGTAATGATAGGTGTGGGATGGAGAAGGGTCTCATCACTAGTGACTGTACGTGATGGAGTGGTATGGCATGGGTCCATGACTTCAATATGTGGATCCAAGGATGTCTTCTCTATCATAAGTCCTTGGATGACATCTGAAATGAGGTCTTTGGGAATTATAGGTTTATGTCAAGTGATGAGGATGGATGAAGGATTATGGATTGTTGGAGTACTAGGATTGGGGATTGGTGGATCAGGATTAGATGAGTGGGTAGAATTGGATGGAGGACTAGAAGTAGGTGGAGAATTAAAATATAATGGAATGGAGGAAGGAGTGATGTAGGAGGATGTTGATGATGAATTAAGATAGGATGATTTGGATACTAGATTAGGTTGGGAATATTGGGACGTTGGATTAAAATATAATGGAATGGGGGATGGAGTGATATAGGGGGATGTGGATGGTGAATTAAGATAGGAATATCTAGATTCTAGATTAGGTTGGGAGGATTGAGATGGTGGATTAGGATAAGAGGATGTGGGTGGTGGATTATTATAGGAGGACATGGATGGAAGATTAGGATATCAATATGTGGATGCTGGATTAAGATGGGTAGATGTAGATGTGGAATTAAGGTGGGGATATTGGGATGGTTGATGATGATAAGGATATGAGTATGAGGATGGTGGATTAATATAGGAGGACATGGATGTTGGATAGGAGAGATATGTAGAGGGAGGATATGATGAATATGTGGAGGTTGAGGATACTAGATATCCCTTGTGAAGGGTAGCATAAAAGCGGTTATTAGATGTGTATGAAGGCATGGGGGAATAACTCGAAGGAGTGATTGGATTTTGGGAGGTGGTTGGGAAGATCTTGCTAACAATGATAACATCAAGGGGATCTATATTATACTCATCTTGATCAACAAGAATTTTTTTATCATCATCAACATAGTTGGGATTCCCCTTGACTACTATATTTGGTTGCACTAATGAAGGATAATGATTCATGATGTTAGATGGAATGGATATAGATTGAAGAGATGGGAATAGATAACTAGAAGGAAATAATATATGATGAAAATATAAATAGAATGGATTGGAAGAAAATGAAAGAAAATATCTTTAAGATTTGTTTCGATATTAGAAGATCTTGGATATGGAGGAACTAAAGCTCAAATTGGGATTTAGGTTAAGCTCATATGGGGATTGGATTAAAGCTCAAACTTAGATTGGATTAAAGATCAGATTTAGATTGGATTGAAGTTTAGATTAGGATGATTGGAGGATGTTATGGGATACATTAGGTTTGATGAGATAGAATTGAATGATTGATCTGATAGGAAGATGAAACAAATTCTAAACCCAGTTCAGAGATTTGACCTAGATGACATAAAGTGATGACGATCAGATTGGATTACGAACGAGATGATCACAACACCGAATCTACCTCAATATGGAAGTAGATTGATTTGGTCATAATGATTGTTAACTGACTGAGAATAGATGAAAACCATGAGAAGGTGCAAATGATGATGATCAGGATCAAAAACCTAAGCCAAATTGGATAAAAACCTCAGAAACAAAGTCTAGGGGATTCAAATTGATGAGCCGATGATGGATATCAGATCTAAGTGAACCACCAAAACATGCAATTAAGGAAAGATGATTCCCCAATAGGATCCTAGGGTTTTTCACGTAGAATCTTGGTTGAGGAGTGACTCTCTTTCATACTAAGTGTTTTTGGTGTTTTCATTCAAAGGGTTAGGGGTTGTGATGATGTATGTGAAATGTGTCTAAATGCAATGAACTAAAAATAGAAACTAATTAGCAATGTAAAATCTAAGAAATGTAAAGTGCCAAAAAACACATAATGATATGAAAATAACCTAAGAAACATAAACAAACTACTACCAAAATGAATGAAATTGAAGGAGTGTAGCTGGAAACTTGTAGAGGTTAGAATGAGGACTAGAAAAATTATTGAATTTGGAATTCTAGCCTATTGGGACATGCCATTCTAGGTGACATAGTCCACTTTAGGGAAATTTCTGGAAAATTGCTCCAGAGCCCATTTGTGCCAAATGGGTATCCGAATCTACCAAAACCTTTGAAAAGTAGGTTTAGAGGGACTAGGTCACCATTTTTGGCAACTTAGTCTTCTTCTGAATTTCTGAAGATTAGAGATTGGAAATGGAAGCCCTTGGTCTGTGCTCTCTGCTCCTCCAGGTATTCGATCCTGAAAGTGAAAATTCAAGTCTACAAGTGTTCTCCAAGCTCCAACTAGGGTTTCTCCAACCTTGAAGAGCTTTGAAAAGTTGTTGAAAGCCTGTCCACTTTGGTTCTTTGCCAAATTTGTATACAAGACCTGCAAATCACACAAAGAGGGAAAACTTTTTGATTGTTAGAAATTAGGGGTTTTTCTTAGTCAAACCCCTTTTGAGTAATCAAACCAAAAGGATGAAATGAAGTAAAGAAGCATGAAACAATGGAGTTTACCTTGCCTTAATGATAGATCTTGAGTTACAATAATGGAGGATTCAACCCTTGAATGCTTCTTGAGAGATGTCTTAATGGCTTAGAGTACTCAAACCCTAGCTTTCTTGAGAAGAGTAGTGGGTGAGTGCTTGAGAAGAGGGGGGAGTGAATAATGAACTAGGAGAAAGATGAAGTGTAAAATGAGGGGACAAAAACCTTATTTATATATGCTATTCCCTAATTTTCTTGAAATAACACCATATACGTCGGCCTTACGGTTTAGGAGACAAAATCTTGAAATAATTATGTTTTAATTTTGAGTTTTATGCCACATGGGACTAGGTCACCCAAGGTGGTGACCTAGTCCACTTGGGAATTTTTGATTGGATGTTAGGGATTAAAGTGTGATTATTAATGTTTTCTGGGATTGTCTCACAAAACTAACTAAGGTAAGGAATGCATGTGCATTAAGGGATCATTATAGCATAAGAAAGGGTAGATTTAGTGATGAAAATCCTAGGAAAGTGTTAAAATGTATTGAAACACTTTGGCACAAAGCTTAAAAAGTAGTAGAAAGAGGTTGAAAAAGGTCCAAAATCCATACGAAAGGGTCCAAATGAGTGAAAAGTGTCAAAGGCTACACTTTTTGGTGACACACTAAGTATGCTATAAGATACTCCTAGATGATTTTATTGATGAAACGATAATCTTTGGAAAATGCAGATGGATGAAAATGAAGATTATAGGAAGATAAATGATGATAAAAAATATCAATAGCAGCAAAGGGCTTGGAGCACAACAAGATTTCAATGGATAGTGGGATTCACATTGTGGAGTTTTTATGAGAAGTAGAGTCACCTTTGTATGTCAAAAGTTTGTCTGTTTAGCTAGTAAGTTCGCCTGTTTGTCTTGTAAACTCGCTTATCCAGATTGATAAAATTTTCCTCTATAGGTTGCAAGTTTGCCTATGTAGGTTGCAAGTTCACCTATGTAGGCTGAGAAAACTTTCCTCTATACTAGGTGACACAGGGAACAAACAAATTCACCCCAGATGGAAAATTCACCTATCTAGTGAAGCAAGTTCACCCAAGACTTGACTGGTGTAGGGAATAGGTGAATTTTCTAAGCACTTTTTCCTATCAAGAAGAAAAGTCACCCAAGAAGCTCGCAAACTTGCCCAAGAAGTTACCAAACTCACGCAAGAAGCTGATAAGTTCACTAAAATAGTTGAAGCCACTAAAGAACAAGTAGATGTGACTTTGAGGATCACTTGATGGGATGACAAATTCACCTAAAAATAATCAAATGGGGACTCAAACAAAGAATGGGATCACGAACGAGAAAATGGATTCACCTAAATGGACCTAAATTAGGACTTAGATGGAGAATGAGATAACAAAAAGAGAAATAGATTCACTTGAACAGATCCAAATGGAGACTTGAATGGAGGAAAGGACCACCAATGGACAAATGGATTCACCTAAACAGATTTGAATGGGGACTCAGACGAAGAAATAAACACTAAAAAAAACCCAAATGGTGAATCAAACTAAGAACGAGATAGAAAAAAGATAAATAAACTCACCTAAACGGATCCGAACGGAGACTCACATAGAGGAAAGGACCACCAATGGACAAATAGATTCACCTAAATGGGTCTGAACGGGGACTTAGATGGAGAAAGAGGTAGCAAACGATCAAATAGACATGAAAACAAACCCGAACAAGAAACTTGAATGGGAGGTAGGGTCACCCCTGTAACAAGAAAATTCACCCAAACTAAGGAGAAAAATCACCTATGTACAATGAATAGGCAATTTTGATGAACAGGATAATGGACAGGGTGGAACAAGAAATAGGATTGCCCCTATGAGGAGAAAATTCACCCAATAGGCAAGCAAGCTCACCTAGCAGGTGAGAAAATTTACCTATGCACAGGGAACAAGCGAATTTGATGGATTAGGGACTAGAAAACTCACCTACGGGATGGAAAAAATCGCATGTTCCAAAGAACTGGTGAAAATGAGGTTGCCTAAGAAAGTGATTGACAGGAAAATTTTCCTCTATAAGGGGAAAATTCACCTCTAAAGGTAGGGGCTGATGGTGGCAAAGGATGATAAGCATGAAAAAAAATTGGTAAAAGGCTGGACTGACTCAACTGAAAATGAAAATACTAGTATTGCACAAAGAATACACACTAGGCAACACGATCCTAAAATTAGTGATATGGGTTTGAAAACTTGATGTAAGCCCACCACTTTGAGCAAACAACCCAAGGTTAATACTTCATGATACCAAGGTGGTTATCTAGAGCAATCTTTCTCGTGAAGGTAGATAGCTAGCGTTCTAATGGCACAGGGTTGTTAATGGACGCAACAGGCTCACCTTCATGCTCACACTCAAGGAATATCGTAGTCCACCATGAGGAGGTCTATCTCAACCCATGGGAGTACATGGTGAGTGAATTCAGGGTATAGTCTAGATCCCCTACACTACACGAAGTCGTGACTAAAACACGAGTCTATATCTAGGCTATACAAGGCTATCTCAGGAAACCTCGATATACGCAAGGTATGTGAGGCACAACCGTAAGCACCATCCCATCACAAGAATGAGTCGGGAGCCCCAACGAGGTATTAGAAACTTAGACCAACTCTTCACCTCTTATCTAGGTATTAGCCTAGCTTCGACGCTTCGCCAAACATGATGTGACTAGATTGGGGTACAACTTTCATTCTCCCCCCTTTATATACCCCATTGGTAACATGTGGTTGGAATCATCTCATGTGTGATGAAATCCACAACAAGTCTTGCTAAAGGAAGAAGATACTATATGCTTCGGTTGGTCCCTAGGCTCACATGTAGTGCAAGGGGAGAGCTTAGACGCATTAGCGCCTCCTAGGTAGACTCAACTAGACTAGAATGAACTGCGATTTCTCGTCATCGAGGATCACCAAGTGGCACAAGGGGGTAAATACATCAACAATCCACTCACAAACATGGAAATTTTTTTTTTGACCCTTTAATTAAAGCTACATGTGCCTAGCTAGTATGGAAAAATGATAGAAAAACTAACTAAAAGGTCTTGGATGAATCGTTCTGTAGAAAACTTATTGGTAGTTTACAACCACCGATCTTGGATGGACAAAGACAAGTTGCAAAAATTGTTAGGAGAAAGAAAGGACACTCACAAAAAAATGAGTTAGTTGATTAGTACCTGAAAATGGAACTGAAATGATGCTGAAAACTAAAGATTAAAGTCTTGGATTCACCTCAAATTCACCTTTGTATGAGAAAAAATCACCCTTATATATGATCAATTTCATCCCTATAAGTTTCAAACTCACTCGTTCTCACCAATCAAATTTTCCTATTATGAATACCAAGGAAAGTTCACCACTGAAGGAGGAAAATTCACCCCAGAATGTAAGTTCACCCCTATACATGAGCAAGTTAGCCTATCTGGAAATGAAAATTCACCCTTGTTGGAAAATTCTCCTATCTGGAAAGGAGATTTCGCTCCTATCAGGGGCAAGTTCCCCTGTCAGGGCAGTTTTGCATGTGTAACCAAGGTCTGAACCTGCAAAACTCAAACAACATAAAACGTAAAAGTATAGATCCATGTCATGGGTCGCACCAAGTGTGCTAGAAATGTGTGTAGTGAAAATCCCTTAGTCCAAAATACAAAACGAGATGAAATGAATGCAAGGAAAAACACAAACAACACCTCAAGATTGACGTAGTTGAACCTGAACAAGAGAAAGATAAAAAGAGTGATATACCTTTTCCAAGTTGATGAGTTGTTTGGGATTATTGTTCATTTGATTTGTGTGCTCCTAGATTGATTTTGACAACATAACGACATTTTTTCTTGATTTGGATGCAAGGATGGCTGTGGATGCAAGATGATAGTGTGTAAGAGTAGAAGAGTTGGGTGAATATGATAAAATGTGAATGCAATGAATAATAATGTATGATATTGAAAAATGACTAAGTCTTTTAGTCATTATCAAGAGGGGATATGAATGAATGGCCAAGATTGATTCTTGGGAGAGGATCAATGTTTGAGAGAAAGATTTGACCAAAGGAGTTAAAAATTCCTTTTTAATGTGCATGGGAATGATAAAAGGAATTAAATATTCATTGGGAAAGAGAAGGGGAATTTATTATTCCTTGGGGGATGAGAGAGGAAGTAAAAATTCCTCAAAAGGACCTTGGGAAGACAAAAAAGAATTAAAAATTCCTTGGGGGATGGGGAGAGTTGACCAAGGGGTAGGTTAGAATAGCTAATCAATGATTAGGTTGTGTAAGTGAGGGATTAGGCAAATGATTAGGTGGGTAATGAAGATTAATGACCCACTTGCATATTATGGAGGATGTGACACCTCCTTAATCAAGGATTAGGAATGCACACATCTTTAATCTAAGGTTATGAAAATTAATCAAGATTAGAAAAAGTTTATGGAGGATTGGACATGAGGGGAATTAAATAAATGTATTATTTATTTAATTTTTGGAGGAAAGGGATAAGTGATGGGAGTAAATAATTAAAAGTAATTATCTACTTTAGGCTAGGATTTAAGGATGATAGAATAAATAAATTAGGATAAAGGGACAAGGGATACTGAATATTAATTAAATAATAGGTTATTATTCCATTAATATAGAGGATAGGACATTCGTTGAATTGAGGGTAAATTGACCAAACTAAACTAGTCAATTTTTTAGTGTCTACAGTATGTAGATGATTTGTATTTTAAGGAAGCATTTGAAGTTTAAAATGATCCTATTTGCAAGAAATAGAGAGCCATGGGTGGATTATATGTTTCAAGAAGGTTTGTTGTTCAAATGGAATAAATTATGCATTCCAAAAGGGTCTATGAGAGATAATTTGTTGAAGGAAAATAATTGTGGTAGTCTTGTTGGTCAATTTGGATAGGATAAGACTTATTTTCAGTTGAGCACACATTATTTTTGGCCAAATATGCAAGCGGATGTGAGGATATATGTTGAAGGGTGTAGCAATTGTCAACATGCTAAATGGAGAAGCCAAAATGTTGGATTATACTATCCACTTCTAGTTCGAACTAGGCGTTGAGATTCAGTGAGTATGGACTTTGTGTTGGGTTTTCCTCATACACAAAGGGGAAATGATTCAATTTTTGTTTTGGTAGATAGGTTCTAAAAAATGGCACATTTTATACCTCGCAAGAAAACTAGTGATGCCACTAACATTGCAAATTTGTTCTTCAAAGAAGTAGTGAGATTGCACTGGATTCCTAAAAGTATCATCTTTGATAGGGATACTAAGTTTATGGGTCATTTTTGGAGGACCCTATGGAATACATTGCAATAGCCTAATTTTTAGTTCTTCTTATCACCCCCAAATGGATGGGAAGACTAAGGTTGTTAACCGAAGTCTTGGAAACATATTGAGGTGTATTGCTAGGAAAAAACTAGGTAATTGGGATCTAGCTTTGGCTCAAGTTGTGTTTACTTTCAATGATTCTCCTAATTGAAGTACTAGATTTAGTCAATTCTATGTGGTGTATGAGTTGAGAGACCTCAGTAATATGGAAAGGAAAAGTGCAGTAGGGGAAGATTTTTCTAAACTCTTCCATGATCTCTATGAAGAGGTCAAAAAAAATATATAAGGACATAATCAATAATATAAACAATATGCTGATAAAAAGTCAAGGGAGATACATTTTTCAGGTTGGAGACCTTATATTGTGTCACCTTTGGAAGGAAAGATTTCCTAAGGAGAGTACAAAAAACTAAAAATGAAAAATATATGACCCTGCAAAGCTCTCAGATGATTTTTAGATAATGCATATGAGATATCGCTGCCTTAAGACCTTAGTATTTCACCTATTTTTAATGTAGAAGATCTATATCCTTATAAGGGAGATGTTGAGGATGGTGCATTAGAGATCGAGCCTTCAAATATTGAGAAACAAGAAGGTGTTTCTATAGAAGTTGTCAAAACCAACTTTAGACTCCAAGATCACCTACATGCAAATGGATACCTGTCACAAGGAAGAGAATGGATGGAGAAAACAAACAAGGGTTTGAAGAAATATTCAACCACAAAGAAAGTATTGATTGATTGATAGATGGATGATTACTAAGAGTACATATGTTTGATTATATAGGCAAGTGCTAAACCTAGAATGCAAAGGATGTTGCCAAGTGTTCAAATCACACTTCATGTGACAACAAGAAACCCTAACCAACTACTTAGGGAATGATAACAAGATGGAGATAAGTTCTAGAGAAGAAAACTCATCTTATAGAAGGGAATCTTATCTCAAAAACTTTATTAAATGATTAAATGCAACTTAGGATTAATATGATTAATTAAAACCTAAGTTAACTTATGCTAGTGTAATAATTAATTAATTACACTAACACCCCCCCATAAGTGCAAATTAGGGAGACTAGATAAGCATGCACCTAAAACTAAGATGAATGCAAGAAAGCATGAATGGGTCTCAGCAACAAGGCCTAATCAGGTACCCATGTACAAATACAATAATGAAGTAGAGAAGGAAAACCCAGTGAGACAAACCCCTCCTATAATGAGATGATTGCTGCAAAGAAGCACTGGAAGAACACTGTGGAGTAACACTGGAACCACAATTTGGGAAGCAAGGAAAGATACTTCTATCTACAAGAAACCATATCAAAATCATAATAATGCAACAACAGACCTGATGCCATGGAACACTCGAAAACACCAAACTGGAACAACCCTGGAATCCATAAAGCAATAGTAGATGAAAAGATGATGACAGAATCTGGAAGCCATGAATCTTGATGCCAATGTCAAACTGAGACTAAATTTTTTCCATGAGAACAAGTACCATAAAGACTCAGGAACATTAACGACACATTTAGTGGCCCTCAAACTGAGATGGATCCGATGTGAATCTGATATGTGTCAAACTAAGACAAAATATGGCCAAAAGAAACTAAGAAACCAAATTACAACCCATGCGAGTTGTCATCAAAACACATTGAAGATCAAAGTGCATGCACACTCTAATCAGATTATTATGCAAGAAACCCCCCTGATGGAACTTTATATCAGTTCATTTATTACAATACCCAATTATTTCAAAAGGAGAGAATATGCAAAACATGCATAAATTAAAAACAAAATGCAAACCTATTGTATGCAAACAAAAAAGAGTGCATGCACAAACCAATGTTTACATCTGTCTCCATGATGAAAATAACTTCAGATTTGTGTAGATGACCAAATCTGAAAACATGGCCTACACCACTATGAAGTGCTCAAAACAAGCTTTCCGTCAATATCTTGTTTTCCAAAAATGGACATGGTGGCCAAAAGTTATGAATTTTTCAAAAACTGAATTTAGCTTGCAGGAAATGAATTTTCTAGCAAAAAACATTTATTTCTAACTTGATTTCTGGAAAATCTACTCACTATTTGTAGACAAAAATAAAAACCCATAAATATTTTGATGCTAGAAACAAAACTCAGAAATCGTTTTTTGATCCAACAAGCAGAAGATGAAAAATTGATTTTTTTTAACCTTTAGCTAGGAGAAAAATGACGCACGCCACTTTTTCAACAGTGATTTTCTCTTGATCTATGCAAGATATGAAAAATCTAAAAGATATCCAGTTCAAATTTCGATGCTAGCTACAAAACCCAAAAATTGTTTTTCCTACAAATGAGTGAAAACTGGATTTTTGAAGCAAAAAATATAATGGCTCCAATAAAAAATGGCATGCAACAAATCCTTGTAGCTCCAAATAGCTCCAAACTCTTCAAACAAGAACAAGCATGTAGCAGGAAAGCTCTGATACCATGTAGAAGTTGTCAAAACCAACTTCAGACTCCAAGATCACTTGCATGCAAATGGATACCTATCACAAGGAAGAGAATGGATGGAGAAAACAAACAAGGGTTTGAAGAAATATTCAACCACAAAGAAAGTATTGATTGATTGATAGATGGATGATTACTAAGAGTACATATGCCTGATTATATAGGCAAGTGCTAAACCTAGAATGCAAAGGATGTTGCCAAGTGTTCAAATCACACTTCATGTGACAACAAGAAACCATAACCAACTACCTAGGGAATGATAACAAGATGGAGATAAGCTCTAGAAAAGATAACTCATGTTCTAGAAGGGAATCTTATCTCAATAGCTTTATTAAATGATTAAATGCAACTTAGGATTAATATGATTAATTAAAACCTAAGTTAACTTATGCTAGTGTAATAATTAATTAATTACACTAACAATTTCATCTTCTCCAAGAGACATCAAATGTATTCTTGATACACAACTATGGAAGAAGACATGAATACTTGAGTAATTCAGATACCTGGTGAAGTGGAGTGTTCATCTGGTGGAAGATGATTCTTGGCTCACTGAATCTGAGATCTCTTGGTTGGGTTATTCTATTGCAGATCTCATGAGAAGGAGCTCATGAAATTTTTCCTACCTAGGGAGTCTCATGTAGGGCATCGCTCTCATCTATCATATCCTTTTTTTTTGTTTCTTTCTTTTAGTTTGATAAATTAAGTTTTGTGTTAGTGTATTTGGTTCATAATATATTGCAAACACTTTATGGCCAAATGTCTTTACCAAATAGACAGTTAGTAATTTTTGTTGTAACTGTTGTTGAATTGATAGTTGGAAGGCGACATGTATTTGGAGAGAAGAGGAATTTGAATAGGGGGGTTGATGATGAGTAGAATAGGGTTTTTCATGATTCAAAAGACAATTGACGTTGAAAGGAAGGTATCACTCAAAACTCATGACATTGCTCGACTGGAAGTGAAGTCGAAGACATTTGAACATTGGTGATATTGTTTGTAAATATTGCAATCATTGAGGCCATATGTGTTGTACTTTGTATCACCCCTGTAATATGAATGAAATTGTTGTTTCAGAGAGTAAATTATGTGTAATCAGATTAATCCATTGGAAATAGAAGTTTGCATTTGTTCTTCTTTCCTTTGATAGTGATTTATCAAGTTCTAGCCTATGTTTTTGATTCTAATCCTTAACTTCTTATAAAATTTTAGAGAGAGTTGCTCAAAGATGTGATCTCTATGGATTGTAATTTACCCTATGACCAGTAAGGATTTCCATCATATTTTCACCAAGCACAAAGTCATATCAAGAGGAAACATACCATTGAAATAGATAGTAGAGAAGAACATAAAAAGGAGGAAGAGAAGAAATTTGATAATCTATTTTGATGAGAAAATGATGAACACATAAATTAAAAAAGAAGAGTTTGTCAAATGATGATCCCATTATCATGTAACTATCAATCCTTTCAATTTTCATTTTATCTTTCTTATCTTAAATTTTTTTTTCTCTTCATCTTTTCTTTTACACCATAAATGTTAGAGTTTTCAATAACCTCCATAAAACCAAGATCACCTGCAAAACTTGGATTAGCCTTCTATAAGTAGGAAATCAAACATGCAAGAGAAATTTTCATAAAGATGCACAAAGAATATTATTAGGAATAAATGAATGAGATAACTTGATTTTGTAGAGCAAGAATAAAAACATTAAAAAGGAAACCAAATTAGGGCCTAAGTAAACTTAATAAAGTATAATTGAATATTTAATTACACCAACACCCCCCTTAAGTGTAACTTAGGGAGAATAATAAATATGCAAATAATGAAAGGATGGATGCATGGAAGCATAAATGGGTCTTGGATACAGAACCACCAAAAAATTTAATGCTAACAAGGGTAAGAGGATTCCCCTTTACTAGGCCCCTATTGTTTTCACCTAAGGAGCTCTTGGTTTAGGAATGACACTCTTTCACCTTGATGATAGAACAATTTTTTGTGATTGTATTCAAAGAAAGGGGTTGAATAGGGTTGTGTTGTGTGTGAGAAATGTGGCTAGATTATTGGAATAAAATGAAACTAAACTAACTAAATAAATGTAAATGGAAGCAAATATAAAATAAATGCAACTTAAACTAAATGCCCTAAATGTATGCAAAATTGAAAGGAAACTAAAAATTTCAGAGATTGTGCATCTGGAAATGGAAAGTTATAGAATAAGAGCTTTGGAATGTTCTAAAACTTTCTAGAAATATACAAAGGGACACTTACACCAGAATGGCCGACCAAGTCCTTCTATCGAGAAATTTTGCCAGACTGGGTTTTGAGAAAAGGGGTATCTAGAAAGGTCAAAACCCTTTTCTAGGCCTGGTATAGGGACAATGCCATTAATGATGGCGACCTAGTCCTCCTTGGAATTTTGGAAGATTTAAAGTCTAATTTTGTGGGTCCCCACTTGCACTTTCCTTTTCTGTAGAAGCCCATGTCCGAATCTCGAGAAAATGACTTGCAAGTTGTCCTTTTTCTCCTCCTAGGGTTTTGTGTCTTGAGTTGACTTGAATGGAATGATTGTATCCTCTTCAATAATTTGGACCTTTCCAAATCTACATACAACCTACAAGACACATGCAAAGAAAAATAAAATGTTAGGGTAAGAGATTAGGGGTTTTCCTTAGTCAAACCCCTTTGATGGTAGCTAAAACCAAATGAGAAACAATGAAAGGAAACAAATATTGAATGATAGACCAATTCAAACACTCACCAAATCCTTTGTTGTTGAAATTTGCAACATGCAAGAGCCAACTCCAATGGAGGTTGTTTGTGATGCCTTGTTCTTGATTGCTTGATTGGGAAGCTTGAGTGCAAGAGTGCTTATGAAGATGAAAATGATGTTAAGGGGGGAATGAAGGTGAAAACTCTTATTTATACAAGATATGCCCAAATTTCCCAAAAAAATTGCTTGATAGGCCAACACTAGGGTTTTGGAGGCAATTTCCTATTAGGTTTATTTTTTAATTTTGAATGTTAAGCCAAAAGGGACTAGGTCACCCAAGGTGGCAACCTAGTCCACTTGGAAAAATTCAAGTGGTGGTTGAGACTAAAATGGTGATTAATAATTTTTATTAGATTTTCCTCCTAAAACACACTTAAGTTGATCCTAAAATTACATTAAGGGACTAATTTATCATTAAGAAGGGTTAAATTATTGATGAGAAGCCTAGGAAAGTGTGAAAATGCATTACAACACCTTACAAAACTTTGGCACAAGGCTTGGAAAGGGGTAAAAAGGGGTTGTTTAGGTGAATTGTGTTGAAAGAGTCTTAGACAAGTGGGAAGATGTGTTACAACTTTTCACAATACCTTTATAAAACACCATTAGATTGTTGTTGATTTACAAGTGTTCAAGACTTAATAAAGGCAAAACAAGGCCAAAATGAGTGAAAAAGTATCAAAGGCTACAATTTTTGGCAACATATTTAGCCCCCACTTTAGTGAGAGGATGAACTTGCTTCAAAATCACACTAAAGTAGTCGAGTCATGCATATCGAGAGGGATAAAATGTATTCATGCTAGTAAGATGAGATGACATCAATCATGAGGGATGATCAAGCCCCCAGGATCAAGATCCCATGGTGAACCAAACATAAACACCATAGATCACACAAGAAGTGATGTGAAAGAGTGAAGGGAGAAGAAAAGTTGGATCAATCTTCGATGGTTTTTGCAACTAGTTGTGGATCAGATCTAGGTTGTTTGTCTGAAAGGAAAGGGTGTACTCACTCTGGGTCGATGAGATTTTCAATTTTCCTCCTGGTGAGAAACATGTGCTCAGTTTGTATGTAATCACATAGGTGCAAAGGTGGCTATGGGGAAAGTCGTGCTGCTAGTTGGGCTTCCCACTCAACCATACCAAAGTTATACCTCCTCATAAATTGGATAAGGTGCCAAAAAAGACAAGGGTTGTAGTTTGTGAGACAAGCAAAGCCTTGGATGGTTAGAACTCATGAACAAATGAAAGATGGCAGCACATACATGCAAGTTCTATTCTGCAAGGTGGCCATGTATGCAATATGCACAAATTTAAAAATGCAAAACTACAAAAATGTAAATGAAAAAATAATGTTCAAAGGTGTCTTATTTAATTCATATGCGGTCTTTGGCTTGGGGAACATTGCATCTAATTTCTCCAAAAGAGGACCAATCAAAGGATAGAAAAGTCACAAATTATGGGATGTAGTGCATCACATCAGGCCACTAAGAGGAATTTGATATGCTAAGATAAGTCGCACTTATGAAAGACATTACACCGAATATCATCCACAAAGTGAGAAAAAAACATCATATGAAGTGACAAGGCTGCACTAGGAACCAAGGACAAAGAAAAGAAAAAATAAATGCAAAATAAATGATGCCAATGTATACCCCCACTTTAAAGTAATTTCTACACACTGTTATGTGAGAAATTTCTTTAGAGTAGAGAAAGGCAAAATGCAAAAAGAAATAAAATGACATGAGAGCCTACTTGGAAAGCCCTATGCCAAGCAATATGTTTCCAAGGAAGTTTACTTCATGTAAAAGGAAATAAAAAATGAAAAGGGGATTGCCCCCAAAATGAAAAACCACAAACACATAAGGGATCTATGGATTTGGGGTCAGTATGTTCGTTGCTATAGTATATTGTGTAGGGAGCTCAGAACTGTCATCATCTCCCCAAATACATAGAACTGGAAGAAGAGCACAAAGAGAGCAAAAAAAATGAAAAGAAAGAGTTTTTTTGGGTCAACATGGAGGAGACGTAGGGTGTCTTGATGCTTTGAATCATCCCCAAGAGGACAACAAAAACAAAATAAAAAGACAAATGAAAAAGAGCCTTGTTTTTAAGTCAACATGAAGGAGACATTACGGTCTCAATTTCGTGTATTATTCTCAAATGAAAGGAAAAAAGAACAAAAGGAAAAGGAAAAGGAAAAGAGTCCATTTGGTTCAACATGAAGGAGACATTGTGGTCTCAATTCCTTGCATCATCCCTAAATGAAAGGAAAAATAAACTAAAGAAAAAGGAAAAGAGGTCCGTTTGGGTCAACATGAAGGAGACATTGCGGTCTCAATGCCTTCCATCATCCCAAAATGGAAGGCAAAAAGAAAAGAGAAAATTGAAATGAATGCATGACATATAGAAGAAGCGAGAGACAAATAGAAGAATTTCATGAAAATAGGGAACATCAAACAGTACAGGGGAACACATGAAACACAAAAAAACACAATACTAGTAAGGCAAGTGTAAGTCAACCGTTAAGAAAGTCATCCGCCCCTCAATCTTAGTGGGTAAAATCGGGAGATAAAAAACAAAGCTTAGGAACAAGGAAAAATGCAGTACTAGGACAAGGCTACCAAATTCTTACCCCCACTAAGTTCAAGGAAAGATTGAGTCGAGATGGGTGATGGGAAAGAGCATGTAATAGTGAGAAGGGTATGTTCTACAACTATTACATGGTAAGGTGCACGAGAGTAGTTTATGGTCTGAGGGGGAAGCAATTATCACCAACAAAGTGATACTTACTCAATATCTCTCATAGATGGTGATATTCATCGCTTATATGGCCAAGAACATGATGGTAATAACAATGTGGTACATTAGCATCTTTAGGATAAATCACCAACCAATTGCGAGGAGGAAATGTAATGATTCCTTTGTTTAGGAGTATATATAATTTCCTCTCACATTCATGAGGTGGACGAAGAGAGAGTTTGTGTTTCTATAATTTGTATGGCCTCTTGCATTTGCTAGATTCTCCAACTTCAAAAGAGGAGATTGGGGTAGGAGGGCCAAAGATGATTTGAGGATTATCTTTGTTGGTTGTAGGAGATGGTGAACATTCTTTAGGAAGGAGAACATCCAAATCGGGAGGGGAATCAAAGATCATTGTACCATCATCACGAAGCCTGAGAAAGTCTTTAGGAGGCCTATGGTCATGAGGAGGATCTTGATAACCTATGTCCCTTATATGTTTATTAGGTAACAATTGTTCATTAAATTTTTGCATTTCATGTTCATTCATTGTGTCAACAACTTGTTTTCTTAGAATGGTAAACCCTTTGCCATAATTTTCTTGAAGATTAATTGGAGGGTGGGTGACTGGATTGTTGTAATATGGGTGAGTGGTGATAGGTTTGGATGAACTAGGTTCACCTTGGACAAGGAACTTAGGTTCATTGTGTGTTTCAGGATGAAGGTAAGTAAATTTATTGAGGGGTGACATGTGAGGCAGCTTGGGCTATTTCATGGATGGGTAAAAAGAAAAATTGGCTTCAATATTGTCAAGACATTCATTGAGGAACTGGTTCATGCTAGCATCATCATCACCAATGATGTCAATTTCCCAAGGAGGAAACTCATTTGGAGTTGATTGAGCAAGAGTAGGTTCAAGGTCATTAGGATCAGTGGTAAAGGTGCAACTTGACATATCCATGAGAGATTTGAAGGACATCCAAAACTTTTTCAAAGATAGAGCCATAGTGAAAGAAAACTAATGGAAATAAACTGACTAAAATAGAAAATATGGAAACAAAAATAGAAAGGAAATTGTAAAAAGTAGAAATGTAGATAATGTGCTGAAAATGATGAAAAAGAATATGCAAAATATGCAGGAGGACTAGGTCGCCTAGTGTGGAAACTTAGTCCTAACAAATATTTTTTTGACAATTTTTGAAAGTTTTGAATTCTTTTTTTGATTTTTATGCTTTTTCAATGTAGACACAAAATAAAAATGTAGATTTTTTTTTGTAATTTTTTCAATAAAAATGAAATGCAAATTGCAATCTAACATGAATTTTTACTAATGCACTTTTTTACAAACCCTAAGATGTAGACAATGCAAAATCCTAATTCAATGCAAGATTTATCCTAAGATGAAATGCAAAATCAGAAGATTAATAGGTGGTCTACGGTCGGGTTTGTTAGGTCTCAAAAATGTAGGTTTGCACCACAAGAGCTTGTCAAGATTTTGACACATTTTTGGCTAATGTACAAGGCCAATTAATGTAATTGAACCTTCTACTTTTTAGGGTCTGCTAAACCTAGATGGGTGTATCTATGTGAATGATGCAGATTTTAACTATGTTTCCTACTTGACTAATCTATCCACAATGGCAATTTTGACAATGGAGAAATCTGATCCTAATTTGGTATAAATAGTATAAGAAATATCAAGGTAAAATCTAATATGTTCATTTAACAAATGCCAAATAAAATGGATAAAACTAAATGATGAAATGGGGAAGACCAGTGCCTTGTTGGGTGAATGAAGTCAAATGAAAAATCTGAAATAAGTAACTTCTTTCTAGCAGATATCCTAATTGTTTGGAATATGAATTCGAGTTTAAAACTTGTATAAACATGCAAAAAAATGATTACGAAGTTCTTCTTAATGATCCAAATGAGATTCCCTAATTACTATGACTGACTCAAAGGATTTAATCTTTCCTTGAAAGAGCTAGTTAATCAAACCACACAGATACAACAAGTGTGCATTGATAAATTGAACATAATCTTGTCATATCAATTTAAATAACTAGAAAAAATTAACCTTGGAGACAACTTCAACAATACTATTGATTAGCATAACAAACAATTGATACCATAAATACGCCACCACATCAAATTATTTTCATTGATATCTCCATAATTTAAATATGCATCATAGTCTCATGATTATGAACATTGCTACCTACTGTCATTTTTTTTCACCCCTTTCGTTACCAAAAATGGGTATTTATATATCAACTGCTTGAAAGGACATGTCCTTTCAAAAATGTCTTATGTTAATACAACAATAAATTAAAAAAGGTAATTAGGCTATGTTAAGCCATAAATGAATCTTCGACAAGTGGTCTAATTAGTCCTGACACCCATGCATATCTACATCTCCCAATGCATTCTAGATCATGATCTCCATTTTCACCATCTTTTCATTTTGTTCGCACGCTTCATCCAATGTTATATCTTTCGTGGTAGCTCTCTTCAGGATTTATTACAATATCGACCCACTTTCATCTTTCCACCTAGTCATTTCTTTTAATCTTCCTCTATCATCAAAGAATGCAGTCAATCCATTTTTGGTGGCATCAATTAATCCACATGCATCCCCTTGCAATTCTTCAAATAAATCTCTGTGCTTATTCATAAGATTATTTGAAACCTTAGTAGCCACATTATCAGAAGCATCCCTCTAGTTTATTTCCTGGAGCTTCTCTAGGATCCTACCATCCATTCTCTCATGTTCTTGTAATGCAACAAAGTAATGTGAGTGTATTCCCTAGAGCTTATTCAACCAAGTTGTTAGACTGGATTGTCTTTTTTTAATTACTACTACAAGTGCATCATACTTCCCTTGAGAATATGCACTTGATCCTTCCCAATGATCTTTTTCTTGTGAAATTTCACCATGGGTGAGAAGCTTGGATGATCCCATTGTAACTCCTAATAAATCTTTCAGGCGGTCATTTTCACTCAACATTCTCTCATTATTTATTTTGTACATTTCTTTTTCCTTAATCAACATATGTATTTGTGCTTTGTTCAATTTGTCTATGTTGATCCCAATCTCTATTGTTGCCACAGTATCAAACTCCCCAACCTTTAGATTCATAACATGCCTGAATGCCTTCTCAGTATCAATGACAACTAATTTCCTGTGAGGTGGATACAAGGCCAAAATCATTAATGACCCTTCATCTAGATTGTACTTTGACCCTACATAGACTTCTGTCACTTTTTTCAGGTTGAGCTTGTGTGTAGCATTACTGTTTTTCAGAAAACTATCAAAGACTAATGCAAAATTGAGATCCAACCCTGGAAAAATAATAACACCAAAACTTTCTAACATTTTCCTTCCCTGTTCAGGGGTCATACCCACCATCTCTCTATCCAAACTCATATTTAGATAATTCAGTAATTGTTCTTCATTACCTGGTGTGGCATTGTCAACCATTTCTCTTATCTCTTTTCCTTTTTGTGTGTATAGAAATGCCTTAAATTCAAGAGAATTTATAAATTCATTATCTGCTACAAATGACTTATAGTCTACGTGACTTGCATCTGTATCTATACTCTCTTCAACACTTAATTCCCTGGCAGGGCAGGCATGATCCTGAGTTCTCAACCTTGACATCTTGTTAGGTATATCTTGTGGTACATTAGTCCTAGATGTCTCTTCCTCGGAAGACAACAACATTGTATCTTGTAACCCTTGATTATATTCTTCAACCACCAATTTCGCTTCTTCTTCCTCCAATTTCCTAATCATATCATCAAATTAATATGGCACATGTTCATACCCCCCAAATTTTATCTTTTATTTAGCATAATTGATATATCCTTCTGGATCAAAATTATTTCTCGATGGTCCTATTTTCATATTATATTATAGTAATTTATCAAGAACCAGATCATACCCTTCTTTTTACAATACAATAAAATCACTGAAGCATAGTGTACTGGGCATAAAAGCCCGCTTTCCAAAAGAACTCAAATTCATAACATTGGAAAAGTCCATTTTCCTAACAATTTCCAAGTATGCAATCATGTTTGGAACCATTTTAGGAAAAATGAATGGGGCATCTTCAAATCCATAAACCCTAATCATGGTAGAATCCTCTAAACAATACCAATCCCCCCAATTGTGGCTAATTGGCCCATTGAAGTCCTTAGGCCTGAGAAACCTCTTTATCTCATCAGACAAAGAATAATCACATGGATGATTATAAAATTTGTACAATGGTTTTACAAAATATTCCTCAAAGTGTACAAAACTATAATTAGAAATTTTTTTTTCCCAAACAACAGTCCATAATTGAATAGGTAATGACATGCCTTCCTTGTCAAATTCTGAAATTTTCATTTCTTGAGGCCACAACCCTATCTCCTATCCAAAGTACAAAACTATATAGATCAATAGTGAATAATGCCTAAGATGTAAGATAGAGGCTCCACATTTTATTGCCATCAACCCAGAATCGAGCCCCTTAAAAATGTATGAGGCATAATCAAAAGGTCTAGAGTTGTGATAATAATATCTGCAAAAATTACCATGAGCACAATTGTCATATACTTAGGGACTTCCATTCCCAATACATGACCTACCGAGAAATAAGTGTATTTCATATAGGACTCAAAAAGATCAACATGGAATGGGGGTCCTTCACTATCTTCTAGTGGAATTGGTTTTTTACCATGTCTAATTTTGTGCAAGGGAAATCTTGAACCTTTATAAATTGTGTCCATCCTCCTGAATTCATTTTCTAACTCTTCATATATGATCTTTTCATTGCATACCTCTTCCAATTTACAAAATTTTCCTATTGCATCCTCTGATATGTGTATCATGGGTTTCCGAATGGGTCATAGATGGCTTTGAGTTTTGAATTATAATGAGTGGCCAACAATTTCACCAAGTCAACATTGGCAAATACATTAGGGCAAACCAACTTCCCCAGATTACGCTTCCATGGGTTACATACTGGTTCAAAATGATTCCTTCGATAGTAATGAAAGATAAAAATTTCATAACCTCTTATTTGATTCCAAATATCTCCTATGAGCTTACATTTGTCATCACATTTATCCACTTCTACCCTAAGTTGTGCATATCTTCTGGATTTAGATCCAGAGCTAGGTAACTAGTTGATAAGATCTTGACTTAGCTTTCGATCAGTGCCCTCTAGGTGAATTTAGGCTTTCTATTTTTTCCCTTTAGACTGACTACTTTCCCCATGTTTTATACCCCTTGATTTTCCCGAACTAGTGGCTTCCATTCTTCAAAAAAGAAAAATTAAGGTATGAAGAACTTACTGTATTTTGCTTGAAATTTTGAATTGAAAGAATGCCCCGATCCTTTGCTTGCCCCTCTAATTCCTTCACTGTCAATTCCACAATAATTTTTTCAATTGAATTCACCTTGATTCATGAAATTACTTATGCTCCTTGGCCCCATTAATGTTCTAGCTAAAAATCGAGTGTAGCAGGTTTTTTTGAAACTCTCACTGTCACATCATGTAATCTTGTCGACAAGATATTTTCAAATCTTGGGTGATCCTTTTATTCAATATTTTACCAACATTCATTAAACACCCACAAAGACATCTTGTAGTTTCCCCAACACTCTGAGTCTCCCTGACAACTATTTTTTATCTTTACTATCAATAGATCATATATCGGTAAGATGTCATGTATGTTCATTGACATTATGAGTCTCCTTGAGAGTTATCCTTTTGGTCTTAAGTATATCGCTATAACTCCCACTGATGCAAACATATCACTGTGACTTAGTAAGCTGGGCAGACAGTTCTCATCTTACACCAAAGATATGTATCTTGCCAAGGTATTTCCTTCATCAATTCTGATTGCTAAGACATAATGATTTTTCTTTTGCCAATGGAACTACACTCGGTGTGACCTTCTTATCTCTCTCCACTGAAGTCTGTCTCACCAATGAATTTATTCATTGGCGAGACCATGTGTAATGTATTTTTGATAATAATTCCCTCCAAACATATCACCAAGTCCCTTACCAATACAATTTTTTTGGTGCATCATGAAGGGTTGGTAGGACTCCTCGAACTAATCTTGATAACATTATCCTACCGACAAAATCCTCCTTTGCTTTATTGGTAAGATTGGATGAATGTCTTGGGTTGACTTTAGGAACTTTTCTTTGGTGACTCTGGTCTGGCTGACATATTTCCTTGTGCTTCGAGTGATAATACATATATAAGTCCGATATGACTTCACATTATCACTTTGATGATTATTATCTAGCCGATGGGATCTATTTATCATTTGAGATTGTGAACTACATCTTCCCGATGTGTATCCTCAAATGAGATTTTATCAGTATGGCATTCCCGACCTCTTGTCGATATACTGAAAGAAGATATGAATTACTATAAAATGATTTATGGATTGGAGAGACCCGCATCATCTTATGTCGATATGATTTATACATTCAAATTCTTAGGGTCAGGTGAATTTTATAGGACCAAATGATAAAAACTGACTAGAACATGGGTAAATATGTTATGCAAAGAAGATTCTTATAGTTATGGTATGGGCTTCTTAGGAAAATTATGAGTATAGAGAACCATAGAATTTTTAAAATTTTACAGCTCTAATAGGGTTCACCAAAATGAACCACCTAGAAGGTTAATGCTAACAATGGAAAGAAGATTCCCCTTACTAGGCCCCTAGGGTTTTTCACCTAGGAGCTCTTGGTTTAGGAATGACACTCTTTCCACTTTGTTGATAGAACTCTTTTTGGTGGTTGCATTCAAAGGAAGGGGTTGAATAGGGTTGTGTTGTATGTGAGAAGTGTGGCTAGATGCTTGGAATAAAATGAAACTAAACTATCTAAAGAAATGTAAATGAAAGAAAATATATATTAAATGCAAGTTAAACTAAATGCCCTAAATGTATGCAAAATTGAAAAAAAACTGGAAAGTTCAAAGATTATGCACTTGGAAATGGAAATTTTCAGAATAGGAGCTCTGGAATATTTTAAAACTTGTTGGAAATCTACAAAGGGACACTTATGCCAGAATGGGCGACCTACTCCTTTTGTCGAGAAATTTTGCCAGACTGGGTTTCAAGAAAAAGGGTATCCAAAATAGTCAAAACCCTTTTTTAGGCCTGGTACAGGGACAAGGTTGCCATTAACAGTGACCTAGTCCTCCTAGGACTTTCATAAGATTCAAAGTCTGATTATGTGGTTCCCCACTTGCACTTTCCTTTTATTGTAGAAGCTCATGTCTGAATCTCTAGAAAATGACCTACAAGTTGTCCTTTTGATCCTCCTAGGGTTTGGTATCTTGAGTTGACTTGAATGGAATGATTGTACCCTCTTCAATACTTTGTACATTTCCAAATCTACATAAAACTTGCAAGACATATGCAAAGATAAAGAAAATGTTAGGGTTAGAGATTAGTGGTTTGCCTTAGTCAAACCCCTTTGATGGTAGCTAAACCTAAATGAGAAACAATGAAAGGAAAGGAAGATTGAATTATAAACCAATGGAAACACTCACCAAATCCTTTGTTGTTGAAATTTGCAACATGAAAGAACCAACTCCAATGGAGGTTTCTTGTGATGCCTTGTGCTTACTTGCTTACTTGGGAATCTTGAGTGCAAGAGTGCTTATGAAGATGAAAATGATGTTAAGTGGGGGGGAAATGAAGGTGAAAACCCTTATTTATACAAGATATTCCCTAATTTCCCAAAAATGTCACTTGATAGGTTGGCACTAGGGTTTTAGAGGCAATTTCATGTTATTTTTGTGTTTTAATTTTGAATTTTAAGCCAAATGGGACTAGGTCGCCCAAGGTGGTGACCTAGTCCACTTGGGAAAATTCAAGTGGTTGTCAGGACTGAAATGGTGATTAATAATGTTTATAAGGTTTTCCTCCTAAAACACACTTAATTCAGGCCTACAAGTATAATAAGCAACCAATTTTTCATTAAGAAGGGTTAGTTTATTGATAAGAAGCCTAGGAAAGTGTGAAAATGCATTACAACACTTTGGCACAAGGCTTGGAAAGGGGTAAAAAGGGGTTGTTTAGGTGAATTATATTGAAAGAGTCTTAGAAAAGTGGGAAGATGTGTTAGAACACTTCACAACACCTTTGTAAAACATTGTTAGATTGTTGTTGATTTGCAAGTGTTCAAGACTAAATGAAGGCAAAACAAGGCCAAAATCCAAGGGAAAAGGACCAAATGAGTAAAAAAGTGTCAAAGGCTACACTTTTTGGTGACACAGATTCAAGACAATGTTAGGTATCCATGTACATATGCAATGCAAAAAAAATATTTGAAAAGTGGGAAAGAAAAAACAATGGGACAAAACTCGTCCCCAAAAGAGAATGCAATCAAGTGATGAAATACGGAGGACTCCATGAGACCCCCCAAGTATACCATCCATCACATAGATACATAAGAAATACCTCCCATAAGAGGAAATGATATGATTAAAGAATCTGGAAGCTATATGTATCTCAATGTCGAATTGTGACTAAAATTGATCTATAGGAGAAAATACCATGAATAATCTATAAAATTAACCATTAAATGAATGGAACTAAAATTTATATGTGACCTTATGAGAATTTGATGTAATTTAGGATCATTAACAATAGGCTCTCAATCTAAGACATGAATTGATGTGAACCAAAATGTGTCAAGTTATGAGCAAGATTGTGGCCAAAAGAAACTACAAAATCTAGATACAACCCATGCAAGTTATCATCAATATAAAAATGGGATCAAAGTGCATGCCATGTGACTACACTCTAATCTAATTATTTTGCAAGAATCCTCCTTGATGAAATTTTATTGAAGTTCATTTATTACAATAATCCAAGATTATAAAAAGAGAACATGCAAAACATGTAAAAATCAAAGAGAAAATGTAAACCTAATGAACACAAAAAGAAAATAGTGCATGCACATATGAATATTCAAATATACATCCATGAATAAAAAATAACCTCAAATTTGTGTAGGGGACAAAATCAACTCTCCAACGTCGTTTGAATTACGAAATTCCAATTACCGAGGCAAAATTAATGAATTTTTGAAAAAAGGGTAAATTTTGCCAGTTGGAAATGCAGACACGATCCTTTTGATTTGATTTCTAAGAAAATTCTCGTTTCATGCAAAAACAATTGGATTTGTAGAAAAGATTTTGATGCTACCAACAGAACCTAGAAATAATTTTTGAATCCTAAGAGAAAAACATGTAATTTGGTTAAAACATAAACTTCACCTGTAGGTCCACAAGCCTTCAAAAATGTCCAAAAAAAATGGTCTTGATCCAATTCCTCCCTAATATGAGAAGGGGCTTATGAATCAAGGCTTTGATGCCATGTTAGAGTTTCCAATAATCTCCATAAAACCAAGATCACTTACGAAACCTAGATTAGCCTTTTACAGTCCAGAAAATCAAACATGCAAGACCAATTTGCATAGAGATGTGCAAATAATATTATTGGGAATAAATGAATTACATAAGATAACTTGCTTTTATAAAGAAAGAAGAAAAACCCTAAAAAGAAAAAATAATTAAAACCTATGTAAACTTAATAAAGTGTAATTAGCTGATAGGCTATTTTGTTTGAAGTTTCGTCAACCCAGTCGTGAATTGGATTTGTTAGCACCGGAGATGTGTTGGTCGGTGGCAACTTGACCGGGTTTTTTTGTGGTGACATGGAGCTTGGTAATTATGTGGGTTGGTAGTGGTGGAGTTGGTGTCCTTGATACATGAAATTTTAATGGTAAGTGTTTTCTCATATGAGTGTTAATGTATTATGTCATTGTTGTACAATGGGGGCGGATGAAGTAAATATAGGTGGGTGAAGTAAATAAAATATTGAGTTTTGCAGTGTGGGAAATTATACTTTGATTAAGTTTTATTGTTGAAACAACCATTGTGGTGTTGGTTTCATAACAAACTATTGTAAAACTCATCTCTGTGGTCGGTTTGATAGCAGACTATTCTAAAAATCAATGGCGTTTGAACCATTTTATGCTAGATTGAAAATTGTTTTTCTGTAGAATCTGTAAGTCCTTTTACATGGGTATTTTGCATAGATGATTAATTTATTGTTCATGTCTTCTTGTTATATATTTCTATCTTTGGTGTTATACCCATTTTAGAGATTTGAAAGAGATTATCGCTCTATATGGATGGATAAATTGTAGTTAAACCTTCTTTCTTTCATCAAAAAAAATGGTTAGGGTTAGTATTTTTTTTTCCATTGGTTTATTGTTTTAGTTATCTCTATGCATTTGTATGGTAAGTCATTTCATATGGGTATTTTGCATAGATGATTAATTTATTGTTCATGTCTTCTTGTTATATGCTTCTATCTTTGGCATTATACCCATTTTGGAGATTTGAAAGAGATTATCTCTCTATATGGATGGAGAAATTGTAGTTAAATCTTCTTTCTTTCATCAAAAAATATGGTTAGGGTTAGTAATTTTTTCACCATTGGTTTTTTTTTTAGTTATCTCTATGCATCTTTGGTGTTATACCCATTAACATAGGAGCAATTGCAGATTAACATTGGAGAATTATTTTTTTCGCCCTTGGTTTATTGTTTTAGTTATCTCTATGCATCTTTCATTTATTGTTTGTAATTATCTCTGTCTATCTTTGGTGTTGCACCCATTCCCATAGGAGAAATTTTAGTTAAATATTCTTTCTTTCATCAAAAAAATATGGTTAGGGTTAGTAGTTTTATCGCCCTTTGTTTGTTTTTTTAGTTATCTCTATGCATATTTTCTGTTAGACCCATTAACATAGGAGTGATTGTATATATATACATATATATGGAGAGGGTTAGTATTAAATCATAAAAATATTGGAGATATAATTAGTTTGGTGGCTGTCAACACTTAAGAATCATATGTAAATCACAGATGATTGAAAACCCACACTAAACATATTCATACAAGACAAGCAGTTTGTGCAAGAGTTGGATTGTCAATTCAAAATTTGAGCTACATTATTTGGCACCAAACCCAGATTAAATAGAACTTGTAAAGCCAATGAGTAGCAATAACCTGCACAAAATGCCTATAATGCCACAAACTTAATTGATAAATTTTGAGCTACATTGTTTGACACTAAATATTCTAGACAAATAGATAAATCATAAAAGAGATATTACATGAAAAATCCTATTCACAACTAGCCTGATGAAAAATCCCGTTGGAAACTTCAAATAAATAAATTGAATGGATAAAAGACATATTAGAAAGTAGTTCCAAGTGATGTAGCTCAAATTTTCAATGAAGCGTGTGGGGTTATACTTATTATTAAATGGGTGTTTTGCATATATGATTAATTTATTCTTAATTTCTTTTTGTTATATGTTTCTATCTTTGGTGTTATACCAATTTTGGAGAATTCAAAGAGATTATCACTCTTTACGGGTGGAGAGATTGTAGTTAAATCTTCTTTTTTTGGTCAAAAAAATATGGTTACGGTTAGTAATTTTTTTGTCCCTTGTTTATTGTTTGTATTTATCTTTGTGCATATTTGGCATTATACCCATTACCATAGGAGCAATTGTAGTCAAATCTTCTTTCTTTCGTCAAAAAATATGGTTAGGGTTAGTAATTTTATCGCCCTTGGTTTATTGTTTTAGTTATCTTTGTGCATCTTTGGCATTCTACCCATTAACATAGGTGTAATTGCATATTAAGATATAAGTAATTGCATATATATATATGAAGAGGGTTAGTATGAAAGCATAGGCATATTGGAGATAAAATTAGTTTGGTGGTTGTTAAGTGTTATTCTAATAACTCCTTTACAATTTCTCTATTTTTCTATAATATTTAGTGCCCAGTAATAGGTCAAATTTTCAATAAGGCCTTTGGGGTTACAATTATTTTGCACATATTATTTATACCTATTGGATTTAGGAGTTCTATTTAATATGTCCTTCCATTCATCTGTCTTGTATCAATATGTTTCATGATATTCTATTTTCTTTATGCCTTTGAAGTTCCCCATGACAAGTTGTTTTTCATTGAGATTCTTTTCCTAGTTACCTATAACAAACTATTGATTGTCGTAGTTTTCCCCTTCTATTCTTCATATTTTATTCATGATATTTTCTTTAGGTTATGAAAACAATTATATGATGCAATAATTTTTGCAAAATGCATATAACACCATAGACTTAATTATAAATTTGAGCTACATTGCTTGGCATTAAATATTATATACAATCATTTATGCAAAATACTATGTAAAATGACTTGTACCAAATAATTGTTATTCTAACACCTGTAGACACATAAAAATGACCAATACCTACAAGCACTATTTGACCACCTTCGTCATGACATGATTATAACATTTTAATTATGTTTCTAACCCACATTCAGCTATTAATTAAATAATCTATAATTATTTAATTAATTCATAATCTTTCGTTCTTCATGATTATTAAATAAATAAATCTTACTTATTTATTTAATAATGTCACTAATTGTCAAAGTCTTCTCTTAATTAAATAAAATCTTATTTATTTAATTAATCTTCATCATTAATGTCCTCCTGATTATTAAATTAATATATTTTAATATATCTATTTAATATGTCACTAATTCTTAAATCCTTTCTTAATTAAATAAATTCATTTATTTATTTATTTAATTAACTACTTCTTCTAAATTAAATAATTATTTTAATTATTTAATTACGACATGTGACACTTCTATATTTTTAAATAAAACAAATCATTTAAAAATATCTCACATGGTTAACCGATTCTTCATTTAGTAATTAATTTCAAAAATCAATTACTAATTACCTCACAAAATCTTCTATTTTGAATTAATTTAATTCAAAAGTGAAACATTCTTCTACAAATCAAGTAATTTCTAAAATTATTGATTTTCTAAAAATCTCATCCTCTTGTCTTCTGATTTTTACTAATTTCATCTCCACTGTCACATTCAGTCTGGATTTAATTTATTTAATTAAATCTTATTCACACCTATGGGTATTTTTCCCTAACCCTAATTGAGGTTGCCTTATTGAATCTTGACCTTTGATTCTAAGGTATTCCTCAATCTCTCATCTTGTCCATCCATTCAAGATTGCATTTTCTATAAAATGACAATCTTAATCTCATTTTTGGATCCATGACCATTTGCTTGAGAAACTTTTATTATAGGCATTCTTCATACCATAGGCTATTGATTACTATTTGCATATTAGAATAGATTTTCTAGTTTGCACATTAGTTTAAGTGTAAAATCCTTCAAAAGCTTTGTTGAGACTAGGCTTAGAGAGTTGCTCACAACCAAGGCTGAGGGCATCCATCATTCCAAAGCTGGAGAAGGTGCAATGGAAATCAGTCATGGAATACTAAATGGGTGAAATCTTTCTTAGCTTTATTCCATTTATTTACATTCCTTTGCATTCTATTGCTTGATTTATTTATATTAACTTGTAGGTACAACTAATCACTTGTTGATGTTTGCAGGATATTTTAGGTCATTACATTGGTGAACCCAACTTTTTACAGGTGTTTTACGGCTTCAAATTTTTTTTGCAGGTGGAAGTACGGAATGACGCATTTGCAGGACACAACAATGCAATCACTCTGTCGCATCACATTTACGATCGCGAGTGACGCAATCGCTTTTTTGCACCACAAATGAGCCTTCAAATGATGCATTCGATGAAATGTGACACATCTACCAAAAATCAAGCCACAGGTAACTGGTAACAAAGATTTGATTTTTTTTTGGGTTGTTATTGTAATCTAGATCCGACGCGTCCGCGGCCAGAATTTCATTTTTTCTTCCATTTTTGGTGTTTAAAAATAACCAACCCTAGGATAGACACATAAATTTCAATTTACCAATCCTAGGATACACAATCTAATTGGAATTTATCAATCTAGGGTAGCCACCATACTTTTATTTTGGTTAACAATGAACACCATGTCTTTGTGAAGCAACATCTTCACCTAGATTATAAAATTTTCATTTTGGGTTTAAAATTGAACAATCCTGCTTTGTGTGTTTTGGATAATAGGCATATGCTCTCCCCTTGACTGGGTGATCAAAAAGCTAGACCTATCCCTTTTTCATACTTATGCATTTAATGTTTTCTTACAACCCTTAGAAGGCCTACTCTTGTGGGAAAAAGTACTCACCCAAGAGGAACGACCTAAGTGGGAACACCTAAAGCCAAGGTTTCCAACCCACTATAATCAAAAGCAAGTTGTTGATGAAAATCCAACTTGACAGTAGTGGACAGGATAACCATCCCCAAAGCCTTTGTTCTAAAGGTTAGGAGGTCTCTCGAGGGAGTATATCCATTGTCACACTGAACGGAAAGACTTACTAAGAACCTAGTGTAGTAGCCAACCGAGTCAGTAACCAAACATCCTTTCAATCACAGTGCAAGGGGAGGGAAGAATCTCCCCCCAAGACACTCACCATATAATCACCACAGACTGTTTGCTCAAGGGATTCAATATCCACTTTCGTCACCCTGAGTATGCACCTGGAAAAGACAAAAACACGGGCGCCCTCTAGGGGGTGACAAGGTTGTGTGAGTCGACGTGATTTCAAGATGTAGGCTATGATTGCGAGGATGACCCACTTGACCATTAAGAGTGAGTCTGTTTGAACAAGCATTTCATATTTTTGATTTCTGTGTTTGCCAAGGATTTAAAAAAAATCTTCAAACAAATCAAATATCACAAATCGGAATCACAAAAACTTGTCGAAAACTACAAACTATGTTCGAGTTTTTCCCTAAAATTGCATATTGCGACGCAAGCGCTCTGCTGCACCACATTAGAAATTTGAAAAGCCGCATTTGCTCTGATGAGCCGCATTTGAGCCATCAGGAGCCACATTCACTCTGTTAAACCACAATCGACACTTACAGAGCCGCATTCGGCTATCTGAGCCGCATTTGCTAGACACAAACCCACATTCACAATACTGTGTCACAATCGACACTCCCAAAACCGCATTTCATTCTATGAGCCGCATTTGCTCTATCGTAATGCATTTGCTGCGACGCATTTGCTAAAACCCTGCAAATAACTTCTCACTGTGAAACAAAAAATTCAAAACTTGTCTTCAGTTTAATCTAGTCCTTCTTCACTGTTATAGTCCAAACCAAAATAGTCTATTGCTCAACTTTACATCAAACATTTCATTTTTAGATACCATTTTAGGCTCATAATAGATTTCATTTTCATTAGATTGCATTGATAGTTTCACCATCTCCTTAGACACTCACTTTTGCAGATTTTAGGAGTTGACTCTTATCATTCATTGTCCAAAATTTGCATTCAACAATAGGTTATCATTGGACCCAATTACCTTTATCATTTTTTCAATCCTTTGGTGAATTATTTCCCACTCAATAGTCTAGTGTGGAAACTTCACTTTGTCCCACTTATAGTCCTTCTACGGTCCATTGGTTTTCAAAAATTGAATCATTGCAAGAACTTTGTTTGCCCAAGCTTGTCCTCTTTAGATCTTTCACTAGTAAGTAAATATTAGGATCATTTATTGCATATCATTTGGCATCTCCATTTAGTGTCATTCCACTTGCATCCACAAGCCTTTTTCATAGCATCCTTTAAAAATCCAAAAAAAATAACCAAAAACATAGTCTCATATTTAGATCATTTTTTTATTTTTTATTTTTTATTTTTTATTTTAATTTTTATCTTCCATCATCCCAAGTTGAGTAAAACTTTGTATGGTTGAAACTAGAATACAAAAAAAGAAAAGACTCATGGATTCCTTTGGACAAGACACCAACTTTCTTGGGTTCACAACTGGCATGAACTCATTTCCTAATGCCACGAACAATCCTTGTTTTGACATGGAAAATTCCAACTTCAATCCTTTTAGTGAGATGAACATCCCATCATCTCCATCACATCTTTTTAAACCATTTATCCGGCAGGATGAAAATGGGGATGTCTTTGAAGAAGACATACAAGGTGCTGCTCAAAACCCATAAGTGGCCTCTTTTGTGGAAGAAATGGTCTTAAATGACTCTTCTAGATTCCTAGCTATGCTCCTTAACCAAGGGGCTAAGTTACCAAAGGGATTCCATATTAACACTCTTAGACCAACTTCTCCCACTCCAACATTACACAATTCCTCCATGGGAGCTTCTTCATAAAATGTCATCAACACACTCAATTCTACCTCCCTTGGTCATACCACTACCACAACCAATACAACATCTTTTGGGAGATCATCTTCCCAGACCAACACCACATCACAATCCATCCCCCAACAAACATCCACCATTCCTTCACAAACAATGGGGGCAGCCACATCAAACCTCTTTGGAACTACATCTAGTTCCGTGAGTACATCAGCAAACCTATTATTAGGTTCTTCAAGTGGCATAGCAACCAACTCCTCCAACCCATTTGGGAGAAATAAACAAAGAGTTTTCATTCAATGCACCCAATCCACTTCATCACAGGTTAATACTAGCACCAACATTCCTCAAAATCACAATCTTTTATTCGGGCAAGGCAATCAAGGCACTCAATCATACACTCCATTTGGGCATCAACAAGCTCAAAATAAACAAGGCCATCAATCTTTCACTCCATTTGGACATCAACAAAATCAAAACCAGCAAGGTCCTCAAATTCAGTCCAACATGGCAGGATATCACATTCCCACTTATGCTTCTCAAGTCCACATGCAGCAGCACATCCCTCATCAAAATACTCATTTCCAACAACCGCCTAATCACAACACTCATTTTTCTCGCCGACAACCCATTCTCAATCAACACATCTCCTCACAACATTTGGGGAATCAAACCGCCTCTATCACCAACATAGGTGATGCTACTAACCATCCCATGGTGGAAGCACTCACACACCAACTTGCTGCTCTTCAAACACAAGTGGAGACCTTGCAACAATCTAATAAAAAGTCATACATGTCACATTACTTGTGTCCATATCCATTTGACACAACCTTGTATATGCCACCATTTCCTCATGGATATGTGGTCCCTCATTTTCCCAAGTATAAAGGCAAAACAAATCCCATTGAACACATAAGGGAATTCACCACTAGTTGTATCGACATTGCTTATGAGCAAACTTATCTCATGAGACTCTTTTCTAGAAGTCTTGGAGGTCATGCACTAGAGTGGTTCTCACTTTTGCCTAAGGGAATAAAAACATGGGATGAATTGGCAAACAAGTTTGTTGAAAACTATGCTTACAATATTGACACAGACATTGACATTGCCTTCTTATGCAAACTTACCCAAGAGGATGCGGGAGAGACTTTCATTCCATTTTTTCAAAGATGGAGAAGCTTAGCAAGTAGATGTCTGGTAGAAATACCTGTAAAGGAGAAAGTAACCATGTTTGTGAAAACTCTCCTTGGACCACTAAGGTGTGGATTACAAGTCCATTGTTGCACCACTTTTGTTGACCTTGTTGAAAAGGGGGTTCAACTAGAAAAAGCCGTGATTACCAAAGGTGAATTGAAATATGGTGGCAAAACCATCAACACAACCACCAATCATAACCCAAGTAACTCAAATGACAAAAACAAATATTGGGTTAAGAATAAACACATCACAAATGACAGTGTAGTTGATGCAAAAACCATCAATGCAACAGGTCACATACTCACAATCAAAGGAGTACACAATCAAAACGCACCTGTAACTACATCGACACCAACTATCAACGCTCTCCAAAACAATCATGCATAATTGAATCAAAGGCAGTTGCGTCAACCATGACAGTTCCAAAAATGTACATACACCTCGTTGGGTGAACCTATCGAAACTGTCTTAAAGAAACTTCTTCAAAATGACGTCATAATGTTGGAAGAGCCAAAACCGTATGACCCTGGTTAATTCAAGCCATCATGGTGGGATGAAAATTCATTTTGTGATTACCACCGTGCCAAAGGGCACAAAACTTCTTGTTGTTGCCAATTGCAAAATTTGGTGCAAGATCTCATAGAGAACCACACCATTGAGTTGGGTGGTCAATCTTTTACATCCAATGCAAATCATACCATACATAAAAACCCACTACAAGATCATGATAAAGCTTCCTCATCTGGCACAAAGCATACAAACAATCAAGCCAACCATATCCATCCGACCTATAATACTACTCATCTTGCATACAGTTATCCTGATGGTACTATTATTAACAATCTTCGCGCTGCTAATGAAGATGAATCAGTTAATACCATCAACATTAAAAGAGCCCCAGAATGCAATGTGACTACATGTAAAGGCAAGGTCACTATCCCGGGTCCTTCTGCCCGTCAACCAAGGATCACCATACCTGGTCCATCCGCTAGACAATCAACCCCAAAATTGGAGTTCAACATTGTTGAGTAGTTAAATAAAACACCTACTCAAATATCAATTCTTGAACTACTCCATATTTCACCCACGCATAAGGCCATCCTCAATAAAGTACTGCAAGAGTCATCCGTCCCTACCAACATCGATGTCAACCATTTTGAGACTATGGTCAGATACCTGAATTCACCTCACCATATCACATTTTCAGACATCGACTATTCCTCACCCAAACCATCGCATAATGATGCCCTTCACATTGAAGTCTTTGTCCATAAGCATAAGGTTAGACGAGTCCTAGTAGATGGTAGAGCAGGATTTAACATCTGCTCTCTCAAATTGGTCAAACCTCTTGGTTTTTCTGATGCATGTGTAGATGCTAGCAAGAGCATCATCATCAAGGCATATGATGATGAAGAATGTGCTTCTAAAGACGTTATTACCATTCCTCTCCAGGTAGGACCTGTTATCATAGACACAACATGCCAAGTCTTGGATTGTGATATACACTACAATATCTTACTTGGTCATCCATGGATCCATGCTCTAAAGGCTATTCCATCAACATACCACCAATGCCTCAAATTCCCTTTCGATGGAACTGAGATCACCATCCCAGGCGATCCTGATCCATTCCAATACTGCACCAACCTACGAGCTACTACTGAGCACCATGTACCCATCAATTGGGAGGCCTCATCTTCCAACTCATCCAAATACATTGACCCATCGACACTCACAAAATCATCCATTCCATCATCTTCTACCACACCATCTCCATCGAATTCCATCCCAAGTAAAGATATTCAGATCTAGGATCTTGGTTGTGGGGAATTCAAATTAAATATGGCTTATTGTATAAGTACAATACCGAAGCCACCGAAAGTCTATGGCAGACCATGTTTTGCAGTTAAGCCCAAAATAACTTTCAACATTCCACCAAAAAGTGTTTTCACATGGTGGGGTGATATGGATAATGAAATCATTATTGACATGGATAATTGGATCTACAAAGACCTGACAGAGTTATCTCCACTACCTTTGCATCTCTATGGCAAAGGACATGATATATGCAAAGCCCAAGGTTTTGATGGTACAAGCAGCCTTGGAAAGAATAACAACAGAAGACGGGAACCTATTATCATAATAGCAACACCAAGATACATAGGGCTAGGATTCGACTAAATTGGAATTGACAATCAATGTATCTATGAATTTTCAAGTAAGGACGTAATGACAATGGAAAGTGTCGGGACAAGCGAAGAATCCCTAGCGAAAAAAAACTTAAATGAATGGGAATGGGGATCTGACAAAACCGTCAATGACTACGAAATTGATGAACTATTCTTGGAACCTAGCCAACCTTCCTTTGAAGAATGATTCCACCAACAATATAACATTGACCCTATTGACCGACATTCTAAAGACAAGAAATGGGTAAGCATTCCTTGGAATCCAGAAGAACACAAAGTGTCATCAGCAATACCTAAATCATCCCATCCCATTCTTGAGCCCACCCATGAGCCTGACCTATCCGAGCCCATTATCCTTACTTCTGAAATACCTACCACTAGTCACGATGTTGATAATTTCATCCCATATTATGATTTTGAATTTGATTCATCTAACTTGGAGTATGGACCATCCATTGCATCAGACATAGAAGTGGAAATTGAAAACTTTTCCTTTACACTTGAGGCATCAATTTGCACAATTTCCGCATCTTCCCCATCCTTCACCAATATTGATGATGGCATCCCTCTTGTATACCCACAACTAATCGACTGGGACCAACAAGATCCACCGGTGATGGACATATTTTAGAATGACGAGGCAATTACAGAATTTATGGGACTAAGAGAAGGTATTTCGTGGGGAGATCACAAAACAGGGTTCTCTATAGATCTAGATTGTACAGCTTACTTCGGGGAGACTGTGCAATCCTCCAGTAGCAAAAATACAAAAAATAAAAAAGAAAAAGAAATGCCTTTAGGTGAAAACTGCAAGGCACCTTCTGGCAATAAAATAGTAAAAACAAAGGATGCATCCAAAGGTGAAAACCTCTCTAAGGCGTCTAAGGATGTAGGATTGGACTTTCTCCCCATAACACAGGAAAAATCGGCCATGCTCATTGAGGATACAACAAAAGTTAACATAGCTACACCAGAGAATCCCAAAATGATTCTCTTGGCCGCATCATTGTCAGATGAAGAAAAACTTGAATTTAAACAATTCTTCACAGAGAGAAAAGTTAACTTCGCATGGTCATATGCTGACATGCCAAGGCTTGATTCTGAATTGGTTTTGCATCATCTTCCTTTAATCCCAGGAATTAAGCCGGTCAAACAAAAGTTGCACAAGATGCACCCACAAATTGCACTACTTGTCAAGGCGGAATTAAAAAAGTTACTGGATGCTGAATTCATAAGGTCAATTGATTATGCGGATTGGATATCAAACATTGTTCCTGTTACCAAACCAAATGGAAAAATCCGTATTTGCACGGATTTCAGAGATTTAAACAAAGCTTGTCCAAAGGATGACTTCCCCCTACCAAACATAGACATGATTGTTGACCTCGTGACAGGATATGAGATGCTATCTCTCATGGATGGTTTTTCAGGCCATAACCAAATCAGAATTGCAACAGAGGATCAGCATAAAATGGCATTCAATTGTCCTTGGGGAACATACTCTTGGAACATCATGCCTTTTGGCCTAAAGAATGCAGGCACAACCTACCAGAGGGCTATGACAACAATCTTCCATGACATGATGCACATTCTAATGGAAGATTATGTGGATGACCTATTGGAAAAATCTCCAACAAGGATAGAACATCTCAAAGTCTTGGATAAATTTTTTAGACGGCTTGAGGATTACAAGGTTAGATTGAACCCAAAGAAGTGTGTCTTTGGAGTCACTTCAGGAAAGCTGCTAGGATACATTGTTTCAAGACGAGGCATTGAGGTTGATCCCACAAAAGTAAAATCAATTCTAGACATTCCTCCACCAAAAGGAATTAGTGAGTTGCACACACTTCAGGGTAGATTGCAGTCTATTTGTCGCTTCATTGCATAGTTGGCAGACAAGTGTCAACCATTCCAATATCTGCTCCACAAAAGCATTCCTTTTGTATGGACAGATAATGCAACATGGCCTTTGACCAAATAAAAGAATATCTGTTGACACCACCAGTGTTGATGCCGCCTATTGAGGGCAAACCATTAATCCTGTATGTCTCTGCAACAACAAATACATTGGTGGCATTATTGGCACAAAATGACCATGAAGAAAAAGAAAGAGCCATATATTATATCAGTCGCACACTAATTGGATATGAGCTCAATTACACAACCATTGAAAGGGCATGCCTTGCAGTTGTCTTTGCAACACAAAAACATAGACACTATATGCTGAGCCATCAAACACATTTAGTGGCAAAGACTGACCCATTAAAGTATCTTCTGAGTCGAGCAACATTGATAGGTCGTTTGGCAAAATGGGTCATGATATTAAGCGAATATGACATACAGTATGTGGAGCGCAAGGCTATAAAGGGTCAAATAATAGTGGATCAACTGGCAGATGCACCAATCCAAGCTACTCATCCGTTGATAACTCACTTTCCAGATGAGTCTATTTTTCACGCAGAACCAACTTCACCATGGAAACTATACTTTGATGGGTCCCACACTGGTCACGGCTCAGGAGCTAGCATATTATTTATCACACCACAAGGAGATTCAATTCCTAAATCATTTTAGATTTCCTTCCCTTGTACAAATAATATTGTAGAATATGAGGCATTGGTCACAGGTCTCAAGATAACAATCAAATGGAAAATTCAGACATTGCTCGTATTCAGAGATTCTCAATTAGTCATCAATCAAGTGAATGATGACTATGATACAAAAGATGAGAAGTTGCTTCCCTACAAAAGAATGGTGGATAGTTTCCTAATGTATTTCAAAATGATTGCATTTGAACAAATCTCGAGGACACAGAATAGAGCAGCCAATGCAATGGCTACCATTGGATCTCTCCTAGACATCCCTAAGAATGTGTCACAATTTGAATTCTTAGTGGAACAGCTGCTGATGCCTGCATACGACATTCCAGAGTCTGAAATGGTGTGTGAAATTATTGGTCCCAATTCGCCATGGTATCAAGATATATACGACTCTCTTAAATACCAAACCCTCCCACCCAACCTGTCTAACAACCAAAGAAAATCCTTTATCCAAAAAGCGGCTAGACATACCATCATCAGTGACACCTTATATCGCCATGGCTTTGACAACACCCTTCTTCGTTGTCTCGACATTGATGAAGCCCGAATGACTTTACGAGAAGTACATGAGGGTATATGTGGATCTCATTCGAGTGGTCCAACCTTAGCGAGGAAAGTCACCAGATTGGGATACTACTGGCCGACATTGGAAAAAGATGCTCTTCAGTTTGTCAGAACATATCAAAAATGCGAGGTGCATAGTGACCTAATTCATGCATCTGCACAAGAATTGAGACCTATCACTTCTCCATGGCCTTTTACACAATGGGGACTCGACCTCGTGGGTAAGATCCATCCATCCTCGTCTAATGGCCATAAATTCATAATCACTACCACTGAGTATTTTACTAAGTGGATTGAAGCCGTCCCTCTCACCTACATCACCAGTAAACAAATATCCAAGTTCATCCTGAATTACATCATTTTCCAGTATGGTGTCCCACAATCCATCATCACATATAATGACAATCCATTCAAAAATTAGGACGTTCGTGAGCTCTGTGAGCGATTCCACATCCAACACCATTTTTCCACCCCATACTACCCACAAGGTAACGACCAAGATGAGGTGTCCAATAAAACAATCCTTCACATTTTGAAGAAGACCGTCAATGACGCTGGCTGAGATTGGCATCTACAACTCAATCCTGCTTTATGGGCCTATCATACCAGCATCCGTACCCCCACTGGAGCCACTCCATTTTCCCTGGTCTATGGATATGAGGCCATATTACCCATCGAGGTCAAAATTCCTTCTCTTCGAGTCTCTTTGAAAGGAATGATTGATGATGAAGAATACAGACATACTCGCCTACATGAGTTGGAAATGCTACAAGAAAGACAGAAAAATTCCTTAAATCATCTATAGGCATATCAAAATCATCTCTGCTGAAGTTACAACAAAAGGATCATGGTGAGAAAGTTTGAAATTGGTGACTTAGTTCTCATGCAAAACCCCAAAAATCAGGCGGACCGTGAAAATCTTGGTAAGTTTGAGCCTAATTGGCTTGGTCCTTATATCATCACTGCCGCATTTGGTTTCGGAGCTTATTAGTTGGCCACACCTGATGGAGAACAGCTGACAGAACCCATCAAAAACTTACACCTGAGAAAGTTCTACACATAGTATCAGAGAGTGGGGCTAAAAATCTACAAAATACAAAAAAATCATCCCTTGATGAAAAGCTGGCAAACAGGCGTCTTGGTGACACCAAAGAAATCAAAAAATGACAAAAATAGTAAAAGGAAATGAATTCATCCAATAGTGAAAACCTGGCAAATAGGCACCATGCGTAGTCGATCATTGCTTCGCCATCTACTATCACTCAAATTGACCTTTACCCATTTGTCATAATCACAAAGGCCTGACACATTCACAACATCCATCTTAAGTCCTGTTAATTCCGACCATGGTTAAACATTTGGTTGACATCATTCCTTGCATATCCTTGCCTTTACCTTGCGTATACCTATCTCCATATCATTGAACTTGGGTATTCCCTAACCTGTATGGGGGCAAGAACTTTATCATGTAACTGCAGTAGGTACCACACATGATCCCGCATTCTCAAAAGTCTTGAAAAAATCATAAAAATCTGAAGAAGTCCTGAAAAAATCATAAAGACTTGAAAAAAGACCTAAAAATCAAAAAGCATCCTAAGAAAATACAAAAACATCCAAATCAATATCAAAATCCAAAATCCAAAATCCAAAGTCAAAGTCAATCTGATCAATTCAATAGATCACATCAATCAATCTTTTGTCCACGTTTGAACTACGTTGTCTCTATGCTTTTGCTATGTAGGCAAGATTCATCTTTGAATCCCCAAGACATTAGGTCAGTCCTTCTAGGTTTGTCGCAAAATAAATCATCATTCAAACTTTTGTCCTTTGGACAATGTCATTGGTCGTGTCGAACTACAAGGTCTCTATGTGTACAACATAGGCAAGGCTAATCAATTGATGAGCTCCTGAGACCACACTAGGTCAGTCCAATAGGGTTCATTCATAATCACTATCACACAAGTTGTATATCATTCACTTAGATGCATGTCTTTAGCCGCACTAGGTTAGTCCATTAGGGGTCATGGCACTATACATTCACACACATCAAACTATCTTCAAATCAAGCAAATCTTATGTCAATCTTGAACTATCAATCTATCAACAATATGTTTTGTCAACACTTTCAGTCAATTCAGCATGTTAGCAATGACATGTAGTCAAAATCATATCAAGACAATTTATCATGGCAAAGCTCTGGGTTCTTTTTTAGATATGTCCTTCTGAAGAACAACTTTTGTCAACTTGTTTTCTACTTTTGGATGTGTCCTTCCTAAGCATCATCATCATCACCTGGCATTTTGATGGATTCTCCTAACTCCGAGAATCGATCTCCTAGATATCAATGTCATTCAGGATGTGTCCTTCCTGAATTTGATATCGCTCGACATTTAACAACACTTGACATTAAAACACTTGGCAAACACTTGGAAAACTTTGTTTTTTCTATCTTTTGATGATTATCAGGATATTAGTTCCTTATGTCTTAGGAACAATGACATATCATGATGATTATCCTTGTCTGCTTATCACTCTACTATTAGCTTCTCTAGGATGTCCTGACTTCAGGATTTAGAGAAGCAACAACATAGTATGATGTTTTTACTATCTATCTTTTACTAGCATATGGCTAGTTTCTCCACGCTATCCTATCATCAGAATTTAGAAAAGTAGCAACGTCTCATTATTAGTTTGGTTTTTCTGGTGGTTGGTCATGATAAGTGCCTAGGGGCAACTGTGTTCCTTGCATGAGTCATGATCAGCCTTGTCTGCAACTGTTGATTTATGTGATGGTTCGACCTTGCACACTATTGATCTATGTCATATCATAGTGTTTGTCGACCATCATGACATTTTTGCCCAATGATGATTAAAGAGCAACAACTAGAATAGCACTATAGCAAAGCTTTGAAGGATTTTTAAATTCTGCACTAATATGCATATCTTTCTTTGCACTAACATCCATCTTCGTCTTCTCTTCTATGGTTCTCTGATGATATCCTGTGACATACAAAAACAAAGTTGCATACATAATGGCATGATCATTTCATATTCACATCTGCATATATCAAATACCATAAGTCACATTGCATAAACACTATCATTTACATCCATTCATAAGACCATCATTTGCATCAACATATAAACATCATAAATAAACATTTGCATCAGCATCACAACATCATTACACAATGCATACATAAACCACATCCATAATTGCATTCATAAGCATAAGCATAGTATCCATACATCTCATATCATAAAAGCATCACATAAACATCGCATAAAATATGAGAATACCATAATGCATAACATCATATAGGCCACATCAAATATGCATTGCATATATATACAATCTCAAAAAAATGTCATGTCACAGGATAGAGTCATATAACATCCCAAAAATAGAGCTTGCAGGCTTGAATATCAAAATATACATGTGTCTAAAAGCAAGTCCTAAGATGGCCCTCCTCTGTCCCGTGAAGGTGAACTGCAAGGTGGATGTGCCTGGTCAACCATGTGGAAAGTGACCTGAATGGGAGGGGTGTCCTATGTCTAACTCTGTGATCCTGAGGGATCGGTAACAGGAGGTTGGCTCTGCTCTGCTTGGTGTCTTGATGACACTGATCTATGTCCATGCCCTGACCTGTGACTATGACCTGATGAGTGCCTGTGAGAGCTATGAGATCTGGGACCTGATGACTGCCCTGATGTAGTAGACCGTCTAGCACTGGTGTAACTATTGCTATGGGACTTGCTGCTATGAGTCCGACTACCACTACCTGTCCTATTGTAGAATCAGGACAACCCTGGGTCCCGTCTATCAAGTGGAAATGCCTACTCATATAATGCCATGTACCGGCCCCTGAGCTTTGCTACCCTAGCCAACTCTCGGGCCATATCCCTTATCGGCCCAGAACATAACTCAGAAAACTCTGAAACCCATCGCTTTGACTCTTGTCGCCGAATGATGGCCTGATCTTGCTCAACCCGAGTGACCTCTAACTCTGCCGCTAAGGCCTTGTTCTGAGACAAGGCCGCATCGAGTCTGCTCTATAATTCTAAGATCCGTTGATCAACAGTGGCATCCGTAGGCAAAATGGGTGGTCTATCACCCTCATCATCTCTAGAGATCATCTGCTCCCGTAGTCTCTAATCTGCCTCATCCTCCTCCTTCTCCTCCTCCTCATCCCTATCCTCCTCCACCCGGACCTCCTCCACATCTATGTCAAGAGGGTGTCCCCCAACAAGAGGATCCTCCTCTACTCTCTCCTCTACTGCCACCTCCTCCTCAACCACCACCACCAACTCCTCCTCGGCCACTACCTCCACCTCCACCTCCTCCTCGGCCCTCGCCTCCAACTCTCTCTCCCCCCCCTCCTCTCGAATGGGTGACAATGGTACACAACCCACTCTCTATCTAACTCTCCTAGGCTACCTCCACCCTCGGTCATTTATCCTCCTCTTGGAACCCCTGCCCTCTCCCCCACCTCCATCTCCTCCACTATTGTTGTCACCTCCACCTCCTCCACCTCCGTCTCCCCCGTCTCGGCTTCCGGCCTACCTCCATCTCTTCCCCTGGCACCTCTGCCATCTCTCCCTCCATCTCTGCCACCCCACCCTCTCCTCAGAACCCATGGAATGATGAATCTACAATCTATCGGCGGTGGATCATCCGGATCTATCAAAGGGATGGGCCTGTGAACCTGCCACCCAGGTGTCAAACTCGGCAAACGTCCTTGAATCTGCTAGACCCCCTCTCCATGCCCACTAAACTGCCACCAAGTTGTCAACTTGCTACTCTGCCACTGTGACTGATATGGGCGGCCCCCACATGGTCTCCCTAGATGACCGAGCATACTCTGTAGTGCCTACTAGCACAATCTACTACTCCCCAAACTATCATAGTACCCGCTGGGGCAGGTACATCTCAATGATCCTCTAGGGCTAAACTATGTGACCAATAAGATATCGGAACTATCTGCAGAAGGTTAGGTGGCCATCCTCATCCGACCACTGAGCACAATCTCTGTAGGTTCTCCAGACAAAGCTGATCATCATGTCTATTCGATGACGCCAATACCCAATATCTCCAACACGAGTCTAGCTAACTGATCCGACATATAAATAAACATAGGGCATCCCATCACCCAACTGCTGCATCTGTACTGGAGATCAAAAAATAGGAATGCGCTCCCATACCCAAATCATGAGTAAGGTAGTCCCGTAGCTTATATTGTGACCCTGATGGTAAACTACCTAATGCAACTGATGGTATAACATGGCCAACAAGCAGGGCCCCCAAGGGAAAATAGTCCTATGTAGACGCATCTGAATTAGAACATCCCCCCATCCAATGGGAAATCTGTGACCACGATGATCGAGGATCAATAATCTGGCAATCAAGGTCATGAGCACGGCATCGAACCTGGGAAATCGGTCAACCACAACATCCCAGCCGATCTCATAACTGTCTAGAGCCAACTACGCATCATTGACACCCTCATATCTCTCTGTCAAGACTTACTACCCTCAATGTGGATCATAAACCACCCTCTCTCTACTGATCGGAATGTGGAGAATGTGGTAAACATCCTCCAAGGTCACCGTCGCCTCTCCAGTAGGCAAGTGAAACGAGCAAGTCTCAGAATGCCACCTCTCGCAAAGAGCAGTAAGCAAACCTCTGTTTGCCCAAATAACGGGCATGTAAGTAACATGGTATAGGCCTAGGGCCATCAATCATTGTCTCTATCTGTCACCGAGATGATCTTTGAAAGCGTACATCACTAGTTGGAACTCCCGGGTATAAATGGGCACAAGCCGGCTCTGCACAAGGAAAGGCCAAGAATTAGAACATATTGAGAAGCATTATGGAAAGTTTACTACTACTAGCAGGTCAAGGGTACATAAAATTTAATCTCGGCAAGGTCAACAAAAGTCAACTTTGGTCAACTTCAATTGTGTCGCATTGACCGCAAATGCGTCACAATGTTTCAATTGTGGCTTAACGGAAAGCAAATGCGTTGCAATATGTCAAATGCGTCGTTTTGACCAGCAGATGCGCGTGCAAACAATGAATGCGTCATTTAATCCATCGAATGCGCAACCTAACAAAGAATGCATTGTTTTACTTGTCAATTGCGTCGCAAAAAGTCAAATGCGTCACAATACTTCGATTGCGTCATTTGAGATTGCGATTGTGTAAACATACAAAATCCATCCTACCCATCGCACTTGCGTCGTGATGCAAGAAAATGCGGCGAACGTGAAGGCGTTTGCGGCTTTCGTGATAGCATTTGCATCGCACCGCAATTGTTTTCCCCCCATGTGACCCTCATAAATGCGTAAAAATCAAAATTTGACAAGTTGGATAAGGTACTCACTGGTGCACTTGCGCCCTCGGGTTGTCAGAATGAACACACGCGATATCCACGGTGTGTAGTCATTGGAATCACCATCATCGCCCAGAGCTCTAATTTCTGAATTCTATATATGACAAATGAGAAAATGACATTTGGATTGACCTTTTCAACCTATTTATAGGCTAAAAATTAGGGTTTTGACCTACTAGGCCCTACTGGAGGCTCTTTTGACCACCTTTGACTGAAATTTTGACTAGCTTAATGTCCTTCATTTTCAAAATCGTTCACGCTATTATTTATCTGGTCATTATTTGAGCTAATCGGGATATTTTCCAAATTTTTCTGACCCTAAGTCAAAATTTGAAAATTTTCTCGAGCGGGCATAGACACTCCATACCTTCACTGGGGCATATTTTGGACTTGTTTTCTTTGCCATAACGCGACAAGCTGCATTATGATAAAGAGGGGAAAATGTAGACACATAAAAATGACCAAGACCTGCAAGCACTATTTGACCACCTTCGTCATGACATGATTATAACATTTTAATTATGTTTCTAACCCACATTCAACTATTAATTAAATAATCTATAATCATTTAATTAGTTCATAATCTTTCATTCTTCATGATTATTAAATAAATAAATCAATCTTATTTATTTAATAATGTCACTAATTGTCAAAGTCTTCTCTTAATTAAATAAAATCTTATTTATTTAATTAATCTTCATCATTAATGTCCTCCTGATTATTAAATTAATATATTTTAATATATCTATTTAATATGTCACTAATTCTTAAATCCTCTTTTAATTAAATAAATTCATTTATTTATTTAATTAATTAACTACTTCTTCTAAATTAAATAATTATTTTAATTATTTAATTATGACATGTGACACTTCTATATTTTTAAATAAAACAAATCATTTAAAAATATCTCACATGGTTAATTGATTCTTCATTTAGTAATTAATTTCAAAAATCAATTACTAATTACCTCACAAAATCTTCTATTCTGAATAATTTAATTCAAAAGTGAAACATTCTTCTACAAATCAAGTAATTTCTAAAATTATTGATTTTCTAAAAATCTCATCCTCTTGTCTTCTGATTTTTACTAATTTCATCTCCACTATCACATTGAGTCTGGATTTAATTTATTTAATTAAATCTTATTCACACCTATGGGTATTTTTCCCTAACCCTAATTGAGGTTTCCTTATTGAATCTTGACCTTTGATTCTAGGGTATTCCTCAATCTCTCATCTTGTCCATCCATTCAAGATTGCATTTTCTATAAAATGACAATCTTAATCTCATTTTCAGATCCATGACCATTTGCTTGAGAAACTTTTATTATAGGCATTCTTCATACCATAGGCTATTGATTACCATTTGCATATTAGAATAGAGTTTCTAGTTTGCACATTAGTTTAAGTGTAAAATCCTTCAAAAGCTTTGTTGAGACTAGGCTTAGAGATTTGCTCACAACCAAGGCTGAGGGCATCCATCATTCCAAAGCTGGGGAAGGTGCAATGGAAATCAGTCATGGAATACTAAATGGGTGAAATCTTTCTTAGCTTTATTCCATTTATTTACATTCCTTTGCATTCTATTGCTTGATTTATTTATATTAACTTGTAGGTACAACTAATCACTTGTTGATGTTTGCATGATATTTTAGGTCATTACAACATCTCTTATACAATTTTTGTACTTCTGTTAAATATTTATTAATAAAGAGCATAGCTCAAACTTTGTATCAATATGTTTCATGATATTTTTTTTTTCCCTGATATGCTTTTAGGTCGTTGGAACAAACTGGTCAGGTCTGTTTATGTAGGTGGTGGAGCTTGCTAATTATGTGGGATGGTAGTGTCTTATATGGATATGTGTCATTATATTATTTTTCCCTTGTCTATTTCAAGTTCCCCACAACAAATTGTTCTTCATGATATTCTTCTTTTCAGTTCCCCATAATAAACTGTTCATTATCATAGTTTGCCTCTTCTATTCTCCATATCTTCAAGTTCTATTTAATGTGGGTTTGAGAACATCCGTCATTTTCCTCTGATTCTTAAGTTTTTTCCTAATAGGTCTTTTCCAATTTTTCTTTTCTTGTTCTATCAAAATGTTTCATGGTATTATTTTTTTCTCAACTATTTGAACTTCCCCATAACAAAGTGTTCTTCATGATATTCTTTTTTCTAGTTCCCCATACCAAACTATTCATTATCGTACTTTTCCTGTTCTATTCTCCATATTTTAACGTTCCTTTTTAATGTGGGTTGTGAAACATCTCTCATTTTCCTTTGATTGTTAAGTGTTTTTCTAATAGGCTAGTGAAATGCAAGTATAGATTTGAGTTTGCAGCATATTCCTGCTTACCAAAAATTCTATCACTGTCTAGACAAGGTGTAACGAAAAATTATATGTAACAGTTGGCTTGTCAATTCAAAATTCAAGCTACATTATTTCCCACTAAATGGGTATGTGTAGGATCATCATGGAAAAAATAGGCCCTTAAGTGGCAATAAAAAGACAAAAAATTAGAGTCAGACAACTTGACATAAACATTTGAATAAGTTATCTATATTATTTAAAAAAATGTTAAAATAGAATCTATAGAAAATTGAATGTAGTTTCTAAAATACTAGACCTTTATTTAAAAAAAAAATTCTATTTGGTGAAAAATTGAAATTTCAATGTAGTAGTATTTAAATTTCAGGGTAAAAATAAGAAGTAGGTGTCTATCTGATGACCCTAACCGCAATAAAATGATAATATTTTTTTTATAAGATTTTAGATATAAGTAGAGGACTCATGTCCTGATGTGATGCATATTTTTTTATAATTTGTTTCTAAGTAAATAATTAATTATGAATTTTTTATTACATCTTTTAAAAAATATAAAAGCTCGTCTATATAACCACCTTAATTTGGTCAAAAATTCATGAAATTCAATTTTTTTTTTTAATCCTATAGTATGTAGAGCATAGAATGTGATGCATGTTTCGGATTCAAAAAATGTGATACCGTTTGAAAGTTATAGATGTTTTTCAATCAACTTATTAATTAGGACTTTATTTGTAATTCTAATAGAAAATGAATAATAATTATTTATTAAATTCAAAGCAAAACATAATTTATATTGGTGGAAGTTGAGAATCTCCTCTAAAAACCATTTTCGTTTCATCAATTCTGGGTAAAAAAAAATTCGTCAACCACATGGGCCATCATATGGCTTACATATCGCCACTTTTTGGTCCATGATGATCCTACACGTACCCAAATATTATAGAAAAAATGGGGAAATTATAAAAAAAATATTAGAAAAACACTTAAGAATCATAGGTAGTGTCGGAGATGTCCCAATTGGAATGCCATTTGTTTGAAGTTTCTGTCGGGATTTTCGTTAGCCCAATTGTGAATTGGATTTTCCAGCGTCGGAAATGTCTCGGTCGACGGTGACTTGAGCTGGTTTTTGGATGGTAACATGGAGCTTGATAATTACATGGGTTGGTGGTGGTGGAGTTGGTGTCCTCAATACACAGAAGATCAATGGTAATTGTTTGCTCGCGTGAGTGTTAATGCTTTATTGTTGTAGGATGGGGGCAGGTGAAGTAAATGCGAGAAATTGAAGTAAATAAAATATTGAATTTTGTAGTGTGGGAATGTATACTCTGATTAAGTTACATTGTTGAAAAAACCATTGTGGTGTTCATTTCATAGAATTTTTTTATAGGTTATTGCCCTCTTCTATTCTCCATGTTTTTTCCATGATATTCTTTCTATGTTTATCTATTAATTACATATGCTTCTTAAGTGTTTTTCTAACATCTATTACAACTGTTTCAAAGACTACTTGTCTTGCACCAATATGTTTTTGTGGATTTCTTTTTCCCTGATATGTTTGAAGCAACTTATAATAAATTGTTAATTCTTGTGGTTATTTTGTTGGTATGGAACATGTTATATGCCTTATATCAATATGTATCATGATATTCATACTTCTGCATCTGTTTGAAGTTTGACATAACAAATTGTTCTTCATGATATTATTTTATCCAGTTTTTGATAATGGACTCTAGCTCTCCCTAGGCTATTGGATAACCCTCAGGCACCGGCCCCATAAGTGTGTTTCTTGTGTCATTTTTTCTGTAGGAAATTGTATTAGACCTTTGCTAGATGCATGATTAGTTTTTTCATAAATTACATTGAATCTTAGATCTATGAATTAGTTATTACACTTTGTAGCATTGTTTTATATGTCTATGCATATATGTATATACATATATGCATATGTATATGTATAAATATATATATGCATATGCAATCAAAAAAGTGATGCTCTTTTAGATGGAGGGTGTAACGAAGGAAGGAATGATGCATATGCATAAGGAGCAACAACATTACACTCTCCGAGAAAGGAAAAAATGCATTGTACCTTCCATTTGTTACACTCTCCACCAAAAATTCATTGCATATGCATAGGTACATTTACATATAGATATACATATATGTATATACATATGAATGTGCATATGAATATACATATATGCATATGTACATTCAACCTAATTATATGTATGCTTATTTTCTTGTTCAATTACTTTTTTTCTATTATAGTTTAGTGGCTCTTAAGTGTTATTGTCATCCATGTTATACAATTTCTCTATTTTACTTCAATATATATATACATATATGTATCTATGTATGTTTCAAAGCATTGATTTCCACATACCATTCACAATCTATACCATGCTCTTTATAAAGATTTAAAGTTAAATCAATTAGAAAGATACCAAGGAACTAACTGTACAAAATGTGTACAACACCAAAGGTGCACAAAGTATATATATGTGTCTATATATGTATATATATGTGTCTATATATGTATATTTATATGTATATATGTATATGTATTGGAAAGAATACTATGAAATGTGCAAGAAAATATAATGATTAAGTTGTATTTTTGAAAGAGGCATTGTTGTGTTCATTTGATAGCAGAGTATTGTACTAATCGCTTGCTCCACATTTGCTTTATAGTAGATGGGAGGGTTTTAAAAATATTGTTCTCTAGAATCTATGAGTTGTATAGATATATACACACATATATATATATATGTATACATATGTATACATATGTATATATATATGTATGTATATGTAAATAAAAATATATGTGTGTGTGTGTATGTATATAGATATGTATATATTTATGTATGTATGTATGTTTTTGTAACAATTTCTTTATAGTTTCCCTATTTATCTATAATATTTAGTGCCAGATAATGTGGCTCCAATTTAGAATTGATAAGCCAACTATTACATAGATTGCTTGTGTTGTATCAATATGTTTTATGATATTCTTTCTCCCTGTTTAAAAGTTCTATTTAATGTTAGGTTTCAATCATCTCTCATTTTCTTGCGGTTCTTTAGTATTTTCCTAATATCTCTTTTACAATTTACCTATTTGTCTATAATATTTAGTGCCAAATAATGGACCTCAAATTTAGAATATATGTATGTATATATATACATAGATACGTATATATATGTATGTATATATGTATATATGTATATGTATATGTATATGTATATGTATATATATTTATACATATACATGTATATATATACATATATACATACATATATATATGTATCTATGTATATATGTATGGGAAAGTATACTGCGAAATGTATGATAAAATATATTGATTAGGTTGCATTTTTTAAAGAGCCATTGTGGTGTTGGTTTGATAGCAAACTATTGTAAAAATTGTTGCATCTTCCTCTCTTTCAAGTACCTCATAACAAACTATTCTTCATGATACCCTTTTCCTAGTTCCCCATGGTGAACTGTTCATTATCGCATTTTGCATAAGAATCAAAGGTTAATGATAGATAATTGAGAACCCATATTAAACATATTAATACAAGTCAAGCAGTGAATGTGAGAGTTGGATTGTGAATTGAAAATTTGAGTTACATTCTTTGGTAGTAAACCTACATTAAATATAACTTGTAAATGCAATAGGTAGCAACAATTTGTGCAAAATGGCTATAAGGCCACAAAGTTAATTGGGAATTCAAGCTACATTAATCAACACTAAATATTATGGAGAAATAGATGAGAATTTCTTGGGGTTTTTAATGATGACATGAAGCTTACCTCTTCAACAAAGGATGTTCCTAAATGTTGCTCATTGGTCAATAAGGATTGCAAAAAAATTATGAATTTAGAATTGACAAGGCAACTGCTACATAGATTGGTTGTCTTGTATCAATATGTTTCATGATATTATTTTTTCCTCATATGTTTGAGTATCAACATGTTTCATGATTCCACTCATCTGTTCGAAGGTGCCTGTGACAAATTATTATATTGTTCTTGTAACAAAGATTGTTTTCAATTTTTAAAATTCTTAATTTTTTTTCATAATTATTTTGTTTGGATGGAACATGCAACTATATGTCTTGTATTAATATGTTTCATGATATTTTTTACTCAACTGTTTGAAGTTCATGATAACAAATTTCTCTTCATGATATTTTTTTTCTCAATTTCCCATAGCAAGCTGATCATTATCGTAGCTTTCCTTTTTCTATACTCCATATTTTAAAGTTGAATTTCTCATCATCTATTATTTTCCTATTCATACAAGTCAAGTAGTGTATGTAAGATTTGAATTGTGAATTTAAAATTTGAGCTACATTCTTTGGCAATACACCCACATTAAATAGAGCTTGTAAACACAATGGGTACCAATAATCTATGCAAAATGGTTGTAAGGCCACAACGTTAATTAGGAATTTGAGCTAGATTACTAGGGACTAAATATCATAGAGAAATAAAGAAGACTTGCTTGGGGCTTTTAATGATGACATGGAGCTTACCTCTTCAACAAAGGATGTTCCTAAATGTTGCTCATTGGTCAATAAAGATTACAAAAAATTATGAATTTAGAATTGACAAGGAAACTATTACATAGATTGGTTGTCTTGTATCAATATGTTTTATGATATTATTTTTCCCTCATCTATAATAGATTATTCTATTGGTCTTCTAACAAGGATTGTTTTCAATTTTTAAAATTCTAAATTTTTTGTCGTGGTTATTTTGTTTGGATGAAACATGTTATATGTCTTGTATCAATATGTTTCATGATGTTCTTTTTTAATCAACTATTTCAATTTTGTGATAAAAAAGTGTTCTTCATGATACTGTTTTTATCAGTTCCTCATAGCAAGTTGTTCATTATCATAGTTTTCCTTTTCTATACTCTATATTCTAAAGTTGAATTTTCTATCATCTGTTATTTTCCTATGGTTCTTACATATATTCCTAATAGTTATTTTATAATTTACCTATTTGTGTATAGTGTTTAGTGCCAAATAATGTAGATTGAATTTAGAATTGAGAAGCCAACTCTCACATAGATTGTTTGTCTTGTATCAATATGTTTCATTATATTTTTTTTACCTCACCTATTTCAAGGTCCCTGTAACAAAGTGTTCATTGCCATGGTTTATCTCTTGTAAATTCTATTTTTTTTGGCTACTAGAAACTACAACCATGGCATTGATCTATACCTTTGGATTGCTTGCAAATTTTACATAGATAGATACATATATGCATATATATGTATTGAATTCCCCATTTCATATTTAAAGATGTAAATATAGGTAGATATATATATATATATATATATATATATATATATATATATATATATCCATGTATACAAACAATAATTTATATATACACATGTATATTGAAACAGATGTGTATGGTATCTATATTCATATTCATGTAGACTTTGATTCATAAAGAGTAAAAAATACCAAAGGACCACAATGCCTCTTTCGACAATGCAATTTAATTGCTCTATTTTCTCGTACATTTTGGAGTATACTTTCCCATACTGCAACATTGAATATTGCATTTACTTCCTCCAATGCCATGGTGTAGAAACATAGGATGCATTAACCCTCATGTGAGAAAAAAAATTACCATTCTACTTTTGTGTATTGAGGAAACCAACTCCACCACCACCAAACCACGTAATTCGCAAGCTCCATGTTGTTATAAATATCCCCTAGAAACCCCCCCATCGAAAGTACATATGGATATATATATCTAGTTATATGTGTGTTTTTAAATGTGTAGACAAAGGGAGAATTCAATGCATATATGTACTTAATCATTTTCATTCTTGTTGTTGTATATTATATTGTTTGCGTTAAAAAAGATGAAGGCAGTAGAAACAACTATTAGAAAAACACTTAAGAATGATAGGTAAATCATAGATGATCTAAAAACTACACTAAACATATTCATACAAGACAAGCAGTTTGTGTAAGATTTGGATTTTCAATTCAAAATATGAGCTACATTCTTTGGCACCAAACCCACATTAAATAGTACTCATAAAGCCAATGAGTAGCAATAGCATGTACTCAGCTCTGTGGTTGGTTTAATAACAGATTGGAGGGTTTTAAAACTGTTATTCTCCATAATTTGTAAGTAGTTTTACATGATTTCTCTATAAAAATGATTTATTTATTATTTATGTTAAAATTGTTGTTATGCGGAATCTGTAAGTCATTTTGCATGGGTGTTGCAGTTCAAAATAGTAAGATGGTTGGTAGATTATCAATATTTCTAAGTTGTCTACCAGTTGGCATTGTATGTTGCAATACATTAATCTTTTATTTTTATTGTGAAATAGAGGTGCCAATCAATCAACTATAATTACAACATTTCCTCCCTCTAAAAGGTTCTAGAACTATGTCTATAGGATCGGGCTTTAAGGGTGGGTCTCGAGAGCCCCCTAAAATTGATTTGGTGACACCTCCCACAAGTCTCACTACGCAGTCTGGCTTTGAGGGTGCCATCCACCAGCCTCAAGATCCTGATTCCATAAGTTTGTATTTCCTTTTCCTTATACCTGCTACAAATTTGTTGTTATTGTTTCCTTCTCTTCTTGTAATAAACTTTAACATTGCCTTTTAGTTGCTTTAATTTTAGGATTCTCAAATACAAAAAGATACACCACATACACTTTACTATTTATGTTTCCAATTTTATTGGCCTTTAGGTGTATAAACACATGGATGGACCTAGTAAAGAAAATAGATATGGAAGTACATATGCATTGATCTCTTAGAACACATCAAAATATCTCTTTGCAGCTTTTGATTTCCTTACTCGTTTTATCCATTTGGTGTGATGATGTGCATTTTCCTTGATTGAACTTTTCTTTGTAGGATGCAAAGAAACATTCAACTTTGACTTCATTTGCAATTCGTTCCATCAATGTTGGAGATGTCGTTCCCTCTCTGGTCCTTCAACTTATATCCTTTAAAACATTTGGCGGTGATGATTGGCAGGTTGAGCGATACAAGGTTGTCTTGTGTGATGAACACCATATGCAAATAAGAACCTTTCCTTCCAAATGCAATGATTTTTTTTTCAGGTGCCTTGAAAATAGGGTTCCTTGTATGTTCAAAATACTTTATCTATAGGAATGTCCAAGATTCAAGGTGGGTTACGTTGTTTGTTGTCTATTTTAAAAAATTATCTTTCTCCTTCGTATGTGCCTAATATAATGTTTCCAATATATTATTTTTCTTCTTTTCTAGGGCCTTAATCATATTCATCTTAGTTGTGATTAAGTCTAATTGTCAAATCATTAGGACCCCCAGGTATCTATTCAAGTAGAAAGAAGAGAAAATGTTGGGGCTAGACTCGCCTTCTCCTTCTAAATGGACCACTAAATTTGGTCTACAACTGTCCCCTGAAAAAAAATAGCTCTCCAAATTTCAGCCCTGTTAAAGCTTTTGAACATTTATCAAAAATTTTGGACAGTGAAAGGGCATGTAACAAATATTAGAGAGATGTACCATTTCCACAAAAAAAGAGGTGAAGGCCAAATTTTTAGTTTTGACATTATAGATATAGAGGGGAAAAAAATATGTGTTAATTTTTTCGATGATATTGGTGAGCTACATTACGATCGAGTTGAGGTGGGTGCAACTTATTTAATATCAAGAGTATCAGTGAAAGAATCAAATAAAAAATTCAATAAATTTAATAGTAACCTTGAAATTGTTTTGGATGAAAAATCAACAATAAAATGGTGTGTAGATGAGATTTTTGTGCCAAAAAATCCTTGGCATTTGTGCCAATTAGTGACATAAGCAATTATAGTGTTAATAGCTTGGTTGATATTATTGGCATTGTAGTACATGTTGGGTACATATCAATTGTTCGTAGGAAAAATGGATCTGAAACAATCCGGTGAACTATTAAACTATATGATATCTCTACTTCTTTCATTCATGTTAGTTTGTGGGGCCCAAGTTGGCAAGAAAAAGGTGATGCCTTGGAGAGGATGTATCTTCTAGTGATATAGTCATAGTTGTTGTGTGGGGTGGTTGTATAGGCTACTTTAATGGTAAAGTTATCAACACATCAACAACAACAATCCTTGACATTAAAACCCTTTTATTCCTGAGACAAACACTCTTAGATCCAAGGGCCCAATCAAAGTAGAAAAAATGGTTTCATCTTCTTCTTCATCTCAGAGGTTGCATCCTATAAATGATAGAGTTACTATTGCATTCATCTTGAACAACTGCCTTGGCTTGCCATGAACTGCTGAAGCCATTTTAAAAGAAACCATTCAAATTGCAAAAAATGAGTCTTTTTGTTATCCTGATTGCCCCTTGTTGGTTAATGGGAAAGAAAGAAAAATAAAATGCACACACGCCCATGTTGATGTTTGGTTTTGTGATCGTTGCTAGATGGAAATCAAGGAAAGCAACTATCACTAGATCTTCTGCAGTTAAAGTTGCAAGACCATTCAACTAGCCTTTGGTGTATTACTTTTGATGAAGCTTCCACTAGTTTACTGCAAATTCCAGTAAAATACCTCTACTTGTTGTAGAACAACTCCGAGTCTACAACAAATCATGTTGTTGTTATTAAAGGCCTTGTTTGTAAACCATACATCTTGACTATCTTCATCAAAATAGATACTTATAATTCTGAGGACCGACTTAAAACAACGATTGTGAAAGCAATAAAAGTTGATTTTGAAGCAAAGTGTAAACTATTTCTTTCAGAAATAGTAAATATATCTACCCCTACTCCAGGAAAAGGATCCACTAGCGAGCCTACGCTTTGACTGAGCTCTTTTGTACTTTCCAACATTTCTCTCACTCTTTCCTTTTTAATTCTCACTATGCGATGTTAAGACTTTTGTTTTACAAATATGAACATAATTTATTCCTATGTTTTCATATATATATATGCACATCCATTGACCTCCCATCCTTTTGATTTTAACATGGTGCCCAGATTGTTTTTACTCTGCATTTCCACTATGATTCTTGATTCTTGTTATATGGTGGAATTTTTAGTTCTTCTATGCGTATTCTAAATTCCCTTCTTCCATTTATAATCATTGAATAGCACTATTATCTTCAATGGAAAAAATATAACAATAGTCAAAAACCAAAAATGGTTAACGAATAAATCTGTACAATACTTGTATATATATATTTATATATTGTAATGTTGAAACCATGTTATTCCTCTTGTGATCATCCATAGATATACATTTATATCCCCATGGATACACATATATTTGGTTATATGTTTGTGTGTAATTACTTTGACCATCCTAACTAATATTCAAATAAAAAAAATGAAAATAAATAACACCAAAGTAATAAATTATCTACTACCACATAAGCATTGGGAAAAATATACCATACCTAGAGTTATGGACTGATTTTTTTTAAAGAATAAATTTTTATTGAATATTAGTAATTAAATATATGACTAATAACTCTTTAAAAGAGGACAAATCTTTAATCTTCCATATTTTTTGTAAACATTATTTAATCCATAACTTCAAGTCCGTGATGTATTTCTATGCATATGTATCTTAAAATAATTAAATAATAATCTACCAATTGATTGATTAGCCTAGAGAAAAAGGTCAAATATAGATGTGCATCTAGGTCTAATAAATATAAAACTAAGACAAAGGTAAAATTATATCATACCTAAACGAATCTCTATAACAGTTCGCTTGTCAATTCAAAATTCATTATTTTTTTGCAATTCTTATTGACCAATGAGAAACATTTAGGAACATCCTTTGTTGAAGAGGTAAGCTCTAGGTCGTCATTAAAAACCCTAGGAAAATATTCTCTATTTCTCTATAATATTCAGTGCCAAGTACATGGAGAATAAAATAGGTGAAAAATTTACTAACCCTAACCATATTTTTTTGACAAAAGAAAGAAGATTTAACTGCAATTTCTCATATGGTAATGAGTATAACACCAACGATGCACATAGATAACTACAAACAATAAAAAAAGGGTGGAAATTATATGTGTATGTATATGTATATGTATATGTATATGTATATGTGTATGTATGTATACATATATGTATGTACATGCATGTGTATGCATATATGTATATGTATATGTTGTGTATGTGTATGTGTATGTATATGTATATGTATAATGTTGATCTATATAATTCTCTTTTGAGAATTTTACTATTTTGTTCTTCCTCTATATTGCTTTCAGAAATATATAGTCTTCTATACATTGCATTTTTTTCTTAATATATGATAACACTCCATGCAATTTGTGAGGCCTTGCTCATTCTTGTCCACAAAAATGGTGGAGTTTTTTGGCCACATGGGTTGGTGGTAGTGGAGTTGGTTGCCTCGCTCAACAGGTAAAAAAGGGTAAAAACTTGCCATACACCTCCACTACTTGGTAGATTGGATGGTTTAACAACTATTGTGTTCTGCAATCTACACTGTCTTGTCCCCCTATTTTTGTTGTAAGTTGTTTTCCCACTATATTTTTAACCATTCCATAGACATCTAACCACTGATATATATTTTGATAGATTGAAATAAAATATTTCTTTGCAGTAATACGATGTTGGCCTCGATGCAAGCATAGATGGACAAGGAGATATGAAGCCCATCTTTGGAATAAATCATGCCTAAAAGATGCCCATATCTATAACCATAATCAAGGTTTGTTTTATAGATTTATATTTTACTAACTTATACATTCACCCCTTTTCTTTCTGTAGGGCTAGATATCCTCCAGTACATACCAAAGTTATACATTCACCCCTTTTATTTTTGCATGGCTAGATACGTTCTAGTACATACTAAAATCAGGTATGGGGTGAACCCACAAAAGTGGTTTACAATTCGAGTGAGGAAGGAAAAGTTGCAAAATATGACCCCATGCAAAAAAAATGGTTTTTGGGGGTTTGAACGAACTTCTGGTTCAATAGAACCCCCCTTCGATCGAACCCATTTAATGTTGAGTCTCACATTTCCTAGAACAATAATAAAATAAAATATTGTGGAAAGGGGGTTCGAATGAACCTTGGTTCAAGCAAAACCCCAGGGGTTCGCTAGAACCCCCCTTCCCCCCCATTCTCCCCTCCCGGCACCAAAAATCTCTAGAATCTTTCCCTTCAAAGGTTGGGTTGAGGATGAAAATGGAGGAGATGTCACAAACCCAACTACATGATGGTAGTCCTCAAAACAAGCTATCTAACAAATATAATTTTAATATGTTTTGGTTTTATTTTGTATTTGTTTTTTTAGTTTGATTTAACATAGGTTTTTCACCGAAAATCAATCTCTCTATTTTGCACATATGGAAAAATAGAAAATTATTAGAATAAAACTCTAAAAAATATGTTCATGCTAGGTATTGATGTCCTTGATCCAGTGAAAAAAATAAAATTGAATTTCGATACATACATAAAAATTTATGTTGTATACGATTCGCCTATGTCTGAATTGTAATTGGTTTGACTTCAAAACTTGATTAAGGAAAAAATATTCAATAAAAAACTATAAAACCAAATGAAAGTGCTAGATATCGTAGTTACAAATCTAAATTCGACAAAATTACAATTTTATTATTCATACAAAAAAAAAATGTTGTATACGGTGAGCGTCACTCCTTAAAAATGTTGTTTTTTTTTTTAAACTAGTTTTCGAAGGAGATGGAAAAATAAGTGCAATTTGATTCCAAAAATGTTGAAAAAATATATGTAGAATCTATAAAAAAAATGTCACAAATCACTAGTTTTCATCATCTTCAAATTCCTTGCAGTTTAATCACTATAGGAGCCCGAAAGTGAAGATTTAGTTTAAAAAAAATAGTTTGGTGTCTAGTTTGCCCAAAAATTGTAAACTAGTATGGTGGGATCACCCTATGTTTATAAATTTATTTGTACACATTGTATGCTTTGAAGAAAAACCTTTGCTATTTCTTTGGTTTCTTCCTTTTAATGATATCTGTGTATTTGATCTACGAAATTCATTCTACTTTTAAACAAGACCTCCTATATATTCTCCTTTTCCTATATTTATCAACATTACAAACAAATTCCATCTTTGACAGTTCTTTATCAACATTATTTTTCTAAAAATTTATTGCAGCAAAAACAACTAGGAAAAGGAATCCATATATTGGAGCACATAATTTTTTAGCAACTTTGTCATTGTGTGATAATTGATGGAACTGTGCATCAAATTTGTCATTAGTGTTTCATACTTTACTTGGTTGATAGTTTTCCACGAGCCCATGAGGCTTCACGATGACGATGTGGTGGGGAGGACAACCGTGCAATTTGTGCTTTTACCTTTCACTGTCATATTAGATATATATAAGTATATTTACATACAATGTGAATTGTATGTGAAAATCAATGCTTCAAAACATAGACAGATGCATATACACATATATATATTGAAGAAAAACAAAGTAATTATATGAGAGGTATTAGAATAACAATTATTTGTTACTAAATACTATACACAACCATTCAGTTTCCACATGTTGAGGACACTAACTTCACCTTCGCCAACCCATGTAATTATCAAGCTCCATGTCGCCACAAAAAAACTGATCAAGTCTCCACTGGGCGGGGCATCTTCGACACCAACAAATCCAATTCACGACTAGGTTGACAAAAATCCCGATGGAAACTTCAAGAAAATTCTTAGACAATGGTTGTTTCGACAATACAACTTAATCAAAGTATACTTTCCCACACTACAACACTCAATATTGCATTTAATTCATCTACCACAATTACTTCGCCTACCCCCATCATACAACCATGACAAAATGCACTAACACTCCCATGAGAAAACACTTACCTTTCAACTTTCACATATCGAGGCATCCCTGACGTTGGAAAATCCAATTCATGGGTGGGCTGACAAAAAAACCTAGTGGGAAATTCAAGAAAATTGTTAGACAATGGTTGTCTCAACAATATGGCTCAATCAAAGTATACTTTCCCACATTGTAACACTCAATATTTCATTTACTTCATCTACCCCCATTGTACAACAATGAAAAAATGAATTAACACTCCCACGAGAAAACACTTACCATTCAACTTCCGCGTATCGAGGACACCAACTCCACCACCAACCCCAAAAAAATCCACAATAGAAGAAATCATGTATGAAAACACAAAAATTTCCCCTACTTCTGCATTGCCTAATATATGATATGACTCCATTAAATTTGTGATGGGTCTTTCATACTTTTCCTTGCTTGGGGGTTTGGCTAGAGCCCATGTGGCTTTATCATGTGAATATGGTAGGGAGGAGAATGAGAATGGATTTTCTTCTTTTTCCTTGCATCATGATATATTGAATACTACAAATACAAAACATACTCTATTATTTTGGCTACATTCCTCCATGCTTATACAACTATCCTTTCAACTTGCCAAATCAATTATTTTAACCCAGTTCTTTATGACGATACCTATTTTCTCTATGTTATGGAAAAAATTATATGATGCAATGATTTTTCCAAAATGCGTATAAAACCACAAACTTAATTGGAAATTCAAGCTACATTTCTTGGTATTCAATATTGTGGACAAATCATTTATGCAAAATACCCATGTAAAATGACTTACAAATTCCACAACACAATCGTTTTAAAACCCTCAAATCTGCTATAGAACAAACCCAAGGGTGACGATTCTTACAATAGTCTAATACCAAACCAACATCGCAATGGCTCTTTTGAAAATGCAAATTAATCAATATATTTTCTTTCCATACAAAAAAAAAATAACGACAATTAACAATTTTTTATAAGGAGCTTCAAACGGATGAGGGAAAAAGAATATCATGCAACATATTGGTACAAGACAAGCAGTCTATGTAATAGTTGTAAGAGGTATTGTGATAATACTTGTTGATGGTGTTTTCTGCACGACAATAACTCAAACAAATATGATATCCTATCTCTCTTGAAAGGTAAATCTCTATGGGAAAAAAGATAACCCCAAGGTCTCTAATGTCAGGTCTTGACAATGCAAATAAAACAACTCAAAGATAATATGAAAATGTTGGTAATCACAAAGGGACCTTACTACAAACAAATACTGGACTCAGATTTATCAGATCTGATGATATGTTGATACTTCAAAGCCTAAATTTAACCCAAACAATAAAATTAATAGAGAAAGATAAGAGTTTAAAAGAGATCCTAAGATTAAAATTACTCCTAAAATCAATCACAATAATGATGAATGCTGCAAATGGAAAAATCTCCAATAAAACCAATTTTTGCTAAATCAAGGACAAGCCTACAACTCCACAAAATTGGTGTAATCTTCTGAGGAAACTAAAGATTTTCAGACTATGAACATTCATCCACATACCTAGTAAATGATGCAATGTAAACAAGCATCCACAGTTGAACTTAACACAAAATAAGGCCTAGAGTAACTTTGCACAACAACTTACAATTAGCAAATTACTAAAAGTATGGACCGAAGATCGATCAACATCGTTAACATTTCACCATTATCATGAAAGAATTGAAAACTAACATCTATCACTGAGAATCAAGAACAAGAAACCATAATTTTTTGGAAACATAACATAATTCATCCAATGACATAAATGGCACTTCTAGAAGCATCCGACATTTACATTTAATTTGGGAGCTCATGGTACATCATCATCCAATCAATTGCATTTAGTTGCATTATGGCCCAATGACATTAATTTTGAGAAAACCCTCATTGGAGAATAAGTACAACTTCACATGTATTTCCTTGTTAAATGCACCTCTCCAATTGGTATAAAGCTGGTGGCACAGATTCTTATGCAGACCCGACTTTAATATTTGAGTTGAACTTTTCCAGATTTCCCTCTTGGCACGAATCCATATGCAAGTCCACATGTTTTGATTTATTTAATCCTGAAAAATAGATATAATCATTAGTAGCTCACATGTCAAAATCCTATCCAAATTAAATTTAAATGCAATTTTGACCCCTTTAAAAAATACCTTGCATTTTTTATGGAAGCTTTCCATTTTCTGAATTTTTTTAATTTTCAGTATTTTTTATTCTTTTTATAAAAAATTGCATTTAAAAAATTCCGTTTTAAAAAGAATTCCATTTTTGGAAAATTTTGGGAATTTGAGGGCTTGAAGGATTTTCCAAAAAAGGAAATTTCAGGATTTTGAGGGCCTGAAGGAATTTTCAGAAAAATCCATCTAGGGAGGATAATCTTGAAATTCCAAGCAAGGTCAAAATCCCCTAAACCTCATAACTTTTTTTCTAGAAGATATTTTTGAAAAGTTCAAAAAGTAACTTGGCCTAATTTTTCATCCTCTATCCATTGGTGCAAAAATATTTACACATTACATTGAAAATTCACTTCAAAATTTCTCATTTCTAAAATCCAAGGCCCCAAAATGCTTCAAAATACCACCCCATCAAATCAAATCCAGACTTAATCCCAAAATAACCCCCAAGAAGAGAAAAACCAAACATTAACAAAGCCAAGGTACAAAGATGTAGAAGAAAAAGAGGGTCCTCTCCTCCGGTGGGGCATGTGTGTGAAAAGTGCACAACTAATTGCGACTTCACTCGAAAAATGCTTTAGAGTATTTCGATGACAAACTGGAATCAAGAACCCAAAATATCTGGTTTTGATCCTCACATCAAGTCAACCAACAAACTAAAGTTTCAAAATCAATGGACAAGCTAGCCCTTCCTGTGCTGGAAATCCAAGTGTGTGCAAGTGTATAAATTCCCATCCTTAAGCTGTTGCAAAAAACCAAGTTCAGTCATGTTAAGCTACATAAAGATTCTAACTTCAAAAAGAACCTAGATAGAGCCTTGTTTCCAGTTAGGCATCCATAGCCTCGACGAGGTTATCGTTGTGATTCTCTTGAACATAGCTCTACTGTCAGCTAGTCATCCATAACCTCGCTAGAGATATTTAGATTCCCCTAAAAATTTGAACTCACTTTCTTTTGATATTCAATATATATATTTTTTTATTTTTTATTTTTTATATTTCTTTTCATTCTTTTCATTTCAACCTATAAGCAATGAAGCTCACACTTAGGGCTAAGAATCATAGTGGCACTGAAGTAGAAATATAAGATTTTTCACTTAACAAGACCTTGCAAAGATCCTATGAAAACCTTGGGATTCTTAAGATGTGTGTAAAATGTAAGATTTGAGCACATTCAGGAGCTAATTCAATCCAATGACTTGTCCACTTTGAATATTTAGCACATGTGAGACCAAATAGAAGATTTCCACCAACATATCCTGGAAGGATGATTAGAGTTTGTAAAAGGAATACCAAAAAAAGTCTCAGATAAAATAATTATTGTTGTGAAAATAAGACACTCCCAATAGAAAATAGGAGAAACCAAGCTGAAGAAGAAAATCAGACAACCAAAACCAAAAGCAACACAAAAGACAACCAAAGGAAAAGCAAAACAATCTAAACTAAAGCCATCTATCCTAAGAAAAACCCCAAAAATAGACTTAAAATGAAAGAACAACATGGCAAGCTGCATTTATTCAAAACAACATTATGTACAAATGGACTCAAAATAACTGATGATCAGACAAGGTGAGTTGAGACCCACACCTATTTTTATTTTCAGTGTATGGACAAACAGTAAGGTGATAGTAATAGTCCTCAAGAATGCAAATTCATCCTTATATTCAGCAAAATAAACCTCAGCAATGCAACATTCAAACTCAACATTCTCAATAGGAATAATCAACAATTGAGGTAACTCATTGAAACCATGATAAATCCATATGCACGTTGTCTTCCCTAAACCTCCATAATCAAAATAATAAACTTTAGAAGTTTCAACAAGGAAAGAAACAACTCGGTATTGTGCTTGTTCAGACTGAATGTTAAATTTATTGTCCTCCAATCGTGCAAAATTAACATCCATGAGGTCAGGAGGTCTCAACTGATGATGTAGTATTCCTCTTGCATTTGAAACATACACAACAAAATCAGAGTCATGAATGAGCAATTCAGGGTGAAAATTAGATTGAACAAATTCAAAATTAACATCATGGAACTTTTCACCTATTTGAGTATCTTCATGAGCAATTAGTGATGAAACAACATAAACTTTGTCATGCACATAAAGATTCTTAGCAGGATGTTTATCAGGAGGCATAACAGACTGATCCTCAAGAAAAGTTTCACCTACAACCATGTGCTCAATTTTGACTATAATATTACTATTTTCAGGATCATTCAATTTTCCCTGTGCATCAAAATGAACCACATTAGCTATCCCATCATTAATGCATAAAATCGGTGAATTTCCAATATTTATCCCACCAAAAGATAGAGGAAGAAAATAATTAGATGAATAAGAAGACTCCCTAAATTCTTTTGTTGGCACAAGTTCAGGCTTGTAATTGTAACCCTTAGGAACATCAACCCCTTTATCAGCAACATCAATTCCTTCAATTTGCTTCATGGGACATTCATTTATAATCTATTGAGGCTCCTCAATTGAAAGCTCAACCTCCTCTAGGGCTACCTTAGCCTTTACTGCTATGCCTTTCTTAGATCCAATGCCAGTTGACTCTTCTACCAAGCATTCTTCGGTAGCTTGTTGAAATTATTCTATTGGAGACTCATTCTTCATAGTTTGATGTGCATCCTCTGAATGATTTGACAACCAGACTTGCTCTTCCACCTCTAGTGGACCATTTCCATTCTCCTCATTAATTTCAAAATATTGAACTATAGATTCTTCATTGTATACATACTCTATTTTAACACTTTTGTCTTGTTTTTTTTCTGGTCCATTCTCTTCGCTCCTTGGAAATGATGCATGATCCACCACAAAGATCGATATTTCATAAGGACTAGATAGTACTATCTCTTGTCCACTCAAATTTTCATTGGTATGTTGGATCTTTTGTTTGAAAATAGATGCAGCAGTCTGAAATTATTGACAATCCAATTCACAGAGTTGATTGGTGTTATGAAGCCTACACCATCCGGATAGAGTTTCTTCTACTAGATATACACCAACTAGGGGATTTTCTTGATTGTTTGGATGCTCCAAAGATGTTAGCACTCCATTCTTAGGCCTTATATCCCAAGTCCTATTTTGACGTGGTAGTTGCCCTCTATCAAATGTTGGCCCTGAGTGTTGATTTTTAAAATACTAATCCCTATCAAGATTATACCCTTGATCTTGATCACAATTGAACTAATTTCCCCTTTTGGTGGCCTGAGGTTGATTGTTTTGGTTCCTTAGGTAGGTGACTTCGGTGGCCAACTTCTTTACTAGATTTATGAGTTCATCCAATATCCCCTTATCTTCATTGTTTGATGGAGGAACAACACCAGCTAAATTCTTCATATAAACAGAATGGAACCCATGGTTTGAGGATTGGTCAAATGTCTCAGAGCTTTGCAAGTTACTGGGTACATTAGCTTGCTGGTGAGAGAATGCAGGATGATTCACATTCAGATAGTAATTTGGCATGGGTGGGGCTTGATTCAAGGGTTGACTTGGGTGTGAAACCAAAGGCAGTTGAGGAGTTGAACCCAACATAACTATTTGACCAGCTAATGGCAGAGGCCTAGACAAGTGTTGTCTCAAATTTGTGCTCACTTTAACAGCCACATCATAAGCTTCAAGCAGGCTGACATGAGGGTTTTCTCTCAACTTGACAAAAATAGATGTTAAACTATCTAAAGCCTCATAATAAACCTCCCTGGTAGAGGCATCATCCATAGCATAAGGGGGTTATAGAATAGCATAAGCCCTATGGAGCTTATTATTGAAAGCCCCTATTGGTTCATTCACCTCCCTCTTTACTCTAGTGAACTGTAGATAAAGCCCACCGGAATTGATTGGGACCCCAAATCTCTGTAAAAATGCAGTCTCCAACTGAAGCCAAGTAGTGATAGACCCTAAAGGAAGATGGTTATACCAATAGAATGCCTCATCTCCTAGAGAATAGGGGAAAAGTCTGTAGGCAATATCCTCATGATTAATTCCCCTATCCTTGAGGGTAATTTTAAAAATCCTAACTTACTCTTCAACAGTCCTTTTGAGATCATTTGTGTGAAACCTAGAGAAAAAATGTTCAGGGCTCTTTGGCATAGCATTGTAGTTGTTGAAGAATAGAGGGGATGGGTTATTTGCCAGGAAAGCCATTGGTGGAAGTGGGGGTGGTAAATGTTGATGGATGACTGTTTAGGTTTGCTGAATGGGGATGGCTTGATGTGGATGAAGATGAAGGCTTGTAATTCTTGAAACTCTTCTTCTCCTGGAGTAGATCTAGTTCTTCTTTTGAACCTCTCAAGAGAAATGACAGACATAAATCGATCCATCTTGCGTATTCAGGCCCTCCTTCTATCACCGATCTGTTGATGGTGTTTTCTACATGACAACAACTCAGACAAAATATGATATCCTATCTCTCTTGAAAGGTAAATCTCTATGGGAAAAAATATAACCCCAAAGTCTCTAATGTCAGGTCTTGACAATGCAATTAAAACAACTCAGAGATAATGTGAATGCTAGTAATCACAAAGGGACCTTACTACAAGCAAATACTGGACTCATATTTATCAGATTCAACGATATGTTGATACTCCAAAGCCTAAATTTAAGCCAGATAATAAAATAAATAGAAAAAGATAAATGTTTAAAAGAGATCCTAAGATTAAAATTACTCCTAAAATCAATTACAACAATGATGAATGCTGCAAATGGACAAATCTCCAATAAAACCAATTTCTGCTTAATAAAGGACAAGCCTACAACTCCACAAAATTGGTGCAATCTTATGAGGAAACTGAAGATTTTCATACTATTAACATTCATCCACATACCCAGTAAATGGCACAATGTAAACAAGCATCCACAGTTGAATTTAGCACAAAATAAGGCCAAGACTAACTTTACACAGCTTACAATTGGATATGTGCAGGATCATCATGGAAAAAACGGGCCCTTAAGTGGCAATAAAAAGACAAAAAATTAGAATTAGACAACTTGACGTAAAATTTTGAATAAGATCTATATTATTTCAAAAAAATGTAAAAATAGAATCTGTAGCAAATTGAATGTAGTTTCTAAACTACTAGACCTTTATTTAAAAAAAAAAAACTATTTAGTGAAAATTTGAAATTTCAATGCAGTAGTATTTAAATTTTAGGGTAAAAATAAGAAGTAGGTGTCTATTTGACCACCCTAACCACAATAAAATTATAATTTTTTTTATAAGATTTGAGATATAAGTAGAGGACTCATGCCCCGATGTGATGCATATTTTTTAATAAGTTTTTTCCAAGTAAATAATTAATTATGATTTTTTTATTACAACTTTTAAAAAATATAAAAGCTCGTCTGTCTAAACACCTTAACTTGGTCAAAAATTCATGAAATTCATTTTTTAATTTTTTAATCCTATATTATGCAAAGCATAGAATGTGACACATGTTCCGGATTCAAAAAATGTGATACCGTTTGAAAGTTATAGATGTTTTTTAATCAACCTATTAATGAGGACTTTATTCTTAATTCTAATAGAAAATGAATAATAATTATTTATTAAATTTGAAGTAAAGAATAATTTATATTGGTGGAAACCTGAGAATCTCCTCTAAAAACCCTTTTTGTTTCATCAATTTTGGGTAAAACAAATGTCATCAGCCACATGGACCATCATATGGCTTACATATCACCACTTTTTGGCCCATCATGATCCTGCACATACCCAATTAGCAAATTGCTAAAAGTATGGACCGAAGGTCGATCAACATCATTAACATTTCACCATTATCATAAAAGAATTGAAAACTAGCTCATCTAACACTGAGAATCAAGAACAAAAAACCATAAATTTTTTGAAACATAACACAATGTTTGCCAAATCAACAACCCGTTTGCATTATCTTTTCTAGCATTACATAACAATTTCTAGTCTCTCTCCTCTCCTACAACTACTGGCTTGTAGAATCTAACTTCTAACTTAGCCAATTCTGGCTTTTTAGCCTCTGATCAACCATTCTCTAACCTTTTCTAACTCATTACAAATGAGAAGGCACTTGCCTTTTATAGAAAATTACATTTTGAATCAATGGCCAAGATTTAATTCATCTAATGGCATAAATTACACTTCTAGAAGCATCCGAGTGTTACATTTAATTTGGGAGCTCATGGTACAACATCATCCAATCAATTGCATTCAGTTGCATTATGGCCCAATGACATTAATTTTGAGAAAATCTTCATTGGAGAATAAATATAGCTTCACATGTCTTTCTTTGTTAAATGCACCTCTCCAATTGGTATACAACTGGTGGCACAAATTCTTATATAGGCCCCACTTTAATATTTGAGTTGAACTTTTCCAGATTTCCCTCTTGGCACGAATCCATATGCAAGTCCACATGTTTTGATTTATTTAATCCTGAAAAACAAATATAATCATTAGTAGCTCACACGTCAAAATACGATCCAAATTAAATTTAAATACAATTTTGGCCCCTTTAAAAAACACCTTACATTTTTTAAGGAAGCTTTCCATTTTCAATTTTTTTTTTCTTTTTTAAAAAATGCATTTCGGAAAAAATTTCGTTTTAAAAAAAATTCATTTTGGAAAATTTTAGGATTTTGAGGGGTTGAAGGATTTTCCAAAAAAGGAAATATCAGGATTTGGAGGGCCTGAAAGAATTTTCGGAAAAATCCACCTAGGGAGGATAATCCTAAAATTCCAAGCAAGGTCAAAATCCCCTAAACCTCATAACTTTTTTTCTAGAAGGAATTTTTGAAAAGTTCAAAAAACAACCTGGCCTAATTTTTCATCCTCTATCCATTGGTGTAAAAATATTTGCACATCACATTGAAAATTCACTTCAAAAATTCCCATTTTTAAAATTCGAGGCCACAAAATGCTTCAAAATACCACCCCATCAAATCAAATCCAAACTTAAAATCCCAAAATAAACCCCAAGAAGAGAAAAACCAAAAAATTGACAAAGCCAAGGTACAAAGATGTAGAATAAGAAGAGGGTCCTCACCATCGATGGGGTGTGTGTGTGAAAAGTGCACAACAATACTTAAGAATTAGATGTATTTGGTTCTTCAGGGGTTTACTAATAATTCTTTCACAATTTACCAATTTCTCTATAATATTTAGTGCCAAATAATGAAGCTCAAATTTAAAATATATGCATGTATATATGTATATATATGTATATATATGTATGTATATATATATATATGTATATATATGTATATAAATATATAACATCCTGACATTGTGGTGCAATGGCACAATAGGAAGTAAATACAATATTCAATGTTGTAGTGTGGGAAAGTATACTCCAAAATATGCAAGAAAAAATATATAGATTTAGTTGCATTGTCAGAAGAGCCATTGTGGCATTATGTATATTACTCACATACTAAATGATTAAATGCTTTGTTCTTAACAAGATCTCAATGCTATATCATTCAATGCTATGACTGTATTGTAGCAATTTTTCTCACAACATAGAAAATACTTATACATGCTATTTTAAACTCTACTTAAATTCACACTCTACATAAATATGAATAAACATAGTGTACAAATCTATTTAGATATACATATGCATATATACATTGTTGTTGCATTCTCACAACGATCCACAATGCTCTTCGTTTGGATATATGGATATGTATATTTTCCTATATGTATAATTTTATATATCAATCAAGGAATTGAATACATATATATATGTGCATATGTATCTGTCTATGTTTCATGGAACTCAATACAATTTTTCTTTGTGTATAATATTTAGTAGCGAATAAGTGTTATTCGAATACCTATTATACAATTCCTCTATTTGTCTTCAGTGTTTACTACCAAACAATGTAGCTCGAATCTTATATCAATGTTTCATGATATTATTTTTTCCTCATCTATTTCAAGTTCCCTGGAACAAATTACTCAAGGCTACTTATGACATTCACAGAGCTTCCTACCTACATACACTGTTGGTGGTGCAGTTGGTTGCCTCGATACGTAGAAGTATAAGGCAAGTATTTTCCCACATGAGCAATTCATTAGAAAAACTAAGTATTACATAGACTGCTTGTCTTGTATCAATATGTTTCATGTGGGTTTTGATCATCTATCATTTATCTCAAATTCTTAAAGCATTTTCTTAATAGTTCTTTTACAATTTCTCTATTTTCTCTAGTAGCTTGAATTTTGAATTGAGAAGCCAACTATTACATAGATTTATTTTTTTGTATCAATATATTTTATGATATTTTTTTTCCCTAGTCCCCCAAAGCAAAATGTGCACTATGTATCAGTAGGTAGTCTATGTAACAATTTCCTGTCAATTCGATGACCATCTTTCTATATTCTTCCTTAGATTGCAGTTGTGTTTATAATATAGGTAGATTTAAAATCTCATTGTGAGGTTAGATGGAACTTTCTACTTATTGTACATTTTTCTATATATTCCATCTATCCATCTTCTTCTAGCCATCTTCAAATCCCATAATGCTAATTCTTTACCATAATCTATTTTACGTCAACTTGTCAGACCAAGAAAAAAACTCCAATATTACAAAACTTGTTTCAAAACACTTGTGCTTCCCCAGGTTTGTTATTGTGTGGTATACCATAAGAGTTCATGAGATTTTCTCTGAACCTTACCTTCATTTTTTTCTCAGGGGTTTGGCTAGAGCCCACGAGGCTCCATGATGCCAATATGGTAGGGAGGAGAAAGAGCATGGGTTTATGTGATTATGGATGGCAACCGAACACCACTATTATGTGCTTCTGAGAGGACAAACAATTTATTGATTGCATCAGACATTTTATCCCCAAAAGCACATGAAAATGGTGTATGTTGCTCCATTCAACTAAACCATTTACAATGTCATGTGTGGCCTGGTTTTCTTTTTGTACATGACTAAATTTTTTTCCTTTCTAGTTATTGGTTGTTATATGTGCCCATGTTTTGTAAGAAAAATTCTATTTACAACAGATAGTGCTAACCTCTTTTATTGTATATATATATTATATATTTTATATTATTGCATAGATATAATAGGTATTCAACAAAATTAGTGTATTGTACACTGTTTATTTAAAAAAAATTCATGCTCCTACTATTTGATCCAATGCAGATTGTCCTTGTTAAATAAGATCAACAGTGTATGTAAGTACAAAACTTTCCCATTGTCAATAGACAAATTTGGTTAACTAATTGTAAAATTATTGATTATTTTTAGCTTCATATTGTATATATTAATTTTACCCATAATATACATACTCACTTTTTATTGTTCCTTTTTTTATTTTTCTTGCTTATGAACTAACATGCACCCTTGTATTTCATTTGCAGATACTAGCTTTAAGCATGCAAAGGGATTGGAAAACTAGGATACCTTTTTCGCTTAAAGTTATCACATCAAAGAAAACACAACAATATCAAATATTATATATGAAAGCATCAAAGTTTCCCCAAGTTTTATATTGTGTAATGTATGATGAAACTCCATGAAATCTTTCATGGGTGTTTCATCCTTTTCTTGCTCGGGGGTTTGGCTAGAGTCCATGGGGCTTCATGATGCCAATATGGTAGGGAGAAAAATGAGTGTGGGTTTTGTGGTTTTACTTTTAATGCCATATATTTGTTGTTACATAGATTTATGTGTACATAAATCTTTGTATAAATTTAGCTTTGACAAACATACTCTATAATAACATGTTTTCTATGTCATAGCAAGTTTTAGGGAAGCAAAAATATGTTTCTCATGTCATACTCTATAATAACATGTTTCTCATGTTACCTCAAAACAAGGCGTACCTTCTAATTCAATTATTCTAACAATGCAAAATATGTGTATCATTTCATTTCATTCTTCTTCTAACCCATAAATCGCAAGCACAAAAATGGTTTTATTCCCAAAATTATGGAGTAGATACTACTTATAACATCTTTGTTTTTTGAAAAAGTCATTTGTGATGACCACTATAACTAATATTCAAATAAAAAATGACTTTTTTAAAGAATAATTTTTTATTCAATGTTAGTAACAAAAGAGATGACTATACTAATGGAATAATTTTTTTTTAAAGAATACTTTTTAATTCAACGTTAGTAATAAAAGATGTGACTAATAAGTCTTTAAAAAAGGAGAATCCTTTAATGTTCCATACTTTTCCTAGATATTGTTTAGTCCACAACTTTAACTCTGCCATGTATTTGTATGGATATGTATCTTAAGATAATTAAATAATAATCAATCAATTCATTGATTAACCTACACAAAAAGGTCAAATATAGATGTGTAACTAGGTCTAGTAAATGTAAAACTAAGATATAGCTAAAATTATATTGTGTTTGAAATTTTGAACAGATTATTATTATTTAACGAATTAATTATTAAAAATTTAAATTTCATTTAATTTTTCAATTCTCTTTTTATAAGGAAAAAATTATTTTGATACCTAAAATTATTCATTAAGTGAATTTTAAACAACTATTCTATGTAAAATTATTAAATATTATATATTAATAATAAAAAAAAGTTATTGATAATTAATTACCTCAAATTAAAATTAATGGATAGATTGCAAATAATAAATTTCGTTCAACATGACGTATAGTTTTATTCTAAAACTTGATAACCAATTTTCACTTGATAAATTTCCATTGTGAAACACAAAGACCATTTTCCCATTTTTATGCAAGTGGTTCTTAATCTCACGTGTGTCAAAATTATCTGATTTATAATATGTTTAGGTTAGGCTATTCAAATTTAACTTTGAATTCTACATAAAGTTCAAATTCATAAGATCCGCTTCCTTCTATGAACTAGCGTCACGTTATTTCAAATTGTATAATTAGCACACTATCCCTTCCTTGCACCAATCAAACAATTACAAATATTACAATTTATTTTTATCTCTCGTTGCACTCAACTAATAATTTAATATTTAATTACACCAACAATAAATACATTATTTTCAATATATTCCTCACAAGGACAACTCTTTTTGCTTTGACCTTTTTAAACCTTTTATCTTTTTATCTCCTCTAACTTATGATCTTTTATCTCACTTCTCTAATGATCTCATACTATGTGACGTTATGTACTTACATGTATTACATATAACTATTTTGAGCATCATTGTCTAACATATTTACAAGAGTTATAATGAGCACTTTGTCTATGACGTTTGTCTTACGTTTTAATTTGTCCTCTATCTATGGAGAGCTATCTTGTTACATTGATGACACATTGCTTTATCATTGACACGATCACTTACAGATTGGATTGCTTGCACTAATCTTTGTGACTTTCTGTTTTACATTAACTACTTTAAAACGGATACCTTCCTCTCAAAACTCGCATCCATATTACTTCACTTCCTATCTTTCATTCCATGAATTTGAAAGCAAGAGTCACGGAGTCAGATTCAGCTGACAGAACTCAAAATAATACCAACACTCAGCCCAACATAATAACTCTGAAAACAAAGAGCGAGGTAGACATTCTAGATGATGGGTACCACTGGAACAAATATGGTCAGAAACAAATAAAAAATAGCCATTACCTGAGGTAATATACTTCACCCAAAGTGTTAAAAAGAGCTATTAGCTAAAGATAAATTTGAATAGTTTAGTTTAACACGTCATGCAGGCATTATTTCAAATGTAGAGTAAGAGGATGTGTGGTGAAGAAGAAAATCTAGAGGTTTGATGATGATCCTCAGTTCGTTCTGACAACATACGAAGGAAGTCATGACCATCCATCTCACTCTCCTCTTCTACCAAATTCCTATGATTTGCGAAGTCAGTTCCTTCAAGCCGAAGCTCCTGCAAATACCTTGGAACACATAACTCTGGTTAATGAATTTGGCCCTCACAACAGATTTTAGTCCGCAAGAATGTTTTTTCTATTAAAAACGTCATTTTGTAAGCATATTCATATGGTTATATACAGTAAAAACCCAGTTAGACAAAATGAAATGTCATTTGTTTTCTTATCATTTCGTACATATATTGTTTGTCTAGACTTTTAGTAGAAAATGGTCATTGGAGCAGGTAAGTGATTGTAAACTCAATATTTTGTTTTTTTGTTTTTTTTGAGTTTCTTTTTATATGTAGGAATCACTTAGGTTAATTTGTTGTAATTGATTAACTTGTTATAATTGATTGTGCAATCTACCAATCATAGTTGAGGGATGAGATTAAGAAAATGAAGGTGTTTTAATAATTGTAATAGTGTTATAGAATAATAGTTTCTCTTTGCTTTTTAGGAAATGGAATACACTTGTCTTATTATTAGTCAAAGTTTGTTTTTACTAATTGATAGTGTGATCTACCAATCATAGTTGAGGGATGAGATTGAGAAAATGAACGTGTTTCAATAGTTGTGATAGTGTTATATAATAATGGTTTCTTTTTGCTTTTTAAGAAATGGAAAATAGTTGTTTTATTATTAGTCAAGGTTTGTTTTTTACTAATTGATAGTGCGATCTACCAATCATAATTGAGGGATGAGATTAAAAAAATGACTGTGTTTCAATAGTTGTGATAGTGTTATATAATAATGGTTTCTTTTTGTTTGTTTTCTACTAATTGATAGTGTGATCTACCAATCATAGTTGAGGGATGAGATTAAAAAAATGACTGTGTTTCAATAGTTGTGATAGTGTTATATAATAATGGTTTCTTTTTGTTTGTTTTCTACTAATTGATAGTGTGATCTACCAATCATAGTTGAGGGATGAGATTAAGAAAATGAATGTGTTTCAATAGTTGTGATAGTGTTATATAATAATGGTTTCTTTTTTCTTTCTAAGAAATGGAATACAATTGTCTTATTATTAGTCAAAGTTTGTTTTTTACTATTGAACAAGATGATCTTTAAGAATAATTATCAGTAGTCATCATGTAAAAATAAAGCTCAAAAAATATCTATTTTCACAAATCACATCAAAGAAATTCAATATCTAATTCCTTTTTTTTAAAGTTCCTTTCCACATGTAGGAATTTCTTAGGCTAACTTGTTATAATTGATTGTGCACCTACCAATCATAGTTGAGGGATGAGATTAAAAAAATGAATGTGTTTCAATAATAATTTTTAAAAATGTTATACATTTGTCTTATTATTAGTCAAAGTTTGTTTTTTACTATTGAACAAGATGATCTTTAAAAATAAATGTTTTGGTCTAACTTTTTGAGGTATTTTTTGACTTCTTAACAAATACATAGCAAATGTCTACTTTTTGAGAAGCTAAGTTAATATTTTTGTTTTTGAAAAAGGTTATATACAAATTTAAACAAATGCCACATAGAGGTGAGTACTTTCCTTCCTATTGTAATACAAGTATTTGTTGTGAGGCAGGTAAAGCATCTGTCATTTAGTTGATTGTTGATTTGACATGAAATAGCAATTTAGAGGTGTCATTTAGTTGATAGATGATTTGACATGAAATTGCAATTTAGAGGTAGGTTAGTAATAGTATAGATCAATAAACTCTGCAAACTTAATCTATTCTTAGACATTTAATTAAGAATACTTGTTAAAAACAATTTTATTTTAATATAAAAATATTAATTTTAGACACTAAATTTGAGTAAATTAAATTAAGAAATCAATTATTATAGACATTAATTATTTTAGTAAATAAAAACAATAGAATATACACCATTTATAACATGTAAATAAATTCTTCAAATGAAGAATATTTTTGTTTGAATTCTGTAAATAAAATATAAAATAATAATCAAGACTAATTTAATATTTTAGATATTAATTTAATATATAATATAATATCAAATATATTAAATTATTAAAAAGATAATATATTACATTATTAAAAATAAAAATATAATATTATATTCTTTTAAGATATTAAATTATAATATAGATGTTATATATGTTACATATTATGTATTATGTGTATATATTATAATATTATGATATGATGTTAAAATTATATATTATATAAGGTTTTTTTACCAATGATATTTAAGAAAAATAATTTCAAACATTAGAAAAGTTAAAAGTTGTACATTTTACTTTCAAAAATTTTAAATATAATATATGAAAACAAAATTATCAATTTTGATCGACTCAAATTTAAAATATTAATCACTAGTTACAAATTGATCTTTGATAGGAACTAATAGTTAAAATTTCTCTATTAAGAAAAAATTCTCATATAGTTATAATAAAAATTCTATAAAATATATAACTTTCATTTTAATTTTAAAATTTAATTTATTATAAAATAAAAAATATATAATTAACATGTTACAACTTATTTTTAAAAGTTAAAGAGATCTCATATAATTTATTAAATTAATAATGTATTCTTTGATTTTATCTTCCTTTTTTTTTTTCTTTTAAATTTTATCTTAAAATTTTGATTATATATATATATGATTTGAAAAATCTCACTATTTTTTAAAAATTGTCCAGTAAAAAATAGGTAAAGGGGTGTTGGGAAGTTGTCTCCCAAACTAAACAAAAATTATTGAAGAAAATAAGTTTTACTATTTCTTTCAAATCAAGTTCCCCAATTTGTAATTATTAAAAATTAACAATTTTTAATTTTAACTTTCAAACATTAAAAATTCGTTGAAAAATTGCAATAAATTAGTTTATTCTCATGATTTTGTAATTATTAAAAAATTACAATCTTTAATTTTAACTTTCAAACATATTTACAACAATGACCAATGACCACACTAACCTTGAAAATAATTCTCCAAGAATTTTTCATTGACAAGAAATGGAATATCTTCTCTAGTGAGAGTTTTAGGCCTATAAATGTGGTAACCAAGGATTTCAGATACTTGGTAAGGACCAATCCATAACTTGTCAAACTTACCATGTTCACCCGTGTATTCACGGGCTTTGTCCCAAGATAGGACCAAGTTAGATATTCTAAAATAATTTAATCAAGCCCTCTTATCGAACCAACACTTAACTAAAAATTGATGTTTAGTAAAATGATCTATTGCCCTAGTATGTTTTTCATCTAGATGCATTAGTTATAACAACCAAGCTTGAGTTTGGTCGTCTAATCTAATTTAATCCCAGGAAAACTACCAGGTCTAGGGATCTTCAAATTTATGGGAAATCTCTAGGATTAACTCCATAGACCAAATGGTAAGGGGAATTCCCCAATGCAGACTTCATCCTAGTCTGGTCAACCCAAAAGATGAATTTTAGTAGGGAATGCCATTCCCTAGGTTTTTTCTCAATGAACTTTCTAATTATTTCCAATAGGTTCTTATTTGATGATTTTGATAATTCGTTTCCCTGTGGGTAATAGTTAAATGATAATTTGAGCATTATACCATATTCAAATGCCCAATTGGAAAATTTTAATGAAGAAAAATCAATACAATTATCACTTACTAGGGAATACAATACTCCAAACCTAGTAATGATGTTTTCTTATAAAAAATGATTACCACTTCCATGGAAAATTGTTTACTATGGCACACTTCAATCCACCTAGTACAATAATTAGTAGCAGTCAACACATACTTGTGGCCCATGGATGATGGAATATTAATTATACATATGAAGTCTAATCCCCACTATGCAAAGGGACACATATCCATCATAGGTTGTAATGGTTGTGCATTAAATCTTCCCTTGTCTACAATAGTCTGGCATGTATAACAATTTTTTACATGCTCATACATATCTTTAAAAATAGTTAGCCAATAATAATCGACTCTCAAAATGAGTTGTATAGTGGTCAATGGTGCTCCATGAGCTATGCCAAACCCGTCGTGTAATGCCTACAGTAGTTCACCTACTTATTTCTTGTTTAGGCATCTTAAATAGATCCCCTCATGGTTCCTCTTAAAGAGAACCCCTTGTTTAATCATGTAGCTCTAGGATTTAATCTTTAGGGCTCTTCTTTGATTTCTTTGCATGTTATCTAGATAGTTGTTACTAACCACATAGTACCAAATGTTAGAGTATCAGTTGTCTTGATTTTCAACATCCAGGGTATATTATTGGCTAGAGATTTGAGTTTCAATCTCAATATTAGATTTAACAAATGTTTGTCCATGAACTAACTTCATGGGTATAATTTCCAAGTCAAATTATTCTAAAATAGTGACCCATTTAGCTCTTTTCTCTCCAATTTCGCTTTGCATGAGTAAATTTTTTATTGCTGCATCAAACAAAATCGCCTTACTATCAAAATTTCCTTACTTCCTTACCCAACACAAAGGCTTGCTTCTCCATATCCATATACCTTAACTTGGGTTCTTTAAAGGGAACACTTATGAATGCAATTGGTTTTTCTTCTTCATTTTCACCCCTTTGTGTTAATGAAACTACACATGTATGACCAGAAGCAAAAAAGTAAATATAAAAATGTTTAACATAATCCAAACTTACCAACATCGGCGCTTCTGCAATTGTAGCTTTTATGTTCTCAAAAGTGAGTTGTTTCATTTTTCCATTCAATTTTAGAATCCTTTTTCAGCATATCATTAAGGGGCTTTACTATCTAAGAAAACCCATTAATAAACTTGAATTTAACAAAGTTATTATTTCCAAAATAGGACATTAATTTCTTTTTTCTTCCTCGGGGTGGCAATTTCAACAAGGCACTCACTTGATCTATATCTATCAAAATACCTCTCTCTGAGATAATGTGTCCAAGAAATTTACCCTCAGTTACCTCAAAAATGCATTTCTTTAGGTTTAAAAACACTCCATATGTTTCATATTTTTTTAATATGGATCTAAGATCATGAACATGATATCCTCTATTTTTGGAGAACACCATGAGATCATCCATGTATATTATGATGCACTTTCCAACCAAGTCTCATAAGTCATAATCCATTGCTCTCTAGAATGTGGCCCCAACATTTATTAACCCAAATGACATCCTTCTATATAAGAAAAAGTTCCCCACTTTGTAGTGAAGGTTATTTTCATCCTATCTTCATTTGCAACTATTACCTGGTTATATCTCGATAATCCATCCAAGAAGGATATCATTTCTGAACCATTGCCGATTTGTAATACTTCATCCAAGGAGGGTAGGGGGTAATTATATTTCTCACAAACCTTATTAAGATTTCAAAAATCCACACATAATCAAATATCTCCATTCTTCTTTCTAACAGACACCAAGTTAGCCACCTAAGTAGAATGTTTGATAGAAAAAATAATATTGGATGACACAATTTCTTTTGTACTTCTTTCTGGTTTAAGGGCTCTAAAAGTGCATTTATTGGGTGTTGTTTTTGTTGGAAAGGCTTTGCATCAGGTTTCAGTGAGATTGTATGAGTTATGATGGAGTTATCGTATGTATTTAAGTCTTCATAGGTCCATGCTATAACTTTCCAATAATCTTTGAGTGCTTGAGAAATATTATTTCAGTCCTCCTCAGTGCATAATTTACCTATGAACACATTCTTAAGGTCCTCCTCAATGTTCAAATTATAAAAATTGTACTATCCCCCATCTATTTTAGGTAGGTCCTTTTACCAAGTTATCTTATCTATATAAAACAATCTTTCCAATTCAATGATTCCTTTCAGAATGTTATTATCTCTCGACTTGGCTAATTCATCATCCTGAAGTTTGCCATCAGGGTGGTCTACTTCCTCAATTATCTAAGCTTTGAAAATACCAGAATTAGTAATGAACTCCAAGATGTGCATATCATCATCAAATACTTGCAAATTGGTAACGTTATCCAGAATTGAAGGCAACTACACCAAATCAATAGTAAACCTTCTCAAAGTCTGAAGCATCTAATGACTCTAAGGTACTAGCAGTAGTAGCTAAGGAATCCACTCTCTAATTAAATCTCTATGGGATGTGAGTAATATTAAAAGTGTAGACAAGGAAAAAATCAGGTTTTGAGTTGAAAACAACAAACTAACTAACCCTATCAAGCACCATGAAGCACAAACTAGAATGAAAATGCAAACAAACAAAGGAAATGCAAACCGATTCTCAAACTAGACTTGATTGACCTCCATGGCTCTTCTCAACTTCGCATGAGAATGCAAGGTTCAAAGGATTTGACTATTAAAGGAATGTTGATTGCTCACTATTGCAGCATGACGATAGGACAAGGATGATGGAAGAAACTAGATAGGTCAAAGATGATGGATGGAAGTTGATGAAAGGTTTCATAATAAATTTGATAGACTAATGGTACTTCTAGAATCAATCCCAAATGAATTTTGAGAGGCCGTATTTATAGAGTTTCAATGTGGATGGAGAAGAAGATTTGATAAGATTTGGTTTTTGATAGAAGAGGAAATACAACGAGATGGGATAAGATTCTAAGAAGATAGAAAGATTTTTATTTTCTCTTTTAAAGGAAATAAATCTTGAAAAAGATGAGAAGGATAATTGATGAATTTTCTAATTAAATAAGTTAATTAGATACACACGAGTTTCAATTTTAGAAAGAAAGTGAGAAGATATTTTAATATTTTATTAATTAAATAAATATTTTATTTATTTAATTAATGTTGGATTTATGACTTCATTAATTAAATAATATAACATTAGAAGAATGAAGAGATTACAAATAGAAATGATTTAATTAATTAAATAATATAAATTATTTAATTAACATTAGAAGAATGGAGGGATTATGAATGAAATTTGTCAAATAAATAAGATTTATTTAACTAATTAGATGATGACATGGTTACCTAGGGAAAAACATGCTACAAGATGTCTAAATGATGTAATGTCATGAAAAAGTATCGTAAGAGGACATTTTTGGGTGTCTAAATTTTACCCCTCTTTGAGATGATGTTGGAGATGATGAGATTTGTGTTGAGTAACATCATTTCAAAGAAGCTAAGCTATGGGTAGAGGAAAATGGATGATGATAGAAAGATAGGATGATGATGAGATGATGATGTAAGGATATGTTGATGATATAAGAATAGGATGATGATGCCCCTCGAGAGGATAGGCAGGTTGGAAGGACACATGTATGCTCTCAAAATGGATGAAATGATAAAACATTGATAAATAGATGGATAATACATTATGCTACAAGAAAGCGAGCAATCATGGTGTTTGATATAGCACTAGATGTTATACACCAAGGTATAAGTACCAAGGTGATGATGTGTCTCGTTACCCAACGTAATATAACCTTGTCTAAACATATGATGAAGTAAACTTAGAGCACTAAAGTCCTAATGCACAAAAGGTATGATATGACCTTAGATGCCAAGGATACTGCAAAAGGCCATTCCAACATACACAAGATATGAATATTAGCTGGAATAATATGGATTTGATACAAATGCAAGATGGAATAATAACACACACAAGCAAGAAATCAAGCATGCACAAATGATACAAAAACAAAGAAGGTATTGCCTTTATCAAGCTATAAACCATTGATTAATTGATTGATTGATGATGATGATAGTGTTGTCATACTGGGGAATGATATATCCCTAGATTAACACAAGGATGACTGATTGATTGATTTGGTTTACGACAAGATTAGGATCAAGACCTTTGATGCAATTGGATAATTTGACAAGATTGATCGACTTGATTGGTATGGATTGATGATGACTTGCATTTGGATTTGATGTATGGATGAATTAATCTGATGAAGATGATTGATTGGTTGAATGGTTGGTTGATTAAATTGAGGTATTGGATTGATTAGATGAAATTGGAAGAAGTGATTCGATGGATTGATTTTATTGCTTGGATTTTCATTGGATATTTAAATTTTTGTCTTTTTTCAAGACCTTTTTCCTTTTTTTTGTATTTTAGGGGATATTTTGATTTTTTTGTATTTTCAGAATATTTGATTTGTTTTCAAGACATTTTATGACTTTTTTTAGTGAGTTTTTCAGGACATTTTAATAGAAGAATGCAAGGATAAGACTAATGAATAGGATGATCAAGATGAACTAGATAATATATGGACATGAATGCCTAAGTATCTTGCCCCTATTCCTCATCAAGACCAAGGAAGGGAAGAAAGGATGTATTTAGATAGAATTATGGAATATGGATAAGTTGAAGGATATGTTGTGAAAGATATGGATAAAGTGTATAGGATAAGATGTATGATGTTCAAGAAGATCCTTAACCTTGTCAAGATAAAAGGTGGAAAGGTAAAGGATGAACATAAAGAGGATAACGGATATGAATGACAGGATGGATAAAACTTGCCCCCAAGTGTAAAGTGCAAGAGGAATATGGAAGATAGGATGTGGATAGGGATATAGAGGAAGGAATAAAGCATCAAGTTTCATGGCTAATATCCCTCAAATATGTGCCCTAATAAATCATGGAAATAGGCTCATAATTTTTTCCATGATGGAAGAAGCTAACTTAAGCAAAGGTTTGGATTAAAGGAGGATAATGGGGGATGAATATTGGCTCATGGATAGGAGGTTGGAAGAATTGTTGATGGATAGATGGAAAGGATGGTAGGATCAACATTGGCACAAAACTTGAAGAGTTGTGGAGTGATGGAAGAGAAGTGGCTTTTGAATTTAGAGATTTAGATGGAGGAGTGGATGGGGATTTTGGGATATTAGGACCGAAAATGGATGGTGGTGATAAAATGATATTTAGAATTGGATGGAGATTTTGGATAAGCAAGTTTGGATGCCAATTTTTATTTTATTCCTTCTATGAGAATTTTAGGAATCCACATAGATTTTGACTTTGATTTTTGATTCATGGGCCTTTGTGGCCTTTGAGATTTTTCTTTTTTCCTTTATGGGCTTTTGTGGCCTTTGAATTTTTTCTTTTTGCTTTATGGGCCTTTGTGGCCTTTGAAATTTTTCTTTTTGCTTTGTGGGCCTTTGTGGCCTTTGAATTTTTTATTTTGAATTTGGATCAGATTTATTTTATTTTTGCATGTCTCTTCGAGGAGAAATTTTGATCCTTTGATGCATGTGGATTTTGATATGGAAGCTTTTGATATTTGGCACCCAAATTGCTTCCAAGAGAAATGGGATGGGTGGATAAAGATGAATGATATGAAGGTATTATGGATGGGTTGGTGTAGGTATGTTGGAAAAGGCTCAAGGGTGTGTACCTTTGTTGATCTTGACTAGGGGATGATCCCACAAATGTGGTTTACAATTTGTGGGAGATTCTGATTTTTGTTGAAATCACATATTTTTAGAAAATATAATGATTTAAGCCTTAAAAAGTTCCATTTGAAGGATTCCAATTAAACAGGGTTTGATCAAACCACCTTAGATCAAATCCCCTTGGATATAACCCAACTATTTTTAAACCATACCTATAATGAAGTCTCCATTACACCTATCAAAATGCTGATTAAAAGCCACTTTTGATTTACCTTTTGGGGGATGAAATGAATTCATTTAATTTAATTTTTTTAAGTATGTAGTTCTTATTATAAGCTTCCCAAAAAGTATAATTTTAAATAAATTTAATTTTTATTTCATGTGAATGTAGGTTTTTCATTGAAAATCAAGCTCTTTGTTTTGCACATGTGGAAAAATAGAAGATTATAAAAAAAAATTGAAAAATATGAGTGCACCAGATATTGAATTCCTTGATCCAACAATTTTTTTTTTGAATTTCGATACATACAAAAAACGTTATGTGTTATACGAGTTGCCTATGTCTGAATTGTAATTGGTTTGACTTTGAAACTTTATTAAGGAAAAAAATATTCAATAAAACACTATGAAACCAATTGGAAGCACTAAATATCGTAGTTACAAATCTAAATTCAAAAAAATCATAATTTTATCCTTCATGTAAAAAATGTTGTGTTATATAGTGAGCGTCACTCCTTAAAAATGGTGTTTATTGAAAAAAACTAGTTTTCGAAGGAGATGGAAAAATAAGTGCAATTTGATTCCAAATTTTTTGAAAAAAATATATTTAGAATCTATAAACAAAATATCACAAATCACTAGTTTGCATCATCTTCAAATTCCTCACGGTTTAGCCGCTATAGGTGTTCGAAAGTGAAGATTTAGTTAGAAAAAATCAGTGCAGTGTCCAGTTTGGCTAAAAATTGTAAACTAATATTGTGGAATCACCCTAGGGATATGAGGGATGTAGGGACCCAATATGGATGGAAGGGTTGCTGAACAAGGATAGATGGAAGGTTTGATGGATACATGTATTGTTTATGAAACAAGATGTGAGTCCATGTTGTGGAGGATATGATATGGATGAAAGGATAGGTGTTGGAAGTAAACCGGAGTGGATAAAGGTAGAGGAACCCATTTTATAAGTGTGGGGTCCATGGATAGCTTGAATAGGGGTGATATACTCTTGCGGAGGATTGTGATCATGACATAAAGATAAAGGGGTGCTTTGATTTTACTTAAGGTAGGATCATGGGATGGTATGGATGGTATCATTTGATCTTGGTTATAAGATGGAAGGGGCTCATGACATGGAGATGAAGGGATGCTTTGATCTTGACTTAGAGGAAGGGGATCATTGTATGGAATAGAAGTTATACTTTGATCTTTATTTAGAGAGGGATCATTAGATGGAATGGTATCATGTGATGGAGTGGGTGTGACATCTTGATCTTGACTGGGAGGGGTATCATTAGATGGGGTAATGAATGGAAAAATTTATTCTTGTGATGGACTAGGGTCATGCCATGGAGGTGGTATAACGGGATCATGATACAAGGTGGATATGCTTGGATCATAAAATGGGTTGGATATGGTAAGATTATGAGATGTTATGGATTCATTTGATGAGGTGGAAGGGGATGACTCATGAGTAGGCTCGACATGTTCTAGATGGTCAACAACATGGAGACGTGATGGAGGTTGACTTGGGCTCAATGGGGGAGATTCTTGAATAGGTTCAAGGGGGAGACTACATGATGGGGTTGTAAGAATGAGCATGGTGTTTGAAGACTCTTTGGTAGGTGGATGGGTGGATTTACGCAATGCCATAGGTTTAGTTTTGAAATGTTTTTAATTTAGGGCAAGGATTTTATTGAGAAGTGAAAGGATCTTGATTTTGTTTCCAAGGTGGACTTGGACTCCTATGTTCTTGTTGTGGTATGGGTGGATATGTTGATGTAGCATTGACATGATAGGTAGATGGATTAGGTTGGAATGATGGTGAAGGTGACACATAGGATTGATGTTGAATTTTTTGATGTTGGAATGGTGTTTGGACTCCCTTAAGTGTGATTATTGGTTAAGGTTTAGATTAAGGCTTATTAAAAAGTGATGTGGAAGATAGCTCGATGAAGGAATGTTTGGTTTCTAGTTTGGGAATGTTTTGAGGTGTTTAAGGATGGTTAGAGATGATTAGAATGATATGTTTATGTGTTGGTGTTTATAGCTTGATATGACAATTTGTAAGCAAATTATCACACACGTAAGACACATAAGCAAGTTTGAATTTGAAATTATGAATGTAATGATTAAGCACACACTTGAAAAAGACACATCAACAAGTTCTAGAACTAGTGAAGTGGGTGTGGCCAATCATGTCTGAAGCTAGGATGAAAAAGGTTGACTCGGGATGATTTGAAAGAAAAATCCTGCCACACAGTCAGGAGAAAGGGGTAACCCACCCTTCACTTTCACTTCCCAAACGTATAAATTTCTTTGGGGCTTAGCCAAGAGTGAAAAGATTATAACTCCCAAACAAGCATGTCTTTCGATTCACACTTCGATTGAGGTCATCCCTAGGGGTGATGAAATCCCCTAGTAGGCCTCCTATGAAGGGTTTAACAAAAGCAAACCAAGTGAGGTGTTTTTTATCACACATGCACTTGATTCACACTCACAGTTGTTAATTTCCCTTAGAAATGGAATGTGTGTAAAATAGTTCAAACACGTTCTTTTTAACCCAAAGCCAAAATGTGTGATGGAAGACACTTGTTTTTTTTAACCTAATTTCAATGATGTGATCAAACAAGATTAATTTTATGCCCCAAATTGAAATGTGTTGACAAGCAATGATTAAGAGATGAAAGATGGAATGTGTGCACCTGATTATTTTTTCTTTCCAAATTTCACTTGTGACTGATCCAAATTTTTTTCCAGCTCTGTAGGATTCACTTACAAGTCACAAAATCAAAAACAACAAGTAAAATTGCATAGAAAAGCGTGACATGAAAAGATGAAGTAAGATAAAATCTGATTAATATTACCTGATATTACTAAATGGATTACATAAACATAAAATTTAGAAGATTTCATGCACTTTCAAGAAATAAATCGTCAAAATTGGATCAATTTTTCTCAAGATATGCTCTTTCTAACTTTAAATGCAAGCCTGAATTTGACTGATAAAAATAGCCTGAAAATTGTACATTCACCTGAAATGGTCTTTTCCACTACGTGTTTTTCCAAGTCATCTTTCCAACGCTTTTTAAATTTTGAAAATTTGACCTGTTATGCAAAAGTTATGTCCTTTTTCATGCAACTACCTCTTTAAAGGCGTGCAAAGAAAGAGGGTCTCTAAGTTAAGCCCCCAAATGCCTAAGTTTTGGCCCCACATGACCAAGTGCATGATTGAGTGCTGAAATTTTTTTAGCACAGCTCCTAGTCTCCCATATGACCAGGGGTTAAAGACCTTGAATTTTTTTTTTTTTTAAAAGTTACAATTTTTTAAATAAATTAAATAAACTAAAAAAATGAAAACTAATCATAAAAAATTTAAATCTAAGTTTAAGTGCTTATACTCAAGCAATGATTCAAAGATTATCTTAAAAAAAAAAGAAAGGTACGCATAATTTTTTAGCAGCCTGTGCAACCATGCAAAGGAAGTGTCGCGGTCTGTGTATGGAGTATACACAAAAAATACTTACCAATACCGTCAAAAGGAAAATGTTGCAGCTGCATATGCATAAAAATAGTGCGATACATATAGGTTTTACTTTAAATGTATATATATATATATATATATATATATATATATATATATATATATATATGTTTGCAACAAACCCTTGAATATATACTTGCAACAAGAGGGAAATTTTTTATGTATATATACTTTTGGTATTTGAAAAAAAAAATTTGACGTGAATAACTTTCAAGAATGATGTAGAATTGTGCGTATATATTTGTAAAATAAAACAAAATACCTCAGATCTATGTGCACATATTTGCAACAAAATTTTAAAAGTATATTCACTATATATATATTTTTAAGTAAAAAAATTTAAAAAAAATTCTCCAAGCAAAATATGTCAAGTTATATGTCAAAAGTTGTCTCTCAGCCCCCGTGATCACAATGGTGAAGCTATTTTTTTTAATTCGAGGCTCCTATAAAAAATTGATCTCCAAGCCCTCTTTAGAAAAACCCTTGACCTATAATATAAAACTCACAAAGGCTCAAAAGAACAAGTGTTAGAAAGTCAGGTTCACCAATGTAGACAAGGAAAAATTAGGTTTGGAGTTGAAAACAACAAACTAACTAACCCTATCAAGCACCATGAAGCACAAACTAGAATGGAAATACAAATGAACAAAGGAAATGCAAACCAATTCTCAAACTTATAGAATTGATTGACTTCCATGTCTCTTCTCAACTTCACATGAGAATGCAAGCTTTGAAGGATTTCATTGTTAAAGGAATGTTGATTGCTCACTATTGTAGCATGATGATAGGATGGGGATGATGGAAGAAACTAGATAGGTCAAAGATGATGGATGTAAGATGATGAAAGGTTGCAGAATGAATTTGATAGAGTAATGGTACTTCCAGAATCGAATTCCAAATGGCTTGTGAGAGGCCGTATTTATAGAGTTTCAATGTGGATAGAGAAGAAGATTTGATAATATTTGATTTTTGACAGAAGAAGAAATACAACGAGATGGGATAAGATTCTAAGAAGATAGAAAGATATTGATTTTCTCTTTTAAAGGAAATAAATCCTGAAAAAGAGGAGAAGGATAATTGATGAATTATATAATTAAATGAGTTAATTAGATACGCACAAGTTTCAATTTTAGAAAGAAAGCGAGAAGATATTTTAAGATTTTATTAGTTAAATAAATATTGGATTTATTTAATTAATGTTGGATTTATGACTTCATTAATTAAATAATATAAATTATTTAATTAACATTAGAAGAATGAAGAGATTATGAATAGAAATGATTTAATTAATTAAATAATATAAATTAGAAGAATGGAGGGATTATGAATGAAATTAGTCAAATAAATAAGATTTATTTAACTAATTATATGATGACATGGGTAACTAGGGAAAAACATGCTCAAGATGTCTAAATGATGTAATGTCATGACAAAGTATCATAAGAGGAAATTTTTGGGTGTCTACAAAACTCATTGAAGTCTTTGATTAGATCTCACACTTGATGTCAATAACTTGACAAGCATTTGTAATGAAAAATATACCACTTTCTCACTTTATTGACTTGACTAATTCCAAATCACCATATACCTTAAGAATTTTGACATTTTTCTTGATAGCGATCAACAAACCATGAATAAGGGCTTCATATTCTACCACATTGTTAGTACATTGAAATTGCAATCTATAAGGATCAAGAAGTGACTTACCTTGGGGACTGGTCAACTCAACCCCTACTCCAATCCCTTGTTTGTATTTTGATCCATCAAATCTAAGGATCCAAGCTTGTTCTTCAAAAAATTTGACCTTAGCATCTTTAGAAGTTGATAAATTGATATTTTCAATCCACACTACAAATGTCTTATCACTAGGAATTTTAGGCTCATGGTTACTAGGAATTGTATCTTCCAAATAGCACAAATTTCCAACTCTACGAATAACTTCCAAACACATCACACAACTATCTTCTGAATGTGCAGAATTGTGCAACCTACACCAACCCTATAACAACAAAACTTTCAATGAATCTTTAGTCTTTTAACCCTTACAAGCTTCTCTAGCAATAGTCCTCCAAATATTTTCCAAGTGACTATCTTCCCCTTCAAAAGAGTTGTAATCAAATTCTACTAGCACATCCATCCCCAAAGTTATTCAATCATACTTTTTTGCATTAAACATAAAAAACCTCTTTTATCTTAACTCTAGAACTTTTAATACCATATACATTGGGTTCTACGTCGATGTATAACACTTCATTTTTTATGATTGTAATTGGTAACCATATGTCTCATGCATGGTTCCCTCTCTATTTTGATCTGGTTAGGAACTCCTTTCCAAGGTAACCACATATGCAATAAATCGGTGGCCATGTATCCATTCAAAGTTTTTGACCAATCTCTACTTAATAACATTCCATAATTTTTTGGCATCTCGACTACTTGAATGTCGATATAGTACTAAATCCTAGGATTCAATGCTAACTACATATGGATGTTAGTTAACTCTCCAACTATGTTCACCTTGCTCTTGTCCAAGTGAGTAACTTTCTTTAAAGAGATAGCCGATGTTAAACCTAATTTCTGACATATGGACAAAGGCATCACATTGGTGGAAGCTCTGGAATATACCATGAAATTATGGAGATTCTTACCAAATATCCTTAGTATTAATAGAAACAACAATAACTCTATCTTCCATTTATAAAAAGCTACATGTGCATCTGCCATAGCTATATTTCACCTGCATCTCTTCACTAATTGAGCTTTCCTTGGGAAGTTCTTCTAGCATGTTTAAGAAATATTTCTTGATCATAGGTGCTTTAAGTAAATTTGATAGATAAATTGATCTTTACCCTTTTAATTTCTTTCGCCAAATAGTTAGTCAAATTATTTTTCTTGGTGAATTCTATTTTACTACTTAGTAGAGGATTCTAAGAAATTTTATACTATGAAGTTACCTTTGGTAACCCTAGGTTATTACTAGATTTATCATTTGGTGGCATAATAAAGTTTTTAGGTGGAATTTACCTATTCAAGGGTCCTTTGAACCTACCCCCACCGTTATTTCTCCTTAAGTTGTAGTTGTGTCCCTTTGAATACTGTTGGAAAGCATGAATTTCATTAGCTTCATCCTGAGGTTCATTTTCATCTTGACACTTGGGAACATGCAAGTTTCCAAAGTCATGGTTGAACCATCTCCCCACTCATAGATATCACTCTCAATGAAAATGGGTGACTTAAAATGCACATAACTATCTAAAACCAATGTTGAATCATATCCTACTAGAACTAGTTCTTTTCCTTGGGATGGGTGAGAATCAAATTGATTGTTATGATATGTCGTAGCTAGGAAAATATCTGACACAATTTTGAATGACAAACGATCAACTTCTATATGTGCATTGGTATTGTGAATCCTACATTAGTTACTCATGGCAAGTTTAGACAAATTCACTTTAGATGTGGACCTATCTTCGGAGGAGTGGGCATTATCCAAAGGTGTAGATACTCCCCCATTATTAGGCCTTGTATTCTAAGGCCTAGGCAGTCTTAGAGCATTATATGTTCGACCTTGCGAATTATGGTTGTTATTTTGAGAATAGTTTTTTTGATTTCTCAGTTGCATAACCTCAGCTGTTAATCTTTTAAGTTGAGCTATTATTTCTTTAATATCTTTTTATCTTCTTGAGTCTTTACTCTATAACTCTCTTAAGCCTATGTAAAGAAAGAATTTCTATTAGGATGTATTTTAGTGATAGATGGGCCAGGGTGTGGGACTAACACTTGACTACTTCTAGGGTGAAAATATCTATTTTGTGGAAAGTTTCAACTTTGGATCGCTAGAGGTAAAGGGTTAGGGATCACCACACTATTTAATGGGACTCCACTCATACCTGGGATGGGATAGTGATTCAAACTATTCTTGATGTTCAGAGATGATCCACTTCCAAGATGTTTCATTTATAGATTCACACTTATAGCTTCCGCATAGCTTTAGTTAGGGTAGTAGGAGGATTTTCCTTCCTTTTCAGAAACATCACTGTCAACGGATTGATTGCAGTGTAATTAAAAACAATGATAGAAAAATTATCCACAACGTAAGGTTCTTGTAACCTAGAATAAGCCTTTTGGAATATATCGTTAAAATTTTTTATAGGTTCACCGTCAAATTATTTGATTTGATAAAACTGATGATATAATAAGGCGAGATCTACTAGCATTATAAACCTAGCTAAGAATTGATTTTCCATATCTTTCCATGTCCTAACAAAATTATGAGGTATATTGATAAACTTTGTCACTCAACATGTAGTGAAATAACTTGCACACGACATCTTCATGTTGTATTCTAGCTCTAAAGCATGTATCCTTGAAGATACTTATATGTTATTTTGTGTCTTTATGGAGATAATACTTCAGAAAAAAATTATCCAAAATTTTCAAAAGATCATTCTATACAATGAATTGGATAGGAGACTCTACGTTGAATAAATCCATCACTATGGGTGGAGGAGGTGTCACAGTGGCTTGATTTCATGGGACAGCACTAACAAACCTTAACCCTTGATTCTTTGTTGAATTACATGACCACCAAGTTCTACAAGTGTCACAAGAGGATTGCTAGATCAAGACCTAGAAACCCTACGAAACTGTAACTTCCTTTGTTTTCAACAAGGAGGCCATCCTTCTAGTGCCACTTCTATTGAAATGAATGTTGCACACACACACCAACAAGAAAATAAATTCTCGCAATGAACCCTGAGTGAACCTAGTGCGTCAAGACCTAACATTCTCGGCCCTTGGGATCAAACTGAGATCACCTTAGATTTAGGTTTTCTCTGTGGATCTTTCAAGTAAAGGTAGGTTCTTGTGTTCTTCTATGAGAATTTACCTGCCTATTGGTGTTCATGTGCAACATCTGCATCAACAGGCCCCTTACATCATTGGAAATGTAAAAACATATTGATAGTTAAAAGATCTATAAGAGAGAGTTATAGTTGTTGACCAACTTGTGAAGTAGTTAAGAGGTGGCATAAGGTATCTTTTAATGGATATAATCACTTTGAAATGAAGTTCCAAAGGTGTTGAATGGAAAAAATTATGGTATGTGGAAGGAATATGATATTTTACTCATCTTGGGACTTGGGTGTTGGAATTTCAACTAGGGATATCAACACTTCATTTTTTAGTTGTTTCAACTCATGGTTTCCTAATTACCATTTTATGGTTTCATGTATTTCTTTTTCTATTTATTGGGTGCTTGAGATGAAGGTTTTGATAATTAATTTTTGTAGGTACTATTTTAATAGGACAATAACTCTATATCTCTAGTTGATGGCAGTATACTATAAATGATTATACTCTATAAGTGTATTGTAACCTTTCCTTATTGAATAATACATTTAATTAATCTTTAGTGTGGGTTTATTTTCGTGAAGGGGATTACTCCACATAAATCACTATGTTATGATATAATCATTTTGTATTTATTTCCTCTTAACAATATTAGTTTAAATTTTACACACACTTAATCTCATGGAATAGTGTAGGAAGAATATTTTGTACCTCTACTTCTTCAATATTGGTATCAAATCTTGATCATGACTTATATTTGAGTCATTTAGGATGATTTTTTTTATAATAATCTTGGATTGAGTGGGATCTTATATAAATAGATATTTTGTTTCAATAAAAATGTAAAGAACATCAAGGGTAGATATGGATAAATTATTAAGTATATAAACTTTGATATTTTGTATCTCAAGATATACATAATGGATAAAGATATATGCACTATTATACTTAAAACCATACCTACCATAATGAAAAAATAATACTTAGACATATTGCATTGAAAGTCTAAGGGTATCATTATTCTTTGTTTGGATGATTAATTATTTTTGAATGCGTATGAAGAGAATACTATAATGAATATTTGGAAGAAATTATGTGAGGTAATTAGGTTAAATACATTATCAAAATAAAATATTGAGAATGAATTTTTATACTCTTGGGATGGAGGATGGTGGCTATTTTTCTAAACATCTAAGTTAAATATGATAATCCTCAAATTACACTCGATTAGAGTGAATATGGAGGAGGGGAATCAATTTATGAATTTGTTATGTTATTTTTAAGATTTAAATAAACACTTTGTTATAGATACTAGGAGCAATACCAGATGGTGGCATCAATAAATTTCAAGAGATTTGAAGAATACTCATGAAAGAACTAAGGAGGCACTATCTATTTGTCGAAAAAAAATGAAAGAAGGACAAGAAGTGAGAAACATATATATACAAAACTGATGAGATAGCCATATATCTTAGTAAAACCAAGGTAAGATGTTAGAAGCATAACAAGCCAAAAAAAATTAGAAGAGATTGCAAGGAGGAGAAAAATTATAAGAAGATTGATTATAATGATGAGTTTGAAAATTCATCTCAATATTATGGTGATTACTTTGTTATAAAATTGTCCATACATGTGAATGCATTAGAGTGTGTTTGGTTGATATACTAGGGTACTCTTTCCTCATGACCTCACATCATGGTTGGCTCAAGAAATATGAAGGATATGATGATGGGAAGGTTTAATTTAGAGATTAATTTGATTTGAATATTGCTATCTATATAAAATTCTTGATTCAATTTCCTAATGGATTAGTGAAGGGAATCCGTAGTATAATATACCTAATTTGGTATTGAACCACCAAAAATATGATATACTAAAAGGGAAAGAAGATTCCCCAAATAGGCCCCTAGGGTTTTTCACCTAGGAGCTAGGTTGGAAAAATGACTCTCTTTCACCTAATGATATGCCTTTTTTGTGATTGCATTCAAAGGGGGATTGATTGGGGATGTGAATGTGTGTGAATATGTGCAATCAATTGATAAAAGAAAACAACTAAGAATGTAAAACCTATGAAATACTACTACATTTGAAAAAACATAATGATATACAAATGACCTAAGAAATGTAAACAAACTGTAACATAAATGAAGGGAAAGGAGTATGTGCACCTGGAGGCTTAAGAGGGATGTCTTGAAGGTCTGTAAATGCTACCAATGCTGAAATTTAAGCCTGTTGGGACATTTACGCCATTCTAGGTGACCTGGTCCTTTTTCTGGGAAACTGCACCAGAGCCCATTTCAGCCAAAAGGGTATCCAAATCTCTAAAATTATATGAAAAATAGGTTCATTGGGGCTAGGTCACCATTTTTAGTGACTTAGTCCTCTTCTGAATTTATGAAGATCAAGAAGTGGCATATGAAGCTCCTAGTCTGTGCTTTCTGCTCCTTTAGGTGTTTGGTCTCGAAAGTGAAGATTTTGATCTGAAATTTTTTTCCAAGCTCCAAATAGGGTTTCTTCAACCTTTAAGAGCTTGTACAAGTAGTTGAATGATCTTCCACTTTGGTTCTTTACCAAATCTACCTACAAGACCTAAAAATCAGACTAAGAGGGAAAACTTATTGATTGTTAGGGATTAGGGGTTTACCTTAGTCAAACCCCTTTTGAGTAATCAAACCAAGAAGAGAAATGATGTAATGAAGCATGAAACAAAGGAGTGATGGAGTTTACATTTCCTTGATGATAGATCTTGATTTGCAGCAATGGAGGATTCAACCCTTGAATGCTTCTTTAGAGAGGTGTCTTGGTGACTTAGACTACTCAAATTGTAGCTTGATTGAGAAGAAGGAGAGATGAGAGATTAAGAGGAGAAAAATGAAGCTTAGAAGGTGAAAAATGAAGGGGAAAACCCTTTATTTATAGAAGTTATGCCCTAATTTTCCCGAAATAGCACCATACATGCCAACTTTAGGGTTTTAGAGATAAAATCTTGAAAGAATATTAATTTTATTTCAATTTTTATGCCACACGGGACTAGGTCACCCAAGGTGGCAACCTAGTCCACCTGGGTAATTTTCATTGGTTGTCGGGGATTAAGGTGTGATTATTAATTTGTGTTGGGATTGTCTCATGAAAACACACTAAGATAGGACTTGTATGCATATTAAGGGGTCATTATAGCATAATAAAGGGTTGATTTAGTGATGACAAGTCTAGGAAAGTGTGAAAATGTATTGCAACACCTTATAACACTTTGGAACACGGCTTGGAAAGGGGTAAAAAGAGGTTGAGAAAGGTCCAAAATCTATAGGAAAGGGTCCAAATGAGTGAAAAGTGTCAAAGGCTACACTTTTTGGCGACACATTTAGCCCCCACTTTAGTGAGAGGATGAACTTGCTTCAAACTCACACTAAAGTAGTCTAATGGAGATGGTGAAGAATGACAAAGAAGAAGAAGGTGGTCAATTCCCCAAGATTTAAGATTCTAAGTCAAAAAGACATCAATGCAAGAGACACATTCAACGATGAATTATTTACAACAAAACGAGATGCATGATCATGCAATTAAAAGAACTAGAATGAAAAGAAAGAGAAAGGTTAAAAGGTTGGATCAATCTTCGATAGTTTGTCCAGCAAGTTGTGGATGAGATCTAGGTTGTTTGTCCAAATAAAAAGATGATGTGCTCACTTTGGGTCCACAGAACATTAGGTTGTTCGCGGGGTGAGTTGTCCCAAAGAAGGTGAGAAAAATATATATGGTTGATATGTACTCACAAAGGTGGTTATGGGGAAATTCATGCCGTTGGTTGGGCTTCCCACTCAAACCATACCAAAGTTATACCGCATGATAACTTTAATAAGACCTGTCACAAAAGAAAATGATTTTTGAAATGATGGTCTAAGGAAAGTTCAAAGATATTTTTCTTTTGCTCATGCGATGTCTCATCTTAAGGAACATCATGTGTAATGCCACCAAGAGAGGAAAAGTGCAAATGGAATCATCTTGTATCCAAGACAAGAAACAACTCATCTTGTATGCAAGAGAGGAAAAATATAAATGTCTCATCCTGAGAAACATTGTACCTAATGTTTCCAAGAGAGGTAATTGCAAGAAAAGTAAAATCACACAATGAAAATGTGAGTGGTGATGTATGCCCCCACTTTAAAGGAATTATAAAACACTATACTGTGAGCAATTTATTTAAAGTAGAAGAAGAAGAGGACATGAGAGTTTGTTCAAAAAGCCCTATGCCAAGTCATATGTTTTCGATAAGCTGTGTCATGAGAGAGGGGTGTATGTCACATGCAATTCAACTTAAGACATGTCATCCACATCTCAAGCTTGCTCTTTATATGTTCGTGAAAGGTTAAAAATAAGTCAAAAGAGACAATGACAAGTGGCAAGTGACATACAAAGGAAAAGGATAACCAATCCCTTGCCCCCACTTAGTGCAAGACAAGAGTGAGCTGAAAGGATTAGGGAAATATAAGGTTGAGTGAAAATTTGTATCAATTAGAGGAATTAGGTGCCCCCACATAAGGGAGAGAACAAAACTACTTTAGATTTTGAATTTTTCTACTCAAGTCCTTACACTCATTAGTGTGATGACCATGAGCTCGGTGGTAGACACAAAAGGAATGTTTGTGGTAACATTTCTTTCGAGTTCTGGGAGGAAGGGAGATCAAGTGATCTTGGAGGAGTCTCAACAAGATACCCTCTTCATCAAGGGTAGAAGGTCATTTGTTGATGTGCAACAAAGAGGTATCTTGCTTAATATAGAATGTCATACCTATGCAAGATGCAAGAGATTGTGATATTTTGTATACTCCTTGGGAGGAGTGTGTAAATTTTGAATCCGTAGTGGGTTGCGAGATAACATTGTCATTAAACAAAGAGTCCTTTGTTGGTTTCAAAGGATCACTTTCTAAGGTTGGGTTAGAAGGGTGATGGGTAATGGTGTTGATGTGAGGTGAAAGTTTGAGGATTTTGATTAAAGGAAAAAATACAAGGCCGTGATTGGTTGTTTACGTGAGAGGCTCTGTAGGGTTGCAAATATCTTGTTCGTTAGCACCACATCCTTTTCCACTATATCCAAGTTATTTCATAAGATCATAACCTTTTACATGTAGATTTTTTAGCACTTTTGGATTGGGTGAGGGTTTGTTGTTGGAGTTGTTGGTTAAAGTAGGTGAGGTGGATTCTTTCGAAGGATTGGCCGAGTCTTGTGTGGACAAGACTATGTTTCCCTTTTTAGAGTTTGCATTTATGATCTTGGATTCTCTTAGTAAGGGAGGTGTGAAATCTAAGGAACCCCAATCATCATCTAGGGATATTTGTTGTACGGGTTCCACTTGGGTGGTTGGTGTTAAGGTGTTGAAATATTTCTCTTTGGATTTCTCAATGTTTAAGCAACTATTAGGTTCAGGGTTAGATTCAAGTGTGTACACTTTGTTGCTGTAGATGTACTTCATCTTACGATGAAAAGTAGAAGGCACTCCATTCATTACATGAATCCATGATCTGCCTAAGAGAAGATTATATGAAATTTCATGAGGCATAACATGGATTTTTGTTTCCAATGTGGCCATTCCAATTGTAAGAGGTATAGTGATCACACCGAGCGATTTCTTAGTGACGTTGTTAAAATCCTCTAATAGATAGAGAATCAGGTTTGATGTGGGATCTATCAATGCCAAGCCTATCCAAAAGGATCACACTACACACATTAAGGGAAAATACATTATCTACAAGAGTTTTTTGATCTCTTTTGTTTTGTATTGAGAGATTATTATGAAAGCTTCATTTTTTTTTGTACATCCAAAGGAGGGAGTTCACTTTGGTGAAAAATAATATCAGCATTGATTTTGTGAATAATAGCTGCTATGCCATTTGGCTGCACATTAGAAGGGATAAGAATTTGTTATAATGTTTTTTGCATGATGTTGTGGTAGTGAGGGGAGGCTTGAATGAGATCCCATAATAATATTTTGGGAGGAGTATTCCTTAGTTGGTGAACAAGGTCATAATTCCTAAGAAGTGAATTTAATCGAGGGGAAATAGGAAGAATGGGAGGGGATGAAGGTAATGAAGTGGAGGTTGATGGGGATGATCACAAATTGTTTCCTGTATAATTTGTATGAACAGCGGTATGATGAATCGATTGTTGGAACACATTATTCTGAGGTGGGTAAAGGATGAATTCAGGTTCAGGTTTGTTTGAAGGAGGATAGAGGATGAATTGAGGTTGAATAATATTAACATCCCCTAAGGAAGGAGAGTCTAACATAGGCTTTGTAGCTTCTTGTAAGGGCATAATATTATCCATGTCTTGCATCATGATATTCTCCCTAGGAGGAGATTTTTTAGGAGAACTACAAGCCACATGTTCTTGACATGCAAGGGTTTGTGCTTCTAAAGCGATGTCATCACAAGTAGGGGAATGATCAATGATGGGATGACTAGGAGAGGTTTCTATTTGACTGTTGAAGGTCTCATTCTCTTATTTGATACTATCTATCCTAGTAGGAGAGCTTGGAAGAGGTTCATCACTAGCTTCATCACAAGGGGGGGAGGCATCAAGAGAAGGACCATTATGGTTTTCAAATAGATTTTCCCAACATTAGGGAAGGGAGGGTCAAGAGTCTCATGAATTGTAATAGGTATATCTTTGAACACCAACCTATACTCTTTGCATCGAGGAGGGATGTTAGGAGATGGGAAATGTTGATGGCCATGGTTAGGGAGACTAGGTAAGGAAATGTTTAGGGATGTGTTTATGATGTCATCATGTTTTTGTTTAGTGTATTCAAAATGGGGATGCGGAGAGGGAAAATCAAGACCCTCAATGCTTGTATCTTCTTTCACCAAAATACCTTCGTCACTAATAGGAGAGGTATAGGGAGAAGCACTGTAAGTATGATTGTTATGATTGCCAACACTAATATCCTTATCAAGGGGTAATGTAATGTTAATAATAGTGTCAATGGTTTGGTCATTAACATGTTCTTTAATGAATTCATTATTGTAATCTACATTGAGCTCATAAAAAAGAATGGTGTATTTATGCAATCCATTTGAAACCAAATCAAAGCCACATATTTTAAAGGAAAACATGGTATGAAGAGAAAGGAAATAGAATGAGATACAATGACTTAAAGTAAAATGTTGAAATGAAATTTTTAGATGGAAAACAAGGTAATTTTCTGATTACACTATGCAACATTCTGAAAAATAAATGTAGTATATGCAATATTGGAACTAAGAAATGCATGAAATGAGCTAATGTGAGCTAGTTCTAATAAAATATATGTAACAAAAATACAACCAGTTGATACAAATAGGTAATGGCACAAAACAAAAGCTTAAAAACAAGGTTTTCAACTCTGTAAAGGGCAGTCTCAGGGGCCTAAAGGGACTAGGTCGCCCAAGGTGGCGACTTAGTCCTCCTGGTGATTTTTTTGAGATTTTGCAAATTAAATTGATGGGTATAGGTGGTTTATGTATAGTAAAAGGTAAATCTTGTTGGAAACACAGTTGTTGTTGCACCAAAAGATCAACCTATTAATTCCCGATATAATTGTGAGAGTTAATGGATCCACAGGAGGCGGTTAAGCCATGCCACGAATCTCGAGGGGAGCGTTGACCATATGCCAACAAAATCCCCCTTAGCATTACCCGAGGGGATTCAAAATTGACACCTTTGGCTCTGATACCAATTGTTGGAAATAAAGTTTTCATTGCACCAAAAGATTGACCTGTTAATGCCTAATACAACTGTGAGTGTTAATGGATGCACGAGAGGTGGTTAAGCCATGTCATGAATCCTGAGGGGAGAAATGACCATCTGCCAATAGATCTAACATGAAAATGCATAATTTTAGAAATATTTAATGTTTTAAGATGCAAAATGCAACCTATATGCACTTTCAATAATGCAAATTTTAAAACCCTAGAATGGAACTTCACTAATGCAACTTGCAATGCAAGCTAATCCTAGGAAAATGAAGGACTCTATATCAGACAAGAGGGTGTAGGAAATTTGGGCTCACAAAAATGAGCCACCAAAAAGATGATATGCTAAAAGGGAAAGAGGATTCCCCAAATAGGCCCCTAGGGTTTTTCACTTGGGAGCTAGGTTGGAAGAATGACTCTCTTTCACCTAATGATATGCTTTTTTGGTGATTGCATTCAAAGGGGAATTGATTGGTGATGTGAAGGTGTGTGAATATGTGCAATGAATTGATAAAATAAACTAACTAAGAATGTAAAACCTATGAAATACAACTATGTTTGAAAACACATAATGATATACAAATGACCTAAGAAATGTAAACAAATTGTAACATAAATGAAGGGAAAGGAAGATGTTCACTTGGATGATTTAGAGGGATGGCTTGGAGTTATGGAAATGCTATTGATGCTGAAATTTAAGCATGTTGGGACATTTACTCCATTCTGGGTGACCTAGTCCTTTTCCTAGAAAACTGCATTGGAGCCCGTTTCAACCAAAAGGGTATCCAAATCTCTAAAATCTCTGAAAAATAGGTTCAATGGGAATAGATCACCATATTTGGTGACTTAGTCCTCTTTTGAATTTCTAAAGATTAGGAGGTAGGATTTGAAGCTCTCAATCTGTTCTTTTTGCTCCTCCAAGTGTCTGGTCCTGAAAGTGAAAATTTTGATTTGTAAATGTCTTCCAAGCTCCAAATAGGGTTTCTTCAACCTTGAAGAGCTTGGAAATTTTTTTGAATGATATTCCACTTTAGTTCTTTTCCAAATCTTCCTACAAGACCTGTAAATCACACTAAGAGGGAAAACTTCTTGATTGTTAGGGATTGGGGGTTTGCCTTAGTCAAATCCCTTTTGAGTAATCAAACCAAGAAGAGAAATAGTTTAATGAAGCATGAAACAAAGGAGTGATGGAGTTTATCTTTCCTTGATGATAGATCTTGAGTTGAAGTAATGGAGGATTCAACCCTTGAATGCTTCTTGAGAGAGGTGTCTTGGTGACTTAGACTACTCAAACCCTATCTTGTTTGAGAAGAAGGAGATATGAGAGATTGAGATGAGAAAAATGAAGCTTAGAAGGTGCAAAATGAGGGGGAAAACCCTTATTTATAGAATTTATGCCCTAATTTTCTTGAAATAACACCATACAGGCCGACCTTAGGGTTTTAGAAACAAAATCTTGAAAGAATATTAAGTTTATTTTAATTTTTATGCCACATGGGACTAGGTTTCCCAAGGTGGCGACCTACTCCACCTAGGAAATTTTTTTCGGTTGTCAGGGATTAAGGTGTGATTATTAATTTTTGTCGGGATTGTCGCATGAAAACACACTAAGATAAGACTTGTATGTGTATTAAGGGGTCATTATAGCACAATAAAGGGTTGATTTAGTGATGAGAAGTCTAGGAAAGTGTGAAAATGTATTGCAAAACCTTACAACACTTTGGCACAAGTCTTGGAAAGGGGTAAAAAGAGGTTGAAAAAGGTCCAAAATCTATAGGCAAGGGTCCAAATGAGTGAAAAGTGTCAAAGGCTACACTTTTTGGCGACATAGGAATGTAGCCTAGTTTAATATAATTAAATAATAAAAGTGAAACTCTCCCTCAAACACACCTTACATAGAAAATAACATTCAAGAACAATAATTATACAGTTTTATATTACTCTCAAAAATCATCTAAATACATGCAATCAAATGCAATATAACTATTTGATCACAAGACCACTACTACAAAAATTTTGGGCTGCAAATACACGCAAAAAAATAGACATGCAAGTTCGAGAATGGAAAAAATGCCTACTAAAACCCAAACCTCCATTTTTTACCTCAATTTTATGCTGAAAAGCAAGAATTTTGGCTATATTTTGATCTAGAGTGAATACCTTTCATTACTACCACTTCATCATTTTTTCCCTTCCAACTAAATGTCACTTCTATTTATGACACCTAATAGATTTAGTTGCCCCTTTTTCTAGGCCTAAGAAATTTCCTAAATTTTAGTCCAACTTTTGCAAGCTATAGATTTTGACTTGGGCATCGGATTGAAAAATTATCTACATTGTTGGAAAGATATCGACAAGTGATAGGGCCAAAAAATGAACATAAATGAGCCTTTTAATTTTTGGATCCTTTTTGGGTCAATCCAAAATCTCTAGATGCCTCAAAATTGACTTTACATATTTCTAAAGGAATTTTGAAGACAACATTAATATCTCACAAGTGGCAAATGGTATTGGAGTGATTTCTTCACCATTAACTTTATTTCACTATTTTGGAGCTCTTTGTAAGATTTCATGTCCATATGTGCACAAATGCTAACTTACTAAAAATAGAAAACTTTTATTTTTAACCCTTCCAACTTACTAAAAATAGTAAACTTGCCATTTTTAGCCCTTATTGAAAATTTATTCACTAAACCTAACAAAAAATTTAAAAAAACAATTTTTTTGGGGATACAAGATTGCTCTTACACCTTGGATGCCCCTGCATCAATAAATGATTTAGATGTGTAGGTTATATTCTTGAGTGGAGCTCAAGCACATTAGTGAGAGGGGCTATCCAAATTTCTAAGGGTATTGGCATAAATACTCTATTTTACCTAGATGCAAGGATTGTTCCTTACAATAGCTCTTTTATTCCTTTGGTGAAGATATATAAAACTCTATGCCTTCACTGTGTAGCCAACAAATAGGAGTATTTCATTCACATCTAATGGTCATATTTTTTAGTTATCTTAGGATGCTCATGCTTTGGATACTAAGATACAAATTGAAAGGAGAATTCTATGCAACTAAAGGATGGGCCACATTGTTGAGAAGGGTCAAAGTTCCCTAAAAAAATAAGAACCTTTTGAGAGGTTAAATGATTGTAATCTTGGATTTTAGTTTTTTGAGAATTATGTGTATGGAAAATAGAACCATTTTTAGCTTCCTCGTAGTTCTCATATTTTTTATGGTGTTGGAAATAATCTATTATGATGTATTTGGTCTTCTTATCATTCTATTAATTTCATATGCTAGTCATTTAATTTTAATATATTTTTTGATGCAACTGATGATCTACTATATGACCAATGAATATGTTAATAGTATTTATAATATTCGATTGGATGAGTTAACAATGATTTATTTGAGGTCCTTAAGAAAAAGATTGCATTCTAAAGAAAGAAGAGTCAAAACAAAGAAATGTAGAAATGAAGAAAAAAAAGAGTATTCAAAGGATAGGTCACAATAAAGTAATTAAATTAAAGGATAAGAAATAAATATGGAAACCAAAGAATCAAGTTATTCTACAACCAATACCTCTCATCATATAACTACAACAACAAATGAACCAAAAATTGATAGAAAAGCATGCTTTATCAATTGATGAACTATTTTGATGCAAGGAATCACTCTCATTTGTCATCTCCATTTTGTTTTGTTTCTTTTTTTGAGATTGATAAATTCAATTTTGTGTTAGTGTATTTGCTTCATAATATATTGTAAACATTTTATGGTTGAGTCTCTTTAACAAATCGACAGTTAGCAATTTTTGGTGTAATTGTTGTTGAATTGACACTTGGAAGGTGACATGTATTTGGAGAGAAGAGGACTCTGAACAAGGGGTTTGATGTTGAATAGAATAGGGGTTTTCATGATTAAAAAATAAATCGATGACGAAAGGAAGGTGCCACTCAAAACTTGTGATATTGCTCAATTGGAAGGGAAGTTGAAGACATTTGAACGTTGGTGATACTATTTGTAAACATGTCGATCATTGAGGCCATATGTGTTGTGCTTGTATCAACCTTGTAATGTGAATGAAATCATTGTTTTAGAGAGTAAATTGTGTGTAGTTAACTCAAGCCATTGGAAATAAAAGTCTACATTTTTTTTCTTGCCTTTGACAGTGATTTATCAAGTCTTAACGTCTATTTTTTATTCTAATCTTGAACTTCTTATAAAATTTAAGAGAGAGTTGCTCAGACTTGTGATCTTTGTGGATTGTAATTTACCTTGTGACCAAAAAGGCTTTTCATCAAGTGGTATCAGAGCCTGAAAGTGATTGGGAATTGGTTAGTTTATAAAATTCCTCCAAGGATAATGGGCAGAGGAGGAGCCCAAGGATGAGGAAAAAGGTAACAACATGGTGAAAAATTGTTGTAGCATTTAATAGCAAGACTGGATGCCTTAGAAAGGGCACAAAGAAGAGAACCCTAATGAAGTTGCAAGTGATGACAAGGAGGAAGAATAGCCACAAGAAGACAATGAGGGAGGATAAGGAGACCAGGAAGGTTTTGAGGAAAGATTGTTGAGGACTTCCATGAATGTGGGTTACAAACCCAAAATAGAAGTTCCTAGCTATTTGTGAAGTCTCTGTGGTGAAGATCTAATTGATTGGATCAATGACTTAGATAATTATTTTGAATATGAGGGCATATTAGAAGAAAGGAGAGTGATATTTTCTTGCACTAGATTGAAGGGCCATGTTTCTATGTGGTGGGACTTTTTCCAAACTAAGAGGAGAAGAAAGAATAAAGAAAATATTAACTCTTGGGATTAGATGGTGGAAATGTTGAAGGCTAAGTTCCTTCCAATAGATAATTACCAAAATAATCTCTTCAAAATATTGCATAATTTGAAACAAAAAGACATGTTTGGGAAATATTGTATGGAGGAATTCTATAAGCTGGTAATTAAATCAGGGAATAGTAAGGAATATGTGGAGAAAATTGCTAGATATATGACTAGTCTAAAGTATAGTGTATAGGATGAATTAAGCCTTGTGTCCCCTAGAAGTTTGGAAGAGGCTTATCAAATTTCCTTAAAGGTAGAATAAAAGTTGCAAAGGAAACAAAGTCAGCAAGAGAAGAAGAGAGGAGGAGGTTTTAGAGGAAGGCATCAACAAACTGGTAGAGGGAAACAAAATCATCAAGGAGAAGAGGCTAGAAGTTATAGTGGGCCAACCAAAAATTATAGAGGAGGATTTCAAAACAAATGAGACATATCCTATGGAAGAGGTGGTTCTCAAGGTAGAGGTAGAGGTTTTTCTAGAAAATGCATTAACTGCAACCAATATGGACACAAGAGTTGGGAATGTTGTGAATCATCTCAAGGGGGACATTCTAAGTTTGAAAGAAGTAATCAAATTTTTCATGGTGACCAAGAAATTGTGGGGTCTCTTTTTCACCATAAAGAGGAACTGAAACTGGGTGAATCATTTTTGTTGAAGAGGGTATTGTTGAAGCCTCAAAAAGAAAGCCAAAAACCAACCCAAAGGAGAGCCTTATTCAAAACCAAGTGTAAGTTCAAAGGTAAATGTTGTAGACTAATCATTGATAGTGGTAGTACCAATAATTTTGGTGCAATAGAGATGGTAGAAAAGTTAGATCTTAAAATAATTAAGCATCCATCTCTTTATAAGGTATATTGGTTGCAAGAAGGTCATCAATTGATAGTGAATGAGCAGGTCCATGTTGATTTTCAAAATTGGTAATTATAAAGATAGTGTTCTTTGTGATATGATGCCTATGGATGTGTGCCATATGTTGCTTGGTAGACCATGGAAATTTGACAAGAAACAAGTGCATAATGGAAGGGAGAACACATATACTATTGAGAAATATGGAGTGAAACATATGTTTATGCCTATGAAGGAGCCTAAAGAGGACAATAGTAGTAGTAGCTATTGGAGTTGAGAAGATACAACACCACAGAAGCCCAAAAGATCTTTGCAAGCAAATAACCTGTTACAAGGAGAAACAAAGAGAAGCAACAAAAGAAATGCTCAAGAATGTGGAGCAATGTATTCACCTAAAAATGTAAAATGAATAATGATACAAAAGATAGTTTTCAACTACATATAGATGAAAACCCTAAAAAGGAAAACCCTAGGCTTGCACAATAATAATTAATAAAGTAATTAATAATTATGTACCTAATGTTAGCTTAAGTGAAAAAGAGATAAAAGGGAACTTTACGTAATTAAACAAATATTGTTGAATTAATAAAGTAAATGTCCAATTACTCTAACAGTAGCAACCATAGAGTAATGTTGGTCAATGGTAAGGAGTTTCTACATGACTTGAAGAATGAGGAACTAGGATATGATTTGGTTCTTAAACCTATGAGTGTATTTATTACTACAAAATTTGATGATTTTTCGAGCTTGAGGTGCAAGATATTTTGAATGAAAATTCAGATATTGTTGCATCTGATTTTCCTAGTGGTTTTCTTCTTATGAGGAGAATCAACCATTAGATGGATTTGATTCTAGAGGCTAGCCTTCCTAACAAGGTTACTTATAGGTTGCCACCTATGGACAATGAGGAAATAAGAAAGCAAGTGGAGGACATTTTGAAGAAGGGTTTGATAAGGGAAAGCCTAAGTCCTTGTGTTGTCCCCATAGTACTAGTGCCAAAGAAGGGAGGAGAATGGTGTATGTGTACTGATTCAAGGGCTATTAATAAAATTACTATAAGATATAAATTTTCCATTCCTAGAATTGAAGATTTAATGCATTGTTTAAGTGGCTCCATGTATTTTTCTAAAATAGACTTGAAGAGTGGCTACCACCAAATACAAATCAGACCGAGGGATGAATGGAAGACAACCTTTAAGAATAGTAATGGTTTGTATGAATGACTTGTTATACCTTTTGAATTGTATTTAATGCACCTAGCACTTTTATGTGACTCATGAATGAGGTTTTGAAACCATTCCTTCATAAATTTGTGATTGTATAATTGGATGATTTTGGTGTTTATCAGATCTAAGGAGGAGCATCTTGAACATTTGAAGTAGGTATTCAATAGGCTGCAAGAGGAGAAGTTGCAAATAAATCTGAAAAAGTGTGTATTTATTCATATCAAACTGCTTTATTTGGGTTTTGTGGTGTCAGAGGAGGGATTGAAGATGACAAAATAGAAGGTACAAGACATCCTTTATTGGCCAACACCTAAAAGAATAATATTGGAGGTAAGGAGCTTTCATGGGCTCGTAATTTTTTATATAAAATTTATTAGAAGTTCTAGTCATGTAGTAGCACTTATTCTTGAAACTATAAAGGGGTATAAGAGGCCATTTATATGGACTAGGAAGGTTGAAGAGAGTTGTAATTTTTTGAAGAAAGAAAGTGAGTGAGCAGCCCATTCTTGCTTTGCCTGATTTTGAGAAAGTGTTTCAAGTAGAGTGTGATGCTAGTGGGTTGGCTATTGGGGTTGTCCTAAGTCAAGAAGGCAAACCAGTAGCATTCTTTAGCTAGAAACTAAATGATGCAAAAAGGAAGTATTCTTCTTATGATTTGGAATTCTATGCTTTAGTTCAATCTTTAAATAAATGGAGACATTATTTGCTACCTAAAGAGTTCATTGCATACACAGATAACCATGCTTTGCAGTTTATCAAAAATCAAAACAAATTGAATCAAAGACATGCCAAGTGGGTTGAGTATCTCCAAGGTTTTAATTTTTCTTTGAAGCATAAAAGTGGTCAAATGAATAAAGTTGGTGACGCTTTGAGTAGAAAGAATTTGTTGTTATGTGAAATACAAACTAATAGCACATGGACTTTAAAAGTTTAAAAGAGTTGTATGTAGAGGATTCAAATTTTAAGGAAGCATTTGAAGCTTGCAACGATCCTATTTGTGGGAATAAATTATGCATTCCTAAAGGGTCTATGAGAGATAATTTGTTGAAGGAAAAGCATTGTGGTAGTCTTGCTGGTTAGTTTGGATAGGATAAGACTTATTTGTAGTTGAGCACACATTAGTTTTGGCCAAATATGCAAGCGGATGTGAGGATATATGTTGAAAGGTGCACCGTTTGTCAACATGCTGAAGGGAGAAGCCAAAATGTTGGATTATATTAGTCATTTATAGTTCCAACTAGGCCTTGGAATTCAATGAGTATGGAATTTTTGTTGGATTATCCTCATAGACAAAGGGTCAATGATTCAATTTTTGTTGTGGTAGATAGGTTCTAAAAAATGGTGCATTTTATACTTTGCAAGACAACTAGTGATGCCACTAACATTGCAAATTTTTTCTTCAAAGAAGTAGTGAGATTGCACTGGATTCCTAAAAGTATCATCTCTGATAGGGATGCTAAGTTTGTGGGTCATTTTTGGAGGACCCTGTGGAAGAAATTGGGCACTAGCCTGAGTTTTAGTTCTACTTATCACCCCCAAATGGATGGGCAGACTGAGGTTGTTAACCGAAGTCTTGAAAACATGTTGGGGTGTATTATTAAAAAATCACTAGGTAATTGGGATCTAGCTTTGGCTCAAGTTGAGTTTGCATTCAATGATTCTCCTAATCAAAGTACTAGATTTAATCAATTCTATGTGGTGTATGGTATGCATCCAAGGGGGGTGTATGAGTTGAGAGACCTTGGTAATATGGAAAGGCAAAGTGCAGCAGGGGAAGATTTCGCTAAACTCATCCATGATCTCCATGAAGAGGTCAAAAAAAATATAGAAGGACGTAATCAGCAATATAAACAATATGCTGATAAAAAGCGGAGGGAGATACATTTTCAGGTTGGAGACCTTGTATTGTCTCACCTTCAGAAGGAAAGATTTCCTAAAGCAGGGTACAACAAATTGAAAATGAAAAAGATGACTCTGTAAATTTCTCAGATGATTTTTGGATAATGCATATGAGATATCGCTGCCTTCAGACCTTAGTATTTCACCTATTTTTAATGTAGCAAAAATGTATCCTTTAAGAGACATGTTGAGGATGGTGCAGTAGAGATCGAGCCTTCAAACACTAAGAGAAAACAAGGTGTCTCATCTTCTCCACAAGACATCAAATTCATTCTCGATACAGAGTTATGGAAGAAGACCCGAAGACATGAGTAATTTAGATACCTAGTGAAATGGAGTGGTCATCTAGTGGAATATGCTTCTTGGCTCATTGAATCTGAGCTCTCTCGGTTGGGTTATTCTATTGCAAATCTCATGAGTAGGAGCTCATGAACTTTTTCCTGCTTGGGGAGTCTGATGTAGGGCATCACTCTCATCTGTCATCTCCATTTTGTTTTGTTTCTTTCTTTTAGTTTGATAAATTTAGTTTTGTGTTAGTGTATTTGCTTCATAATATATTGTAAACACTTTATGGTTGAATCTCTTTAATAAATCGATAGTTAGAAATTGTTGTCAAATCGACAGTTGGAAGGTGACATGTATTTGGAGAGAAGAGGACTTTGAATAAGGGGTTTGATGCTGAGTAGAACAGGGGTTTTCATGATTCAAAAGGAAATCGATGGTGAAAGGAAGGTATCACTCAAAACTCATGAAATTGCTCAATTGAAAGTGAAGTCAAAGACATTTGAATGTTGGTGATATTATTTGTAAATAGGCCGATCATTGAGGCCATACATGTTGTGATTTGTATCACCCCTATAATATGAATGAAATCCTTGTTTCAGAAAAAGAAATTATGTGTAATCGACTTAAGCCATTGAAAATAAAAGTTTGCATTTGTTCTTCTTTCCTTTAACAGTATCTTATCAACTTCTAGCCTATTTTTTTATTCTAATCTTGAACTTTTTATTAACTTTGAGAGAGAGTTGCTCAAACTTGTGATCTCTATGGATTGTAATTTACACTGTGACCAACAAGGATTGCCATCATATTTCACCAACCAAAAAGGCATATCAAGAGGACACATACCATTGAAATAGATAGTAGAGAAGAACATAAAAAGGAGGAAGAGAAGAAATTTGATAACCTAAATTTGACGAGAAAATTATGAACACATAAATAAAAGAAGAAGAGTTTGTCAAATGATGATCCCATTATCATGTAGCTATCATTCGTTTTGTTTTTTGTTTGATCTTTCTTATCTTAACTTATTTTTTCTCTTCTTCCTTTCTTTTACATCATAAATGTTATATTTTTCACTAAACTCCATAAAACCAAGATCACCTGCAAAATTGGATTAGCCTTCTATAAGTAGGAAATCAAACATGCAAGAGAAATTTTCATAAAGATGCACAAATAATATTATTGGGAATAAATGAATGAGATAACTTGATTTTATAGAGCAAGAAGAAAAAACTTTAAAAAAACCAAATTATTTTATAGAGCAAGAAGAAAAAACTTAAAAAAAACCAAATTAGGAACTAAGTAAACTTAATAAAGTATAATTAATTATTTAATTACACCAACACCTCGCTTTAAGTGTAACTTAGGGAGAATAAGAAACATGCAAATAATGCAAGGATGAATGCATGGAAGCAATATAAATGGGTCTCAAATACAAGGCCATGTTATGTATCCATGTACATATGCAATGCAAAAGAAATCTCTCAAAAGAGAATGCAATCAAGTGATGAAAGATGGAGGACTCCATGAGACCCCCTAAGTGCACCATCCATCACATAGATACATAAAAATTACCCCCCATTAGAGGAAATGATATGATGAAATAATTTGGAAGTTATGTGTATCTCGATGGCGATGTGAAACTGTGACTAAAACTGATCTATATGAGCAAGTACCATGAAGATTCTAGAACATTAACCATAAAATGAAATGGAACTCAAACTGAGATGTGACCCTATGAGAATCTGATACGATTTAGGATCACTAACCATAGGCTCTCAATTTGAGACATGAATTGATGTGAACCAAAATGTGTTAAGTTATGAGCAAGATTGTGACCAAAAGAAACTACAAAATCTAAATACAACCCATGTGAGTTGTCATCAATATGAAGATGGGATCAAAGTGCATGTCATGCGACTACACTTTAATCCAATTATTATGCAAGCATCCCCCCTAATGAAACTTTATTGAAGTTTATTTATTACAATACTCCAAGATTATAAAAAGAGAACATGTAAAACATGTAAAAATCAAACAAAAAATGCACACAAAAAGGAAATAGTGCATGCATAGATGAATATTCACATCTATATCCATGAATACAAAATGACCTCAGATTTGTGTAGGGGACAAAATCAACTTTATGATGTCTTTTGAATCGTGAAAAATCAATTATCAAAGAAAAAGTAATGATTTTTTGAAAAAAAAAGTAAATTTTGTCAGCTGACAATGTAGACACGATCTTTTTGATTTGATTTCTGAAATTTTTTCTTATTGATGCAAAAATTGATGAATTTGTAGAAAACATTTGTGAATCCAAAAAACAGAACATACGATTTGGTTAAAAGATCATAACCTAAAGGAAATAAAAAAGATAAAAAGATTTTAAAAGATTAGCTTTCATTAGTGTGATTGTTCAACAGAGTGATGGCGTGGGGCGTTTCTGCTTGGAAGTTTCTACAGATATTAATTTTTTTTTTTCTTTCTTATGTCAAAAGTTTTGCCCATTGTTGAACGCGCTTTTCAGTTGAATCAACGCACGTCACGTTCATTTGAAAGATATATATTCGATACTTCCCCGCAAAACCTCGAACTTTTTTCTCGACGGCAATTATTTGCATTGGAATATATTAGTTTTAGTTTCGATGCACACGCATAGAATGCGTCTGTAGAAAAAGCCTCCCGCCTTAACAAGAGTTATATAATCAGCACTTTGCGTATGACGTATGTCTTACGTTTTTGTCCTCTATCTATGGAAAGCTAGCTTGTTACATTGATGACACATTGTTTTATCATTGTTACGATCATATAGTCTTTTCATGCTGTTTAAAGTGACTTTCTGTTTTACATTAACTACTTCAAAAAGTTTTCAACGGATACCTCCCTCTCAACAACTCGCATCTATATTACTTCACTTCCCATCTTTCCTTGCATGAATTTGAAGGCAGTCATGGACTCAGATTCAGCTGACAGAACTCAAAGTAATACCAACACTCAGCCCAACATAATAACTCTGAAAACAAAGAGCGAGGTAGACATTCTAGATGATGGGTACCACTGGAACAAATATGGTCAGAAACAAATAAAAAATAGCCATTACCCGAGGTAATATACTTCTCCCAAAGTGTTAAAAGAGCTATTAGCTAAAGATAAATTTGAATAGTTTAGTTTAACACGTCATGCAGGCATTATTTCAAATGTAGAGTAAGAGGATGTGTGGTGAAGAAGAAAATCCAGCGGTTTGATGATGATCCCCAGTTCGTTCTGACAACATAAAAAAGGGAGTCATAACCATCCATTTCACTCTCCTCTTTTACCAAATTCCTATGATTTGCGAAGTCAGTTCCTTCAAGCCGAAGCTCCTGCAAATACCTTCGAATAGATAGCTCTGGTTAGTGAATTTGGCCCTCACAACAGATTTTAGTCTGCAAGAACTTTATTTCTAAGCATAGTCATATGGTCATATACAGTAAAAACCCAGTTAGACAAAATGAAATGTTATTTGATTTCTTATCATTTCTTACATATATTGTTTGTCTAGACTTTTAACAGGAAATGGTTATTGAACTGGATAAGTGATAGTAAACTCAGTACCTAATTCTTTTGTTCTTTCTGAGTTCTTTTTTACGTGTAGGAATGGTTTAGTCTAACTTTTGTAATGACTAACTTGTTATAATTGATTGTGCCATCTGCAAATCATAATTGAGGGATGAGATTGAGAAAATGAGCAGTCATGGAGTCGGATTCAGCTGACACAACTCAAAGTAATAGCAATACTCAGCCTAACATAATAACTCTGAAGACAAGGAGCGAGGTAGACATTCTAGATGATGGGTACCACTGGAACAAATATGGTCAGAAAAGAATAAAAAATAGCCATTACCGGAGGTAATATACTTCTCCGAAAGTGTTAAAAGAGGTATTAGCTAAAGATAAATTTGAATAGTTTAGTAAGAGGATGTGTGGTGAAGAGAAAATCCAGCGGTTTGATGATGATCCCCAGTTCGTTCTGACAACATACGAAGGAAGTCATGACCATCCATTTCACTCTCCTCTTCTACCAAATTCCTATGATTTGCGAAGTCAGTTCCTTCAAGCCGAAGCTCCTGCAAATACGTTGGAATAGCTAACTCTGGTTAGTGAATTTGAACCTCACAACGGATTTTAGTCTGCAAGAACTTGTTTTGTATTCAAAATGCCATTTTGTAAGCATAGACATATGGTCATATACAGTAAAATCCCAGTTAGATAAAATAAAATGAAATGTCTTTTCTTTTCTTATCTTTTCGTACATGTATTTTTTGTTTAGACTTTTAGCACGAAATGGTCATTGAAGTGGGTAAGTGATAGTAAACTCAATATCCAATTCTTTTGTTTTTTTTGAGTTCTTTTTTACGTGTAGGAATCACTTAGGTTAACTTGTTGTAATTGATTAACTTGTTATAATTGATATTGTAATCTATCATTTATAATTGAGGGATGAGATTAAGAAAATGAACATGTTTCAATAATTGTAATAGTGTTATATAATAATAGTTTCTTTTTGCTTTTTAAAAAATTGAATACATTTGTCTTATTATTAGTCAAAGTTTGTTTTTTAGTAATTGATGGTGCAATCTACCAATCATAGCTGAGAGATGAGATTAAGAAAATGAAGGTATTTCAATAGTTGTGATAGTGTTATATAATAATGGTTTCTTTTTGCTTTTTAAGAAATGAAATACAATTGTCTTATTATTAGTCAAAGTTTGGTTTTTTACTATTGAACAAGATGATCTTTAGGAATAATTATCAGTAGTCATTGTGTAAAAATAGAGTAAAAAATATCTATTTTCACAAATCACATCAAAGAAATTCAATACCTAATTCCTTTGTTTTTTTCAATTCCTTTCTAAGTGTAGGAATCAGTTATGCTAACTTGTTATAATTGATTGTGCGATCTACCAATCATAGTTGAGGGATGAGATTAAAAAAATGAATGTGTTTCAATAGTAATTTTAAAAAATGGAATATATTTGTCTTTTTATTAGTCAAAGTTTGTATTTTACTATTGAACAAGACGATCTTTAAAAATAAATGTTTTGGTCTGACTTTTTGAGGTATTTTTAGACTTTTTAACAAATACGTGACTAATGTCTTCTTTTTGATAAGTTCAATTAATTTTTTTGTATTTTTAGAAGGTCTATATACAAATTTAAACAAGTGTCACCTAAAGGTGACCTAGAGGTGAGTAATTTCCTTCGTAGTAAAGCATCTTCCTTAGTAGTAAAGCATATGTTATTTAGTTGATAAATGATTTGACATGAAATAGAAATTTAGAGGTAGTTTAGTAATAGTATAGATCAATAAACTCTACAAACTTAATCTATTCCTAGACATTTAATTAAGAATATTTGTTAAAAATAATTTTATTTTAATGTAGAAATATTAATTTTCATAATCATTTAAAATACATGTCTATATTCTAACTTAGTGGAACAAAATGTTAGTTACATATATTTATTAATGTTGAATAAAGTATAATAACACCTCATATTTATAAAACCTATAATTTAACTATTTTTGGCTTTATATAAGATAATTCCTATGGAAGAAAGGTAAAATCCATTCCTAGAAAAAAGAAAAGAACGATTCACCTTATTTTTTCTAAAATTTCACTCATAATACAAAAAAAAAATAGTCAATCTTGTTGAGAAGAAATAATTTTTAAAATTTATAAAGTTAAATAGTTACATATTCACTTTAGAAAGATTGAATTTAATTTGAAGATGGTAATATTTTTTGTTTTTGATTGGTTCAAACCTAATTTATTATTAATAACATATTTTAAAATTTTAGTTATTCACTATTTTAATCATGCATGTCTAAATAGTCACCATCCCTAGTATGAATATAGATTTATATTTGTCATTTAATGCAAACCAAATAAAACACAGTACACTTTATTAAGTTCCCTCTCAAATACATGCAATTATATTGTAGGTTTTATTAAATTTAAATTTAATTTAATTTGCATAAAAGAGAGATGACAAGTAGGAGATATTTTTACTAGTGTATCAAATTATGATGTTTTATTAGAATTTAATTACATATTTTTTAAGACAAACTAATGTAATGGTTCAAACAAATTCATCTCTCATGTGCATGAATAGTCTACTTTGCATTTAATGTATCATGCTAATTCTCACAATGAACATGAATAATATACTAGCATTTATTGGATTTAAATAATACCCCATAAAAAAAAATGATCCAAACATTTCTTAAAAAAAGGAGAAACATCATAACTTTTATTTTATGCACTAGATATTCATTTAATATCATATTATAGTAGTGCTTTTACATATTAATTACAAGATAAGAGAAAATTGGAAAGAGATTTTATTTAAATAAAATGATAATATTCAAGTGTCAAGTCACCCTTTGTGATCTATCTTCATGATAATCTAGTTTTTTTATAGATTTTATTAGAAAATATATTTTATTTTAAGATATGAATAAGTTTTCCACTAAATTTGTATCAAATTTCAAGGATTTTCTTAGGTGTTATAGAGGTAATTGAAGGATTTAAGATGATATTTTTTCTTTGTATAGAGCCAAAATAATAGAAATACAATTCTTCATGGACTGTAATGGTTTCGTAAAAACTATATAAGAAAACTTCAAACTATTAAAAAATTCATATCTAATTTTGATTATGATTAATTGAATTATTAAATTATTATTACATTAGAAGATTTAATTTATTAAGATATTTTTGAATCAATGAACCTTTTTGTTTAGGTGCTTAAACCTATTTCAAGAATGTTGAGAAGTGAAGACATTTTTGATACATAGATATATGTATTGAACAACATTTAGTAGATTTTTAGTAGCATGTTTATATTTTTTTGGAATTTCTATAATTTCATTTGCCTTTTATCAATTAATATTTATTTTAGTTAATATTCATGTAATTGATTATTAATGTTGGTTATTATAGTAATCTATAATTTCATGAGAAATATTATATAATTAAGTGTAAAAAATTGATTATAAGATAATTAAATAGAACAATATATTATTTTTAATTAATTTTCTTTTTCTTTTTATCAATTATGTTGTTAAAAAAAATCTGATTTTTATTCTAGTATAGTGTAAGTGTTATCAATTATCAATTACTTTGATTGGAATTTTAAAACCAATGTTTTGATTATATGGGAGAAACGGGTTTTGAAGGGACCTGAAACCCTTTACAACTTTAGGCACAAAATGCTGCTCAAAAGATACAACACTAGACTGACAGCAACATCCAAACACCCATCCATAAAAGATACAAACATTTGCTACAAAGATAAACAAAGAAGACCAACAACCAAACAGTCTCATGCCACAGAGGAAAAAATAGAGCTAAGCCACACGTGCAACCTTTTGACCACCACAAATAAATTTAACTAGGGACTAAGAGGAATGATAATGCTTACAAAGACCTCTCTTCCTTCTTTGCACAACCATCCAAGAAATATCATCCTCTGAAGGAATGGAGGAAGGGAAAGTCAGAGGATAAGCCACCAAAGGTAAAAGAGGAAAAGAACTAGGAATTTCACTCCCACAATCAACAACATCAAAAAGAGCAACAAAAAAACTAGCAATCCTATTACTAGCAACAAACTCATCAGCCATAACAACAATAACCCCACTAGTTGCAACACCAACTGTGGGTAAACCAACCACATTAATAGCAACTGCAGATGAACCAACAACAAAAGTAGAACCACCAATATCAAAAACAATAACTGTAGGAGACCTAGGAGAAGCAACAACAATAGTAGAAGGCTTCTGAGAACCATCAAAAAAATAAGACACGACATTAGTGACCAAGTCATCATCCCCAACATCATCACAAGATTCACCCATGGTAGGATGCTCACGAAGAGCATCTTTCCACCAAGTAGCATGGCTCTAACGAGATTTCTGATAGTCAATAGCCAAATGACTTGTAGAAAAACATTTCATGCAATGGAAAGGAAGACCCTCATAATCAAGAACTTCAGACCATGGCCTAGTCCCCACCATCAAAATAACCTCCCCGAGTAAATATTTTGAGGTATCAATGTCCACAAGAATGCAGGCGAAAGTAGGATGATCATAGATAAGAGAAGATGAATCAATCATAAGAAACCTACCAATTGCATTCCCAATAGACTCAAAGCAAGAAGGAGCCCAAAATTGAAGGGGAAGGTTTGGAATTCTAACCTAGGAAGGAACAACACCAATTGGTTCAAAATAGGGTTAAAAGAAGAGAACCAAGGCCAAAGAGAAAGTGAGTGCTTCCCCCACAACCAAACACCCCCTTCCAACACCCAAGCCGTATCCTTCTTAGATTGAAAAGTAGCCACAAAGAAACCCCTAGTTGAAGGATAGAGTTCAATCCTATCCTCAACAATATTCCTCCAAGACTCCAAAACCCACTTGTGCAGATTTGGGAGAAAAGGCCATAAACCATTAAATCTACAAATAAGAGAAAACCTAGAGAAATAATTTTCTTTATCCAACACCTCCTACCCACAAATAATAGTAGGGGCAGAAGAAGATCATCGTAAGGGTTTTCCCTTGAAAGAGTGAAGATAAGAAGAAGGATTAATACCACTAGAACCAATCGCCTTAGTAAAGGAAGGTTGTGAACCATCAGGCAATGGTGACCCATCAACACGCGACAAACTGTCAACAGACACCCGCAAGCCAACAAAACCCGACCCAATAGTAGAAATTGACCCAGCAAGAGTCGATAGCACACCAAGAGCTGATGGCACACCAGAAGCCAATGATGCACCAAAAACCAATGAGACACTAGAAGCCAACGACAAACCAGCTACCAACGACGAACCATAAACTAAAACAAAAACCAATGGTGAACTAGAGACCAGTGGTATACCAAAATCCAATGACGCACCATCCATAAAGAGCAAGAGGGTTTCAACAGTGAGCAGGAGATCCATTTCAAAAAATAGTCAAATTAATGTTCCGATTAAAGCCATTTTAAAACCATTGTTACTAATTCTCTCTAGAACAATTATTAGCATGTCTAATGATAAAATCTTTGATTCTCACTTCATCAATTTACAAAATAAAAATATGAATATTGGAGCATCAAAATGAAGACAATTCTATTATCATGAGGTTTTTTAGGAATTAGTAGAAGTGGGATACAATGAACCTATAAATCAAAATTTCCTCAATGCTCTCACAAAAAACCAATGAACTCAATTAAAAAATAAAAAATATAAATATAAATGGGATCTATTCACTACTTAATTTGTATAGGATATTTTAAATTTCCCTGTATTGTTAGCATGATAAATGTAAAGGATACATGGAAGTATTTGAAAAATTCATATCAAGGATTCCACAAAGTTGAATTGGTAAGACGATGTTTAGTTTTAGAAATGATTTTAAAAATTGAAGGATGAGAGAAGGTAAAGACATTTAAAATTTTATCATGTAAGGACTCAAGATATAGTGGATAAGCTTATGACTCAATGGAAAGTTGTAATAGTGTTCTAAGAATATATTGGAATCTTTTCTTCCAAGATATGATCTAGTGGTGATTAATATTGAAAAGGTAAATATTGAACACATTCAAAGTGGTAGATTTAGTAGATTCTTTGCAGTTACATGAAGATGGTATTCGATATTTAATGGGGAGGTTGGTCCTAGAATTTTAATATTTGATAAGAATTGAAGAAAATTATATTGATCCTCTTTCTCAACCAAATATATCTCAAGGGGATTCTTTGACCAATAGATAATGAGATAGAGGAAGAGGAAGATATTATTTTTTATTGTAGAAGCATCCAATGTAGGTATCATCAACATTATGGGGATTATGAGTATGAATGTAGGAAGAAGAAATATAACGTAAATAAGTCAAGGGATAAATATATTGATGATTTTTTTATTTGTAAAAACTGCTCAAAAATATTTACATGAAATATGATAAAATAATGTCATAAATATTTGTGGTTCCTAGATAGTGGTCATTCCAACCATATGATGGTGCAAGTATGAAGGTGTTTTCATTTATGTCAACAAGATGTCTACTTACTGGTGTTTTCATTGATGTCAATTGTGTGTTAAGGAAGCTGTTGCATGATGAAAATGTTGAGGATATTGAAAAAATTATGGAAAAGATGAAAACACATTGTTGTGGGTTGTGCATGTGTAGTTGAGATATTGAGGAAGTGTTGTGAGTACATGGAGCTATCTTTTGTTGTAGTGTCCAGAGATGAGTTAGAATGAAGTAATGAGATGAGATGATGTCTCTCGTACTTGAGTTCTAAGTGCTTTTGAGAAAATTTGATAAACATAGAAAATAGTATTATGCAAGTGTTTAAAATGTGCTCTGGATCATGCTCCACATTTCTTCTATATTGATGTTATGCCTGTGCATATTTTCTATATAGTTTGAGGTCATTAGAGGTTGCTATATTCAAAATTTAATTTTTGGATTGTTGTTGAGAGGAAGTTGTGTTAACCAGTATGAAAACTAGTTTTGCAGTGTTGTACAGAGGTGTCGAGGAGAAATGTATTCGCTCCACATTTCTCCATAATTTATTTTTAGGACTTGTGGTTTTGAAGGAGAGTTAATGGTGTTGTTCTCTTGTTTGTGTCAAGAGGATTCATGGTTAGGTGTATCAAAATTTTTGGAAGCATGTACTTAATGTATAATGTATTTTCACGAGTAACGGTCAACTTGGTGTCTACACTACATTTGGAAATGTTCAAGTATTAATGGATGTGTAGGGTGGTCCCACAATAATGGGTTACATTTTTTGGTCAAACTTGACGTTGAAATAATTTTTCACTAGATCTTCACTTTCTTACACCTATAGCAGCTAAACAAGTAAGAATTTGAAGATGAATCAAACTAGTGATTTGTGAGATTTTGTGTGTAGATTCTAATTACATTTTCATAAAACTAAACAATAAAATTTGTATCCTTTTATCTAATTTTTAATAACTTATTTTTTCTACTAAAAAACATTTTTAAAAAAGTGATGTTTACTTTGGACCACATTTTTTTTTTTTTATAGAAATGATACAATTCTAATTTTTAACATACAGATTTGTCAAACCAATATCTAGTGCATGGATGTTTTTTCATAATTTTTTGTTACATATATTTTTTAATTAATTTTCCAAGTTAGAGTAATTATAATTTGGACAGAGGTGTACTTCGAACCGCATAGCCTTTTTTGTATGCATTTGAACTAACTTATTTTTTTTTGTTGGAATAAGGACACCAATACCTAGTGCACATGTACTTTTTAGAATTTTTTTCTCTATTTTCCTATTTTTCATATGTGTGAAACAAATAACTTGATGTTTACCTACATTCACAAGGAATACAAAATAAATATAATAATCAAATTAAATTTATTTAAAATTATACTTTTTAGGAAGCTTATAGTAAGGGCTACATAGTTACAAAACATAAATTTTAAATTAATTCATTTGATTTCCCAAAAGGTAAATCAAAAGTGTCTTTTTATCATCATTTTGATAGGTGTAGAGGAGATTCCATTATAGGTATGGTTTAAAACTAACGCGGGGTTCTATCCAAGCGATTTTGATCTAAGGGGGTTTCATCAAACCCTCTTTAATTAAAATCATTTAAATGGAATCTTTAAAGGCTTAAATCATTATATTTTCCAAAAAAATATGTGATTTCAGGCAAAAATTAGGATGTCCCAAAAAGTGTAACCCATTATTGTGGCAACACCCCGTAGCATGGTGTGTGAGACTTAATTTTGGGTCTTGATTAAGTGTTGTTTTGGTCCCCTTTCATTCCTATCCACCATAGGAATGTTTGGGTTCCAACCTAATTTGAATTTGTAAATACAATGAATACAATGTCGACCTTAGAGAAGATGTTTAAGGTTGAGGTTGATCTAAATAAGAGTGGAGTTGTTGTGAGTTGAGAGAGAATGAAGGGAGAAGAAAGATAGATGCGAGGTCAATATAAGTGATGTTTGTGATGAAAATTTGAGTATAGAAGTGTGAACTTTAAAGTATTGGATAACTAAATGCAATGAGTCAAAGGTGTCAAAAATCTTTCAAACAAGACTCTGAAAGTGTTGGACAATTGTGGTGGATTAATTGTTGCATTGAGAAAGTGTTCTTTGTGTAACATTTCTCTTCTATCTTCTTGTTCTTTATATGGTAGTGAGCCCTGGTTGTGAGCCTTTTGGATAGTGTATCCTATTCTGGCAATGAGCCCCTTTGTACCATTTTTGCAATTACTTATATTGTGAGCTAATCCTCACCATGTTTTTTTTTCTCATTGGGTTTTGCACATAAATTTGGTATTCTCTTGTGCATGGTGTTGTTATTTTAGTTTTTTTTTATATTTCATATTTAATCATTATAATAGAATAAGGGTATAACAAATGCATGTGGATCTGATTACTGTTGAGGATTTTGATGTTTTGATAGATACAACTAGTTCACCCCCCCTCTCAGTTATCTTGTTCATTCAATAATTAGTATTAGAGCAAGGTTCCTTAGAGAAGAGCTTAACTGCTTAAGGTAGATTTGAGATGGTGAACAAGGTTTCTTTGGAATGCCCTGGATTTGATGGTACAAATTATGCATTATGGAAGACAAATATGGAAGGATATCTGGCAACTTAGGGATTTGAGGTTGAAAAGGCTTATTACACTGCATATACTCCACCTACAAATGGTCCAAGTACAAGTGCAAAGATCAAGGTGCATGATATCAATGCTAAGGAAAGATTTATTATTGTGAATAGTCTTTAAAATACTGAATTAGTAAAAAAATTGAGTTTGAAAACTGCTAAAGAGGTTTGGGAGAAGCTAGAAAGCATTTATGAAGGAGATGAAAAATTTAAACAAGTGAAGTTGTAGAATTTGAAGGCACAATTTGAGACCCTACATATGTCTGAATATGAAACAATCAAAATCTACATGCAAAGCTCGTTGAAAATTTGGTGAGTGCAATGAGAGGTCTTGGTGCAAAAGTCAAATAATCTAAAGTGGTAAAGAAATTTCTAAGATCTCTTCCTAATTATTATAGTGAAAATGTACCTTCTATTGAGGAAATTGAAAATATAGATACCTATTCTAGAGATCAAATGATTGGTACAATAACTTCTTTTGAAATGAGGAAAAAGGGTTTAAAAAATGGTATAGTTGTAGAGACTGCTTTCAAGGCTAGAGTATCAGAAAGGTTAAAGATTCAAATAGGAAAGATCTTGATGATGTGGAAGCTAATTTCCTTAGAATAATGAATAAGGGAATCGATAAGTACATAGGTAAATTACCTTTCAAATGTTTTAGCTATGGTGATATAGATGATTATGATTCTAGATGTCCGAAGAGAGCTGCAAACAATAAGTGTAAGGATAATAAAGGAAAGATGATTAAGAAAGCTTAGTATGCTAGAGAAGATGTTGGTATTTTTGATGATGAATCTGATTATGGAGACTTCAATAAAAATGAATGCTCATTCATAGCAATAAAAGAATAATCTAGTTCTACTAACTCTAAAATTTGTGTGAAGGAATGTATTCTAAAGAAGAAGGATAAGGTTGAAGGTACTTTGGTATTTGCTTTGCATGTTAAATAGGATAAGAATTACTAGGTTGTTGATAGTGGCTACTCTAATCACATGACTGGAGACAATAGTATGCTTGTTAAACTTGAAAAATATGATGGAGGACTAGTTAAATTTAGATATGATTTAGGAGCTAATATTTATGGAATAGTTTTAATCAGTTTTGATGGCAAGCATAACACTAAAAAATGTTGACTATATTAAGGGTTTAAGGAATAACCTTTTTGAGTGTTGGGACAAATGTGTAGCAAGGGATATAATCTTGTGTTTGAGGATAAAACATGTGAGATTAGAGAAGGTCCCAAAACTATGATTATTGTTGGTAAGATAACATATGGAAACATTTATCAACTTAAGGTATTGATGGTCATTGCTTTATGTTGCAGATTAGTGATAGTTGGTTATGGCACCAGTCAGAGGATGTGCCATATGAATTTTGATAATTTGGCGAGAATCAATTCAGTTCATGCAGTGAGAGACCTACCTAAAATCACAAAGCTTATCAATCTTGTCTGTAAGGATTGTTAGTTTGGAAAGAAAGTAAGGAGTAGTTTCAAGGGAAAGGAACAATTTTCTACCTGACTACTGGAATTAATTCATATAGATCTTTGTGATCCTATAATGGTGAGAAGTCTATAAGGTGAAATAACTCCTAAATAGAATGGAGTGGTCGAGAGGAAAAACTAGATGACTCAAGAAGCTACTAGGACTATGATGAAAGAGGAAAATCTATCAAAATTCTACTGGAGAGAATCAATTCATACTGTTGCCTATGTAATTAACAAACTATAATCCAAAACTAACAATTCAAAGACTCCCTATGAATTATGGCATGGAAGGATTCGTACTGTGAATTAATTTAGAGTATTTGGAAGAAAATTTAATATCAAGAGAGAAGAAGAAAACTTAGGAAAGTTTGATGCAAGATCTAATGAAGGTATCTTTCTTGGATATTATACTAAAAGAAAAGCTTACAAATGTTACAACAAAAAGCCAAAAAAGAAAGTTGAAAGTGAAAATGTTAAGGTTGATAAAAACTTATAGAAATCAATTGTAGTGGATGGATATGTGTCAGATGAACCTAATTGTAGAGAGGTAGGAGAAGAAAAATATGATGAATAATAAGTGCAAAATCAAGAGGAAGAAGCCCCGAAGAAGAACCCTAAGTATGTGAAAAAAAATCATTCTGAAGAAAAAACCATTGGAGACAAAAGGAAAGGTGTATTCAAAAGAAGAAAAGCTATTGAATTTGAGATAAATTTGTGTTTACTTTCTAAAGTTGAACCTAAAATAGTGAGCGAATCATGTAAGGATGAACATTGGATGAATGAAATGAAGAAGAGCTTATGTAAGGGTATGTGCAGGATCATCATGGAAAAAATAGGCCCTTAAGTGGTGATGAAAATTCAGAAAAAATAAGAGTTAGGCAACTTGACATAAAAATTTGAACATGTTATCTATATTATTTCAAAAATATGTAAGAATAGAATCTATAGAAAATTCAATGTAGTTTCTAAACTACTAGGTTTTTTTTTTTAAAATCTATTTGGTGAAAATTTTAAATTTCAATGGAGTAGTACTTAAATTTTAGGGAGAAAATAAGAAGTAGGTGTTCTCTAACCACCCTAACCACAATAAAATGATAATATGTTTTTTATAAGATTTTAGATATAAGTAGAGGACTCATCTCCAATGTGATTGATATTTTTTTGTAATTTTTTTGCAAGTAAATAATTAATTATGAAATTTTTATTACAACTTTTAAAAAATATACAAAACTTGTATGTCTGACAACCTTAACTTGGTCAAGACTTCATGAAATTCATTTTTTTTTAATCCTATATTATGTGAAGCATAGGATGTGACACATGTTTCAAATTCAAAAAATGTGATACCGTTTGAAAGCTATAGATGTTTTTCAATTAGCCTATCAATCAAGACTTTAGTCATAATTCAAATAGAAAATGAATAATAATTATTTATTAAATTCAAACTAAAGCATAATTTATATTGGTGGAAAGCTGAGAATCTCCTTTAAAAACCCTTTTCGTTTCATCAATTGAGGGTAAAAAAAAGTCGTCAGCCACATGGGTGAAGTCTAGAAAAGAAAGGTAATTTGTTAAACACATTTTTTGTGTTGACTTCTTAGGATTGGCATGTCCTAGCCAAATTCCGAAGAAAACCTGAGGCTAATCCCTAGGTAGTAGGGTTTGTGTCAGACATATCCGATATCGGATTCAAACCGGATATCCAATTTATTTTATATATAATTTTAAAAAATGTAATATAGTTTTTAATATATGATTTAAAAAATGAAATAAATAGTTTATAGTTTATTTTAATATATATAGTTGAGAATATACAATATAGTTTATAATTTAATATATAATATATAATTTACGATAATCTCTTATGGAATTATGTATAATATATAATATATTATATTATTATACATATAATATTAAAATATTATTTAAATATTTTTGTTAATGTATAAATATATATGTATTAAGTTAATATACAAAATATTATATTTAACTAATTAATAGTAGTAATATTTAAATATTATCTCTTTCCCTCTCTCTCTCCATCCATCTCCCTTTCCCTCTCTCCCTCTCCCTCTCCCTCTCCCTCTCTCTCCCTCACCCTTTCCCTCTCTCCCTTCCCTCTTCTAATTCTCTCTCCCTCTCTCATACCCTCTCCCTTCCTCCTCCTCTCTCTCTCTCTTACTATCTCCTTCTTCCCGTCTCCCCCTCTCCCTTCCCCCTCCTAATTCTCTCTCCCTCTCTCACACCATTCTTGCCATCTTCCCCTCTCCATTCCCCCCCCTCTCTCTATCTCCTAATTATCTCTCCCCCTCTCTCCCCTTCTTCCCCTCTCCCTTCCCCCCCTCTCTCTCTATCTATCTATGTTTTTGTCTCTCTCTATCTCTATCTTTGTCTTTGTCTCTCTCACCTTCTTCCCCCTCCTAATTTTCTCTTTGTATCTCTACCCTTCTTCCCCTCCTCCCATCTCCCCTACCCCTCATAATTATCTCTCTCTATCCCCTTCTTCCCTTCTTCCCCTCTCCCTTCTCCCTCCTAATATTCTCTTCTTCCCCTCTTCTCCTCTCCCTTATCCCTCCTAATATTATCTCTCTCTCTCCTTCTTCCCCTCTTCCCATCTCCCTTCCCCCTCCTAATTCTCTCTCTCTCAATTTCCCTCTCTCTTTCCCCCTCTCTATCTCTCTCTCTCTCTCCCTCTCTCTCTCTCTCCCATTCTTCCCCTCTTCCATTCTCCTCTCTCCCTTCTTCCCCCTCTCTCTCTCCCCCTCCTAATTCTATCTCCCTCTATCTCCCCTTCTTCCCTCTTCCACTCTCTCTCTATCTCCCTTCTTCCCTCTTCCACTCTCTCTCTCTCTCTCTCTCTCTCTCTCTCTCTCTCTCTCTCTCTCTCCCCCATCTTCCCCTATCCTCCCCCATTTAGACTCTCTCCCTCTCCCTCTCCCTCTCTCTCTCTCTCTCCCCTTATTCCCCTCTTCCCATCTCCCTCCCCCTCCTAATTCTCTCTCTCTCTCTCTCTATGTCTTTGTCTCCCCCCATGTCTTCCCCTCTTCCTTCCCACAACTAATTATCTCTCTCTCCCTTTCCCTATAGGTTGAAAAAATCCTCAATTTATCAACTCAAAAGGTTACAAATCACCTATCTACTTACAAATTGAATCTTGGCTTATTTTCCCTTTCTCACCTAGACAGCCTTGTAGGTCTGCAGACCCAATTTTCCCAACTTAACTCTCAACTTTCCTTAACAACCTCTACAAGTGAACATCATTATAGGCACCCATTAAATCCTTCTATGACATACATCAACTCAACATATGATTCTTTTAGAATAACTTCCACAAATCATTCAAACTACGCTACTCAACCTAGCCAAATAGGCCTTATTTCCAAAAACCACCCTTGAATCACTTCACAAACCCCAAAAATCAATGGGGAAAAACTCACCAGGTGACAAAACCATAAATTTTCCAACTTATCTTCAATAACTTGCGCTCTAAGACTACATTCAACAAAACCCTTAAATTTCTCAATTTAGGCAAGGGTTTATTGAAAAACCTACTTGAAGACTTCACCAGAACATCCCAATGTATCCAAAACCTTCAAAAAACCCTACAAAAACTTAAAAGGACATAAAAAGTGACTTCCCTCAAATATTTCTCACATTTACCCCCTCTAACCTCTCCATTTCATGCAAAAACACCCAAAATGCCATCTAGGGCACCATAAAAATCTTGATCCTAACCTCCCCTACACATGAAATGATGAAAATATGTTTATTAACCTTAAATAATCCTATCCACCAAGTTACAGATTCATACAATGGGTGGAAGGCTTAATATATCATTTTAGATGCACTCAAAACCCTTAAATAGGGTATACAAACCGACCCTTAGTAAATCGCCTCTCAAATGCACAAAAACAAATGAAAATGATTCAAACCAAGTTTGTGGTGAGGTTAAACCTACTTCCCACCGAATTTAATCCATTGGAGTGCAAGATTACCTTGTATAAAATTGTACAACACAAAGAAACTTCATAAATTCTGGAAAAACTCAAGAAAGTGCAAGGAAACAATGAAATTTTATTGCTTCTTCTCAATGAACAACTTCTCCTTCCATCCCTTATAGTTCACAAGACTATTCAAAGGTTTTCCCACCAAATTCAATAGTTACAACTACCTTTCAATCCCAAATGACCGTTGGGCTTCCTCTTTACAACCTTTAGGCATTCTTTCATAATTTGCAATATTTTTCAACTTCCTTGTTGTAATGCACAAAATGATACCAATGAATCACTCCCTAATGACCCTGAAACATCATGTAGTGTGACACAATGATATTTTTGTATTTAAACTTTAAAGTTAAAATTTTAAACTTTACCATTGCTCTTGTCTTCAAAGTTGTTTAGACTATATAATATAACCATAATATAAGTAAGCAATATATGATATAATTTAACCATTATTCATTATTTTTTATGCTATTGTAAATTGATATTTAACCATTTCTTAAGATTAAATTTTCAAATAGTTTAAAAATGCACATGAGGAAAAAATTATTTTGATTCTCAACTTCTATTTACCAAATTATCCAATAATCAAGTGTATGTCCATATACAAAATTGGCATCAACGCAAACTAAAACAAAGTTTTACAAAATGTGGCATTTTGCATCTTGATATCTATTCAAAATATACATGACAAAATATCTATCTCATCCTAAACTACTAGTGGATCATCAAAATAGAGCATCTCGATATCTATTCAAAATATACATGCCAAAATGTTTATCTCATCCTAAACTATGGGTGGATCATCAAAATGGACCCTCTTTGAAGCACTCTTTGGCTCTAAAGGAAACTGCACAAGAAAAATTCAAACCATAATTGAGATTATTTATATTATATAATTTAAAATTGAATAAAACATCAAAATCAATATACATTGCATTACAATTGAAATCTTGATTACCTCGTATATACATCTCTTCAAACTGCCAAGAGTCCTAGAATATACCCCTCTCAAAGAACCAATCATGTCAAATTTTGCAATGCCAATCTATATGTGTGAACAAAAACATAAAATTGATACAAGTTAGCATACAATTTTTCGGTAATAGGAACATATTTACCAAACACAAAATAAAATAAACACATACCTCTTTGGGCATCTATTTTTCTTTATCTCCTTCAGGTGTTTTGACAAATCCTCCTTGGGGTGTTTCAACACCTACTCCTTCAAGTGTTCCAACACCTAATTCTTTAGGTGTTGTGACACTTGTCAACAAGGATGTGTAGCTGATAACCTCTTGTACACAAAAATGACAAGTATATGAAAATACCAATCTATGTCGATGTATGTATAATCACTATAAGATCTTAAAAAACTTAATTCAATTGAATTTTAGTTCAATTACCTTTCCCTTATCTACCATTGCACCTCCAAAGTCTAGATAGTGTTGCACCTTGCTCACTCTAGGTGTTTCCTACAAGAGGAAAATAAGATAAACATATAAGTTAATATATAATTTCATTAATGACAATTCAAATGACAAGCAAGTATATCATAAAAAATTTAAACGAGTGAGTGAAAAAATATATACAACGTGTGTGTCGATGCCAAATGAAATGGCCCTAAGGGTTCTATCGGTAACTTGTGTAAGCTCCTCCTTAGACATCAACTATTAAATAGACCATGTAAATAAATATTAGTAGTTGATACTAATTCTTATTAATATTAATTTAAAAACAAATGCAAGTTATGGATTTACAACTTAAATATTACTTGTGTAACTATTCCAACACCATCCTCTCTAGCAAGAGAGGACTCTATAGGGTGTGCTCTAATCTCCTACATTTTATCTCCTATAACATCCACATCATGGAGGTCATAATTAGATGTGTGCAAGGGATTATCAACGGTTTGTACAAGAGGACCCAAGCATATTTGGTGGCACATAGCACAAGTATGTGTCACACAGATGTGTGGACCTGAGGAGGATGATGCAACAACACTCGATCCATCATGACCATCACCATCATGTGGTTGAGCTACTATAGCAGTATGAGAAACAAAAAATATCACTCAAAGAGTGAATAGCCTAAATAGTATGTGTGGCTGCATCCTCAATAATATCTAGATGACATACTGGAGGTGGTTGAGGAAGGGGAGGAGGGGGAACATATGGGCCTTGGACTACTCTATTTACCCCAGGTCTATCCTGGGGCATACCTCCACCTATGCTCTAGAAGGGTTTAATGTCAAATTAATTGACATGATGCCCTAACACAAACTCAACATATATTTTTTTAATAAAGCAAAACGGTACATCGTTATTGTTGTTGGGTGGTTTATCAAAAACCATGAACCAACGATTCCAAAAGTTATTTGCAATGCCTTTATTCATACACCATTTTATAGAAAGTTTTGGTTTATTAACATTAACTAGTAGACCGATGTGGGGGTTAACAAATAAAGAGGCTATTTGGGATTGTTTTATTCTGAGATCTTTCACATCTTTGTAAGACAATCCACAAGAGTAATATCCCCTCATGCTTTCTCACCATGAAAGAAAGGCATTATGTTGGGTGGAGAGGGATTCTATATTTTTAACTATTTCTTTCAATGTGTTTGCCATCTTCCTTAATCGAGGGATTATTTTATAAACATCATAAATGCCCCTCAATTGCTCCAATTTTTTACCAATTAACTCTTCAATTGATGGGCACGAAGGTGGAGGAGGGTTTGGAATTTGTGGTTTTTGATTTTGAGCCATAATGCCTGATTGAAGTTTAAAAATGATTAATCTAATTGAAATTACACAATATAAATGAAATTATTGTAAAAACCCTAGTTTTTAATAAAAAATTGGGTATGTGCAGGATCATGATGGACCAGAAAGTGGCAATATGATGGGTATGTGTAGGTTATGTGGTTGATGACCTTTTTTTTACCTAAAATTGATGAAACAAAAAGGGTTTTTAAAGGAGTTTCTCAGCTTTCCACAGATATAAATTATTCTTTACTTTGAAATTTATAAATAATTATTATGCATTTTCTATTTGAATTGTGAATAAAGTCCTGATTGATAGGTTGATTGAAAAAAATCTATAGCTTTCAAATGGTATGACATTTTTTGAACTTGAAACATGTGTCACATTCTATGATTGGTATGATATAGGATTAAAAAAAAAAGAATTTCATGAAGTTTTGACCAAGTTAAAGTAGTCAGACATATGAGTTTTTATATTTTTTTTAATTTGTAATAAAAAAATCATAATTAATTATTTACTTGGAAAAAAATTACAAAAAAATATGCATCACATTGGGACATGAGTCCTCTACTTATATCTAAAATTTATAAAAAATATAATAATTTTATTGTGGTTAGGGTGGTCAAATAGACACATACTTCTTATTTTTTCCTTGAAATTTAAGTGCCATTGCATTGAAATTTCAAATTTTCAGTAAATAGATTTAAAAAAAATAAAATAAAACCTAGTAGTTTAGAAACTACATTCAATTTGCTACAGATTTTGTTCTTACATATTTTTGAAATAATCTAGATAACTTATTCATTTCTTTACATCAAGTTGCTTAACTCTGATTTTTCAAAAAAATTTACCACTTAAGGGCCTATTTTTTCCATGATGATCCTGCACATACCCATCTATAAAAAACTAGTTAAAATTATACAAAACTAAAACAAAAATCGATTAAAACAAAAAAAAAACCAAAGAAATACCTTCAAAATTGGATATCAGCTTAAACCCGATATCAAATTTGCACTCGCGTCACCGTTGCAGTCGCTGAAGGTTTAAAATGACTTTCAAATGACCGTTTTTTGGATTTTATACTACCCGACCCAAATATGATATCTATTTTTTTTTACTTTTACAAATTGGATATCGGATTTGTAAAAATTTGGCTTGGGCATTGCTATGGAGCAATGTACTGACACCCAACCCCAAAAAAATACAACTCAGGATTTTTTCACTTTTTAACGAGTGCAAAACGCTACCTTTTTTCATATCACAACTTTTTCGCCCATCATGATCCTGCACATGCTTGTAAATTGAGAAAAATCAGGCTTGGGAATTGGTTCCTAGACCCGCAAATAAGAATACAATTGAAACTAAATGGTTTTTCAAAAAAAATCTTAATGAGAATGGAGAAATGGTAAGGAATAATGTGAGACTTGTGTGTAAGGGTTATTGGTGCAGGAGCACCCCAAAGTGCATCTAGGAGAGTTAACTAGAAGGTCATCAATTGACAAATTGTTTTAGATCTAAAATAGCATTTTCCTTCTAACTCTTGAATTTGTGCCTTGGAGGCATTTAAGAACTTGTGTCATGTTCATGAAGGTCATGTTGACCATTTGCTAGTTTGGGATTTGGCTACAAAGATGACTTAGGACCTTGTAAACCCTCCTAGGTGATAGTTTTCTTTCAAATTTTGAAAATAAGGCCTATGGAAAGCCACAAGAGGCCATGGAACAGTTAGGCTCGAGCTTAACTAAATTGAAAAGTCTATTTATGGTGTGCTTTGACCTGTGAGAAAGGTTGGGAAGCTTTTGTAATTTTGGAAGTTCATGAATGCTAGTGTGGACAGTGAGAAGGATTGACTAAATTGCTGTGTTATGCTTTAAATTCAGTGGTTAGGAGCGATCATGGCTCTGTAAGGTGTTGTAGTTTGTGGTGTGGACTGTTCTCTAAGTTTGTGTGGTAGTCTTTATGGTGTGTGTTCAATTTGCAGGTGTGTTTGGTAGTTATTTTGTTTCTTTTGAATTGCTGATCTAACTGGCAACCTATCAAGAATGGAGATTTAGTTCTCTTTCCCACTGTACCTAGTGTACAAGTTTTTGGGGATTGAGGCTAGACTCCATGGTTGTAAATATAGTAGGTTTAGGTTTGGTTAGGACTTTTGGAGTCATGGAGAAGGTCTTCTCCTAGGTGAGCTTAACAGTGCGTGGCTAGGAAAGACAGGGAGCAAAAGGCACTTAATGTGTAGGGGTGGAAATCTCCAGGCAATGCATGGTGTGGAGAGGGTAGGTGAATGCCTTGCCAAGGCTTACTAAGAAGGAGGAAGCCTCATCAACCTGTTTGATGAGAGAAAACCTTTGACAGTCTACAAAATACAAGAAAAAGACCTAAAAAGACCCAAATTCTTGGTCAGTTCCAGTTTGTGGAGTTGTACGGACAATGGAGACCTAAGTTTCCAAAAATATTTGAGAGGTGGGAAAAGGTATCAAGAACCTCAAAGGAAGAATGGATGTTCTTTGGAGAATTTGGAAGTGAAAGCCTAGTTTCTCGGAGTTGGAGGCCTAATTGGGGCTCTTGGGCTAGTAGCCTAATAAACCCTAACTGAGGGTTTGGAGGTAGCGAATGACAAATGGAGTATGGTGGATTGTCAAGAACCCTAGGGAGATGGTTAGAAGCCTTTGGAAACATCCCACACCCCTACAAAGATCAAATTGAGTATGGAGTTCAAATTAGCCTTTATAGAAGATTAAGGGCTAAGGGAGTGTTAGTGGCATGGCACCAAGAATGGCTTGGTAGATTGAGAGTAAGATGATAGTGGGGTTGGCTAGTAGAACCAGGGGTACCTATACATGAGGTAGGACCTAAAGGTTAAGGTGGTAGAGTCACCTAAGAGTTCTTGAGAACAAGGACCCAGAGCATGGAACAATGATTGTTTCCATCCAACCTTACCCTATCAGATTGGTATCAGAGCAAGTTAAAGATTTGGGAGAGAATCTTGTATGTCCGAACTTGAATCCAGTGGTTCCAAAACCATAGTGACAAAAATTGAGTTGGCAAAGAAGGTTGAAGATCAAGAGGAAGATAATAGGAGTTTGAGAGAAAGATTGGCACAACTTGAGGAAGCATTGAGCAATGTGCAAATCAAGGCCGATGAGGTCAGTGAAATATTGGAGGGCAAGGAACCAAAGAGTGAAGAGGTTATAGAGGAAGAAAAGACCCCTGAACCTAGCCCTATTCTGCAAGAGGAGCCTTTCTTGAAGGCATTGAAAGCTTTGAGTGGAAAATCACTTGAAGGTATACCACTATTTAGTGGCAAATTGGAGGCTGACCTAGTCCTGGATTGGATAGAAGGCATGGAGAACCATTTTGAATGTGATGGAGTCACTGAAGCATAGAAGGTGAAGGTGGCCAAGTCTTGATTGAGAGGATTTGCCTTGACATGGGGGAAATTCATTCAGAAAAAGAGGGAAAAGGAAGGCAAGAAGCCTATTTCAACTTGGAAAGGTATGGTGGCAAAAGTGAGAGAAGCATACATACCAGATGATTATGAGATTCAGTTACACAAGAAGAGACCAAGATGTGAACACTTACACTGAGGATTTTCAAAAAAATTGTATGAGGTCCAATGTCTCAGAAGATGAAAGTCTCAAAGTGGCTAGGTATCTTAACAACTTGAAGTGGAACATCCAAGAGGAGATGACTCTTCTAAGTCCAAAGATAGTACACTAATGCTATCAATTAGCTATCAAGATTGAGGAAAGAAGCAAGAGGAAAAATGATCAGGCTTCTAAGAGTAGAGGCAAAGGCAGAGATCAAAGAGATCAAAGAGGACATAGACATGGCTACCAAGGTAGAGGAAATGAGCAAAGAAACCAAGGAGAGTCTAAACTCACTAAGCATGGAGGTGAAACATCTTCTAGAGGAGGTTATGGATGAGGTAGAGGTTCTCAAGGAGGATCCAATAGAGGAAGAGGAGTAGGAAGGAGTAATTCATACTTTGCTAATATGAAGTGTTATTGTTGTGATCAAGTAGGCCATCCAGCTTATAGGTGCCCGGAGAAAGCATCATCATCAAATGCTAAGAAGAGGGTGGCATATACACAAGAGGACACCATGAGCACTAAATCACCAGAGATCAGTCATATTGAATCTAAAATGGGAGAGAATATGATGTTTAGGAGAGTTTTGATCAGGCAATCGATCAAGGAAGAACCAAAACAAAGAAGAGCTCTATTTAGTGTAAGATTCAAGATACTTGGAAAAGTGTGTAAGGTCATTGTAGATTTAGGTTCAATAGATAATATCATCTCAGAAGAGGTAGTAAAGAAGCTAAAATTGGAGAAGGTAGCCCACAATAACCCCTACAAAGTGACATGGTTAAACAAAGGGAAGAGTGTTCTTGTCAATGAACAAGTAACGGTGGAGTTTTCCATTGGAGGGTACAAGGATAAGATAATTTGTGATGTATTACCCATGGATGCATGCCATCTACTATTACACAGACCATGGCAGTATGACAGAAGTGCCATGTATGATGGGAAGGAGAATACTATCTCTTTTAAAAAGGATGGAAAGACTTTTAAGTTGTAGTCACTGTTAGAAGAAGAAGAAGGACATTCAAAGACACCAAGTGTTCTATTAAGTAGTGGCAAGGAGTTCCTTAACAACCTACATCAAGGGGGTGAAGGTTATGTGATCATGTTGCAGTCCAAAGATGAAGACAAGACTAAGAAAACAATCATACCCAGAGTAGTCCAAAATTTGCTTGAGAAGTAGAAGGACATAGTGAGTGATGGTGCACCTGCAACTTTACCTCCTAAAAGGGCCATTAGTCATTAGATTGACTTCATACCTGGAGCATCATTTCCTAACAAAGCAGCTTATAAGCTTACACTAGATCAAAATCTAGAGGTAGCTAGACAAGTGCAGGAGTTATTGGATCAAGGCTTGATTAGGAAGAGCATCAACCCATGTGTAGTACGAGTGGTCTTAGCAACTAAGAAAGGAGGCAAGTGGAGATTATGCACTGCCTCTAGAGCAATAAATAGAATCACAATCAGGTATAGGTTTCCTATTCCTAGGATTGAAGACTTGATGGATTGTCTTGGAGGAGCTCAGTATTTCACCAAGTTGGATCTCAAGAGTGGATACCATCAAATCAGAATCAAGGATGGAGATGAGTGGAAGACAACATTTAAGACAACAGATGGGTTGTATGAGTGGAGAGTTATGCCATTTGGCCTCTCTAATGCCCCTAGCACATTCATGAGGCTCATGAATGAAGTGCTCAATGAATTTACAGGGTTATTTGTGGTGGTATATCTTGATGATATAATCATCTTTAGCAAGACAACAGAAGAACACCTAAAGCATGTGGAGTTGGTTCTTAGAAGATTACAAGAGGAGAAGTTGGCCATCAACCTAGAGAAGTGTTATTTTTTCAAACAAGAACTTGTATATTTAGGTTTTGTAGTGTCTTAAGGATCATTGAAAATGGATCCAAGCAAGGTGGAAGCTATCCTAAACTAGCCTACACCAACCACGGAGAGTGAGGTAAGAAGTTTCCATGGTTTGGCTCAATTTTATAGGAAATTCATTAGAAACTTTAGTGGCATATGTGCACCAGTCCTAGAGACAATCAAGGGTGGTTTGAAAACTAAGTTTGTGTGGACTCAAGAGGTTGAGAAAGGGTTTGAGAAACTGAAACAAGAAGTGGAAACTCAACCTATTCTCTTATTACCAAGCTTTGACAAGTTGTTTACTGTGGAGTGTGATGCTAGTGGAGTTGCAGTAGGAGGAGTGCTTAGTCGAGAAGGCAGGCCCATAGCTTTCTTTAGTGAAAAGCTTAATGAAGCTAAGAAGAAGTATTCTAACTATGATCTAGAACTTTATGCTTTGGTTCAGTCACTTAGGTAGTGGAGGAATTACCTTCTACCCAAAGAGTTTGTGGTCTTTACAGACAATCAGGCATTTAGCTATATCAACACCCAAGAGAAGTTGAGCAATAGACACTTGAAGTGGATGGAGTACATCCAAGCTTTTACTTTCACCTTCAAGCACAAGAAGGGACAAATGAACAAGGTAGTAGATGTATTGAGTAGAAGATTGCTAATAGTGCAAGAGATACAGATCAAGAGCATTGGCATAGAGAGTTTCAAGGATCTCTATGGGGAGGATGAAGATTTCTCAGAGGTCTACAAGGTATGTTCTAACTTTGAGAATCATTTTCATAGCCAATACTCAGAGTATACTTTGCGAAGTGGATTGTTCTTTAAATGGAATTAGTTATGTGTTCCAAAAGGGTCAATGAGAGAAAACCTCATTCAGGAAAAGCATAATGGTAGTCTTAGTGGACATTTTGGCATCAATAAGACATTAGAACTAGTGCAAAGGTTCTACTATTGGCCTAAGTTGTCAAGAGATGTTAGGAGGTATGTGGATTAATGTGTTGTGTGTATGAAAGCTAAGGGAGGAGCTAGTAATGCTGGTTTATATCAACCCCTACCCATTCCTAATAGACCATGGGAGTGTGTGAGCATGGATTTTGTGGTAGGACTCCCTAAGACCAAGACTGGATTTGATAGTGTGTATGTGGTGGTAGATAGATTCAGTAAGATGAGTCACTTTATCCCTTGCAAAACCACTCATGATGCTAGCTATATAGCTCACCTTTTCTTCAAGGAAATTGTAAGGATCCATGGATTGCCTTTAAGAATTGTTTTAGACAGGGATGTGAAATTCATGAGTCACTTTTGGAAGACTCTATGGAGCAGATCAGGTACCAACCTATCCTTTGGATCAGCTTACCATCCTTAGATCGATGGTCAAATAGAGGTGGTTAATAGGGTGATAGGTAACCTTCTAAGGTGCCTAACTAAAGAATATGGACAGAATTGGGACATGGTTATCTCACAGGCTGAGTATGCTTATAATGACAGTGTGAATCGGACCACAGGGAAGAGTCCTTTTGAAATTGTGTATGGAATGCACCCAAGAGGTATATGTCAGCTCGGGGATCTAGGAGATATGGAGAATAGGAGTGGACATGTAGAAGACTTCACTCAAACCATGAAAGAGATTCAGGAGTAGGTAAAGAAGACAGTCACCGAGGCTACACAAAAGCTGAAGGATAAGGTAGATTTGTCAAGGATTTGCAATTTGTAGTACGAGACTATGTCATGGTCCACCTTAAAAAATCCAGGTTGCAGAAGGGTATATCAACCAAATTGTAGATGAAAAGAGTGGGACCATGCAAGGTATTAGCCAAGTATGGGAAGAATGCATACAAGGTGGAGTTACCTGCAGATTTGGGAATTTCACTAGTCTTCAATGTAGCTGATTTGATCAGGTACAAGGGATCAGTCAATGATAAGGATCAGACCAGTAGGGAGATCTTCAAGGATGTAAGCAACATACCCTTACCTATTCAAGACAAGCTTTAGGCAGAAAAGATCTTGGAGTCAAGGGTAAAGAAATCTACAAGACACAAAGTGTACATGGAGCATCTTGTCAAGTGGAAGAACAAGCATGAATCTGAGGCTACATGGGTGGATGAAGCTCAATTCAAGAAGTAGGGTATTGACCCATCTCTTATCTCTCCTCACATTCCTTAAAGTCTATACAGAGGGGGAGAATGGTGCAGGAGCACCCCAAAGTGCATCTAGGAGAGTTGACTAGAAGGTCATCAATTGACAAATTGTTTTAGATCTAAAGTAGAATTTTACTTCTAAATCTTGAATTTGTGCCTTGGAGGCATTTAAGAACTTGTTTCATGTTCATGAAGTTCATGTTGACCATTTACTATTTTGGGATTTGGCTACAAAGATGACTTAGGACCTTGTAAACCCTCCTAGGTGATAGTTTTCTTTCAAATTTTGAAAATAAGTCCTATGGAAAGCCACAAGCGGCCATGGAACAGTTAGGATTGAGCTTAATTGAATTGAAAAGCCTATTTATGGTGTGCTTTGACCTGTGAGAAAGGTTGGGAAGCTTTTGTAATTTTGGAAGTTCATGAATGCTAGTGTGGACAGTGAGAAGGATTGACTAAATTTATGTGTTATGCTTTAAATTCAGTGGTTAGGAGCGATCATGGCTCTGTAAAGTTTTGTAGTTTGTGGTGTGGATGATTCTCTAATTTTTTGTGGTAGTCTTTAGGGTGTGTGTTCAATTTGCAAGTGTGTTTGGTAGTTATTTTGTTTCTTTTGAATTGTTGATCTGACTGGCAACCTATCAAGAATGGAGATTTAGTTCTCTTTCCCACTATACCTGGTGTACGGGCTTTTTGGGATTGAGGCTAGACTCCATGGTTATAAATATAGTAGGTTTAGTTGTGGTTAGGAGTTCCATAGTCATGGATAAGGTCTTCTCCTAGGTGAGCTTAACAGTGCCCGACTAGGAAAGACAGGGAGCAAAAGGCACTTAACGTGCAGGGGTGGAAATCTCCAGGCAATGCATGGTGTGGAGAGGGTAGGTGAATGCCTTGCCAAGGCTTACTAAGAAGGAGGAAGCCTCATCAACCTGTTTGATGAGAGAAAACCTTTGATAGTATATAAAATACAAGAAAAAGACCTAAAAAGACCCAAATTCTTGGTCAGTTCCAGTTTGTGGAGTTGTACGAACAGTGGAGACCTAAGTTTCCAAAAATATTTGAGAGGTGGGAAAAGGTATCAAGAACCTCAAAGGAAGAATGGATGTTCTTTGGAGAATTTGGAAGTGAAATCCTAGTTTCTCGGAGTTGGAGGCCTAATTGGGGCTCTTGGGCTAGTAGCCTAATAAACCCTAACTGAGGGTTTGGAGGTGGTGAATGACAAATGGAGTATGGTGGATTTTCAAGAACCCTAGGGATATGGTTAGAAGCCTTTGGAAACATCCCACACCCCTGCAAAGATCAAATTGAGTATGGAGTTCAGATTAGCCTTTAGGGAAGATTAAGGGCTAAGGGAGTGTTAGTGGCATGCCACCAAGAATGGCTTGGCAGATTGAGAGTGAGATGATAGTGGGGTTGGCCAGGAGAACTAGGGGTACCTATACATGAGGTAGGACCTAAAGTTTAAGGTGGTAGAGTCACCTAAGAGTTCTTGAGAACAAGGACCCAGAGCATGGAACGGTGATTGTTTCCATCCAACCTTATCCTATCAGTTACTCACAAGTGGAAGGAATAGACTTTGAGAAGATATTTTCTCATGTGGCTAGGATGGAAACTATTAGAATTTTTTTGGGATTTGTCGAATACAAGGACTTTAAAGTTTATCGAATGGATGTGAAATTTTGTTTTATGAATGGTGAATTAGAAGAAGAAGTTTGCATGGAACAACTAGAAGGATGCTAGTTATTAGATCAATTGGATATAGTATGTAAATTTAAGAAGGAACCATATGGGTTGAAGAACGATCTGAGAGCTTATTATGCAAGATTGGAAATATATTTGATAAAATAAGGATTCAATAAAGCCACATCATATAGTAATATTTATTTCAAAATTGAGGAAGACAAAATCTTGATAGTGGTCATATATGTGTATGATGTTATCTTTGGAGGTGATGAAGCTATGTGTAAAATTTGTCTAATAGATGAAGAAAGAATTTGAAATGTCAATTTTTGGGGAGATTAATTTCTTCCTTGGGCTGTAAATTAATCAAACAGATAAAGGGATTTTCATTTCACAATATAAGTATGTCAAAGAGATTTTGAAGAAGTTTGGAATGGATTACTCCAAACTGGTATGCACTCTATGGTGAATAGTTGTAGATTGAGCAAAGATGATGATTCACCTAAGGTAATCAAAGTAAATATAGATCATAATTGGTGGACTGTTATATCTAACTACTACTAGATCGGATATCATGCATGCAGTTTGTCTTGTGGCTAGATTTCAAGAAGATCCTAAAGAAACATGTGTTAGAGTAGTAAAGGGGATATTCATATATTTAAGAGGTACTCTATATTATGGTTGGTTGTGTTGATGTTAGGAAAAGTAAAATTGGTGGTGCATTCTTTCTTGGATGTAGATTGGTGTCCTGGTTCAGTAAGAAGCAAGATTCAATTTCTTTGTCTATTGTAGAGGTTGAATATATTTCAACAATATCATGTTGTACATAGGTGTTGTGGATGAGACAAACATTAAAGGATATCAAAGTTGTATATGATGGGCCTATATCTATATTTTGTGATAATACAAGTGCAATTAATATTTTAAAGAATCTAGTGATGCATTCAAGGACAAATCATATATTTATTAGGTATCACTTTTTGAGAGAGAAGGTTATGGAGAATGAGGTGAAACTTGAGTATGTACCTACAAATAATCATATTACTAACATATTTACTAAGGCTCTACCTGAGGATACTTTTGAGTATCTTTGGGAGAAGTTGGTGGTTATTAACCCTTGTTAGTTGAGCTAGATGCATATGGAGATGCATCAGTGAAGTGGAGCTATGGATCTATTCCTTGTCTGGATTGATGTTGGGGGCTACCTCTCAAGGGGAGTAGTTAGTTTCATGTGTTGTCATTGATTTTCTGATTTGATTAGGTATACTCCTAAGGGGGGTATTCAAAGAAGGTATGTTGGTTCAGTGTCAAAGGGAGAGAACAATGCAAAACATTTTATCCTTTACCATTGATGTCAAAGGGGGAGATAAAGTATCATGTGAAAAAAAAGTGTAAATTATCAATGGAGATAGTAGTGCATATTTTCAAATCATTCAGGGGGAGAAAATAAAGTGCTTTTAGAGCTATTGTGTTGTCTTTGATGGTTTTTCATATCATGTGTTGCCATAAATGATAAAGGGGGAGTTTTTTTCAATTATTAATGTGTTCTCATTGATGTCAATAGGATGCCTATTGATTGGTGTTTCCATTAATTTCATCTGTGTGTTAAGGAAGTTGTTGCATGATAAAAATATCAAGGATATTGAGAAAATTATGGAAAAGAGGAAAATAGGTTGTTGCAGGTTATGCATGTATAGTTGAGATATTGAGGAAGTATTTTGAGTACATGGAGCTATCTTTTGTTGTAGTGTCTGGAGATGAGTTGGAATGAAGTAATGAGTTGAGATGATGTCTTTGGTACTTGAGTTCCAAGTGCTTTTGAGAAAATTTGATTTAGAGAAAATAATATTGTGCAAGTGTTTAGAATGTGCTCTGAATCATGCTCCACATTTCTTCTATATTGGTTTTTTTGATTAGGGGTAAAAGTGGGTTCTGATGGGGCCCAAAACCCATTACAAAATGGTTTTGAAGGGACCTGTCACCCTATCAAATAATTTTGGGCTCCACATTTCTTCTATATTGATGTTATGCCTATGTAGATTTGGTATATTGTTCAAGGTTTTCAAAGGTTTCTATATTTAGAATTTTAGGTTTTGGATAATTGGTGAGAGGAAGTTGTGTTGACTAGTATGAGAATTGGTTTTGTAGTGTTGTGTAGAAGTGTTGGGGAGAAATGTATTTTCTCCACATTTCTCTGCAATTTATTTCCAGGACTTTTGGTTTAGAAGGAGAGTTTTAAATGGTGTTGTTCTCTTGTTTGTGTCAAGAGGATTTGTGTTTAGGTGTATCAAAAGTTTCATAATTGTGTACTTAATGTTTATTTTGTGTTCATGAGTAACAACCGACCTAGTGTCTACACTACATCATAAATTATAAAGTATTAATGGATGTGTAGTGTGGCGTGTGAGAATTAATTTTGGGTTTTGGTTAAGTGTTGTTTTGGTCCCTTTCATTCTTATCCACTTTGGGAATGTTTAGGCACACTGATCTAGTTTTAATTTGTAAATACAATAGATAGAATGCCGACCTTGGAGAATATGTTTAAGGTTGAGGTTGATATAAATAAGAGTGGAGTTGTTGTGAGTTGAGAGAGAAAGAAGGGAGAAGCAAGATAGATTTTTTGTAAATGTAAGTGATGTGTGTGATGCAAACTTGAGAAGAGTAGTGTGAACTTCAAAGGATTAGATTCCTAAATGCAATGAGCTTAAAGTTTTCAAAATATTTCAAACAAGACTGCAAAAGTGTTGGAGCATTGTGGTGGATTCCTTGTTGTATTGAGAAAGTGTTCTTTGTGTAACATTTATTTTCTATCTTGTTATTTTTGTCGTAGTGAGCCCTGACTTTGAGCCTTTTGGACATTATTTCCTATTCTGGTAGTGAGCCCCTTTGTATCAATTTTTTAATTAATTATATTGTGATCTAATCCTCACCATGGTTTTTTCGTCATTGGATTTTCCACATAAATCTAGTGTTCTCTTGTGTATGGTGTTATTTCAACTTCTATTTTATGCATTTCATGTTTAATCATTATAAAAAAATAAGGGTTTAACGAATACATGTAAATTTGATTACTATTGAGTGTTTTGATTTTTTGATTAGATACAACTAATTCACCCCCCTCTCTGTTATCTTTTTCATTCAACATATGATAGGTAATTATAATATCTTTGTAAAGTTATATGAATCTACAAGAATTTAAATTAAATTTGGTGGTTATAAAGATATTAATGGAATGAGAAAATATACAATTCCTATAAAAATAAAGCAAGGAGAAACTTCTATTCATGATACCTTACATGTGCCAAAGTCACAACAAAATATTTTGAGTGTTGGGCAAGTTATAACAAAATACAAAGCTATATTTGAAGATAACTAATGCAATATAGTTGATAAATAATCTAATTATCATCTTGTAACAAAGGCTTCAATGAAAGGGAATAGTTTTTTACCTCTAATTTTTCCTATCACTAAAGTGCATGCCCTGAAATAAACCAAAAATAATATGGAAATTCCTAAAATTTCAAGAATTGAACTTGCTTCATAAGAAGAATGTAGTAAAAGGAATTCCAAAAATTCAAACAAGAAAGTATTTTTTCTTATGTTGTACATTTTTCATACAACATTAAGAGATTTATAGTGAAGAAATAATGGAGGGAAATAAATACCATAAATTTTGATGATTTATTCAAAGAACTATTGTTCCCTTTATACAAAAGGATACAAGGGAAAAATGATTGGTTAAACTAAAAAATAGTTTAATTATATACTATGCCATTAACAATGTAATCAACTACTATGCTAGCATTCCACCCCTTATTACACCATTCTTACAAATATACCCTCAAAAAAATACAAATTTCATCTTACTAAGAGACTTGGTGAATATATCAACTATTTGAGAATTTGTCGAGTAATACTGGAGTTGAATGTGGTGATGCAATACTTTTTCATGAATGTAATGATATTTGACCTCAATATTTTTTTTCTTGCATGAAAAATGGATTCTTCACAAGCTTCAACACCCCCTAATTGCCATAATATATAGTAGGTGGTTTTTCCTAAAACTGTCCATCTCAACTAGAATGTGATGTAACCAAATGGGTTCACACATAGCTCCTTGTGCATCATAATATTCAACCTTGGTGGATGAGAGAGAAACAATAGTTTTCTTCTTACTAATCCATAAAATAGGCCAAAATCCAAGATGAAAAACATATCCTATAGTTGACTTCATGTCATCAACAGATTCAACATAGTCTAAGTTGGTGTATCCTTGCAAGAATAACCGAGAGATCTTATTGTATTCCAAACCATAATCAATTGTACCTTAGACATATCTCAAAACATGCTTAGCTACAAATCAAAAACATTATTTTGGATCTTGCATAAATATTGAAAGATAACTAACAGAAAATCATAAATTTAGTCTACTCTAAGTCAAATAAATGAGACTCCCAACAAGTTGTTAGTAGAGAGTAGCATCTACTTGAGGAGGATCCTTGAACTGAGAAATTTGAAAACCCTTATCCATTAGATTGGACATAGGTTTACAATTAGATATTCCAATTTTTTTTAAGAGTGTAGATTGGCATATTTTATCTATGAGATAAATATGTGATGTTTTATCTATCATGTTTCCAAGCCAAGACAATAGTGAAGTAGCCCCAAGTCTATCATATCACAAGACTAATTCACATATTTGTTTACATCATCAATGAGATTATTTGAGCTTCTTATAATCACAAGATCATCTAGATACAAGACAAGAATGGCAATCTTTGTGTCTACCTTCTTAATTTATAAATTAGGATCTAATGGGCAATGAGTAAAGCCATGTTGCAAGAGGTGACTATCTATTTTTATGTACCATACCTTAGGGACTTGTTTAAGCCCAAAAAGTGACTTAATGAGATGATATAACTTTTAAAAATGATTTTCATCAATGAAGCCTTCTGGTTGGGTCATCTAAAATTATTCTTCTAAATATCCATTTAGGAAAGCACTCTTGATGTCCATTTGATGAAGCTTCCATCCTTTTTATACTACTAGCACATAAACAACTCAATTTTTTTTGAGCTTTACAATGGGTACAAATTTCTCTTAATAAATGCCCTCCTGATGAGAATATCCCTTTGCAACAAGTCATGATTTATATTTGTCAATGGATCCATCCTCATTTTTTTTCTGAAAACCCATTTGCAACCTATTAGTTTTTTTCTTGCAAGAAGATCGAAAGGTGCCTATTTTTTATTTTATATAAAAGAATCATACTCAAAATCCATGGATTTCTTCCAATGTAGATAAATAAGGTTATCTCGAACTATATCAGGTTCATAACTATCAAAAATTGGACTCATTAATGCAAGATTCACCTCATTTATCACCTTCATCCTTGTTATAACTCCTTATGAGAGATCTGAAAGAGAATCTAGATGGAATTCCTTGATTGTGTTTTGGACCCATTTCATATACTCATGTTGTTGTTGATATGAAGAATGATGTTCCAAAGGACCAAAATCATCAAAAATCTCTCTTTTCATATCATCTTCTTTCTAAGAGGAATATTCATTCTCATTATTTGACTGTGAGAGAAAATCATGAGAGGTGTGTTGGGAACAAGCTACACTAAGAGCGGGGAGGGTGAATCAGTTTTGTGCAAAAATTAACTTTGTTAACCTTTATCTTCAAAGTACTCGTAACATTTAACCAAAACGCATGAACAAGAAGAAAAAAATCACAACACCATAACACAATAATTTTTACGTGGAAATCTTGTTAGGGGAAAAACCATGATGGTTGGCCAATCCACAATATGATCTGAGTATACTCAAATAAAGTTTACAATATGGGGAATGCACTTGCATTCAGGCACACTGCCTAGAGCTCATTGCTTAATGAAGACTTACTATCTTATAAAGAAAGTAAGATTAAAACCATCTAAGAATTTGAATTGAGAAAATAACATCTACATATGCTTGATTAGAGTTCTAGTTAGGCTCAATACTCAATCTTCTGTCCTTTAGACTGATTCTACACTTCCGCTTTGTTCTACTCAGACTCACAACACAAATCCTTTATGCACAAGTGAAACTATGCATTATCACTCTTCTGATCTACTCTTATTCATAATTCACATCCACACACCTCATACACTCCTTGAAATGATATGAACGATCTCATATATATATCCACAACCAAGAATATAATCGTAATATGTCGACTTCAATAGAACAAAAGATTTTTTACAACTATCATCTCAAATCATGAGTAAAACTTAATGCAAACCAACAAGGGTTGGATAAAACTTAGCTAGGACCCAAACAAAGTTGCTCGAACACAAAAATACTTGAATTATTTCTTCCTAAACATCCGCGACATGACACATTCACGAAGTCAGCTCCAGTACTGATAAAATAGAAAATTAGCCAACCAAGTCTCCTAACTCGCACACGGATCAATACAATGCATTGAGATTCACGAATAACACTAAACATACATTGATCAACCTTCTCTAAGATACACAACAAAAAATATTAACATAAAGTCTTCATGTGAATTGATGAACACAAAACTACCAGATGCTCTATTCTTCCTTAACTGTTTACAATCTGACTGCTAGTGTGATCAAATGATGATGCACGGATCCAATCACCAACTAGGTTTTCCATAAATGACAAAACAAAATGAGATTCATAGTGTTTCTTTCCAACAATCTCCTCCTTTGGCATTGATGGAAACACTTAGTGAAAAATGACTAAGTGTCAGATCAGTACCAACATCAATTACACTACCCAAAATTTCAAAAACCAAACTCTTTTCCAAAACACAATTCTTCCCCTAAGATGATTATGCATTTTTCACTCTATTAATCTCCCCCTTTGACATGAATGGAAAATGAAGGAATCCTCATAGAAAAAATAAAACTGTTATGAACAAGTTTCTTATGTACAAATAGGCTTCTTCAACTTACATAAACTTGAAAATATCTGAAAAAATATTTCTTCAGCATAGTCAAATTTGTGTCCCAAACTCTTTTGAGAATCTCCAAGATTGTTATGTCTCCACAAACCAAGTAGGATTGTGTCTCTATAGATTCAAGGTTTGTTGGATCACCCACTTCCCTAGCATCTTATGCTTCTTTCAATGCACTTGACATAATTTATATCTTTGGGCCAATTAGGCCTCTAAGATCACATGCTCTTGCAATAATTTTGTCATTTTCATGCTTTAGAGTCTTTATTTTTTAAAGAAAAGATATCACTTCTCCTTCTAAATTTCCAACACTACTAGTTTAAGGATCAAAAGCATCAGTAATAGTAACTAATTGTTTTTCCAGATCCTTTACTTTTTTCTCATTTACCTCAGTGAATTTTGTCAAACAAAAACAAGACATGTAAATCTTCCCACCTTCGAAAAGAGCATTTTGGATATTTCCTACACAAGTGGCTAGCAAAGTTTTATCCTTTGTTATCATTTCCTTCAGCCCATTTAATCTTGTAGCATCAAATTCCTTTTGAACTTTAATCATAGCTGATTTCTCAAGTGACTCAAAGTGAGTACTTACTGAGTTGATGAGCCTCTTTAGTTCACTAGAGGAAGAATGGGTCGGATCTTTCAGATCAGTGGGCATTATCTTTTCCAAAACTCCAGATACAAAATTTAGAAGTTCATTGTCCTCAATGTGGGACTTCAGTAGTTCTTCTCTAGCTTTTTCTTGTGCAAATGAAGCTACCTTCATTTTTTGAATTGGACTCAGGGTAGATAGGTTTATCGGACCCTCAATTAATTCAAGGTCAAACTCTTCTTTCTTTTCTACCAAAAATTTCTTCATTGCCTTTGCAGTGTCTCTTGCTTCTACTAGATTTACCTTTACATCAACTTTCTTCTCTTCAACCATTGCTTCCTCAGTTGCAAAAATATTCAATTTCCATGGGTATTTATACATTGTAAACTTTAGGGTCCTCAATTGCATCTTTTTTCTCTTCTTCTTCTTCTCCTGGACCAGATGAAGCATCATGAATTTCTTCAAGTACAACATCAATTTTGCTTCTTAATAAAAAAAATCTCAAAATTTATTCAGTCTCTTCAATAAATGATTTGGTTTGACCAATCATCAACTTATTCACTCTTGTTTTTCTTTTGAATTATTTCTTGTCTTTATTCAGTATTGAATTCATTTCTTCCATAGATACTACTAGACACAATTCAATAAGAATTATTTCTCTCATCTGCTCTTCTTTTGATCTGGCATTAATTCTCCTCATCTCCAAAATGTCATATAAGCTTTTAGGTAAATAAAGCATTATTTCAATAAAAAATTTATTTAAAATATTCAAATTTTTTATTGTTGTCTCCTCAAGAATTCTCTGATTAGATTTATAAAAATATTCATACAATTTGCAAAGTGGCTTGATATTTCCTATTGAGCTTCTCTTTTGGTATTTGTCCTTGATGACAATATTTTGTTTCATATTGGCATCTTGGTGATTGATTATCATTTGCATTGTTTACATTCAATTGGCTGGCACTCTTGCTTATATTCTATCTTGGCATTATTTTTTTTGGCTTCTACATTGTGATGATGATTTTGATGGTACTGATCTATTGACTCCATGTGTAGATTTCAAGGCATCTTGTTTACAGGATTACAATTCTATCTTTAGGTTGTATAATTCTAGTTTGGAATTTTGTGCTATACTGTGTTAAGGTTATCTACAAATTTATATGGTATTGGCATGATCAGATTTTTATGGATACATGGAATTGATAAGGTTTTGAACTACATCATAGTTGTGTTTCTCTTTTCAGCCTCATATAGGTAATGCTTATAAACACTAGGTTTTTTGAATCATAATTGGAGTTGGAATTTGGAATTTGATATGTTGATATCAATTGGAATCTTCTTTTGTAAAAGGTATGAACATAGCAATATCATGGAAATATTTGTAATATTGATTTCATTCATTATTTGTGACTTACATTTATTGGCAAAGGACTTTAAAGGGAGTCATATGTTTCGGGTATTAATATGTTTATCATGACAAGTCAATAAGATGAACCTCTCTTAGCATGGAATCGGACTTTATAACATTACAAAAGGCATTGAATAAATCAGGCTTTATATCATGGAAAATGGCTTTGCATAAAGGTCATATATGTATCAGGTCTTATGTTTGATAATTCACTAGGCCTTAAGGCTGACAACAAGTATGATAAATTACTTTTCAATTCACTTCAAAAGTGACTGACATCAACTCTTGTAATAATGCCTTGATGTTTAAGGTAATCGACATGTTGGTAAGATAAGGAAATTACATGGTAATTTTATAATTATGGTGTTGGTCTTTTGCATGGATGAATTTGATTAAGTCAAATTGCATGGAGCCACGGACTTGAAATGGTATTATGACTTGGAAAAGTCGTTGATTGCTTTGCAAAAGGAAATTAGGTCATTCTTATTCTATTTCACAATCTCGAGAGTTTGGAACCTAAGCTCTATCATCGCCATGGGTGTTGAGTCTCATTTGTTACTCAGTCAATTTTTGTCTTACTGTTAATCATTTATAGCAAATGGAGATATTTTTCAGTCATTTGTATTTGGGCGAAGGCTCGAAGTTGGAAGATTTTTTGTTGTTTTGTCATTCACCTGGGTTGGTAAATTTCTCTATGAAATATTCTCTCATACTCACTTCAGGTATTCATCTTATAATTAAAAATTTGAGGGACCATTACTTCTCATGGAAGAAAAAGTAGAAGACAATTGTTTATTCTTCTCTGAAAAAAGCTCAAATGGGGTTTACTTTTTCATGGTCAAAAATACTGCATTTTAGTTACTCATAGTCTCAAATAGATACCAAAATACATTATCTTATCATACTTTCTGTTGCTTCAAGGGATTGTGTTTCGGTTGGTGGGTAATCATGTTTTTTTACAAAACATATCATTCTTTCTTTGGGTTTCAGTGGTAGTTGTTCTTGTGTTTAATGAGTCAAGTTGAAGAAAGTTGGTTGTGGCACAAGACACTAGGTCACATTAACTTTGACAATATGGTTAGGATCAACAAAAACCAGAATGTAAGAGGTATGCTTGTCTTAAGAAAACCTGAAAAATATAGTTTGTAAAGAATGTCTCAAAGGCAAGCAAACAAAGGTAAGCTTTAAATCTAAAGAATATTCTTCTACTAGGCCTCTGCAACTTGTTCATACAGATGTATGTGGTCCTACAAGGACTAGATCAATCAATTATGAGAAATATTTCATGTTATTTGTTGATGATTACTCTCGTATGGTATGGGTTACTTTTTTGAAGCATAAATCTAAAGCTTTTGAACATTTTAAAGTCTTTAGAAAAATGGTTGGAAGGGAGTTAGATTTAAAATTGAAATATCTGAGATTTGACAAAGGTAGTGAATTCACCTCATAAGAATTCATTGAATATTTTGAAAGACATGGAATAAAAAGAAAATATGTTGTTGTCGGAACACCTCAACAGAATGGGATTGTTGAGAGAAAGAAAAAAAATGTAAAAGAGATGGCAAGGACTATGTCAAATGAAGCAAAACTACCAAACATGTACTGGAAAGAAGTTCTTCATATAGTTGTTTACATCTTTAATAGAGTACAAATCAGATTGAAATCCAATTTCACTCCATATAAATTGTGGTACGGTAAATTTGCCTCAATTAAATACTTCAAAATATTTGGTTGTAAGTGTTTTATCAAGAGAGATGATGATAATTTAGGAAGCTTTCAATCTAAGTCTAATGGAGGTATATTTTTAGGATACTCTACTCATAGCAAAGCCTATAAATGCTTTAATAATAGGTTGAATAAGATTATTGAATCTGTCAATGTCAAATTTGATGAAAATCTACTTTTAGATGTCGAACCTATGCAGGATGATGAGGAAGAAGAATTTCAACTTGAAATAAATTCAAAAGGCTTTGAAATAGCAAAGCCTGAAGTAGAATCAAAAAGTCCTAAACTAGCTGAATAAAATTCTAAAAATTCTGAAACAAGTCCTAAAAAATGTGTAATAAAAACCCCTTCCAGATCTCTTGCTAGAAACCATCCTAAAAATCTGATTATCAAAGATAAATCTAGAGGAGTTGAAACAAGAAGAAGAACTATTAACTCTGATGAAAAATATCACATAGTTGAGCTTACTGCTTTCTATTTAATTACACATTTTGAGCCAAAAAAAATTGATGAAGCTCTAACTGATGAATTTTGGCTTAATTCAGTGTAGGAAGAAATTGATCAAATTGAGAAAAATCATACTTTGGAGTTATTCCCAAGACCAAATGACAAAAATGTCATAGGGGGAAAATGGATATTCAGAAGCAAACATGATGAAAATGGCCATCTTGTTTCAAACAAGGCTAGGTATGTCTGTAAAGGATATGCTCAACAAGAAGATATTGACTTTGGTCAAACCTTTGCACCTGTAGGTAGACTTGAATCTATTAGAATATTCTTGGCTTATTCTATTTTCAAGAACTTTACTATATATCAAATGGATGTCGAAATTTCCTTTCTAAATGGTTATTTGGATGAAGTTTATATAGAACATCCTAAAGGGTTCATTTGCAAAAATAAGCCTAATCATGTCTACTTGCTGAAAAAGGCTCTATATGGCCTAAAAAAGCTCCTAGAGCTTGGTACTCTAGATTGGATAATCATCTAATTTCAAAAGGTTTTATTAGAGGAGGTGTAGAGAAAAATATTTTTGTTAAGATTGAAGGTTCTAATATTCTGGTTGTTTAAATCTATGTTGATGATACTATATTTGGCTACAACAATACTACTTCGAGTAAAAAATTCTCTCAGATTATGGAAACTGAGTTTGAAATGTCAATGTTGGGAGAACTAACCTTCTTCTTAGGTGTTCAAATCTCTCAACTTGAATCTAGTATTTTTCTCTCTCAAATAAAATATGCTATCGGCTGCAAACTTAGCAAGGTTGATGATTCTCCTAATGTAAATCCAACTGACTATAGGTCAATGATTGGTAGCTTGTTATATCTAACAACTTCTAGACTTGAAATAATGCAAGTAGTTTGCATTGTTGCGAGATTTCAATCATCTCCTGAGGAATCTCATATTAATGTTATTAGAAGGATTCTTAAATATGTTTAGGGTACCCTTGATTATGGTCTTCGGAATCCTAAAAGCCATGATTTTTCATTAATTGCATACACTAATGTTGACTGGGTTGCTTGTCTAGATGATAGGAAAATCACTAGTGGTGTTGCTTTCTTTCTTGGTGATCGATTAGTGGCATGGCACAACAAAAAAAAGGAATTTGTTTCACTCTCCATTATTGAAGCATAATATATTGTTGCCACCTCTCATTGTACTAAAGTAATTTGGATGTCACAAACTCTATCTAACATGGGTATTGAAGTTCCTAAACCTATTTCAATTTTGTGTGATAATACTAGTGCAATTAACATCTCCAAAAATCATGTTATGCACTCTCACACTAAACACATTGCTATCAAATTTCACTTTCTTCATGAAAAGGTGCTGGCTAATGAGGTTTATGTGCAATATGTTCCTACACAAGCACAAGTAGCTGAAATCTTCACTAGGCCTTTGGCTAAAGAGGTATTTGAAAGACTTTGGTCTAGATTGGGAGTTGTCTCTCAATCTCTACTCTCTTAATACTCTATCTTGGTGTTAGGGGGAGCCTTTTAGCTCTCTTAGCAACTAATTGCTATTTCTTTTGGTTTTCTACTTGCTGCTCCATTTCTATATCTGCACCTATTTTTGTTCAGCTTCTTGGCATTTCACTGTTGTTTTCCCTTTATCCTTGTGACAAAAAGGGGGAGAATTATGAGCTCTTGGTTTTGGTTCAGTATTTCGGTTTGGTGGCTCAATTTTTTTTGCCATAAAGAAAAAAGGGGAAGTTTGTTGAGATTCTCTTTTGGTATTTTTCCTTGATGACAATATTGTGTTTTAGATTGGTATCTTGGTGATTGATTATTAGTTGCATTGTTTACATTCAATTGGTTGGAACTCTTGTTTATATTCTATCAAGTGGCATACTTTTTTTGGCTTCGACATTGTGATGATGGTATTGATCTCTTGACTCCATGTGTAGATTTCAAGGCATCGTGTTTACAGGATTAGGATTCTATGTTTAGGTGGTATAATTCTGGTTTGACATTTTGTGCTATACTGTGCTAAGGTGATCTATAGGTTTATATGGTATTGTCATGATCAGATTTATGTGGTTACATGGCATTGATAAGGTTTTGAACTACATCATAGTTGTGTTTCTCTTTTTAGCCTCATATAGGTAATTCTTATAAAAACTTGGTGTTCGGAATCATAGTTGGAGTTGGCTTTTGGAATTTGATACGTTGATATCAATTGGCATCTTCTTTTGGAAAAGGTATGAACATGGAAATATCATGAAAATATTTGTAATACTGATTTGATGAATTAGTTGTGAATTATATTTATTGGAAGATGACTTTAAAGGGAGTCATATGTTTAGGGTATTAATATGGTTATCATGAAAAGTCAATAAGTTGAACCTCTCTTAGCATGGAATCAAACTTTATAGCAATACAAAAGGCATTGAATAAATCGGGCTTTATATCATGGAAAATGGCTTTGAATAAAGGTCATTTATGTATCGGATCTTATGTTTGATAATTCATTAGGCCTTAAGGTTGACAACAGGTATGAGGAATTACTTGTCAAGTCACTTGCAAAGTGATTGGCATCGACTCTTGTAATAATTCCTTGATGTCTAAGGTAATCGGCATGTTGGTAAGACAAATAAATCACATGGTAATGTTTTTAATTATGGTGCCAGTCGTTTGCATGGAGCCACATACTTGAAATGGTATTATGACTTGGAAAATTCATCAACTGCTTTGCAAAAGGAAATTAGGTCATTCTTATTGTGTTTCACAAGCTTGAGGGTTTGGAACCCAAGCTCTGTCATCGCCATGGGTGTTGAGTCTCAACCGTTACTTAGTCATTTTTTGTCTTACTATTACTCATTGACAACGAATGGAGATCTTTGTAAGATCCATGCCATGGTCGGTATCTTTGTCAGCCATTTGTCTTTGGGTGAAGGCTCGAACTTGGAAGAAGTTTTGTTGTTTTTTCATTCAGTTGGGTTGGTAAATTTCTCTATGATAGATTCTCTCGCACTCACTTTAGGTATTCATCTTATCATTTAAAATTTGGGGGATTGTTACTTCTCATGGTACAAAAAGTAGAAGACAATTTGTTGTTCCTTTCTAAAAAATTCTCAAATGGGGTTTATTTTTTTGTGGTCAGAAATACTGCATTTCAGATAGTCTCAAATAGATACCAAAATACATTATCTTATCATACTTTCTCCTTCTTCAAGGGATTTTGTTTCGATTGGTGCGTAATCATGCTTTCTGCAAATATATCATTCTTTCTCTAGGTTTCAATGGTAGTTATTCTTGGGTGCACAAATATGGGGTTTCGGATACATTTTGTTGCAACAATATTCAAGGATATTTTAGATGGTGCATGGAATATATTTTTTAATTCTTTTTCCAAATAGTATTTCCTATGTAGGCTCCTTGAATGGATAGGGTTTTGATTCTTCTTTCTCAAAACAAAAATTCCTTGACCATTCTATCAGAAACAATCCTCCATGTTGAGTACTTGTTAGAATCACTACAGTACCTGGCAAATAGATTCAATAGAAGTTGGGTACATTAAAAAATACCTCTATTGTTTAAAATGAAGAAATGAGATAAGTTTTTGTGTTGTAATTTTTGAAATGTAATTAAGACATATTTGTAAGAAGAAAAACTATGAGAGATAACTATTTTCAGCACTATGAGAAATGACTATGAAAAATAATGAGAAAATCACATCTCTTGTATTGTCTACACAAGAAGACATGATTTAATTTTGAGATTGAAATTCTAAAATATAAATTCAATATCAAGTTGTCTCAAGATGATATAATGGGTAGAATTTTGGAAGTTCATTCTTGAACTTTGAGGATTGTAGGTATTGTCTATCAAGAGGCACTTGTGAGAAAACAAAGAAATAGAGAGATCCTTTGTATCATTGTATTTTTTTGTAATCTAATAAGGGGTTGGAACTCCCCTAAATTGGTGTTTCAAAATGAGGGGTTGGTGCTCCTTGAGTTGGTGCTCAGACATAAGTCTATAAGGCATTATCAAAAGTGGTTATTTAAAATATAAGCCTAGAAAGGCAGTAGTTTAGGAGTGGTTTTTCTACCCCGGGAGGGTTTTCCAGTCGGCATATCTTGTGTCACATTTCTTATCTATGTTTCACCAATTCATTTTGTTTGAATGCTTTGTTATGCTAAGTTTCACTATCATACTTCTCATTGGAGTTATATGTGATTGCATTCAATATATGGATGAGTTAATCATTGATAAATGAGAGGATAATTTTTCTTTGTTTCAATTTATGTAAAATATGCTAAATCAGTTAATGACACTGATTCATACCCCCACTCAGTGTCTTTTTCACTCCAACAATTCCCATCCTTAATGAAATATTTTTCAACTTCTAAGAATGACATACTTGTTTGGTCAGTTTTTTCCTTCTTATTTGCTTGGTCATCTCCACCGAAGGGCTTTCTTTTAGTAACTATTGCTGCCTTGGTGCCTTGATGCTTGATTTCTCTAACACCTTCATCAGACTCTATTTCTTCATCCTCAGAAACTGCTATATAGACTCTTTTGATTTGATCTTTCTTTCCTTTTTTCTTCCTTACTAGATCCCTTAGATTGAATTTTCACATAGATTGGATTTGTTGTAGGGGTGGATAGGGATATAGAGCTTCTAGTTGACCTAGCTTGGGTAGATGGTGCTGCCAAACCAGAAAATTTAGTTTTTTATTGCCTCTTTTTCTACTTGAGCTTCTTAACTTTTCCTTCTAGATTCTTTTAATTTTTCTACTAGTATGCCCATACGTTTTGTTAAGACTTCCACCTCTTTTCTAACTCTTTTAACTATCACGGGTTTTCTCAATTCATTGTGTACTTGCATATTCATTTCACCATAAGTGTAAAATCTTTCTTTTGATGGATCTAGAGACTTGCTCAATAAATTTTCTCCATACATTTATAGAATGTGTTCCTCAACTTCATAGCCCATTGGCATGATCCATATTATTCTGGGATCAACGGATTCCATCATGCATTGATCAATATCTACCGTAAAGAAAATTATATCCTTATATTTCTCTACAATGGAAGTGGGAATCCTCTATGTGGCCTACATCATTTTCTGATTTTTTTTTAAATACCCCTGGATAGTGGCATTCTTTGTCTTAATGTCTACAAATCTATGAAAGATATCTCTAATCTAAGTAGCTATTGGTTTATCCTTTTTCCAATGAACCTTTCTGAATCTTTGAATCTCATCCATGAAGTAAAAGAATAAGCATAATAACAAGTTACCATACTTACAAGAATTTTTCTTATCCTTCTTGATCTTCCCAAGATTTTCCATCAGCTGACTCTAGAGAAATTCACAAAGATCATAGTTTTCATTTTCCTTTACCATTTGATAGGATACATAAATTGTTGTCTCGATTGGAATGATATATTTTGTACCCAATAACCATAGATGTGAATTTGACATCTACATCAACAATGTCATTAATTTTCATTGCTCTTCTATCATACTTAGAACCTGTTGCATCAGTGACTCTTTGATTCTTCATTGATTTTAGAATTGGTAATCCACTAGAGGAATTTAGATCTGTTACAACATTGATAGCCTCCTTTGTAATCTTGAAGGGTATAATTAACCACATGAATTCATCATGAAGTCAACTCAAGGTGTAACAGACCCATTCAAACTATTCAAAGATGGGAAATTTAACAATTTCTATAAATTTATTTTCTTCTAGGGTTTTATATTCTGGCTTCACACATAAATCTTCTCCTATGATGTGATTTTTATACAGATTCAGCAGCTGCGAGCTTCCTAGCTCTTCAATATTAGTGTGAATATAAGCCCTAATATCTTCTATGTGTAATACACCACACAAAATAGATGAAAAAACTCCTAATGGTTCAGTCTCAATAGACTTGTAGGGATGCTATTTGAATTTGGGACGGGGTCTGTCCTTAACTTCAACTACCAATGGAGTAGCCATTTTTACCAATTCACAAGTTCATAGGGTTTTGCTGATAAATACCTTTCCATCGGATTGTAGTTTGAATGTTGAAAGCTTCTTTGCACTCAAATTTCATATCAATTCACCAAGGTTCATCTTAGAGCTCTAAAAAACTTCTTTTATTCAAAATGCAAAGTGACAAATGAAAGATAGAAATGACCTTTTATCACTTGCATACTTAACCCTTTTTTGACACAATAAATGATTTTACCCTAACTCATCCAGTTACTATTTTCATGCATTGTGATAGATAAATCTTCTATGAACCTCCAAAATTACATAATACTTTCTCCAATAGGTTCAACAACACCTGTAAAAAATCTATGCACTTACTAAACTTATCCATATCTAGTGTCAGTTACCAATTAGGGGGTTAAGAGATTTTCTTGATAGCTCCCCCTAGGCCATAGGCCTGAGACTAATTCTTGGATGAACAAATAGAAGGAGGTTCTGGTGCTGGTGCATTTTCTTCATTAGAGGAACTCTTCTTCACCCATTTCTTCTGCATTTTCTTCCTGACCACATCTGTAGTGACTTTTCCTTTTTCCCTTAATATCCTTCTACATGTTTCTCCTTTGATTTATCAAACCTTTTCTATTTTGTTGTGCCTAAAGCACACATGCCCCATTTCAAATGGGGACCCTCTCTTTATTTTTCCTTGTCAGGTCATTTTATTTCTATCTCATTTTGTGTGCCCCCTCATTAGTCAATGCATCCTTCAATGTATCATTTTTGGCTAACCATATTTTTCCCCTAAAGTAAAAGTTGCTAAGTCTTTAGTTTTTTGGGCTTCGCCCTTTGGGCTTCCTTCTTTCCTCTTCATGCTTTCGCCTTTCGCCCTTCACCTTCCGTCTCCCTGCTTTCTTCTTTTCAAGCTTTGCCCTTTGAGCTTCCCTCTTCCCGCTTCCCGCATTCGCCTTTCACCCTTCACCTTCCTACTCACTACTTTTTTCCTTTCGGGCTCCCTTCTTCTCGCCTTTGACTTTTTCCCTTCACCTTCTCGCTCCCCGCATTTCACCTTTCGGGCTTCACCCTTCAGGTTACCCTCTTCCTAGTTTCCACTTTCTTCCTTTGACCTTCGCCTTCTCGCTCCCCGATTTCCACCTTTTGGGCTTCCCTCTTCCCACTCTTCGCTTTCTTCCTTTGCCCTTCGCCTTCCCGCTTCGGGTCTCATTCTTTTGAGCTTCACTCTTTGAGCTTCCCTCTTCCCTCTTCCCTCTTTCTTCTTTTTCCCTTCGCCTTCCCACTCTTTGAGCTTCCCTCTTCCCTCTTCCTTGTTTCTTCTTTTGCCCTTCGCCTTCCTGCTTCCCGCTTTCCACCTTCGAGCTTCACTCTTTTGGGTTCCCTCTTTTGGTATCTCTCTTTCAGGTTCCCTTTGTGATTTCTCTACCTAAACGCCCGTGCTCCAACATATTTTTGACCCCCAAGCTTTGGTTCTCCCGTCGTCGTCCTAAAATTCAAACTCACCTACCTCACTAATCATCATACCGACATTCATTAGGGGGTACTAAATTTATTAAGGGGATATTTAAGAAAGTTTTGACATGTCATTTTCACATGTCACGAACAACGAATAAACAAAGTGTGACCCTAGCCTTTTCCACCTATGCGCTCAAGCTTCAGCTTCATCGTTTTTCAAGGATTCGGCATCTCACTTCTTTGGGCCCCCGAGGTATGAACACCGTACTGACAGTCCTGCCCTTTTCTAAGATTTATAATTAAAAAAACTAAATGATAGGGGAGAAAGGGCTGAGTAACTTGATAGGAAAATATCGCACCTTGAAAACTCACCTAAATTTTCAAAAGTGCCCCTTGGAAAACCCAAATTCGAAATTGGAACACTGTCATCATGTCGCTATTCTTCAGGGTAGGAAACCATGTTATTCAAGCCTGAGACTCTCTCGTACCACAACATTAACTTGGTCAAAATTTACTTGACAGTGAAGCTTCTCCCAAATTTTTAACTTCGGGACTCCCCTTTCAATTTGACGTTTCTCAAAAACGGCATCCTCGGTTCATTCGATCATCGAGCTCTAGTCCTAAAATGTTCTTTGGATTCCAAACGAAAGGCAACTCCAAGTCACCTTCGGATCTTAGCCTCCAGAATTACATCCTCGAACCATCATTGTTCGGCCATTACACATGGTCGTGTCATGGCATCTTTCCTGCCTCCGAGCCCCGATCATTTCCCTGCTACTCAAGTTTCTAACAATGAAATTCAGAGTCCTTGCCTCATTTGGACTCCACCAGCTAGACCTCCATCACCAAAATTTTGTCTTGCCCCCACCATTCTAAATAGCTAAATCAGTCTGCCCTTTCGGTCTCCAGGTTCTGAACCTCAGAACACCACCTCCGGAGTGTCGTTTTCCCAACGTTTTTTCAAACAACAAACCTTTTATGGCTTTCCTTTAGTTTGAGCCCAAAATCATATATGATGACTCAAATGACCTCCAATTTAGAAACGAACTTCGACCCATGTGATTAATTTTGACATTCTCCCACATGGACCCTTTGTCATCCAAATCCAAGACCGGAAAAAATCATTTGGGGCTCCCTGCCCTGTTCACCCTTCTAAAATAGCATTATGGCAAGGGAAGTCTAGACCTTGGGGCCTAGGTCATCTGTTTGACCTTGAATGTTACTTTGATCAAGTGTTAGACCTTTTTGAATGATAAGTTATTTAATCTAACCTTGATTTGCAGGGATTTTCCCAAGGCTACATCCCCCATATTTAATTTTCATTATTAACTCCTATCTCTTTGTGCAAGATTTATGGAATCTGGTGCAGAAGCTTTAGGGGCAGTCAAGGACAAAGGGAAAAGAACTACCAAAGCTCCCTGAGGTAGGGAGGACAAAGACCAAATGAAGTACCAATTCTAGGGAGCACCATTGCACTCCAAGGTTACAACTAAATGGAGAGATATCATAGACACCAATAGTGGGCATGTAAATATTCATGACTTCACATAGAGGGTCAAGGTACATCCAATCCCTGAAAGAACCAAGCTGATCAGAAGTAGTGGATTAGCTAAGGCTACCGGTTTCCCTCCCTTACTAGTTACCCCTAAGCTAGTAATGGCTTGTAGGGAGGCATACCAACTTGAAGAAAGGAAAATTGTGGACAACATCTTGGCTTATATGTCCTCTTTAGGGATAACAAAAACCTTCCACATACCCATCTTTCGAAGTATGGAGACCCCAACTATTTAGGAATGCCAGGAGATGTGGAACGAGGATCCTTTGAGATGCAAGAAGTTGATCAACCAATATTGGTTGAAGGAGAGGCAGGGCAATATTGCCAAGGTTCCTCAGGACCTCTACCACCGTGACTTCTTCAAGAAATGCCAAGATTTGGTAACCTTGTTGAGAAGAGTAGTGGGCCTTCCTACTGTAGCCTTCTTCTAGGAGTGGATGGTGTATTTTGTTGAACAGATTCTCCATGGGAAGGGCACCACATTTTATTGGGGAGAGATAATCAGTGATTTCTTCCATGAGCAATTCATTAATGTAAAGAAAACCTCCAAATTCTATACGACATCTTACTTGGTGTATTCTCTTTCAGATCAGAAGCTTTACAATGGATTTTTCATACTGCCCAATAAGATGTTGGGTAGAGAACCATATGATAACTACCCTCAGCTACAGTACAAAAATTTCAAGAGGGATAACTACAAAGTAAACGATGTGTTTATCGCATACATCATGAAATTGCTTGGGGGTGATTTTGAGAGAAGAGTCTCTCACAGTGATAGGGCCCTCCTCAAGCATTACACTTTCTCGTTCATCTAGTATCCAAAATTCACATACATCCATGCTCAGGGATTCTCAGAAAGGTTGAATAAGCTGCCCCAGTACACTAATGACCAGATCATCCTACTAGAGTTATCTTGGAAACTATGACATGTACACGACATCTTAAGCAACAAGAATCTGACTGGGATCCGTTATCCCCTCACACTTGGCCAGGGGATGTATGAACTTAATACTTCCCAATGCATGGGAAATTCAGAGAAGGAGTTAGTTGAGTACCACTTCAAGCCACATACAGCCAGACCGCAAATGGACCCATACGACCACATTAGGAAGGAAATTGGATAGGAATACGCCCACCTCCACAATATTGAGGATTTCTAGGCCAATCAAAAATATGATTTTGAAGTGTGGGTAAGGCACTATATGTGTATGACAATGTACTTTGTAAAGAGGGTGAACCTATTTTTGGTGCCAGATCAACTGGAAGAAGAATAGAGCATCATGATTGACCCAAGATAGAGTGCTATTGTGAATTTACCACTACCTTTAATTGATTGGAATGAGCAAGTGGTTGATGAACTCAACATTCTCCCCAAGTTTGTTGAGGCTCAAACAAAGGCATGGATCGATGGGTGGGTTGCTCATTTGAAGCAACATGGAGTCGCCTTGACCTTCAAGGGACTCGAAAGTGAACCAAGTGATTTTTATGGTGGGACAGTCATTGCTACAATTAGAGAAACATCTAATTCCCCACCATTTGTTCAATCGAAGAAGAGAAAGGATGTTGGCAAGAAACAACCCAAATTGAAAGTGTACACTAGAAAGGCCTCAGAATGTGAGCCCCCTATATAGAAGAACAGGCAGCATCACTGAAATGCTGATAATACCAAAAGATCTATTAAACAAGGGAGAGGAGATGGAGGTTGATCTACCAATCTCTTTGCCTACTTTATCTAATGCTGCAACCACTATTGCTATTGCTCCCAACCTGCCTATCCCACACGCAATAGTTGCATCCTCTCCTCCTACGGTGGACATCGCCATCCACCTAACCTCTACTTCCCACATCGCATAGGTCATATCGGTGGATTCATCCTCCACCACTACCTCACTATTTTCTTCATCATCCATGTCTCCTTCCTTCTCTCTTCCAACTATCACCACTTCTACTGCAATACCTACCCTTGCCCTCCAAGATTCCTTCATGAAATACATGCAAATGTCTCATCTGAACTTTCAAGAATGTTTTCAAATCCAATGGTGCAAGTTGCAATTGCCCAGGTAATGATTAAAAATTTGATTCCTCCTCCTCCTTCTAAGCCACCCAATATGGAGGCTACGATGCAGATATTTGATGAGTTGGAACAAAAAAAACTTGAGGTAGCTAAGAGGCTGGAAGAGGAAGTAGATTATTATCATGAACATCCTATGTATGAGTACCAAGAAATTGATGAGGTCGCCTATGAGTCTTCTAGTGATTGAAATGAGGATCTGGGCATGAAAGTGATTCAAGAAATAGTTGACCCATAGCTTGATGCTGAATGGGCCAAACAATTCAAGGTGATTAAAGATAAAGAGGCAGTAGGACAACTTATGGCTGAAGAAAGAGGGTGATGATTCTCCAATGGAAGGGAATGACCATGCCCCTGAGCATGATAAAGAGACATCCTTTCTTGAGGATAGACAAGTAGATAGGCCTGAGGAATGTAGGCATGATCAGGATGAGGAAGAAAGGGATGTTGAAAGATAAGACCACTTAGATAAATGATTGCCCACCAAATCTCCCATCAGGCACATAGTGTTCATTCAGAACTCTGATGAGGAGGAGGAAAACAAAGATCAACATGAACTCCCCAAGGAGAGGTCCTTGATGCCTGACTGGGTGGAAAGGTAGTTAGAAAAGAAGACTCCTACTCTGAAGGATCCAAAAGCATGACTGGAGGTAATATTGGCTAGAGCTCAGATTGGTGCCAAGAAGGAGAAAAGGCCTAGAATTAGATCAAGGGTAATGATGGATGCCTTCAGATCTATAGAAGTGCAGATAGCCATACCTATGGTTGGAGAACCAGGAATAAGATACAACATCTCCACCACCAACTTGGGAGTTCCCACTAGGGAATAGAAATTCAACCACCTCCAGGAGTTCGTAGCCACGGTGGTGCACTTAATCTAGGAGGACAAAGTTTCAAAAGAGGAACTTAAAGCACAAGTGGCTGATTTGATAGCTTATATCCATCAATGGTCATCCATAAAGGAGCTTCCAGTCACTTCCTTGGCTCCACTATATTTTTTTTCCAAAGAACGGATTGACAAACTAGAGAAGAGGAAAAACTTGGACAGGACCATGAAAAATTGGTTTCGACAGGTCCTAGATATTGGAAATAAACGTATCAATTGTGATGTTCGAACATCAAGCAAATTCCTGGAAGTAAAAAAGTCTCTTAAGGGTATGAGGAAAGTCTGCATCAAATTTATTGAGAAGTATGAGGCTGCGTATTCGAAGATTGAGGCTATCCTCAAGTTTGCAAGAAAAATTTGGGAAAAGGAATTCTCATTCAAAGGTCATGACCAGTGGCTGATGGATATTCGCAGACGAGACTTTTACCATCAAAGGAAGAGGATAGAAAAAGTATTGGAGAAGGTGGATCTTGACATCGAATGGGCCAAGGAAGCCAAAGGGGATTGCATCTGGTATTGGAGAGTGATGATATGATTTTTTGTGCCTACTATTCAGATCAATCTAGAAAATAAAAGGCCTCATTTCCAAAAGATGGAAGAGTGGATGTTAGGTGAGATCACCACAGAGTTCATGAGCTTCACTACCTAGGCCTTCACCTAGTCCGAGTTGTCCAGTAATCACATTGCCAAATAAGAGGAGGATTGGAAGAAGCTCATCAACAATTCTAAGGAATGGAACTACCAAGTGCTAAAGTTTGATGTCATGGAAATTGATAGGCTCCAACCGGTGATTTTGAGGTTCATAGAGTGTGCAACTGTGAAGAAGTAGAAGGGAAACCCTATTATTGATGAAGAACTTCCAAAAGAGTAGGTGCAACAAAGAGCAATCAGAAAAAAGATAAAACACTACAGTATTGCCACAAAAGACAAAATAGGGATAAAGACAAATGATATTTTTAAATTGTAATATATTGGGAGGTTGAATTGTTGTAAAGACATGCTACAAAAATTGCAAAAGAAATACATTGAATTTGATGCATTTCTAGATTTCTTCTCATGTTTCATGATTCTTCTCTCATAAGTTAAGGATTCATTTAAGCTTTACTTTGTTGTTCTAGTTTCCTTTCAGTCAAATTTGGTAGATCTAGTAATTTTGTTCTTGATTATGAAGATTTCTACTATGTAGATGCTTTTCTTGTCCATTTTTTTGGTCATTTGTTGCTAGTAAATGCTATGCAAAGTTAGTCTGGACTTTAGTTTTAAAGTTGCCTCTAAAATTTATCTTTGTCGATGCGTATGTATGGTGAATGAATGATAAAACATCTCCAGTCCTTAGAAGATAGTACAGGTTTCATGATACTATGAAATTTTTGGTTAAGTGAAATTCTATTTTAAGGAAATTTTCCATAGTATAATTCTCCATGATCACTGTTCATTTGTAGTTATAGGTCTAGGAAATTTCTCTCTTCCCTACTATTTTTCCTTTTTTAATAAGTAACCTATGCTAAGGTTCATTGCACATTGTAAAGCCAAAACTTAAAACAAAAAATAGAGTTCAAGACTATTGTTCGAACTTGTAGCTAAATACAGTAATTTCCCATCCTAAGAACTCTATTCATAGATCCAATTCTCCTCTAGCTTAGTTTACGTAAGTCTTCCCTATGATTATCAACAAAATCAAATCAGAAATCAACTAATATATTCCAAGTTCTATCATGACCTGACATCCAAGAGACCTTGGGATAGTGTTCTGCAACCTGATTGTCTAAGATTGTCTTTCAAGAGAGGTGATGTACCTACGCATTGACTGTGTTGAGAAAGTGCATAAAAGACACATCAACATGTTCTAACAAAGTCTAGGAATGTCACCAAATTTGTTGCAGTTATACCACACAACATTTTTTGATCTAGACTAGTTGTTCCACTAATTTTATTTTGATCTGCACTGGTTAGTAGTATGCCCAAATCTATTGCATGTATAACATCTAACATTTCTATAGAATTTGTTCATTATATTCCTCCATTCATTTGACTTGTGAACAAACTTATTGCAATTAAAACACTAACCTGAGAATGATGGACCACTTTGATTCATCATGCTTCTACACTGAGAAGCCATGTGTCCAAATTTATTGCAACTGAAATAGTATCTATTAAATTTTTGAGTATTAGGTTTTCTTACTAGATACCTTCCAAATTTGTTCATTTTATTGCCTAAATCTCCTTTGTCTTGATCTGGAACTTTCTCCTTCTTCATATCCAAGACCTTGCTTGTCACCATTTTTCCTCTGAATGCTAATTAGTTCACCAAGCTTGGTTGAGCTAACTTTTAACTATTCTTTGTACTCATTTGAAGTAGAAAGTTATCTTTGAGATCATCAATCTATTTTTCAAGTACTTCCTTGTTGTTTTTAGATTGTTCCAACTCATTGTCTAAATGACTACATAGTTCATATTTTTCTTTCAAAGATTGTGCAAGGTTCTCTTCATTCTTCTTTCTTTATTCAATCTCCTTGGTCATCCTCATCATGATAGATTCCATTTCATGATTTAGGATTGTATTATCTATGGTAAGATTTTCACATTCTTTTTTATTTTCCTTGAGGGCTTGACTGAGTTTTTCATCTTCAATGCTCTTACTATCATTCTGCTTAATCTGATCATAGATTTCCTTTCTCTTCTCTTTGGAATTATTGATTTTTTCTTTCAAAGTCTTAATGAATTTCTCAACATCCATGAGGTTTTCTTGCAATTTGTGAAATTCAGATTTTGACTGATCAAGATCATCTATGGCCACCAAAATTTATGTTGAAGACTACTTGAATCCATTGAAACACTTTCCAAGATCTCCTTAAATTGTTAAACTTCTTCTTTTGAGGAACTAGCTCTGATACCAATTGTTGGAAACAAGCTACACTGAGAGGGGGGGTGAATCAGTGTTTTGCAAAAATTAACTTTGTTAACCTTTATCTTGAAAGTACTTGTAAAATTCAACCAAAATACATGAACAAGAAGAAAACAATCACAACACCATAACACAATAGTTTTTACGTGGAAACCCTGTTAGGGGAAAACCATGGTGGATGGCCAATCCACAATATGATCTAAGTATACTCAAATAAATTTTACAATATGGGGAATGCACTTGCATTCACGCACACTGCCTAGAGCTCATTGCTCAAAGAAGACTCACTATCTTACAAATAAATTCAGATTAAAACCATCTAAGAATTTGAACTGAGAAAATAGCATCTACATATGCTTGATTATAGTTTCGATTAGGCTCAATACTCGATCTTCTATACTTCCAACTGATTTTGCACTTTTTCTCTATTCTACTCAAACTCACAACACAAATCCTTTATGCACAAGTGAAACTATGCATTATCTCTCTTTTTCTGTGCTCTTATTTGTAATTCACATCCACACAACTCATACTCTCCTTAAAATTATATGAACTATGTCATATATATATATGCCCAACCAAGAATTTAATCGCAATATGTCATATTCGATAAAACAAAAGAATATTTACAACTATCGGCTCAAATCATGAGTAAACCTTAATGTGCACCAACTAAGGTCATCTACAACCTAGCTAGGACCCAAAAAAAGATTCTCAAACACAAAAATACTTAATTATTTCTTCCTAAACAACTGCAACATGATACATTCACGAAGTTGGCTCTAGTATTGACAAAATAGAGAATTAGCCAACTTTATTTCCTAACTCACACATAGATCAATACGAGGCATTGAGATTCATGAATAACACTAAAAATAATTTGATCAACCTTCTCTGAGATATGTAGCACAAAATATTAACATAAATGGTTCATGTGAATCGATGAACACAAAACTGTCGGATGCTTTGTTCTTCCTTAACTATTTGCAATCTGACTATTAGTGTGATGAAATGATGATGTGAATATCCAATCACCGACTGGGGTTTCCATCAATGACAAAACCAAATTATATTCGTAGTGTCTCTTTCCAACAAGGTGGTTGTATCTTCCTTTTGTGTCAAGAAGTCAAATGTGTTGAATGCACAAGACAATTGAGTGGGGGGGTGAATCATTTATACATTTAAACATAAAAACCCTCATTAACATTTATATATGCATTAATCCTTAAACTCTTAACAACTCTTAAACCCTTATCATGCATTATCATAACATAAAGATGAGAAAAATTAATGCAAACACATGTGAACACAAGATTTATGTGGAAAACCCAATAAGGTAAAAACAATAATGAGGATTAGCTCATAATATAAAGTATCGAATTACAACACCAAATACAATAGGATCACTGCTGGAGGGCTCATTTCTTGATTAGAAAGAATAAGAAATAATATTGTTACAATAGTAAAACCATCTCAAAGCAATAGAAATTTTCCACCACTACTTCACAAGAACATTCATACACTCTCCCTAGAATGTAGATAGCTTCTACTCACTAATTCCAGTAGTCTTAGTTGTTAAAGCTCACACTGTACCTCACTCTTTAATGCTTCACATCATAATTCACATCACACACACTTCATTACATGACAATTAACTAAACATATACATACCATCCTCAACCTTGAAAACAATCTACAAGGCCAGTTATGAACCTCAAAAGTGCAAATTCAAATTAGGTCAACACCACAAAATTCTCACAGTTGAGAGGAATTAAGGTAGACCATATCAAACCTTAACTCAAACCAAATCCATATATACATACCATTAAACACTTCCATAAACACTAAAGCACATCTACAATTAGTGTAAACACCCAAGGTCGGTTGAACATGTGTAAACACCATTAAACATTTAAGTACATACTTATTTTTATCAAATATGACTTGTGAACCACACACTACACAAACACAATCTGGAATGTTCCATCAACATCGTGAAATTCAAAAAATCCTTTACAACATCATACACCTAAAGAACATACTCATTTTGTACAACTAGTTAACCTTCCACATAATTTATCTGATGAAACTAGCATTGTGAAGCACCAAAACTCAAACAACTTAGAATGAGGATAGATATGAGAAATATAAGATCACACTCTTAATCTATAAGAAGAAAAACCACATTGTAGAGAAATTCGAAGCAAAACCATTTCTCCCAGACAACACTACTTTCATAGTTCACACATTGGTGAACACAAATTTTCATGCACAACAATCAAGGACATGAAATTATAGATATAACACCTCTGAACACCTTAGATCAACTTTCAAACTGAATAAATAGATCTTCAACCATGAAGAAATGTGAAGAAAAACACTACACACTACTCTTTCACACTAAATATTTTTTCCTCTTCTATTCAAATTTTCTCAAAAGAACTTGGAAACCAACCACCAAAAACATCATCTCATCATCTACAACACTTTCTCATCACCACGAAACCAATTGCACTACAACAATTCAACTAGACACATGCTTATCAAGGAAAAACTAGAGGTTGACACCAGTGAGACTACTAGCGACATCATAATACAACCAATCAAAGAATATCCATAGGTTCACATCAATGCAACAACAAGAATCTATTAACATCAAAGAAAAAAATTACTTCCATAAATCTTATCCGTTTTCATTGATAGCAATACATAATATGGAAAACCATCATGAACAAAAAATCTAATCACCAAATCATATATTGAACCATAGTGCATACTACTCCCCCTTACACAAGCATCAACTCTTTCCAACACTTTCTCTTTCATAGGACTTCTCTCCCTATTTCTTCATATGGTTTTGCAATTGACTTTATCCCCCTTTAACATCAATGGAAAATGGAAACACATGTTTCCTTTTCTTTTCTTCCCCTTGACATCAGGCACACAAACTTTCTCTCCCCCAAGGGAAACACCTATAAGGGACAAAAACTACTCTACAACTACCTTTTCTACTAATGAACTCTATTTTCTTCACACATTCTCTACATGCTCACGTTGATTGCAACAAGAAACAAAGAAAATACCTATTGGACCCCTAAGAAGTAGATACCAACATTAGTCTAGAACAAGGAATGAATCTTGAAACCCACTAGACTGATGCATAACCTTATGCATCTAATTGAAAGGAGAGGAAATAAACCCTAACTTTTCTTGGAGATACTCAAAAGTATCCTTAGGAAGAGCCTTTATGAAGATATCTACAACTTGATCCTTTGTAGGAAAATACTCTAGCTTCACTTCATTCTCTACAACCTTCTCTCTCAAAAAGTGATACTGGATTGAAATATGCTTTGTCCTTGAATACATTACCAATTTTTTTGAAATTTGAATATCAATTGTATTATAAAATAAATACAGATAGGTTCATCATATATGAATATAATATCCTTTAAATTATACTTCATCCACAACACTTTTGTACAACAATATTCTCCCACAATGTATTCTACCTCTGCAAAATATATGACACTAAATCTTGCTTCTTGCTAAGCCAAGAGACCAAATTTCTTCAAATAAAGAATGTGCCACCACTTGTAATATTTCTATCATCCACACAACTTGACCAATTTGTATCTATACAAGCACTCAGAGAGAAATAAATATCCTTTGGATATCATAAACCATATTTTAGAGTGCCTTTCAAGTATTTGAATATTCTCTTCACTACTACCACATTTGACTCTTTGGGATCTTCTTGAAATCAAGCCACAAGAAAAACTGCATACATGATATCTAATCTAGTAATAGTTAGATATAGTAGTCCTCCAATCATTGATTTATACTTTCTCTAATCAGCCTTAGGACATTCTTTTTTCTTGCTTAACTTGCAACCAATAACCATAAGATTACATACCAATTTAAAGTCTTCCATTCCAAACTTCTTCAAGATTTCCTTGACATATTTTGATTGTGAAATGAATATACCTTTCTTTTTCTAATTGATTTGAATTCCAAAGAATAAATTCATTTCCCTAAACATAGACAACTTAAAATCTTTCTACATCTCTTCTGCAAATTTCTCGCACACACTTTCATTTCCTCCAAAACTGATACCATCAATGTATACACAACCACAATCAAGATTTGATGTATATCAAATTTAAAGTAAATATTTCTATTTTTAGTACCTTTATTGAATCCTTGCTACAACAAGTACCTATCCAATCCTACACACCAAGCTCTAGGAGCTTTCTTGAGTCCATATAATACCTTCTTCAATCTATATACCATATTAGGATCATTTGAAAGTTGAAAACCTTCTGGTTGTTCAATATAAACTTCTTCTCCCAATTCACCATTCAAGAATGCAAACTTCACATCCTTTTGATAAAATTTGAAATTCTTATGTTCTACAAAATCCAAAAACATCCTAATAGCCTCCATCCTTTCCACTAGAGAAAATGTATCCTCAAAGTCTACTCCTTCCACTTGTGAGTAGCCTTTACACACAAGTCTTTCCTTGTTCCTAACAAATTATCCACTCTCATTCAGTTTATTTTGGAATACCCACTTAGTTCCAATCAATTTTTTTTGTAGGTCTTGGGACAAGTTCACAAGTATAATTCTTCCCAATCTACATTATTTATTTTTCATAGCCTTGATCAAAAATTCATCTTTTCATGCCTCAATCACTATTTTCTTTGTAAATTAAACATAAAATTTATGTGTTCCTTTGTCATATCAACCTTTCATCTTGTCAATACACTTCTGATTTTGTCACCAATGATTTGATCTTCAGAATGATTCTTCTTCACATACTTAAGGGTCTTAGGGATCCTTTTCAAAGCTTCTTCCTCTTCAACATGCACTTATTTTTCCTTACCTTTATCCTTTTCTTATTCTCTGCAAGAGGACTCATATTATTCATATCCATCTATCATCACTAATATTTTTTTTAATTCTTCATCTACTTTGAAACTTGCACTTTCAAAAAAAAAATTAAGCCTCTTATTGTAGCACTGGTAACCTTTTCTCTTTGTAGAGTATCCAAAGAATATTCCTTCATCAAATATGGCATCTAACATTCCTAAGTTTTATTTGTCTCTTTTGATATAGAATTTTCTTCCAAACACTCCAAAATAAATGATAGTAGTTCCTTCATACCACAACTCATATGGAGTCTTTGAACTATTTTTCCTTGTTTACGCTTTGTTAAGTACATAGACTATTGTATGAATTACTTCTCTCCAATAGAAATCTATTAGATTTGATTCTTTCATCATTGTCCCAACTACTTCCTGAGCAAACCTATTCTTCCTTTCCACCACTCTATTCTATTGAGGAGTCCTAGGAGCTGATAAATGTCTCTTTATTCCATGATCTTCACAAAAACTATTAAGCTCATTGGAGGTAAACTATCCACCTCTGTCAGATCTTAAACATTATATTTTCATAGCCATTTAATTCTCAACCATATCTTTGAATGCCTTAAACTTGTATAAATATTTTTATTTTTCTTTGAGAAAATTTACCGAAGTCATTCTAGAGTAATCTTCAATCAACAACATGAAATGAATATCACCTTGAAAACTTCTTATTTTGACAGATCCAAAAAAATCTGTATGTAACAACTTTGAAGTTCCTATGATAGAATACTATTTTACATTAAGCCTTTTCCTTGTTAGCTTTCCAACTTGAAATTCCTTACAAACTACATTTATAAGGTTTGTAGTCTTTAGCAGATTTCTCACAACTTGAGAAAAGATAATTTTAACTAGGCTATGAAAATTTATGTGACATATTCTTTTATGCCACAACCAAATTTCATTGATTTGATTCATAAAACACATACCATCAGCACCCTTAAGCTGATAAAAAAAATCATCTATCCTTCCTACAACAACCAGAGTTTTGGAGCATTTTCCGATCTCACAACCATCCTGAAATACAAGATGATATCCTTTTCTACACATTTTTCCTACACTTAGAAGATTATGCTAGAGCCTGTTAACATAGAGAACACCATTTGTATTATAATTTCCATTAAAACTAATTGAACCTTTTCAAGATATCTTAGCAGATATATCATCACCAAACTTAACAAGACCTCCTTCAAACTTCTCAAGTTTAAAAAACTCACTCTTATCACCTATCATGTGATTTGAACATCCACTACCAACAATCCATTAGTTTTTGTCCTCTCTATCATGAAAATTAGTCATCATAGTTCCATTATGACCTTCTTTCGAAGCAACTTCCTTCATACATCTCTCAGAGTTGGTAGAATTAGTTCCAACATTTAGAGACATGAACAATAATTCATTATCCTCATCATTAGGGTAATCAGATAAATCATCAAACTTTGCTTAATTGATTTACCTTTATTCTCCTTAAATATGCCATTTGTAGCTTTGACTAGACATATTGAATCATAATGACCTACCTTTCCACAATTGAAACATTTGAAAGGTAACTTACCTCTGTATTTTCTAGTTCCCTTTTTCAATCTCCTCGTATTTTTCTTCTAGCTCATCAAACTCATCTAGATAAGATTCCTCATTCTTCTTTACTTTGGAAAATTTTAAAGTAGTCTCTTTTCTTGAATCAGTTGGACCCAACTCTCTCAGTTCAAAAGTTGTTAAAGAACCAAACATTTGATCTATAGAATAATGATCTATATTTTGAGCTTCTTCAATACTAGACACCTTATTAATATAATATTTAGGAAGAGTTATTAATACCTTTTTTACCACCTCGTCTTCTTCAAGTCTTCCTCCAAGGTCTCTGATGGAATTGACAACTTCGTCCACTCTATGCATGTAGCATGTAATTTCTTCATATTATGTCATCCTTAAGGTTTCAAACTTAGTCTTCGAATTCTACATATTTTCTTGCTTGACCTTATCATCTCCTTCATAGATACTTTACAACTTTTTCTAGATCTCACCAATAATTTTAAGACTCATAAATTTCACAAGTTGTTAATTATAAATACCACTAAAAAATGCATACCTTACTTTTCCATTGTTCTCATATGCCTTGATCTCATCATCAATACTTGGACCATTTTTAGACATTATATATATAGTTTGAATAGAATTCCAAACACCAAATCCTAGAGAAATAAGGAAACCTTCCATCCTAGTCTTCTTGAATGCATAATTAGATCCATCAAATAAAGGAGCCTCCTTGTGCACCATCCCAAATATACCTCAAGAAGTTAATCTTTCTTCCAAGGAACTGTTCTTTGATACCAATTGTTGAATGCACAAGACAATCAAGAGGGGGGTTGAATTATTTGTACATAAAAAAATAAAAACCCTCATTAACATTCAAATATGCATTAATCCTTAAACCCTTAACAACCCTTAAACCATTATCATGCATTAGCATAACATAACGATGACAAATAATAATGCAAACACATCCAAATATGTGAGAACACTAGATTTACATGGAAAACCCAAAAAGGGAAAACCATGGTTAGGATTAGCTCACAATATAAAATAATTACAACACCGCATATAATAGGCTCACTACTAGAGGGATCACTTCCCAAAAAAAAGAAGGGCTCACTGACAAATTAGAAAGAAGAAGAAATAATATTTTTACAATGAGAAATACATCTCAAATCAACAAAAGGTTCCACCACTACTTCATAATAACATTCACACTCTCTCTATAGAATGTAGACACCTTCTTCTCACTGCTTCTAGTAGTCTTAGTCATTAAAGCTCACACTACACTTCACATCAAAATTAACATCACACATATTTCATCACACAATCCTTCATCAACTCAACACACACACACACACACACACACACACACACACACACACACACACACACATATATTGTAGTTTAGAGAAAGGTATCCCTTTTTCACACTTAATTTGGAAATAAATATAAATAAAAAGGACTAAATTATGCCTTAATTTAGTGTTATAATATGTATTTTACATATTCACATTAATTTTAGGGCCTTATTAAATAAAATAAACCTAATGATGCCTTACTTATGGTGTTGTAATGTGTACCTTTACACTTTACACTAATATAGGTCTTTATTAATTAATTGAGGTTAATTATAACTTAATTGGTCCCTTTAGTTCAAATCCAAGCCTAATTAGTTGCAATTTCCATAGAGGAAACTTTCCATTCATCAATTCCATAACATAAAACTTATCATTGGAGAATGTGTGTCCTAGGTGAGTGACCTAGGACCCATTCACCCAAGGGAAAATGGGTCCGCACTTAGATCTAGGACCTAAATTTTCATTGTGTTTTTGATAGTATTTTAATTATTTCAAATTTATATTCACATGTTGGCTTGTGTTGTTTGAATTTGAGGAATTAATGTTAGCATATGTATAAATATAAGGTTATTTCACTATGTTTCATCCTAGATTTTTCAAGAGATAATTCCTATAGTAGGTTTATGTGATCAAGAGCATTTTCAAGGAATTCAAAAGGGAAGAATTTTTTAAGAATTATTGCAGCATTCAAGATCCCATTATCATGTCAAAGTCTTCTTGCATCATGAATGTTATTGGAGTAAATTTTTTATGTAGTGTTCAAGATCCATTCAAGCATTCAAGGCATTATTTCAAGTCAAGTTTCATGATCAAGATCCACATCCATTAAATCCATCGCATGCAAGTTGTAGATCCATATTCCAGGGTTCAAACAAGGGTTTGGTGAGTTGTGACATTGCATTTGTCCATTCATCATTTTTTCATGCTATTTCATTTCATTACAAGTTTTAATTACCAAAAATAGGTTTGACCAAGACAAACCCCCATTCACCAACAAAAAAACATTTTTATCTCTTGATGTGTGTTTGCATATTTTAGATGGAAGATCTCTTGAAGAGAAAAATAGCAAAGTTTCCATCATTCTTGCAATTTCACGATAATTGACCTATAGGATTTATTTATGGCTTACTAACTATGAGATTTAGGAATTTGGGAGTGTAAACACAGTAGAAGAGAACCTAGAAATAGATTTCGGAGAGCCCTAGCCAAGGCCCATTTTCCATAAGGTGAATGAGTCCTCAATTTTATGTGGAAAAACACTTTTGGTGACTAGTACACATCACTTTCCCTTTCTTAGATCTAAATTTTAACTTATAGTTCCATAAAAATTGAGGTTAATCTTCTAGATGCACTTTATAGCATGCATTTTGGATTATTTTTGATATTTTTAATCTTTCTCCCCAAAGTATTATTTAATCAAGACCCCCATCCTTGGATAGAAGGGAAATTTGCAGATTTACTCTTTGAGTTGACTCACCTTTTGGTTGACAGCAATTTGATTGTTTGGATCTCATTTCTTGAATGAAGTTAGAGAAATAGGTCCATCATAGCAACATTTACCATAATCTGATTTTACCAACCTATATTTCTATGTTTTATATACATATACCATCCTCAATCTTGCAAATAATCTACAAGGTCAACTATGCACCTCAAATGTGCAAATTCAAATTAGGTTGAACCACAACATTCTTGTAGTGGAGAGGAATGAAGGTGGAACACATCACACCTTAAATCAGGCCTAAATCCACATATGCATGCCATGCCACACTTCCACAAACACCGAATAATATTCACAATTAGTGCAAACACCAAGGTTGACTGAACTTGTGTAAACACCATTGAATATTTAAGTACATGCTTCATTTTATCAAAGACCACCCATGAAACAAACAAAACACTCAAACAAAATCTGGAATATCCCATCAACACCCTAAAATCCAACAAATCCTTCACAACATTGTACACCTGGAAGCACATACTCATTATATACAACTAGATAACCTTCCACATACTATAACTGATGAATCCAACCTTGTGGAGCACCAAAACTCAAACAAATCGAACTAAGGATAGGTATGAGAAATATAAGAACACTCTCAAATCCACAAGACTAGAAACCAAACTACACCAAAATGTAGAGAAAAACCATTTCTCCTAGACAACACTTCTTTCACAGTTCACAGACTGGTGAACACAACTTTCTCTACATAATGATCCAAGACACAACATTTTGGATATAGCACCTCTTATTAACATATCCAAACCACATAATTAGATCTTCAACCATGCAAAAATGTTGAGAAAAACATTGAACACTAATTTTTCACATTGAACACTCTTTACCACACTATTTCCTCTTTTATTAATTTTTTCTCAAAAGAACTTGAAAACCAAGCACCAAAAACATCATCTCATCATGTGCAACACTTTATCATCACCACCAAACCAATTGCACTATAGTGATTCAACCAAACACATTCTTATCAAGGTAAAACTAGAGGTCAAAATTAGTGAGACTACTAATGACAACATAATGTAACCAATGAAAGCATCTCCATAGGTTGACATCAATACAACAACAAGGATATGTTGACATCAATGACAACACATACTCCCAACAAAATGATGAATCATCACATACCACATATTTACTCTCATAAATATTTTGTGTCTCAAGATCCATAAGATGATAAGCTTTTGAAGTTGTACTGTACCCAAAAAGATGCATAGGAGTGTGTTGGAATCAATCTTCTTCCCCCTATTAGTTGGGACATGCATATATGAAATACAAATAAATAATCAAAGATGGGATATTGAAGGATTATAACCAATCCATACCTCTTATGGTGTCTTGTCTTGTAGTATCTTTGTAGGAACCCTGTTGAGAAGATACATAGCTTTCTGAACTACGTTTTCCCAAAAATAATCCTCCAATTGAGCTAAGGAAAGCATGCACCAAGACATCTCCATGATAGATCAGTTATGATGCTCTACAATGCCTTTTTTTTCTATGTATATGGGTAGTCAAATTTTATTTGATTCCATGAAACTTCAGGAATGTCAAGAATTCCTTTGACATGAATTACCCCCTCGATCTGAGCAAAGAAGAACAAGATACTTTCTTGCATCCAATATAACTTGTTGGTAGAATTCTTGAAGTTGAGAAAATTCTTTACTCTTCTTTGTGAAAAAATGCATCTAGGTCTTATGAGAGAAATAATCCACAAGTATTTGAAAGTACATGCAAAATTGAAAGGAAGTAGAAAAAGTTCCACACAAATCAGTATGCACAACCTCACGAAGGTCCTTGTCATGGAAGGTACTCGACTCAAATGGATTGTGATGTTTTTTTCCTACAAAACATCCAAGACATAGAGGAAAAGAATGATAAAGATCATGAATTCTACTTACCATATCCATATATATAAGGTGATAGAGGGATTTGGGTGAAAGGTGCCTTTATCAATAATTCTAGAGAACCATTTATTTGACTATAGAGGAAGATAAAGAAACTGTAGAAGATAAAACTACATCTAGTGAAAAAAATGATAGTTTGTGAAAGATCTAGTATCATACCTTCTCTAGTTCAATAAAATAGAATTTAATTCCATGCTTGATTTGAAACTTTTCCTTAATCTTGTGATTCAAAAGATGACTAACAAACAGGAGATTTGATGTCAAGCTTGGAACATAGATCACCTTTGTGAGAGTATAACTTCTTTTCTCGAGAGGAATGGAGATAATACCAATTCCTTTTACAACATGCTCCTTATTATCTACAATCTGAACTTGATCTCCAGTGGGTTGATCAGTTAGTTTATCAAAAGCTCTTTATTTCCTATAATATGCTTACTAATGCTAGAGTCAATCAACCAAACATCCCTTCAAGGTTGTGAGGTTTGAGAAATTTTTTTTTTTTTGATTGATGCTACAATTGGTTTTATATATTATGTCCTTATCAATTGTATCATATTTTGGGCTAATCTATGTCCTTCATGTTTCCTTTGGTGAGGAGTTCATTTTTACAGAAAATAACCTCCACTAAATGTGCCTTCATGACTAGAAGTTCCTTAACTCATTCCATTATACCAACAACAATCAATGTCATGTGTGTGGGTAATACAGATGTAGCACCATCAATTTTCCTTCTAAGGCTTCTATTTCTTTGGTATGTGTCCCTTTCAGAACTTTTGATTACATTGTTTTCTTAAGATCAATGCTTTATCTTGAAACTCACCATGCATTGATTGGGTGGCTTCTTCTTGTTGGAGAAAATTCACTAGTTCTTCAAAGGATGCCTTCTTCTTGGTGATGTTTAATTTTGTGAAAAAAGTATAGAACTATTAAGGAATAGCTCTTAAAGTGATTTAAATAAGTAGTTTGTCTTCCACATTTTCTCTAAGTGCATCAAGTTTTGCTCAGAGTTTTGATACTTGGCATAAGAGCTCCTCCACTTTCTCACCATCTTGCATATTAATTGTATGAATCTTGAACTAGAGATGGAGGATCTTGGTATGATTCAATTTTCCTTATAGATAGTGGATAGAGCATACCAGGCCACTTTTGATGTTCTTGCATCCCAAGAAGGTGGTTTAACCTTATTGGAAATGCTAAGAGTAATCAACATCAAGTATTTTCATCAACCTTGTTGAAATTTTTGTGCTCATCTTCATTAATTGGACATTACACTATACCAGTAATGATTCCCAATATTTCTTGAAAATAAAGAATCATGTTCATATTCATCTTCCATGCAACATAATTAGGCCCCTTGAGGAACTAAGAATTCGAGAGATGCAACTTTGGTACAAACAAGATGACACCACAAAATAAATATTTCTCAAAACAAAAAAAATCATTTAGGTTGACATACACATCCTTTTAAGGATGAAATGAGGTGTGGAAATGAGCTTTGTATACCCACACAGTGAGATTAGAACACTTGTGTGGATGTTCTACCTCGTATTCATTTTTTTCATAATATCCTTCCTCAAGCTTGACACAAATTCTCCTTTCTTGAAATCACACATGAAATAGGAAATACTCTAGTAGGCATTTCCTAAGCAACTCATTTAGTTGTAGGTTACTAGTATTTTGAAGGATGTCTAGAAGAGTGAAATAGAATTTGGTGTTTTCTGCAACATCATTTTTTTCTTTTATAGTTTTTGATAGCACCACTTGCATCATTTGGCACAATAGAGATTCACAAACCATTGCAAACTAGTAAAAAAATCCTCTGTAGATTAAAATGCCATGCTTGTAAATGCGTCTTCTTCATATTAAAATGTCATGCTTATGCCTCCTTTTCAGATTCAAATTTCATCACGAAAGTCATTTTCATGTACAGGTTTCTACACCATATCTTTATCTTTCCAGATATCTTCTTTTCCTTCAGGTTTTTGTGGTATATTCCTACATTTCTAAACACCTCTTCTTTTAAACTCCAATACACAAGCACAAATATTGAATGAGCTCAGATATCAAATGAAGACCATAAAGTTTTATAATTATTAATCATATATCACTCCATTAAAAATGTAATCAACTATTATTCTAATAGGAAATATCTCCTCTTGAGCTTATGCACATTGAAATTTATGGTAATATCGAGGAGCAATCCTTATGTAATAATATTTATTTTTAAATTTTTTATTGATGATATTTTCCCTTGAATCTTATTTTATAAGAAATAATTTAAATTCTTTAATCATTTAAAGAACATGGTTTAAATTAAAAGTTGACACACTTTATAAAATACTTCAAATAGATAAAGGGGAAAATATCAATTAAAAAATTCTTTGATTTTTTTAACAATCATGGAATCAAGAGACATTTGGCTATTCCCTATACCCCAAAAGAATGGTGTTCCAAAGAGAAATAAAATTTTAATTATAGGAATACCATGAAGTATGTTGCATTCAATGAAACTTCCCAATTATTTCTGGGAAGAAATAGTTACAACAACAATATACATATTGAATCATAGCCCCATGAAATTAGTTAAGAACAACACTAGAAATAAATCTTTGAGAGGTCATAAGTCTTTTGTATCTCAATTTCATATTTTGGTTATCTAGACTAGAAAACACCACTAGTAGTTATGAACATGCAAGATGATACTTTTCCTTCTCTCCCCACAAGTTGTGGTGTAAGTTCAAGTTCTAGTAGTAGCAAAAGTTAATTTTTCAAAGTGCAAGTCCTCAAACTTCAAGTTTTCTTAACAACATAAATTCAAGTGATAGATACATTTGTTCCTCAAGATATTCTTCATCCAATCCTAGTGAAATTATAGCATCAAGTCCAAGTTAAGGTCAGGATCTTTTAAGTGGTATTTTAAAAAGGAGTACAAATACAAGCTAAGCTATTAATTTTTAATTGCTTGATAAAATAGAAGTGAAAATTATGTTTTCGAAGAAATGGTGAAACACAAAGTATTGGTTGATGTTATTTAAAGAGTTGAAGATTAGCTCTATACCCAAGACCACCTAAAAAAATAATGAATTCCTTCCACAAGATAGTATGCAAGAATATGAGATTTCTTGATATTAAGACCTATCAAAATTATGATGAGGTATGAACTATGTTATAAATGAGTACAATGACCTTTCTTATATAGGCAAGGTGAGGAATATGATTAAAAATGATTATGAAACGTGTCTTAATCTTATGACACAAGAATTATATTCTAAACTATAAGTGACAACTAATACTTATCTAATGAGATTCTCCCCTAGTTAATTCTAGCTAGAAAGATTGTCTCCTAGGACCTAAGTGGACTTAACAATGTAATATGGCCTACTAATGACTAGATAGGTAAAACACCTATTTACACCAACACCCCCCTTAGGTAAAACTTAGGGAGTCAATTATTATGCAAATGACTCAAATATGGGTCCCGACTATGAGGCCATATTAGGTACCCATTTAAAAATGTAAATGCAACCTCTCAAAAATAGAGGAAAGGAGAAAACCCAGTGGGATAAAAATCCTCCTCAAAAGAGAGAAAATAAACAATCAAGATGATGCATGGATAACTCAATGATACCCCCAAGGCCTACATCCATCATGAAAATATCCATCACAAATCCAATCAATCTCCCTCCATACGAAGGATGAGAAGAGAGACCATACAACCACTCCATAATGAGATAACCTACTACAAAGAAGCACTAGAAGAACTCTTGTGGAGTTAACATTGGTATCCTTAATTTGTAAATAAAAGAAAGATATATAATGATAGAAATCCTAGAGTTTGATATGAGCAATCCTATAATACATGATAAATAAAAAATAAACCTTAGTGTCAATAAACATTGTAAATATCTCAAACTAGAAAAACCCTGGAATCTATGAAGCAAAATTTGATTTATAAATTATTTGGAACTAAAATGAATTACAAATATCAAAAAACACCCTCCCAACTATTAAATATCTAATCTAGGACACCCATCGGGGAAATAAATATTGTAGCAATCAACTTGGGATAGAAACAAAAAAGTGTATGGAAGGCATGATAGAGCTCCTCAATACCTTTGAAAATCTACAAAAATAATGAAAATCAGAGATTGTGGAAAATATTTATGAGATTGGGAGCCATAAAATAAGATTTGACTTCAAACAATAATAAATTTTATAAAATAGAATTTTTGTAAATAACCTGCACCATTCCAAAATGGATAAAACTAGCTTTCAAATGATATCTCGTTCGAAATATTTCACCTCGTGGATTGCAAGTTATGAATAAATAAATAAAGGGCCCTATTTAGTGTATGTACATACTAATTATGGTTAAAATCTTAGCCCACTTGGGGCTGGAAACTAGTCCACCATACAATTGTAGGGTTGGCTGAGGGTTTTAAAAATTTCCACCACTCCTAGTTGTGACACCGCTGGGGCAAGGCGCTCAGGGGGTGATGGGTCATTGGCCACACCATATTAGAGCATAGACTCCAATCTATTTTTTTTTTACCATGAAATATGACCAAAAGCCATGGAAAACACAATTGACAATTTAAAAAAACAAAACAATAAATAAAACTTGTCGAAGCTTGTCAAAGTTGTTGAAAAAGTCTATAGTTTGTGGTACAACTTTATCTAGACCTGTAGGCATGTGCAAAAAAGATAATATTTTCCATAATATACTATGATTTTATAAAACCTCAAAAATAGAATAATTTTTTTCAAAACTATAGAAAACCCCATCAATTTTTAAATTACTTTTTTCCTATAAAAATAAAATCTATATTTCTTATACTCGGGGGTCGTACAACCTACCTAGGTAATTGTTTTTCCTTCAAAAACACTTGACCTTTAAAATAGGAATATTTTATATGAAACCTCATATCAAAAGCCTTCTTAACATGATGGTGAGGTTTATTTAGGCTCAAAGAGTGTTGAAAACTCATCTATCTCGAGATCTTAGAATCTTCAAACCCTTGTAACTTTTATAAAGAATGTCAAATTTTGATGAAACAAAAGCCAATATATGATCTTGACTTTTTTAAATATATTGGGACAAAAAATGAGCTTAGATTTCCCCCAATATGAGCTAAAAATTACCTACAATGAAGACCTACAAAGAGAAACCACTTGCAAAAATAATGGATTCCTTTCACAAGAGAGTATGCAAGAATATGAGATTTCTTGATATTAAGACCTATCAAAATGATGATGAGGTATGAAGTATGTTACAAATGAGTGCATTTACCTTTCTTGTATATGTAAATTAAGGAATATCATTAAGCATTACTATGATGTGTGTCTTATGACATGAGACAACTAACTTAGGACACAAGCATTGAACTCCAAAAGATAAGTGACAACTAATACTTATATAAGAATATTCCCCCTAGTTAATGCTAGCTAGAAAGATTCCTTCCTAGGACCTAAGTGGACATAAAAATGTAAATATGACCTACTAATGACTAGATAGGTAAAATACTTATTTACATGAACAACCCCTTAAGTAAAACTTAGGGAGCCAATTATTATACAAATGACACAAATACTGGTCCCAACTATGAGCCCATGCTAGTTACACATTTACAAATGCAAATGAAACGTATCACAAATGGAGAAAAGGAGAAAACCCAGTGAGATAAAACTCTCCAAAAGAGAGAGAAAATAAATAATCAATATGATGTATGGATGACTCAATGATACCCCCAAGGACTACATCCATCATGAAAAGATAACTAAAAAACCAATAAATATCCCTCCATATGAAGGATTACAAGAGAGACTATACAAACCCCCTATAATTAGATTACCTACTACAAAGAAGCAATGGAAGCACTCTTGTGGAGTAAACATTGGTATCCTTAATTCGATAAGAAAAGAAAAATAACTCTAATGCTAGAAATATTTGAGTCTCATATGGCAAATTTTGGAAGACATGATAAAGAAACAAAAAACTCTAATGTCAAGGATCATTAGAAAACTCTCAAACTGGCACAACCCTGGAACTTGTGAAGAAATAGTTTATTACAAATGATTTGGAACTGAAATGAACTGCAAAGATCAAAACAACTCCCTCCCAACTATCAAAATACTCAAGTAATATCTAGGACTCTTAGTGGGGAAATAACCAAAGTAGCATTCAACTTGGGATAGAAATAAAAAAGTGCATGGATTGTATGAGAGAGCTTCTTAGTACCTTTCGAATATTGTAAGAATCATGAAAATCAAATATCATGGAAAGAATTTACAAGCTCGAGAGCTATAAAATAGGATCTAACTTCAAACAATAATAAATCCTAAAAAATATCATGATTTCGAAATATAATTCACACCACTGCAAAATTGACAAAACCAACTTTTTGGCAATATCTCGTTCAAAATAATTTACCTCATGGATTGAAAGTTATGATAGAACAAAAAAAGACCCCATTAGGGAATTCTCAAACTAATCAAGGTTAAAATATTATCCCCTTGGGGCTAGGGATTGGTCTTCCATATGACTACAGGGTTGGCATAGGGTTTAAGAAAATGTCATTGCTCCCAGTAGCAACACCACCAGTGAAAGACACTCGGGGGGTGACATGCTATTGGTTGTGCCACCCCAAGGCATAGCCCCCTATCTATAGACCATTGACAATGACATATGACCACAAAACATGACAAACACGGTCTATGGTTTTAAAAAATAAATCAATAAATAAAACTTGTTGAAGCTTGTCAAAGTCGTTGACAAAGTGTGTACTTTGCATTATAGCTCTGTCTAGACATGCAAGTCTATGCAAAAAAGAGAATATTACTATGAATTTACAAAACCATGAAAATATAATGTTTTTCCCCAAAACTATAGAAAAATCACAATTTTTTAATTTACTTTTTTGTGCAAAAATAAATTTTGTACCACCTATACTTGGGGGGTTGTACGTCCTACTCGAGATAAAAAAAATTCTACCTCAAAAATATACTTGAGGTTGAACATAGGTATATTTTATATCAAAATTCATTACTCAAGCCTTCTCAACCCTATGACATGGTTGATTTGGGCTCAAAGTGTTTCAAATTCTCACTTTACTTTGGATCCTAAAATCTTCAAACCCTTAGTAACTGGCAAAAATTGTTAGATTTAGATGAAACAAAAGTCAATCTTGACTTTATCAAAAGACCTAAAATCAAAAATGTTCTCAAATCTCCTCTAACATGAGCCATAAATAACCTCAAATGAAGAACCACAAAGAGAAACCCTCCAAATCTTGTATTTTTCCAAGTTCTTATCATTCCTAGGTTCACCATATGGTGCAAGGGGAGATCATACTCAACCATACTACAATAAACAATATGTATCACTAGAAATATCTCAACCCTTAGATCTAAGAAGGGTTTTTAAAGGCATGGCTCTGATACCATGTAAGAGCCGAAGATTAGCTTTATTCCTATTGATGCCAAAATTTTCCAAGCAAAAACCTTATGGGAAACTTAGTTAAAGGGGTACCTATTGCGCTAAACTGAGTAACTTTTGGGTTTTTAAAGAAGCGAACTTATTTTGTAATTTGGGGTTTGGAATGGGAAACAAAAGATGGTATATAAAATAAAGATCTAACTAAGGTGATGCACCAAGCTATAGGTGTATTCAGGCATGAGAAACCTTCCTTTCAGACATGGTTTAAGGGTCGTTCAACAATCTACTATGTCCTAGAATAACAAAAATCACAAATGAAAAGTATGAAGAGTTTACCAAATAACATTAAGTAACTCCCATACACATTCACTGAAAAGAAGAGTCCAAGACATGGTCTCTATTAGCATAATTATATTGAAATAATAGAAGTTTTGCAAATAAACTACCTAGTACAATAATGGCACAATATAATATTCTATCAAATAGATAAGAAATAGAAAGGCCAAACAATGGTATAGTCTGTGATTCTTATACAATAATCAAAAAACAATACAAAGGCTTGGTGTCTTTCCACTATTTTTTTGTATATTCTAAACTCATTCTTCAAAAGAAGTAGTATTTATAGAAAATGATCCAACAGCCGCATAGCCAATAACATATAGGATTCTATTGTGAGAGAAATGATGTCCATCTCAATGATTCCCAAGGTTGTTGCAACACAAAATATTTTGATCCATAGAACATAGTTTCCTTTGAGCTAGATGCATCTTCTATAAATGGTGATAGTGGTCCTAGTGTAGAAAACAACTCTCTAGCATAAATTTGTTACTAACTGATGAAGTCAGTTAGGACACATGGAAATGTTGCACAACCCATTGCTTGTTCCATCCTTCCATTCATTGAAATGCATGTGGAGAATTCTTCATTGCTTGTGTTGACTACAAGGTCTACAAAATGGTGTACATGAAATGATGCTACATGGTATGCAGATGCAACTCGATAGAAAAGCGAAGGGAAGTAAGCCTAAAAGATGCATATTTCTGACACATGGATACATGTGAGGATCGACGGAGAAGAAAGAGATGTAAACCTTACAAGGAGCACATGACAGACACCTGGCAGTAGCACACACAATTCCTTAGAAAAGGGGGTCTGAGATACATAGGGTGTGATCAGAAGTTGAACAAAATAACAATATCAACCCAAAGGGAGCTTGAGGGATTTTATATCCATAAATTTTGGTGACTAATAGGGGAATTTTCCCTGTGGAATGGGGAGCCCAATTTTTTTGGTTATTAGATCAGAGTCTTTATTCATATTTTTCCCCAGTGTGGCATCACAATTGCTAGCATCGAGTATGTTTGTGTGGCAATAGATGAATTTATTTGTTGTATTGGTAGATGACTTCTAATCCTTGATCCCCATACTCACCAAGTCATCATTCGACATAGTGTACAACTTATCCAAGAACGTTTCTGCCTTGAGAACCTTCTTCAAAATAAACTATGGGAATTGCTTGATCATTCCACGAACCTCTTGACACAAACTTGAAGCCTTCACCATGAACTATATCGTTAATTGAAGAGTCAAATAAAAGGTCTTGACCTTCTCCTAGTATGACACCTATAGTTGTCAGGATACCAAAGGGAGGTCCAATTGGGTAGCAGGGGGTTGGGGAGGATTCCTCAAAAGATCGATTTCTACATCCCTCGACTGGATGCCCTGCATTAGTTGTGTAATTTTATTGTCTGTAGTGGAGAGTTTCTCCTATAGGGTCCTCAATTTAGCAAGCCATTTTTCCTCGGCCTGGCTTTTGGCCATAGATTCCCTATCTAGGGAGAGCCTTAATCCTTGGATTTATTTTTTGAATTGAGTTTATTAGCCCTAGAGGTTTGTTTTGTTCTGCTATATTATCTGCTCTAATTGAACTCGTTGGCATTGAATCTCTTCATTATTTTGTTGTATTTCCTCCTCTACCTTGCCCATCGATCTTGCAACTCTTGGTTCTTCTACCACAAATCATCGACCAGGCTAGGATCCTAGGATTGGAATTTTTTAAGCTCCTCCTAGAGCCTAGCTTGTTTTATCGTTGCTTGCTGCAATAGGTGTGCAAAATCAACATCTCTTGCATTTTCCTTTAGTAGTAGGATCTCAATCCTTTCCTTCACATTTTTCAGCTCATCCTCTTTCTTTTTTAGTTGGAGACCAGACTTGAGAAAGTTTGTGGTCACCACACACTGAGTCTCCTCCATGAGCTCAACTTTATCCTTTGGTCGAGTTGTGTATGGATCAAGTACCATGGCATGGAAGGTGTAATATTTAGGCCACATATCCCCCTGAGGCTTGATGACATTTGGGTACTATGAACCCCAATCCTATTCCTACATAAACATGATAAAAAAAAACATTAGTTAATTGATATGCAAGTTAGAAGAAGGATTCCCCATGAAATCCATTTACAATACTTAAAATAGGAAATGAAGAACAAAACATTTAAATATAAATGAAATCCTAATTAAGCATGCAAACTCTTGATCCCATGGGGGAGTTAGTGCCAATTGATGTGTCGAAATTAGCCCTTTCCCAACTCCTTTATAAGCTTGATAATGATTTGATTATGATTTAAGATTCTTGATGGAAATTGGCATAACCTAGTTATGAAATGGAAAAAATTAGTTCTCAATATGAAGAGAGTAACTTTTCTCTAAGTGTGGATGAGGATGAAGTTGAGTATAGTAAGTTTACTCAAATTGTGGATGTTAGAATGAGAGGAAGAGTCTCTCATTTATAGATTTCCAAATTGGAATAGAGAGTGAAATTGAGCAATGTGGGATCATTCAACATCCAATGGCCAAGTGCCACTTGTCAAGATGTGAATGGTTGAAGGTTGTGCACATTTTGGTCAATGTACATGATAAATGCCATGAGATTCAAATTTGAAGTTTGAATGTGACATGTTGGAGGGAGAAAAGAATGGAGTTAATGTCACTTGGCTCAAGGCCAAGGACATGTAAGAGGCCTTAAATGTCTTGTTGGAAGTACCCATCCCCTTTTGGAGAGATTTTTGAATTTGGAGCAATATTCCTTTTTTATGCCATGTGAGGGAAAATAGGAGATTTAATAAATCAAAGTAATTGATTTATTGTGCAAGTTTCATTCTCTAGAGGATGTGACATAGATTAAGATTAAATTAAGCATAGATTAATTAATTTAAATAGAGATTAGGGGATGTGACAACTTTGACTTGAATTTATGAGTTAATTTAAATCAAGAATTATGAAGAAAGATTTAATTAAATAAATGATTTAATTTATTTAACTAAAGGGGATAATGTTAGACTAAATTAAATAAGTTTTAATTTATTCAATTTAATAAGAAGACTTTAGAGACTTGATTTAAATAAAATGAATTATTTAAATAAACAAAGATATATGGTTAATTAAATTAAATTGATTAATTTATTCAATAGAGGAGAAAGACCTAATCAAATAAATAATGATTTATTTAATTAAGGGATGAAAGGTAATGATAAGTTGAGAGTATGATTTAGGATGAAATGATGTTAGTAAACTAGGATCAGGTGTGTTGGATTAACCTATATATTTCCATGTCTAAAGTTTGCCCCTCTTTGAAGCAATGTACTTGTTGCATTGATTCAAAGAATAAACTATTGTGATCCAAGTTCAAAATTTCTCGATTTTTTAGATGCCTCGTTGTTGCCCCAACAAAAGGATTATGCTGATATATTGCCCCCTTGAGAGATCAAGTGAAAATATTTGATTTTCCAATCAAGATCATGATAAAATGTGAGAGGAGTGGTTCTATTGATCAGAGGATGAAAGAAAATTCTTTAGAAAAATCAGATATTTGACATAAATAACTTTGATGATATATAGAGAGTCATCAACCATGGGTAGTGTTATGCCTTGCATAACCAACCCATCTTTTGCCTTGGTCAAAATGGGTCCCCCTTTATGTTTTTGTCCTTGGTTGTTTTTTCAAACAAAGTTTGGAGTCTTTCTTTTCCAACACTTTGTTTTTCTTTGGTTTATTCTGTCGGAACCGGAGCTGGAATATGCCTTACATAACCACCCCATATTTTTCCTTGGTCAAAATGGATCCCCCTTTATGTTTTTGTCCTTGGTTGTTTTTTGAACAAAGTTTGGAGTCTTTATTTTTCAACACTTTTTTTTTATTTGGTTTATTTTGTCGGAACCAGAGTTGGAACCGAATTGGGCTTTAAAAATTCTTTCAAAACTCATTCTGATTCCCATCCCGACAGTCTTCTTTTGCCCCCTTTTTTTTTTTCTTTGTCGGAGCCAGAGACAAAGTGGAAGTTAAGACTGGATTTATTCAAAGTTTCATGATCAATTCCAGTTCCGCCCCCACCTCCTCTTTTTGGAATTTTTCTTTAGACTTAGATTTTGTGTTAAGTTTTTCTTTTTCCTATTTGTATGTTTTTATTTTGTTGTTGGTTTCCCTTTCTTCTTTTTTCGGCGGAATGGGAACCTAGTTGGAAAATCACCCTAGTTTCTAAATCATTTTTCACTTTGATTCCGCTCCCGCCATGGTCATTGACTTTACTGAAGTCGAGCTCCAGTAATGTGTCAGTTCCCTCTACAGCTCCGACTCCGCTCTGCCACATTTATGGCATTAATTGCAGGAGCTTTGCACATATGAAATTATGAGTTTTTACCATAAATAAGGATTAACTGGTAGTTATCATTATTTTTAAAAGATCAAGGAGTGAACTGGAGTTGTAGTGAAACATTTGTGCACATGAATCAATCGAAAGGGAGACAATTACGTGCGGATCAGTTCAGGGAACTAACTTATTTATTTATGTTTGAGGTAGGGGTTTCCTGTTCTTCTCTTTCATTTGGTTTCACGTTTTCAATTTTTATTTGGTCTATTGGTTTCTTGCGAATTCATGTTTCTCAGTGAGTTCATGTGATTTGTTTCCTTTCTCTTTTTGTTTGGTTTTCTTGTTTTCATTTTTCATTTTTGGTTTTGTTTCTTGTTTGTTTGTTTGTTTGTTTTTGACATGATCATTTTCATGTTTTAATTGTGACCACATTGTGGTTCCCTAGTGTTTAAATGCATAGATTAGTTACTATTTTACATTGGTAGGGTTTGGTAAATGATGGTTTTTACTTAGGAATCTTGTTTTGCTTAATATTTGGTTAATTTAAATGGGGTTAAATTCGTGCCCTAGTTATTTGAAATCAATGTTTTTTTTAGTTTAGGGTTTTGACACGTTCTTATTTTAAAATGATGCCCTAATTATTTTGGTTGCCTCTCGGTCATATGGGGATGGTCTTGTATAGGTTATTTTTAAGCCTTTTCATGTTTAATATGACCAAGTCCCAAAATCATCAATTTATTTATCGGCCTGTTAAAATCTCTTATGACGTCATGGTTATTTTAGGCGGAAGCGAGATCAAAATCGATTTAGACTTTTAACCATTTTTTGTAATAAGTATCGATTCCATTTCTATCCCATCTCTGACTCCATTTATAATAAGAAGCAAACCCTCAAAATAATGGTAACCTAGCTAGAAGCGAAACTGGAATTGAATGTGAAATTAGAAAATCATCATGAAACCGAATCAGTTTCCATTCCAATTCTGACTTTGATTACCATTCCAATTTTGACTTCGATCCCGCTTGTTATTACTATAATCTTAATAATGGTTTTGTCTCTGATCCCAATAGTGTTTTTAAAAAACAAACTATTTAGAGTGTTTTTCGATTGGTTCTGCCTCCGGTGTATATATGAAGGGTAAGATTTTAAAGCATATGTTGTTATCTTTACTCAAGGATCTAATTTGAGGTTATATTGTAGGAAGCTAAAGAATGTCAGGAGAATGAAGAAAAGATTCCCAAAGGAATTAGCATGTAGAAAATTCAAAGGCATCAACTAAGCCTAAGAAGATTAAGCTAGAGCAGTTTCCTTATACCTTGAGGTATAACCATAGGAATCCTGTCGTCACTGTTAGCAAAGTGGAATTTGATTGGCCTGATATAACTAACACCAATCTAGGCCCATTCAATTTTGAGGAGTTACATTTAGAAACATTCACTGAGGATGTAACAAGGAGAACTAGAAGAATAGTTGAGTCTGGCTTGGCTCACATCACTGTATTTCCTCTACTCATCCAATGCCCAAAATTGATTATGACAGTAGTAGGAGCTTACAATTTGGCCACTAGGCAATGTATGGATTCACAGGATAATCTGAATATAGATCTAACTCCTCAAATGTTTCAACACATGTTCAATGTCCCTGATCGAAAGAACCTAATATAGTTAAATGAGGCAAATTCTTTAGGGATATATAGAAAACATAAGGAGGCCAACAAGGCTCACTTAAACAAGAAGTGGTTGAGAATAGAGAATAAGTCTCTGACCAAGCTCCATGATCAACCAAAGAGGATAGAATGTTACAAGGAAGTATCAGACTTGATAATGATGTTCTCTAGAGCCTTTGGGTAGAGGGATGCATTTCATTTTAAGGAATGGATGTTTCCTTTCATTCATACAATCTTTAATGGCAAGAAATAGTTAGACTGGCCTATAATTGTCTTGGATACCATTCATGATCAGTTAACTAGAATATGGAAAACCAAGAGCTTTTTCATGGCTTCTTATGTTGTCTATGCAACAGCTAGAGGAGATATCTTTCCAGGTTTGAAGAGAGTAGGAATATTGGGAGATGTTGATGGACAAAAAAAAGTATGGGATCATTATGATCAATTATCCCTACAGATTTCTAAAACACAATTTAGAAGAGTTAATGATGCATTCTTATATGTAATCATTAACCAACTTAATGGAGATGCAGGATATAGATTGAGCAAGGAAGCTATGGCCTTTATCACAGAATGGGGATGTTGGTATATCCAATACCCCAAGTTCACTTATTTCAGGTTGGCAGGATTTGAGGCTCATCCCCACTTACTTCCAAGGTGTTGCAACAACAAGATGGTTTTGATGTCAAGCTCTAGGGGTCAACGCCCGAATTGAGTTAAAAAATAAAATGAGTTGTCACAAGTTACCCATGCAATTTGGTGAATACAGCAGCCCACAACTTGTGGGAGCTAAGGTGGTTTGCAGTGAGTTGATACATTTGAAGTTGGGTTTGTATACTACTCAAAAGCACTTTGATCCAAAGAAGAAAATGAATTCTTTGTTGCCTTGGGTCTTTGACAAACATTTCAATCTCTTAGAGGACTTCTGGAGTGATCTTCAGGATGAGTATGACCTCAGGAAGAGGAATTATGAGAGGTTGTCTATTTCACTCAAGATGGAATTTAGGATCAAAGATGACATTCCTGATACAATAATAGATGATGGAGTTGTTTTCGATCCATCATATGAAGCATTGAATATTGGTACCAAAAGTTTGGATCTAATAGATTGGGATGGTGAGAAGACCATCAACATCAAGCAAATAGGGAGACCAGTCTTAGATAGGAGTATCCACTGGGTTGGTCTAAGAACTAGAACTACTGGGGGTCTAGCTCCTAAGAAAGGGAAGGGATATAAGAGAATCAAGATAAAATTTCCTTCCAAAGAGCCATTGGAGTTCTTCCCTCTTGATATTGAAGAGATTGATCTTGAAGCCCCTACTCAAGATTTACCTTGAGTACAAGAGGAGGACTCCCAAATAGGATCTATGGTTTCAACACCAAGAATAGGTGATTCATCTTCTCAAGTCCCTCTTACGGAGCAACCAGGCGGAGGGATGCCTAAAGGAACTCTTCATGGTATAGCTGAAGAATTAAAGGGAAAAGGAGCAGAGCTGGAAATCCATGATGTTGAAATAGACTCTAATGAGACCTTATCAGAGAAAGATGCCTCTATAGGAGGAAATTAAACATATTTTAACAGAGGAAGATCAATGGGAATTGTTTGAGGAAGCAAAGAAAGCTTCAGATACTCAAGAACATGGAGAAGCAATGGAAAAACAAAAGGCAATATATGTTAAGGAATAAGTTGATGCCTTACTTGAAAAACAACAAATGGAAGCCAAGAGAAGAGTTCATGGAGTGCAAAAACAACAAAGGCAAAAGGAGTAGGAGCTCAAGACCAAGGAAGAGAATGATAACCTAGAATTGGTACAGAAAATTCATGATCTAGAGAAGGAAAATGAAAAGAAATGAAGGGAGAGAGAAGCCTTGGTGGCCAAATTGAAGCTTGTTGAAGAAGCTTATAAGAAGGAGGAAGAAGAGCGTATACAAAAAGAGAAATATGCTGAGGATCTGGCCAGGAAGCTACAAAAGGAAATGGAAGATGCTGAAAAACTTAAGGCATTGGAAGAAGAGAGAAATCGAGCACTTGAGGATAAAATATTAGAAAAAGAAAATTTGAAGAAGGAAGAAAAGACAAGAGGATACAGGAACAAAAGGATAGGGAGGAAGCTGAAAAGCTTGCATAGAAAAATGTAGAGCAAGAACAACAAGAGGTACAAGAGGTTGATTCTCAGCCTAAGGTTAATGTGCAACAACCCTCTACTACTGTTGCTTCTTCTTAAACTATAATGACCACTACTACAAGTGATCCCACTTGGTTGAAATTTGATCTTCAAAATATATCAATAACATCCTCACAACTTCTCAATTGGGATGATATGATGAAGGAGATTGAAAAAGAAAGGCCCAAAAATAGGGCTAAAATCCTGCATTCCACTAGACTCATTGAACCAGGGGAGATTGTTGCTGAATGTGCAATACCAGTGGTGGACAAGGATATGTGGGATATGCAACTAACTAATTATCAGTTGGGCATGGTTAACTTGGGGAGATCCACAAGAGATCAAAAAATGAACTTGATATATGTGGTAGCATCATCCACCAAATCAAGAATGATGAAGGATAAACAGAAAAAGGATGAGCTTAAGACTCAATTGGATCAATTGCATACTTTCTTGAAGATTTTTTCTGCTCTGAGGTCACAAAAAATTACCACCATTGAGACACCAATTTTTCTTATCAAGAAAGAGGTGGATGATTTTGTGCAAGTAAGGAATAAATCAGAGATGTTAGATAGGTGAAGGGAAAAACATACAGGATCTAGAGACCGAATAGTGTGGAATACATTCCCTTAACACTAATACAACAAAGGAGAAGAGCATAAACAAGTTTCAATAGAATCTAAAATGCTTGAGATAAAATACATGTAGCATAACAGAGATTACATAATTGAGCATTCACAGTTGACACAAGATATACATGAGAAAACCTTTACAGGTAAAAAACCCACCACACAAAGTCAAGACAATTGTATTACAGTAAAAAAAATAGTTACATACAAAATTACAGTCTTCTTTGATCAGCTCACAACAACACTGCTTGAATTCTCTCACTGTTACAATGTTATCTCTCAAAAATAGTTTTTACCCAAAAAAATCTTTCACAATCATGTACTCGACTTACTTAAGTCATACGTTGCATTCAATATTGTAAATCAACCATCTATCACAAGGTACATCAATCTCTGATCCAATCACACCAACGATCTACCCATGTCAATCTTCCTGCATTGATCCACCCAGGCATTAATGCCATCATCCAAATCGGTTCCTATTCACCAACCTAATTCATCCTACACCTGCTGCAATTACTACTTTGGTTTCCAACCAATTATCGACTGATAGAGAGCCACGTGTTCTTTCTGCATTTGTTGACGCTCTTTGACTTTCTAGTCCAATTGGTCAAACTTGGCCTCAAGCTCGACCGAGATCCCTAAGTCCTTACCATGCTACCGCAGCCCTATTGAGATCAACTCACGATATGGCGGTGAGCTCGACCGAGTTGACCCTGACTTCACTGAGCTCAGCCCTCCAATCTACCATGCTATCACTGTAGGCTTCAAAACTCAACATGGTATGGTGGTAGCCAAAATGGCTGACCATTGGTGGTCTTACCGTGGCCACTGCGATCAGTCACTTGACTAGCCGCGGTATGGTGGTAATCGCTAGCCAGGTCCGTGGCAATCTTACCATGACCACTGTGGTCAATCACTTGACTATTCGTAGTATGGCGGTAACCGCTAGCCAGGCTGCTGGTAATCTTACAGCAACCACCACAGTCAGTCACTTGACTGGCTGCGATATGGTGATAACCACTAGCCAGGCCACTAGCAGTCTTACCATGGCCACCACAGTCAGTCACTTGACTGGTCGCGGTATGGCGGTAACTTCCAGACCTAGCCATAGGCAGTCTCATTGTGCTACCGCGGTGAGTGGATTCACTGCCTACAGTATGGAGGTAACCGCTAGGATAGTCACCGCCAGAGCCAAACTTAGCCGCTCCAGTAAAGCAGTAAAGGCATAAATGAAACAATTTAATGCTAAGGAAAGAAATATGGGGCTTCAAGTTGGAAGTCGAGACATAGTTTCTCAACAAGCTCCCACTTGGTGAACACTTCTAGCTACCCCCATGGTTTCAAAAAATCACTATCTATCATAGGCCCCAAGGCCCATTGATTTTGCACACCATCTAAACTTGTTTGTGCTAACCAGCTTTGTCAAAGGATCTACAACATTCTTCAAGGTGTCCACCTTTTTTAGTTTGACCTTTCCATCTTCAACCATATCCCTTATGAAATGATATTGCACATCAATGTGCTTGGTCCTGGCATGAAAGGTTGGATTCTTTTCCAAACAAATGACACTCTAACTATCACAGTAGATTGAAATCTTCCCAGGATTAAATCCAATGTCTAAACATAAACGGTTTAACTAAAAAGCCTCTTTATAGGCATGAGTTGCAGCCATGTACTCTACCTCTATCATGGATAAAGAAACTACATCCTTTCACTTTCTCATCCAATTGATTGCTCCACTATTTAGCATGAAAGTGTATCCACTAGTGGATCACCTGCTGTCAATGTCTCCTACCCAATCTAAATCAACATAACCATGGATGCTGAGATATTTTTGTGATGCAACCATACTACCATGGTAACACAGTGCATAATCTAAAGTTCCCTTCAAATACCTAAATACTCTCTTCACAAGATCCCAATGTGATCTTCCCATATATTCCATAGATTGGCTTAGAACTCCCACTGCTTGGGCAATGTATGGTCTTGTACAGAACATAACATGCATCAAACTACCAACAACACTTGCATAAGGCACACTAGTCATGTCCTCCATCTCAGTAGTAGACTTAGGACAGTCTTCATAAAATAGCTTCATTCCCTACATGATGGGAACAACTAGCTGATTGCAGTCATCCATGCTAAACCTCTCCAAAACTGTCTTCACATACTTACTCTAAATGACCCAAAGCTTTCTTCTTGTTTTGTCCCTGGTTATCTACATTCCAAGAATAAACCTAGCTGCACTTAGAACTTTGCAAACAATTGATATTTAAGATTAGAAATCATAGTCTTGTTATTTCCAAAGAATAACATATCATCCAAATATAGGGTAATAACAAGCACATGATCATTCTCAGATTTATAATAATGCAATGATCAGATTTTGATCTCACAAATCTAATTGACAACACAAATGTGTCAAATTTTTGATACCACATTCTAGGAGATTGCTTTAAACCATAAAGAGATTTATTTAACTTATAGACCAGATTTTCTTTACTTCTTTCAACAAAATGCTCAAGCTGGGACATGTAGATTTCTTCTTCCAGCTCACCATGGAGAAACATTGTCTTCACATCCATCTGTTCAATTTCAAAATCATACACCACTTCCAATGATAATAAAAATTTGATGGATGTCAGCTTTGCTACAGGGAAAAATATCTCTCCATAATCAATTCCCCAAATTTGAGAAAAACCCTTTGCAACCAACCTAGCCTTGTACTTATCAACACTACCATCAAGACCTATCTTATTATTGAATATCCACTTACACCCAACAAGATTTCGCCCTTTAGGTAGTGGTACCAAATTCCAGGTTTCATTCTTTTTCAAAGAATCCATTTCTTCATTCATGGCATCCAACCAAGAATTTGAATCAGCCATGTTGATTGCTTCTTAACAGTCCTAGGTTCATTAGTGTAGGTAATTAAAGCATAGACACAGTTTGAATCTAACATAGAGAAACCATACCTATCAAGTTTCCTTTTTTCTCGTGTAGATCTTCTTATAGGCTGATGTTGTCCTTCATCATCAGAACTTCTAGAGCTACTTGAGCTCTCCTCGGTCTTTGGTACACCATGTAGCTCTTCCCTTTTTGGAGTTTGGAGAATCTCAACTGCATCCTTCTTCTTGTCACTCTGATCTGTCCCAAGATATTGATCACTTATTGAAGGTTTTAGCTCATGAAATATTACATTTCTGCTATACAAAACCTTCTCAGTAACAAGATTCCAAAGCTTGTATCCTTTCACACCAACTCCATAGCCGATGAAAATACATTTGACAACCTTGTTATCCAATTTAGATCTCTTTTCATTTGGCACATAAACGTATACCTCATGGCCAAACACATGGACATGCCTCTAAGAGGGCTTCTTACCAGACAATGCTTCAAGAGGCATCTTTTCAACAAGAGTAGAGCAAGGAGATCTATTTATTAGATAACATCTTGTAGCCATAGCCTCAGCCCAGAACTTATGCTCCAGACCAGCACCGCTTAACATACTCCTTACCTTTTCCATCAATATCCTATTCATCCTTTCAGCAACTCCAATTTGTTGCAGAGTGTAAGGCGTTGTTTTATACCTTTTAATTCCATGATCAGTGCAATACCTTTCAAAAAATACAATACAAAATTCACCGCCATTGTTTTTCCTCAAACATTTAATTTTCCTTCTAGTCTGATTCTCTACCAAAGATTTAAATTCTTTAAACTGACTGAACACTTTTGATTTACTTTTAATAAAGTATGCAAATGCCCTTCTCGAACAATCATCAATAAAAGAAACATGATATGTAGACTTCGATAACGAAGGAACATTAACTAGACCAAACACATCAGAATGAACATAATCTAGTATACTAGAAGATTTGTGAGGACTAGAATAAATTGAAACACGATGTTGATTTCCATAGATATAATGTTCGTAAAAATCAAACTCAAGGTTATAATAATCAATCCCTTCTACAAGTTTTTTATTCTTTGAGGTTTATAAACCTTTCTCACCAATGTAACCAAATCTATGATGCCATAGCATAGTATTCTTAGCTAGGAGTTTTACCTCCATAGCATTTGCAACCAAAGAAGTGTCTTCATTTTTCTCTACAGGTACAACATTGCATGACTTTACAGAGGCACTGTTGCAAAGAACAGGTCATGCATCTAGCTTGTACAGAGTTCTAGTACAAACACCCTTAGCCAACACCATTGCACTTCTAGCTATTTTACATCCCTTGAAAAATAAACTTCTACACCAACATCATTTAACTTACTGACAAAAAGAAGATTTTGAGCCAGACCTGGTATGTGAAGTATGCCACCAATACCTTTGAATCTCCCATTAGGAAACTAAATTCTAACTCTCTCTCTGCCAACTATCTCCAATGTTGAATCACTTGCCAAGTATACCTTTCCACCTTCATAATTCTCATATTTAGAGAACCATTCCCTATTGGATGTCATGTGAAAAGATCCACTTGATTCAACCAACCAGACATCATCTGATGCCTGAGTTTTCAAGGTTGCTGCAATGAAGGCATCTGTATCACTTTGAGAAGATTCATTTTCAGAAGCATTCTTCTTCTTTTTCTCCTTGCAGTCCTTCCGGATATGTCCAGGTTGCCCACAGTTCTAGAATCTCACCTTGAACTTCTTACTAGGAGACTTTGATCTCCTTGCATATTTGGATTTCAACTTCTTGTCCTTCTTCTTTCCTTTCTCCTTTAGTCTACCTCGAACAACAAGAGGCTCTTTGGCCATCTCTAAAGACTTCCTCCACATCTCTTCAGATAGCAATGAGGCAACAATGTCTTCGATATTGAAAGCAACAGTAGTGCTTCCAATGGCCATCACAAGATGATCCCAAATATCAAGTAATGAACACAACAAAAGCATGCAATGATCCTCCTCCTCTATCTTTACACCTACAGATTCCAGCTGAGTAACACTCATATTAAGCGAGTTCAGATGGTCTGCAATAGATGCACCTTCTTCCATCTTCAAGGAGTATAAATTCTTCCTTAGGAATAGCTTATTTACTAGAGACTTCCCCTGGTAAATATCACCAAGCTTCTTCCATAATGAAGCTACAGACTACTCCTCATGGACGTTCAGGAGTAAAAAATCAGCTAGACTCAGTCTTATCAAACCTCTTACTTTTCTATCAGCAAGATCCCAAGCTTCTTGCATTGTACTTTGTGGCTTAGTTCTAGACACTACAATCCAGAGGTATCTATCCACAAGCAATTCTTCTATCTTGAGTTTCCATAAATCAAAGTTACTGCCAATAAATTTCCCAATATCTACTCTACCTGATGTACTCACCATCTCAAACAGAAACAAGTTTCAACAATGCAAGGCTTCCACTGAAATGGTATTAGCACAAAAAACTAATCTTTCCTACAAGGATAACACAACTGGCCAGGATCTGATACCACTAGTAGGGAAAAACATACAGGATCTAGAGACCCAATAGTCTGGAATACATTCCCTTAACACTAATACAATAGAGGAGAAGAGCATAAACATATTTCAATAGCATCTAAAATACTTGAGATAAAATACATGCAGCATAAAAGAGATTACAAAATTGAGCATTCACAGTTGACACAAGATATACGTGGGAAAACCTCTATAGGTAAAAAACCCACCACACAAAGTCAAGACAATTGTATTATAGTAAAAAAAAAAAGTTACATACAAAATTGTAGTCTTCTCTTATCAACTCACAGTAGCACTACTTGAATTCTCTCATTGTTACAATGTTATCTCTCACATATAGTTTTTAACCAAAAAAATCATTCAGAATCATGTACTTGACTTACTTAAGTCATGCATTGCATTCAATATTGTCAATCAACCACCAATCACAAGGTACATAAATCTTTGATCCAATTGCACCAATGATCTTCCCATGTCAATCTTCCTACATCGAGCGACCCAGTCATTAATGCCATCACCCAAATTGGGTCCTGTTCACCAACCTAAGGTAGCCTGTACCTGCTGTAATTACTACTTTGGTTTCCAACCAATTATTGACTGACACAGAGCCACGTGTCCTTTCTACATTTGCTAACGCTCTTTGACTTTCTTGCCCAACCGATCAAACTCAACCTCGAGCTCGACTGAGCTCCCTAAGTCCTTACCACGCTACCACATCCCTACCGAGATCAACTTGTAGTATGGCGGTGAGCTCAACTGAGCTCACCCCGACTTCACCGAGCTCAGCCCTCCAATCTATTGCACTACCACTGTAGGCTTCAGAACTCACCGTGGTATGGTGGTAGCCGACATCGCTAACTATTGGCGGTCTTACCACGACCACCACAGTTAGTCACTTGACTGGCCACGTTATGGTAGTAACTACTAGCCAGGCCGCTGGTGGTCTTACTGTGGCCACTGCGGTCAATCACTTGACTAGCCACAGTATGGTTGTAACCGCCAACCAGGCCACTAGTGGTCTTACCATGGCCACCACGGTCAGTCACTTGACTAGCTGCAATATGGTGGTAATCACTAGCCAAGTCATTGGCAGTCTTATAGTGGCCACGACGGACAATCGTTTGACTAGCCGTGGTATGGCGGTAACTGCCAGACCCAGCCACAGGCGGTCTCTTTGTGCTTCTGCGGTGAGTGGATCCACTGCTTGCGGTATGTAGGTAACTGCCAAGATAGTTACTGCTAGAGCCAGACTTAGCCACTGCGATAAAGCGGTAAAGGCAGAAATGAAAATATTTAACGCCAAGGCAAGAAAGATGGGGCTTCAAGCTCAAAGTTGAGACATAGTTTCTCAATAATAGGTTGACTGACAGGCTTAATCAGGAGATAGGTGAGGTGTTGGGAAATAGTTTTGAGGTTCACAAGATGACAGAGGAGTTAATAAAAGAGATGAATCAATATGCCAAAGTATTGGGAGAACAAGAGGGGGAATATAGAGGATATAGCCACAAGCTAAAAGAGGTTAATAAATTACTAAAGTCCACTCTTTTGGAACAATCAATACTTGAAGAGGACAACAAAGATTTCTTGGAAAATACCTCTAGCATAGTCCGATTTATATCTGACTTTTTGTAAAAGGATAAAAAATGAATTTCAAGATTATAGAAAGGATCTGAATGATCAACTTGAGGAGTTAGAAGCAGTTATTGCTATTATAGTAAATGTTGATATACCGGTAAAGGAAGACCTACCTTTGAGTCAATTAAAAGAGAAATGGGATGATAGGATTAAGGAGGTCATGCAAAAGGGAAATGATGGAGAGGATTTGTTGTTAGATTGGTTGATGGATATTAAAGAAGACGTAAGGGCAGCTAAAAGGGAGTTGACAAAGCTAAAATACATGAGAGGATTTGCTGCTATAGAATTAGAGAGGATCAAGTTTGAAGATAGCTGGGTTGATGGGCCAGATTTTGATATGCTTTAGCAAGCCTTCTCGAGTTATGATGAGTACACTTCAAAGAAAACTCTGCATGTATAATTGATAGTCTCATACATGCATGGTTTTATTTTCTCCTTCGCATGCATGATTGGTAGTTTTGTAGGTGAATGGTTTTCTTTTCTCCTCTATCTTCTTCTCTCTAGTTTAACTAGATGATCAATCTAGGAACTAAAGATCAATTGATAATAAAATTTAAGTTCCTGAAAAGGTGGATCTCGACTTAAGATAGAATGGACTTCAGATTTTTGTACATATATAAATACCTTTGGGGTATCATATTGTAAAGGTCGGCTGAAGAGAATAAGATTAGCCACCTGATAGTAGGAGATGGAATATTTCATAGTTTTTACAGAGATACTTTGTTATTTTATTTAAAGTTGAATATAAATACAGATTTCTACGCAATATGGTGTTGGAATTGAGTTTATTGGATAAGGTTGATGAATTATAGTCTACCTATATGTCAGTTATTGTGTTGAAGCATAAGTGTTTCTTTTGTGATGAAAATCCTTAGAAGAAACCAGATTTAAGGATTATTTCATTAGATTGTCTATGAATTGAATTTGTTGAAAGTCTGTTGATCTATGATCTTGGAAATGAATGAGAGTGTGTTCTTTTGGAATCTTTGAAATATTTATGATGTGTGATTGTGATGTTAAATTAAGCACCTTAGATGCTCGCAATAGTATGGGTTGTTTTGTAAATTGCATCATGCTATGGTTTTCTTGATTTGTTGGAAGAATATTCATTGTTGAAGATATATGTTCGGATATTAGATAAATTTTATTCATGTTTCACTAATGTATGCCCTGATCTATCTTTTTATTTTATTTAAAACGTCCTTTTCATTAAGAAAAATTCGATGAATCGGTCATTGCTTGCATTCCTTATTACCAAAAAATGCCCCTTGAATATTACTGTTGCATGGACCACTTGAGTGACACCAGACAGTTGAGAACCAACTACCAGGACCTTGGGAGTTAGGCTACTATATGTTGTCTTTCTTTTTCAGGAGAAATAGAGTAGAAATATTTTGTTTAAACGTTGTTTGAGTCATTTTCACCATCAACAGATATGGCGCTAGAAGGAGAGCTGATGGAACAAGTTGGCTCGCATTGGGTCATTTTCACTAGAGAAATATGGGAGGATTCTCAGATCCTCTACTAATCATGAACCATTAGAAGAACTCCAAATCTTGGTTAGACCTAGACCCCATGCTTTTAGAATTTTGATACCTACATTGCAACCACCACTTAATGCACCGAGATTTCAACCAAATCCACCTACACCACCACCAGTTCAACCTACATCACCACCACTAGCTCAGCCAACATCACCTCCACCTATTAGGCCAGTATCACCACCCCTTGCTCAACCAATCCTACCCATGGCTTACTTTGTGAATAACCCCTCTCCATTAGGAACTATTCCAGGGGGAATCCATGGTTTATCGAAGAACCCATAAAAGTTTTGTCCCAAGTACATGCATGGTGAATCAAGAAGTGTTGAGGATCATATACAAGAATTCAAAGATGCTTGTACACGTGCTCAAGTTGTTCATTAGGATGTGGTATGTAGATTGTTTCCTTATTGTTTAGGGGACATGGCATATAATTGGTACTTAAATCTACCTCGGGGATCTATTCTAGGTTGGATAGATTTAGAAAATGCATTCATTAATCAATTTTGGGTTTATGTGGACCCTTCCATCTTGTATCACTAGTTGGCCACCATAAGGAAGGAACATCATGAGGCATTGCCTCTATTCAACACTAGATTTCAAAGGATGTTCCGTAGGCTGCAAGAATATTGTCATTCAAGAATATTTAAGAGTTGTTGATCCCTTGATTGGCCTATTCTTGTAGAGAACTTATTAGGCCAATGAGATTGACTCCCTATCTAAGATTTATCATCTAGCTATCAAATTGCAACAAAAAATAAGTCTGCAATCAAGAGGTTTAAGAGCAGTTCTTCCTCCCATGAATTATTAGATTCCTAACCCACCATTGTACAATACTGTCCCAGGGATGTCTTACTCCCAATACAGACCTATTTCTGAGTTACAAGCTCCACCTACCATTCCTTTTTTTGGAAATGGCATGCAAGATTCTTCCCAACAACCTCAAAATCAACAACAACAAGCGAGAGGATCAACCCATGTCCATTCCCCATCCATAGTATAGAATGTGAAAAATGAACAAACTGTTCAACTGACCAATGAGCTAGAAACTCTTAAAAAGACTCTATCTTAAATGTCTAATGACATGGCACAACCTAGGAAAAACCTTCCCTACAACTAAAACTAGAATTATCAGATCAAGGAGGTTACAACAACCAAAGGAATTACTCCAATTAGAATGTGAATCAGAACACCAATCAAAATTTGCAGAGTTAGAACTCCTCTAATCAAAATTACCAAAATCAAAATAGAGTATATAACTAGAGGTCCAACAATAACAATAGGCAATGGAATACTAGACCTAACAATGGGGGATTTTCCCATAATTATCAGTTAGGTGAGGAAAGATCACATACTACTAATGTGGCTAACCTTAATTTCATGACTAATTGGTGTAGGCTACATGATACTGCAACACATTTTGAGGTTAATTTCACAGAAATGGATAAAATGGTAAGGATTGCACAAGTTGATGCCCATCTTCTAGCAGAAAATTATAATCAGGATAATGGGCTAGTAAGTAGTGCTATGAATTATGAGACTATTGAAGAGAAATACCAATTTCCCATTCAGGGAGATAATGGGATAGAGGAGGATGTGTATGATGCCCAAGCCTTTCAATCCAAAGGTGGCCACTTTTTGAGAAATCAGAATAAGGGCTCATTTACTACATTTACACCTCCAAACAACATGGTCCAAACTAACTAGAATGCAGATAATAACCCACCACCACCAAAGGGACCTTCTAACTCTCAGAATAGAGGTAATCCGACTCCTTTTTCTAAATATCAAGTGAGGAATGATTGAAAATTTGATTTTATTGTAGACCTACAGAGACACAATACGTCATTGTCATTATTTGACATCATGAAGTGGTGTCTAGCTCAACGTGAAGTGGTATTGAAGGCCCTGGAGAAGGAAAATCGCTTAAAAGGAAAAGGTAAAGTGACTCCAGTAAAGGAGACAAATGCAACTATCTATAAAGGTAAGACCATTACCCCACCTTTTCTTTTAAGTTTAAGGATTTTTGGAAAGAATTTGTATAACTATTTATTGGACTCTAGAGCATCGAGAAATGGCATGCCCTTTTCAATATGTAAGAATCTAGGATTAAGTTTTATCTCGACCAATAAGAAGGTGATCTAGCTAGAAAAAACTGAAGTCAATGTTGTAGGAGAACTAAAGAACATGCATTTATAGGTTGGATTAGATCCAAGGATCAAGACCTACATAGATATCCAAGTGTTTGATATCCCAGAGACATATGGTATGCTCCTAAGTCGGGAGCTAATGAAAAGTATTGGGGGATATTTGTCCTTGGATTTCTCACATGTGGCTACCCTAGAAGGGGGCTGCAATGCAGATAAGGATTGAGAGTGAACCAAGACTCAAGCATATGATTATAGAGTATGATGCTTCAAATGAAGTAGCATATTTTGAGACTGAGATAGGAGTTTACAAACAAGAGGAAGTCCTTAATTTCTCTGTACTCAATCCTGGGGATACATTTCCCCTAGAACATGGTAACCCAATGATATGTATACCCCAAAAAGTTATAATAAGGAAATTACAACAAGACAGGCTGGTATTGGGAGGAGAAACTTATTTGAGTAGTTTGTTACTTCCTAATTGGTGTAGGATTCATTATCACAATCATTTAGAGTTAACATGCCAATCATGCCTAGATATCTTAAGTCATGTAGACCAACCTCAAATGCCTCAGTGAATATGTCAAGAGAAATCTCAAACACCTATCAATGAGTTTTCTTTTTAAGTTAAGGATGCTACCATTCTCACTAGGATTAGCTTTCCTCGGGAGGAGGTTCTTCACTAGTAGAGAAGACTCGGGTTCTAGGCTCCAACATTCAAGAATATATTGAGGTGTCTCAGTTCCTTTTTAATACACCAGCCCCAGATACTTTACCAATGCACAAGGCATTGATAAAAGAGGAATTGGATTAAAATTTAACCCAAGAAGTTGTTCAGGAAGTGATTTCTGAGCAAGTTGAAAACATAGAAAAATATTCAAGTGAGCTTTGTCCCAAGTCAACTTTTGATTACCAGCAAAATTTTGAGTCACTACACATCCCAAGTAATTCATTCCCTGATGTCCCTAAAAAGAAAGAACTCCCAGCCAAAGACCAATTATCGAGTCTTATATTTGATGGTTCCAAATCTAAAGCAGGAAGTCGAGCAGGGATTGAATTAACCAACCTGAAAGGGAAGACTTAATTTGCATCTTATACATTGTAGTTTGGCTGCATTAAAAACATGGTTGAGTATGAAGCACTTGCTCAAGGACTTATGTTTTCTCACAAAAAGAAGGTTACTGCTCTCACAGTTATGGGGGATTCTGAAGTAATCGTGAAATAGGTACGTAGCCAGTATACATGTCATAAAAAAAGATTGCCTGCATATAGAAACAAAGTTTGGAACTTAATCGAAGAATTTGATACTTTTAGGATTACTCTTATCCCTAGATAAGCTAAAAAAAACTGTAGATGCACTTGTCATTGTTGCTAGCACATTGGAACCCATGCAAGACTCTAATCTAAAGATATTTTTAGTTGAATTAATTTCAGTCCCAGTTGCCCCTGATAATGTCCAAAATTTTCAGGTATTTGATGATGATCAACATATATTGGCCTTTTTGGCAAGTTCTAATGTTTTTGAAGGGAAAATAATAGATGAATCTGAAAGAGATCAGGGAGATTGGGATCCTAAGAAAGAGAGTGAAGAAAGGATATTGGATCTGAAAAGTAATAGCATTCTGAAAGGGATGGTAGCTTTGGAGAGAATATTTGACTCTAACCCATGAGCTCATCAAAGGGTGCCTATAGAGAGTGAGGGAGGGAAATATGAATATGTGAATCTGACTCACTCAGGCCCTAAAAGGAATGTCCTCATAGGAAAGACTTTTCCTCAAGAAATTAGGGACAAGATAGTTAAATTTCTGGAGCAGAACATTGTAGCCATTGCTTGGAGTTATGATAATCTAAAAACCTTTGACACTTTGGTGATCACACATACCATACCTCTCAAGCCAGAAGCTAAATCTTTCTGTCATAAATAATGCACGGTCAATGTTTTAATTGAGCCACTGATCCAGAAAGAGGTACAAAATCTCTTATTTGCAAGAATAATCTTTCTGGCTAGACATTCTACCTGGGTGGAAAATTTAGTTCTTGTACACGAAAAAAATAGTGAGATCAGATTATGTGTTGATTTCAGGAATCTAAATAAATCCTCTGAGAAAGATAATTATCCATTGCCCTCATTGGATGAAGTGATACAAAAGTTTAATGGATCTTAGATGATGTCATTTTTGGATGGCTATTCAAGGTACAATCAACTTCTTATCAGTCATGAGGATAGAATGAAGGCAACTTTCACCACCAAATGGGGCACATTTTCCTATCAGAGGATGCCATTCGGTCTTATCAATGCTGGATCAACCTTTCAAAGGGAAATGGATGTAGCCTTCAAATATTTGATAGGGAAGTGTATAATTATTTATGTGGATGATTTAACCATCTTCTCTAAGAATAGAGAAGATCATGTTGTTGATCTGGAAAAGGTTCTCAAGAAATGTATAAACTATGGTGTCTCTCTCAATCCAAAGAAGTGTATGTTTGGGGTATCTAAAGGGAAACTCCTAGGTCACATTATATCAGAAGAAGCTATATCCATAGACCCTGATCAAGTGGAGGCCATCTTGAAATTGACAAGACCAAGCAACAAGAAAGAAATGAGATCCTTCTTCGAGAGGATCAATTTTGTTAGAAAATTTATAATAGGGTTTGTGAAGATTGCCAAACCTCTAAATGAAATGATGAAGAAAGAGGAAAGGATTGAGTGGAGTAATGATGCTAAATCTTCTTTCTCATAGATCAAATAGTCAATATCTGAGGCACCTATTTTGACAAGCCTAGATTATTTAAAACCTTTTTATATCTATTCTTTCACATTTGAGCATTGATGTGTAGTTGTGTTAACACAACAAAGAGAAGAGGGAGAGGAAATACCTATTGCCTTCATGAGCTCTCCATTTAAAAATGCAGAAGTGAGATACCCACCATTGGAGAAAAAATCCTTTGCATTGGTATGAGCGGTAAAGAAGTTCAGACATTATATTATTCGACGTCAAGTAATGGCTATAGTTTCAGATCCAGCTGTAAATTCTCTCTTGATGCAAAGTGAATTAGGAGAGTGAAGAGGAAAGTGGATGGAAATTCTACAAGAATTTGATTTAGAGATTCATCTGATGAAGCTTGTCTAAGGGTAGGGTTTATCAAAAGCAATGGAAGATGTGGAAAAAAACATCACTTGTCAATAGTATACCATCCAATCATTTACTAAGAATCCCTGGTATACAGACTTGATTCTCTTCCTCCTCAATAATAGATTTCCAGAAGGAATGAATGCTACTCAAAGGAGAGAATTGAGGATGAAGAGTGCTCACTACATGCTAAAAGGGGGATCCGTTTGGGTATGTGCAGGATCAAAATGGAAAAAACAGGCCCTTAAGTGGCAATAAAAAGATAGAAAATCAGAGTTATACAATTTGACGTAAATATTTGAATAAGTTATCTATATTATTTCTAAAAAATGTACAAATAGAATCTGTAGAAAATTGAATGTAGGTTCTAAAATACTAGACCTTTATTTTTATTTTTTTAAATCTATTTGGTGAAAATTTGAAATTTCAATAAAGTAGTATTTAAATTTCAGGGTAAAAATAAGAAGTGGATGTCTGTCTGACCACCCTAACCACAATAAAATGATAACATTTTTTTATAAGCTTTTAGATATAAGTAGAGGACTCATGTCCCGATGTGATGAATATTATTTTATATTTTTTTTCAAAATAAATAATTAATTATTAATTTTTTATTACAACTTTTAAAAAATATAAAATCTCATCTGTCTAACCACCTTAACCTGGTCAAAATTCATCAAATTCAATTTTTTTTTTTTTTAATCATCTAGTATGCAAAGCATAGAATGTGAAACATGTTTCAGATTCAAAAAATGTGATACTGTTTAAAAGTTATAGATGTTTTTCAATCAGCCTATCAATTAGGACTTTATTCATAATTCTAATAGAAAATGAATAATAATTATTTAATAAATTCAAAGTAAAGAATAATTTATATTGTTGGAAATCTAAGAATATCCTCTAAAAACCCTTTTCGTTTCATCAATTTTGGGTAAGAAAAAAGTCGTCAACCACATGGGCCATCGTATGGCTTACATATCACCACTTTTTGGCCCATCATGATCCTGCACATACCCATTTATAGAAAGAATTTTCAAGGGATTTAAGTGCATTGTTTAGATCAACAAGAGGCTAAGCATGCCATGTCTGAGTTCCATGGAAGGCATGGAATGAGACATGGATCTACAGATGCTTTGGCCCATCAGATTCTTAGATCAAGTTATTATTGGCCTTATGTATTACGGGATGCACATCAACATGTCAAAACATGTCATGTATGCCAAACTTCTGCACCTAGGGAAATAAATCCTATTATTCCTTTGCAACTAGTGTATGAGGTAAGGTCATTTGCTCAATGGGCTCAGGATTTTGTAGGTGTTATTAATCCCAGTTCTTCTGCAGGACATAAATTCATCTTGACTGCAACTGACTACTGTACACGTTGGACTGAGGCCCAACCCTACAAAAACAACACCACAGAGGTGGTCATCAAATTTTTGACTGAGAACATCACAACCAAGTTTGGAGTTCCATTTTCTCTGGTATGTGATAATGGCCCTGCTTTTTCTTCTGCTAAATTCATTCAATGGGCATATGAACATAAAATTATTTTCAAGTATTCATCTAATTACTACCCTCAAGGAAATGGAGTGGCTGAGTCCACTAATAAAAACTTGTTGGAAGTGATAAGAAAATTTCTAGAAAACAATCCTAGAGACTCGCACACCTAGTAGAGATTTTCCCTATGGGAAGATCGAACCCGAATCAAAGCAACTCTAGGAAATTCGCCTTTTAAGTTAGTCTCTGGCCAAGACCCAGTCTTCCTGATCCATTTACAAATACCTATTCTTAAGTTCATGCAGGAGTTTTATTCCAAGGATGATAGGATCGAGGTTAGATTACTTAATTTGCTTAACATGGAAGAGCAAAGGGATGTTGCTTCACAACAATTCTCTAAGCATCAGGTTGTCGTCAAATGCTGGTTTGAAAAAAGAGCCAAGATAAAAGCCTTTAGGATATCAGATCTTGTATTACTATGGGATAAATCTAGAGAAAAGAAAGGAGATCACCAAAAGTTTGATAGAATCTGATTAGGTCTATATCAAGTGGCTGAGATACTAGGCGAGAATACTTTTCATTTAAGTACCTTAACAGGGGAGCCTATTCCATTACCAGTTAATGGTCAATTTCTCAAGCACTATTTTGGTTCATGAAAGGTCTGATGTTTTAAATAAAATGTATTATACTGTATCATATGTAATTAAGTTTTTTTTTTTGTCTTTTGTTTGTTCTTTTCTTTATTTTGTTTGTTTTTTTTTCGCTTTTTTCATTGGGGATCTTCATTTTTTCCATCTCAATACAAGGGGTTTTTATTCAAAGTATGCTACTGGTACTAGGAGAGAAATTGGTTTAGGTAATTTAATCATCATCATTTGAAAAGGATTTCATTTTGAAACTCATGTTTTATGACCATTCTAATATGGGTTTGAAAATTTATTAAGGATAGAAGATACATTGTGAATATCTCATGAATTAGGATAAAAAAATTGTCACCAAATTAGAAAACATCTACCTAAGTAAATTCCTATTTGTTTTAGAATGGTTCTACCTTTGATTCAAGTGAAAAATCCGATTCCAAGACTATCATGAAATCCATTGTAGATCTCAACCCACATTTCAGATTTATTGTGTCTGAGTATTGAGGAAGGTGCATAAAAGATTTCCACAAGGGAATCTTAAGTAAAAAAAAATGAATGAAAAGAAAGAAAGAAAGAAAAGTCAAGATCAATATCAAATGGGTAATCAAGTATCTCTATCAAGGCTATGGATGCCTGGATGGTAGTAGAGTGCTTTGAGAGAACTAGAGGTATCTCCGTCAGAGCTATGGATGCTTGTCTAGCAGCGGAGCAATACCCAAGATTTTATTGCACGATAGTTGAAGGACTCAACCTATGTAGCTTGAATCTTAGGTATAGTTGTTCGAGTAGAGAAAGTATCTATAAAATAATGATGCACAATATATGCACACACTTAGATTCAGAAATAACTCATGAGCACATACATCTGAGATTCCAGGGCAACCTTATTCTAGATATATCTGATCTTATTCAAGTTAACATTCTTCATAAGCCAAGTAGTTTTTGGGTGACTGAATTTTTTTGGGGTCTCTTGAAATTGGGTAAACCATTTTCCCAACTGAGTCACCATTTGTTATGCCTTGCATAACCACCCAATATTTTGCCTTGGTCAAAATGGGTCCCCCTTTATGTTTTTGTCCTTGGTTGTTTTTCGAACAAATTTTGGAGTCTTTCTTTTCCAACACTTTGTTTTTCTTTGGTTTATTTTGTCGAAACCAGAGCTAGAATATGCCTTGCATAACCACCCCATTTTTTTCCTTGGTCAAACTGGGTCCCCCTTTATGTTTTTGTCCTTGGTTTTTTTTCAAACAAATTTTGAAGTCTTTATTTTCCAACACTTTTTTTTTCATTGGTTTATTTTGTCGGAATCGGAGCTCAAACCGAATCAAGCTTTAAAACATCTTTCAAAACTCATTTCGATTCCCATCCCGACAGTCTTATTTTTCATTTTTTGTTTTGACTTTGTCAGAGCCAGAGTTAGAGTGGAAGTTAAGATTGGATTTACTCAAAGTTTCATGATCAATTCCAGTTCCGCCCCCACCTCCACTTTTTGGACTTTTTGTTTAGACTTAGGTTTTGTGTTAAATTTTTCTTGTTTTGGTTTGTATGTTTTTATTTTTTGTTGGTTTCTCTTTCTTCTTTTTTTGGTGGAAGCGGAAGCGGAATGGGAACCGAGTTGGAAAATTACCCAAGCTTCTAAATCATTTTTCACTTTGATTCCACTCTCATTGTGGTCATATACTTAATTGAAGTCGAGCTCCATTAATTTTCCAATTCCCTCTCCAGCTCCGACTCTGCTCTACCACATTTATGGCATTAACTATAGGATCTCTGCACATATGAAACTATGAGTTTTTACCTTAAATAAGGATTAACTGGTAGTTATCATTATTGTTAAAATATCAAGGAGTGAACTAGAGTTGCATTGGAGCATTTGTGAGTGTGAATCAATCAAAAGGGAGACAATTGCATGTGGATTGCTTCAAGGAACTAACTTATTTATTTGCATTTGAGGTAGGGGGTTTCCTGTTCTTCTCTTTCATTTGGTTTCATGTTTTCCATTTTTATTTGGTCGATTCATTTCTTATGAATTCATGTTTCTCTGTGTGTTCATGTGATTCATTTCCTTTCTCTTTTTGTTTGGATTTCTTGTTTTCATTTTTCTTTTCTGGTTTTGTTTCTTGTTTGTTTGTTTTTGACATGGTCATTTTCATGTTTTAATCATGACCACATCATTGCGCCCTAGTGTTAAAATGCATAGATTAGTTACTATTTTACATTGGTAGGGTTTGGTAAATGATGTTTTTTACTTAGGAATCTTGTTTTTCTCTAGATCTGGTTAATTTAAATGTGTTTAAATTTGTGCCCTAGTTATTTGAAATTGAGGTTTTTTTAGTTTAGGGTTTTGACGCGTTCTTATTTTAAAATGATGCCCTAATTATTTTGGTTGCCTCTCAATCATATGGGGATGGTCTTGTATAGGTTATTTTTAAGCCTTTTCATTTTTAATATGACCTAGTCCTTAAATCATGAAGTTATTTATCGACCTATTAAAATCTCTTATGATGTCATGGTTATTCTAGGCAAAAGCGAGATCGAAATTGATTTTGACTTTGAACTATGTTTTGTAATAAGTATCAATTCCATTTATATCTCGTCTCCAACTCCATTTATAATAAGAAGCAGGCCTTCAAAATAATGGTAAACTTGCTGAAAGCGGAACCAAAACTGAATGTGAAATTAGAAAATTTTCATGAAACTAAATTAGTTTCCATTCCGATTCTGACTCTGATTACCATTCCAATTTTGACTCTGATCCCGCTTTTTATTACCATAATATCATTAATGGTTTTGGCTCCGATCCCAACAGTGTTTTTAAAAAAGAGACTATTTAGAGTGTTTTTTGCTTGATTTTGCCTCCAGTGTATATATGAAGGGTAAGATTTTAAAGCATATGTTGTTATGTTTACTCAAGGATTTAATTTGAGGTTATATTGTAGGAAGTTAAAGAATTTCAGGAGTATCAGAAGAAGCTTCCCAAAGGAATTAGCATGTAGAAACTTCAAAGGCATCAACTAAGCCTAAGAAGATTAAGTCAGAGCAATTTCCTTATACCTTGAGGTATAACCATAGGGGTTTTGTCATCACTATTAGCAAAGTGGAATTTGATTGGTCTGATATAATTAACACCAATCTAGGCCCATTCAATTTTGAGGAGTTATATTAAAAAAAAATCACTAAGGAGTAATAGAGAGAACCAGAAGAATAGTTGAGTCTGGCTTGGCTCACATCACTGTATATCCTCTATCCATCCAATGCCCAGAATTGATTATGAAACCAACAGAAGCTTACAATTTTTCCACTAGGAAATGTATGGATTCATAGGATAATGTGATTATAAATCTAACTCCTCAAATGTTTCAGCACATGTTCAGTGTCCCTGATCCAAAGAACCTAGTACAGTTAAATGAGGGAGATTCTTTAGGGATATATAGAAAACACAAGGAGGCCAACAAGGCTCACTTAAACAAGAAGTGGTTGAGAACAAAGAAGAAGTCTCTGATCAAGCTCCATGATCAAGCAAAGAGGACATAATTTTACAAGGAAGTATTGGACCTAATAATCATGTTGTCTAGAGCCTTTGGCAAGAGGGATGCATTTTATTTCGAGGAATGGATGTTTCCTTTCATTTGGACAATCTTTAATGGAAAGAAAATGCTCAATTGGCCTATGATTGTCTCAGATACCATTCATGACAAGTTAAATATAATAAGGGAAACCAAGAGCTTTTTCATGACTTCTTATGTTGTCTATGCAACAGCTAGAGGAGGTATCTTTCAAGGTTTGAACAGAGTAGGAATATTGGGAGAAGTTGATGGAAAAAATAAAGTATGGGATCATTATGATCAGCTATCCCTACAGGTTTCTGAAACACAATTTAGAAGAGTTAATGATGCATTCTTATATGTAATCATTAACCAGCTTAATGGAGATGTAGGATATAGATTGAGCGAGGAAGCTATGGCCTTTATCACAGAATGGGGATGTTGGTATATCCAATACCCCAAGTTCACTTATTTCAGGTTGGCAAGATTTGAGGGTCATCCCCACTTACTTCCAAGGTGTTGCAGCATAAAAATGGTTCTGATGGAGTTTGTCTATCAAGCTCTTGGGGTTAATGCCCGATTTGGGTTAAAACACAAGATGGGTTGTCACAAGTTCACCATGCAATTGGGTGAATATAGCTTTACATACCTTGTGGGAGCTAAGGTGGTTTCCAGTGAGTTAATACATTTGAAGTTGGGTTTGTATACTACTCGAAATCAATTTGATCCAAAGAAGAAAATGAATTCTTTGTTGCCTTCGGTCTTTGAAAAATATTTGAATCTGTTAGAGGACTTCTGGAGTGATCTTCGGGATGAGTATGACTTCAGGAAGATGAATTATCAGAGGTTGCCTATTTCACTCATGGTAGAATTTAGGATCAAAGATGGCATTCCTAATACATTAGTAGATGATGGAGTTATGTTGGATCCATCATATGAAGCATTGAATATTGGTACCAATATTTTGGATCTAGTAGATTGGGATGGTGAGGAGACCATCGACATCAAGCAAATATAAAGACCAGTCTAGGATAGGAGTATTCACTAGGCTGTTCTAAGAATAAGAACTTTTGGGGGTCCAACTCCTAAGAAAGGGAAGGGATATAAGAGAATCAAGAGGAAATTGCCTTCCAAGGAGCCATTGGAGTTCTTCCCTCCTAATATTGAAGAGATCGAGTTTGAAGCCCCTACTCAAGATTTACCTAGAGTACAAGAGGAGGATGCCCAAATAGGATTTGTGGTTTTAACACCAGCAATAGGTGAGTCATCTACTCAAGTCCCTCTTATAGAGCAACCAGGCGGAGGGATGCTTGAGGGAACTCTTCATTCTATAGTTGAAGCATTAAAGGGAAAAGGAGTAGAGCTTGAAATCCATGATGTTGAAAAAAACTCTAATGAGACCTTATTAGAGAAATATGCACAAGAAAAGATGCCTCTAGAGGAGGAAATTGAACATATTTTAATAGAGGAAGATCAATGGGCACTGTTTGAGGAAGCAAAGAAAGATTCAGATGCTCAATCACATTCAAAAGCAATGGAGAAACAAAAGACAATAGATGCTAAGGCACAAGTTGGTGCCTTACTTCAAAAACAAAAAATGGAAGCCAAGCGAAGAGTTGATGAATTTTTAAAAAAGAGGCAAAAGGAGTAGGAGCTCAGGACCAAGGAAGAGAATGATAAGCTAGAATTGGTACAAAAATTTCATGATCTAGAGGAGGAAAAGGCAAAGCAACTAAGGGAGAGAGAAGCCCTAGTGGCCAAATTGAAACTTGTTAGTGTAATTAATTAATTAAATTAATTATTACATTAGCATAAGTCAACTTAGGTTTTAATTAATCATATTAATCCTAAGTTGCATTTAATCATTTACTAAAGTTGTTGAGATAAGATTCCCTTCTAGAAGATGAGTTGTCTTTTCTAGAACTTATCTCCATCTTGTTATCAATCCCTAAGTAGTTGGTTAGGGTTTCTTGTTGTCACATGAAGTGTGATTTGAACACTTGGCAACATCATTTTTCATTCTAGGTTTAGCACTTGCCTATATAATCAGGCATATGTACTATTTGTAAAATATTCACCTATCAATCAATCAATACTTTCTTTATGGTTTAATATTTCTTCAAACCCTTGTTTGTTTTCTCCATCCATTCTCTTCCTTGTGACAGGTGTCCATTTGCATGCAGGTGATCTTGGAGTCTGAAGTTGGTTTTGACAACTTCTACATGGTATCAGAACTTTCCTGTTGCATGCTTGTTCTTGTTTAAAGAGTTTGGAGCTATTTGGAGCTACAAGGGTTTGTTGCATGCTGTTTTTTATTGGAGCCGTCATCATATTTGCTTCAAAAATCCAGTTTTCACTCATTTGCAGGAAAAACGATTTATGGGTTTTGTAGCCAGCGTCAAAATCAGAACTGGGTATCTTTTAGATTTTGCATATCTTGCACAAATCTGGAGAAAATAGCAGTCTAAAAAGCGTTGGGCGTCATTTTTCTCGTGGCTAAAGGTTAAAAAAATCAATTTTTCATCTTTTGCTTGTTGGATCAAGAAACGATTTATGGGTTTTATTTCTAGCATCAAAATATTTCTTGGTTTTTATTTTTGTCTACAAACAATGAGTAGATTTTTCATAAATCAAATTAGAAATAAACGTTTTTGCTAGAAAACTCGTTTCGTACAAGCTAAATTCAATTTTTTTGAAAAATTCATATCTTTTGGCCACAATGTCCATTTTTGGCAAACGAGATATTAACGAAAAGCTTGTTTCGAGCACTTCATAGTGGTGTAGGCCATTTTTTCAGATTTGGTCATCTACACAAATTTGAAGTTATTTTTAATCATGGAGACAGATGTGAACATTGGTTAATGCATGTAGTCTTTTTTATTTTTTGTTTATGCATATTTAGGCATGCTCTCTTTTTGCAATCATTGGGTATTGTAATAAATGAACTGATATAAAGTTCCATCAGGGGAGGTTTCTTACATAATAATCTGATTAGAGTGTGCATGCACTTTGATCTTCATTGTGTTTTGATGACAACTCACATGGGTTGTAATCTGGTTTCTTAGTTTCTTTTGGCCACTTTTTTGTCTTAGCTTGACACATATCAGATTCTTTTTTGGTTTACACTTTCGATTGAGAGCCTCTAGTTAATGATCCACATCGGATCCATCTCAGTTTGAGGGCCACTAAATTTGTGGTTAATATTCCTGAGTTTTTATGGTACTTGTTCTCATGGAAAAGTTTTAGTCTCAGTTTGACATTGGCATCGAGATTCACGGCTTCCAGATTTTTTCATCATCTTTTCATCTACGGTTGCTTTATGGATTCTAGGGTTGTTCCAATTTGGTGTTTTTGAGTGTTCCATGGCATCGGGTCTGCTGTTGCATTATTATGATTCTGATATGGTTTCTTGTAGACAAAAGTATCTTTCCTCACTTGTCGGATTCCGGTTCCAGTGTTACTCCACAATGTTCTTCCAGTGCTTCTTTGCAGTAGTCATCTCATTATAGGGGGGTTTGTCCCACTGGGTTTTCCTTCTCTACCTCATTATTGCATTTGCACATGGGTACCTAATCAGTCCTTGTTTCTGGGACCCATTCATGCTTTCTTGTATTCATCTTAGTTTTAGGTGCATGTTTATTTTGTCTCCCTATGTTACACTTATGGGGGGGTGTTAGTGTAATTTATTAATTAAATTAATTATTACACTAGCATAAGTTAACTTAGGTTTTAATTAATCATATTAATCCTAAGTTGCATTTAATCATTTAATAAAGTTGTTGAGATAAGATTCCCTTCTAGAAGATGAGTTGTCTTTTCTAGAACTTATCTCCATCTTGTTATTATTCCCTAAGTAGTTGGTTAGGGTTTCTTGTTGTCACATGAAGTGTGATTTGAACACTTGGCAACATCATTTTTCATTCTAGGTTTAGCACTTGCCTATATAATCAGGCATATGTACTCTTTGTAAAATATCCATCTATCAATCAATCAATACTTTCTTAATGGTTGAATATTTCTTCAAACCCTTGTTTTTTTTCTCCATCCATTCTCTTCCTTGTGACAGGTATCCATTTGCATGTAGGTGATCTTGGAGTCTGAAGTTCGTTTTGACAACTTCTACAAAACTTGTTGAAGAATCTTATAAGAAGAAGGAGGAAGCAGAGTGTATACAAAAAGAGAAAGATGTTGAGGAGTTGGCCAGGTAGCTGCAAAAGGAAAAGGAAGATGTGAACAAACTTAAGGTATTGGAAGAAGAGAGAAACTGGGTACTTGAAGAGAAAACATTAGAAGAAGAAAAATTGAAGAAGACAAGAGGATACAGGAACAAAAGGATAGGGATGAAGCTGAAAAGCTTGCATAGAAAAATGTAGAGCAAGAACAACAAGAGGTACAAGAGGTTGATTCTCAACCTAAGGTTAATTTGCAACAACCCTCTACCATTGTTGCTTCTTCTTCAACTATAATGACCACTACTCCAAGTTCTCCCACTTGGTTGAAATTGGATATTCAAAAGAGATTAGTAACACCCTCACAACCTCTCAATTGGGATCATATGATGAAGGATATTGAAAAAGAAAGGCCCAAAAAGAAGGCTAAAATCTTGTGTTCCACTAGACTCACTGAAGTAGAGGAGATTGTTGTTGAATGTGCAATACTAGTAGTGGAGAAGGATATAGGGGATATGCAACTAACTGATTATCAATTGGGAATGATTAACTTGGGGATACCCACAAGAGATCAACAAATGAACTTGATAGATGTGGTAGCATCATCAACCAAATCAAGAATGATGAAGGATAAATAGAAAAAGGATGAGCTTAAGGCTCAATTGGATCAATTGAATACTTTGTTGAAGAGTTTTTCTGCTCCGCGGTCACAAAAAATTTCCACCATTGAGTCATAAATTTTTCTTAGCAAGAAAGAGGTGGATAATTTGGTGCAGGTAAGGAGTAAGGCAGAGATGTTGGATAGGTGGACTGACAGGCTTAATGAGGAGATAGGTGAGGTGTTGGGAAATATTTTTGAGGTTCACAAGATGATAGAGGAGTTAATAAAAGAGATGAATCATTATGCCAAAGTATTGGGAGAGCAGGAGGAGTATATAGGATTAGCCAGAAGCTGAAAGAGGTTAATAAATTGCCGAAGTCCACTATTCTGGAACAATCAATACTTGAAGAGGACAACAAAGATGTCTTAGAAAAGACCTCCAACATAATTCGGTTTAGATCTGAATTTTTGTACAAGCATAAAAATGAAGTTCAAGATTCTAGGAAGGATCTATGAACAGCTTGAGGAGTTTGAAGCAGTTATTGATATTATAGTAAATTTTGATATATCAGTAAAGGAAGGCCTACCTTTGAGTCAATTACAAGAGAAATGGGATGATAGGCTTAAGGAGGTCGTGCAGAAGGGAGATGATGGAGAGGATATGTTATTAGATGGGTTGATGTATATTAAAGAAGAGGTAAGGGCAGCTAAAAGGGAGTTGACAAAGCTAAAAGACATGAGAGGATTTTTTGCTATGGAATTAGAGAGGATCAAGTTCAAAAATAGTTGGGTTGATGGGCCAGGTTTGGATATGCTTCAGAAAGTCTTCTCCAGTTATGATGAGTACACTTTAGAGAAAACTCCGCATATATAACTGATAGTCTCATACATGGATGGCTTTCTTTTCTCCTTCGCATGCATGATTGGCAATTTTGTAGGCGCATGATTTGATTTTCTCCTCTATCTTCTTCTCTCCAGTTTTACTAGATGATCAATGTGGGAACTAGAGATCAATTGATCTGAGTTTCCAAGAAAATTTAAGTTCCTGAAAAGTTGGATCTTGACTTAAGATAGAAAGGACTTCAGATTTTTGTACATCTATAAATACCTTTGGGTTATCATATTGTAAAGGTCAGCTGATGAGAATAAGATTAGCCACCTGATAGTAGGATAGAGAATATTTCATATTTTTTATAGAGATACTTTCTTATTTTATTTACAGTTGAATATAACTACAGGTTTTTACGCAATATGGTGTTGGAATTGAGTTTATTGGATAAGGTTGATGAATTATAGTCTATCTGTATGCTAGTGATTGTGCTGAAGCATAAGTGTTTCTTTTGTGATGAAAATCATTAGAAGAAACCATATTTAAGCATTATTTCATTAGATTATCTATGAATTGAATTTGTTGAAATTTTGTTGATCTATGATCTTGGCAATGAATGAGAGTGTGTTCTTTTGGAATCTTTGAAATATTTATGATGTGTGATTGTGATGTTAAATTAAGTAGCTTAGATGCTTGCAATAGTATGGATTGTTCTGTATATTGCATCATGCTATGGTTTTCTTGATCTGTTGGAAGAACATTCATTGTTGAAGATATATGTCCGGATATTAGATAAATTTTATTCATGTTTCACTAATGTACACCCTGATCTATCTTTTTCTTTTATTTAAAACCCCCTTTTCGTTAAGAAAAATTCAATGAATCAGTCATTGCTTGCATTGCTTATTAATAAAAAATGCCCCTTGAATATTAAAGTTGCATGGACCACTTGAGTGACACCAGATAGTTGAGTACCAACTACCAGGACCTTGGGAGTTAGGCTACTATATGTTGTCTTTCTTTTTCAGGAGAAATAAAGTAGAAATATTTTGTTTAAATGTTGTTTGTGTTATTTTCACCATCAACAGGTAGCCTCATGTATATTTTGAGATCTCACATCTACTTTAGATAGAAATTTTAGTAAAGATAGAATAAGAAGAAGAATAAGATGGATGGAAGGAGGATCCAACAAGCCTACATTATGATGATGATGATGATGATGATGATTTTCTTACCAGGTTTTTCGATTTTCAAAGGGCTAATTACTTTATGTTTGATAACACACATAGGTACGATGCATCAAGGTATAAAGAACCACGATGACGTTGTACCTGGTGTGATGGACTTTGAATCAACAATTAGATAGGATTATTACTTTTCACACTTGACATACATAAACCTTGATAGGACAGACCTAACAAAGCAAGCATTCACCAAGTTATATTACAAGAACGTCCAACAAGCACAATAGATAAAAAGATAATGATCATTTCCCTATTCCTTTCTCTCTAAGCGTGTTTTTTGTTTAGGCATCATTAAGAGGTCCTTGTAATGAGTGTAAGATAAGATCAAAAAGACCAAATAAAGTAAACAAAAAAGCTAATGTTCTTCATACTGCTAGCCAAGGCTAAACTACTAGGGGGTACCTGATGTTTATGTCCATCATGGGAAGGATTCAGCCTAGGACATGTTGCGATCAGGGTTTTGGTGAGACTGATTGGGTTATAAGCTATTGATACTCCGAGTTGATCAACTTGCTTGCTTATTGATCGAGACTTGAGACTTCTGACGATTAGGTGTTCACTTTTGAACCTGCTAGACTTGTTTCTGACTGACTCACCAAAGGATGACGGTGATGATTGATTTTATTATAAGTGATGATAATCACAGGTGAAAGCGAGATGAGATGAAAGCACCATTTTGGATTTTTTTCAAATATTTGGATGTTTTTGATGATTTTGAAATATTTCAAGGCTTTTTTTTATTTTCATTTTTTTAATATTTTGGTATTTTGTGTCTCAAGGGGCCGATCAAGGACTGCCTTGCCTACGTTCAAGCTTAGAGATGACGTAGTTCAGTTAACAATAGACTTGACTATTGATGAGATAGATGGGAAAATAGATTGCCAGATTGTGAGGAACACCTAAAGGACTGACCTAAATGTGAAATAGATGGGCAAGTGGATTGCCATTGTGATGGACACCTAAAGGATAGACCTAAAATGTGAAATAGATGGGAAAACAGATTTCCATTGCGAAAAAAACCTAAAGTACTGACCTAAAATGTGAAATATATGGGCAAACAGATTTCCATTGTGACGGATGCCTAAAGGACTAACCTAAAATGTGAAATAGATGGGAAAACGAATTTCCATTACAACGGATGCCTAAAGGACTGACCTAGGGTATAAAATAAATGGGAAAACGGATTGCCAAATGTGATAGACACCTAAGGGACTGACCTAAAATGTCTTGAGGGATGATCAAAGATTAGCCTTGCCTACGTTCAAGCTTAGAGACAACGTAGTTTGGCTGATGACCCCGCTTTTGATTTAATAGATTTTCGACATGATTTGGATGATTTGGATATGGATATGTGATGATACCAATACTCTATTTTGGGATTTTGTTGAAAAACAAGCTAAGTTTGATTGATCAGATCAATGGATTGATGATGATAACATTGTTGAGGACACACAACAATGCAAGGATAGTGTTTAAGCAACACAAGAATTGGGAAGGATATCTTGAGATGATGATGGATTGGTTGGACTTGATTGATTAGGATTTTGAAGCTTGATTTAGAGAAAAAAAAATTTGATGATTTGATGTGACACTAAAGTACACATTAGATGCAAGTAATATTGATTGTTTGTGGAATGATGTTCAATGAAAGATAAAGCTTGATGAAGAACATAATTTAATCAAAATATGACATTGACTAGTGCTTTGGATTTTGGCTCACAAATGCTCGACCCATTTGATTTCATGTTTTCCAATGTTCGGATCACCACATAAGTTGGAGGATATATATCAAGATTCATTCCCAAAACAAGATGCAAATATCTGCCCCCAGTGTCTAGCAATGTTTGGAAGGCCAGGTATGGACTATTGAATAGATGGATGGATGGATGGATATGGTAAGCATGCAAAGGATGCCAAGGATTATCTTGTGACAAGATAAGGTGCTCAAATAGAGGATGCTCATTCGGATAATGCTTCAAGGCTCAAACAACATTGGGTAAGATAGGATCACTAAAAATGACCCATTTCAATATGTTTACCATAAGAAAGTGTGCAACAAACCTTCATCAAGATCAAGATAAGGTAGATAAATGGCAATGGGTTGGATAAACGGTTCATGGATGAACATATGATATGGCTAGAATTGAATGCTAGATTTATTATGGATGGGATGAGATGCTTCCAACTAAAGTAGTGCACGTAGATGCTCGATTGTACACATGATGCTTGTTTTCTAGGTTTTCATTATATTACCTGTCCAAAGTGCCAACGAAGTGATTTTCACTAGAGAATGATTTTTTCACTTTACTATTTTTAATCCTTTTTCTATTTTTTTGGGAATTTTTATATTTTTATATTTTTTTGTATTTTTCTATGAAATATTTTAAGCTCATGTTGAACCACCTTGTTGTATCAATGTAGATGCTTATGTCATAATGTGCCACTGATATCTTGTTTGAAGAAGCTTCTTTACTAAGATACATGCACTTGAATGCAACTTTTGATATTTTTGATCTGCTTTATTGATATCGAAGTTAACTTTGTCTTTGTGCGCACATCGTGATAGGGTGCCTTCTAAATCCTTATAATGAAGGGTTGTTTCCAACACAGGTCAATGTGAGAATTGGATATCATGTGTGGAGGTGTAGATGGAGTGTGTTTAGGAGTAAAATATGGATTGGTTGACAGTTTGGAACCTTTGATTGTCCAAACTTGGGAAGATGAGCAATGATGGGTGGATACATAAGTATGCGTGGAATTAGGACCAACTGCTTGATACACTTTGTATGTTGCTTGAGAAGCTTTATTTTTCCTTTGTGGACATATTTTATGGATAATTTCCCTTTTTTGCTTTTCCCCATAGTTTCTTTGACTAATGGATTATGATAGGGATCATCTTTCTTTGTATTCTTTGGTATCCAAGTGTATTTGATTTGTCCTTCATGCTTATTAGCTTCTTTTCTTTGATTAAAATATCCCTTTTGATGTTGGTTCCAATTCATGGATGGGGGTGGATGAAGATTCATGATGTGGTTGGTTGTAGTATTGGCATTGGTTTCATCATAAGGATTATTTGTGCTCCCTATCTTGACATTTGCTTGAGATAAAGTTTCCCCTAGTTTTATAGAGGCATCACTTACATGTTTAGATCCTTAATTTTCAAATAACCAAGACTTTGATTCTTAGGATTTCCAATAATTTGTATTGATTCCAAGATACCTTGTTCATGTAGGCCTAATCCTCTACCTTGATAATTCATCTATTAAAACATTTTATTTGCAATAGGATATGATCCACCTTGGAGAGAAGGTGCTACTCCTTCTCTGCTCTATGGTGGATCTTCAAAAGTGCCAACTACTTTATTGATGAGATAGCTTGCTCTAAGAAAGGTAAGTGATCCAAATTTATAAGTGATAGGATCGTCCATATGTGGGATGAATGCCTAGTTGATATCTTTGTCTTGATTTTGTGGGATATCAGATTGTAGTGCTTTTTCAAGAAGTGTTGATGATTCATTTCATAGGATATTTTTGATTCTCGACTTCTGTAGGAGCCCTCTTCATGTTCTATTTTTGTTATGTCTCCATAGGAAGTTTCTAATTTGCATCTTTTGTAGAATCCTTCTGATATGTCTCCATATGATGTCTCTAATTCATAACTTCTATAGAAGTCTTCTTCATGATCCACTTTTGGTATGTCTTTAGATTTTTCTATACTTTGATCATGTGTACAAATGTTAAGAGTAGGAGACTCTTGTTCCTTGGTAATGATATCAAGAGTATGAGACTCTTATTTTGAATCAAGATCATCTATGAGTCCATTCAAATAAACAATCTCATGGATAGATGGAGGGGTATGTGCTATATGGATATGATCATCATTTGTGACATCTTGTATAGATAGGATAGTTTCCATTATATCATTTTAGTAGCTTGGAGATAAAAATTCTTGATCTCGAATGATTTTGGAATTTCTTTCGACATGCTTTGGATAAGGTTCTTGACATGGGTCAATTTAAAAGAACGGATTGCTTATAAAGGGCTCTTGGATATCTTCATTAGGTATAGAAAGTTTCTCAAATGTCATGAGGTCAAAGGATGTCCATATGTTTTGGAAAGGATCATTGTTAGACCTTGGTAAAAGATGTTGATCATGTTTTGAAATAAATTATTGAGATATGTCCTCTATCTCATCAAGTGATGTAGAGAAATTTTTAACATGATCATTGGTCGAAGGATCTTGATCATCATTTTCAATGATTGTGGTGGGAAACTTTTGCAATATTTGTTGAGGGAGTAATATCTACATTTTCTATTGAGCCAACAACACTTGTTGTTGGTTGTGTTGTTGTTGTGCCAACAATGTTTTTTGTTGGGATTTTTTTTGAGCTACTCGTTGATACACTTGTTGATGGATTGCTTACATTTTTCTTGGTATTGTGCTTGTACCTGTCGAGTCTGGTGCTAGGCTTGAGCTTGAGCCTATGCTTGTTGGGCTACTTGAGCCGCTTGCACAACTTGTGTGGCTTGTGCAACTTGTTGAGCGGCTTGCAACATGATGGAGAATGAATTTTCCATGTTTTTTTTTTGTGGTGGTGGTAGTGGATTGAGAATGGTGTTGATTGTTTGATGAGTGGAATGGTAGAATTTATTGGTGGGGTTTGAGTGGTGAATGGTGTGATTGGTATGCTTGGTCCTTGAAACACTTGAGGGATGGTGGTTGTGTTGACCATTGGGGTTTCTTGTATGGTTGCCATCTGTTATTGCAATATCGATGGAAAAATGGGAGGAATTGATATGATGCCTAGATTTAGTTGATTGATTGTTCGGTTTATAGATTTTTAAGTTTTGACTTTGATTTAAATCTACCAAAGGGAAAGGTGTTTCAAAATTTAGATTGGGAAAACTCACATTTGTTGTACCATTGAGGTTTGTAGGAGGTAATCATCCCATGTATGGATTATATAAATGAATGTTTTGAAAATCAATTGGAATTGTAAGGCTTGGATAGTTTGGTTGAATTGGATTACTCATGATGGATGAATCAAGTTTATATTCCATGTTCTTTTTGTTTTTTGACCTTGTTGACCTCTGAGGGGTTTAGGACCAATGATGAGATGATGGATGAAAGGGGTGAATGATATGGTTGTTTTCAACTTTTAGGAACTTTGGATCAATGCTAGATTTTAGGACTTTTTTTGATTTTGATTACAGATAGTTTGACTAAGTGTGTTAAGTCAAACAAGGTGATTTTGGAAAATGCACTCATAGATTCTAGGAAGCTGTGTTATCCTAAAGAAAACTTGTACACAAGACGATGAATTGTCTAAGTGTGTTAAGCCAAATCAAGGTGATAATGAACTTGTAAACCCTAGGAAGTTGTGTTATCCTAGATTAAACTTGTACACAAAAGGATAATTTGGCTAGGTGTGTTAAGCCAAACAAGGTGATGTTGATTTTTCCTAAAGTCTAGCATAAGTGATGTTTTCAAAGTTCCAAAAGTTGTTTGTGAAATGGGATTTTGATTTGGATGGTTGAGGGATGGAGCATTTTATTTTGGTCCTAAATTAACCTAAGAGGACTTGTTTACTAGACCAAGATATTGAAGAACATGTTTTTCCATAATATAATTTCAAACCAAAAGATCAATGTTCGTATGGAAAACCATAAGACAAAATATTGAAAGCACATGTGTGGGGTTCAATTGGCATTAATCTTAATTAATGAATTTATTTTTTACCACAAACACTTCTTGCTTAGTTTTTCAAACTGAATGTCGAATGTCCTAATTTTCTTTCATCGAGGAAATCAAGGCAAAGGTTTCCTAGTGTTGACTTTGGGAGAAAAAATGATGATTAAACCCAAGCACTTAGAAAACTCTAAGGATATAATCCCTAGGGCAAGCAAGAGCAATTAGACTCCTCAAATGATATTTGTTTCCTGCAAAGGGTTTAAAATTTTAAAGCTTTTTCTGAATGTTTGTTTTCAAAGTTTTAGAATCAAGCAAGGTGTTTTGATTTTCAAGAACATGTACAATCCCTAGGTTGAAAAGACAATATATTTTGGGTTCCCACTTGGAAGAATCCAACTATGCATATTCAGTGTGGATGATTAGATGCTTGACCACATAGGTTCCCCCTTACAATGCACTTGCTTCTCGGATCAATCAAGTATTAGTACCTATGAATCTCCGATGGCATAATTTTCATCTCTACAATAGAATCACATGTATATGTGGGGTGGCTTCAAAGGACATGACCTTTTGCACCAAAAAATAGATAGGATTTTGGCCTTTTCCAAACATGGGTTTGAATGTGGGTGTTACGTTCATGGGGGACTATCCAGTACGGCAAGAGACCATTTCTGTCCTTCTCATCAAAATAATCCTCGTGATATGGGCCTTTGTTCCAATATCCACATTTATATCTAGGGTGGAAGTCGCTTGGCTTAGTGTGTTCCTGGTTGGGTCATTCCCTTGGGTGATTAATTTTTCCCACAAGTTAGGCCCGCTAAGATAAATAAAAGAAAGCAAGCATATCTCGTAGTTCAATCGACCTTCATTGAAAAACAAAGGGAGAACACTCGCAATATGCCACACTCACACTCGCAAGATTGGTTCAATTTTAATTCCAAAATGAAATTTGGAGGAAATTATTTTACTCAACTTAAGATCACCAAAAGATATTTGTATTCTCAAGATCGCCATGAGGTGTGAGAGAAGTGCATATGTCCTTTCAATGATTTTACTTTGAGTAAACAATTACAAAACAAAACAACACTTGTTCATTTTAAGTCCACAAATAAAAAATGAATTCTTTTTATAGCACCAAATCAAATGTGTGATTTTCCTTGTTAAATTGTTAACCCTTAAACTAAATCTAGTAAAAATATTCTAAGGTTCTTTTTAAGCCCTTTGTTTGCAAAAAAAATGAAGATTTGTAATGTTATTTTGAGGACCCAAATAAAATTTAGTGTTTCCTAAGAGCCTGAAAGTAAACAAATCCTTAGAAAGGGATTATAATTTCTCCCAAAGTGTTTAAAAACACTTGATACAATGAGATGATAAATTCATAAAGAACCCTTGGCCTTTGTTTTCCTTCCTTTACTTTTAATCAAGAAATTTCCTTTTTTGATAGATTTCAACAATTATTACATTTTTCCATTTTTGGTAATTTTTCATGCATAACTTTGAGAGTCCTATTTTTTCCCAAAAAAATTCTAAAACTAAGATAGGATGAATTTCCAACTAACATCTGAAATTGGAAACACATGTTTTGAGTTATTAACAAAAACAACTTTTAAAAAAATAGGAAAAAACACTAAAATGTCATTTTGAGGGCCAAGATGAAAGTTTCAAGCCCCTCCTTCTAACGCCAAAATGTGAACCCCAATCCTAGTCCTGCATAGACATGACAAAAAAACACATTATTTAGTTGATATGCAAATTAGAAGAAAGATTCCCCATGAAATCCATTTACAATACATAAAATAGGAAATGAAGAACAAAATATGTAAATATAAATAAAATACTAATTAAGCATGCAAACTCTTGATCCCATGGGGGAGTTGGTGCCAATTGATGTCTCAAAATTAGCCCTTTCCCAAATATTTTATAATATTGATAATAATTTGATGATTATTGAAGCTTCTTGATGGAAATTTAGCATAACCTAGTTATGAAATGGACAAAATTAGCTCTCAATGTGAAGAGAGTAACTTTTCTCTAAGTGTGGATGAGGATGAAGTTGAGTATAGTAAGTTTACTCAAATTTTGGATGTTAGAATGAGAGGAAGAGTCTCTCATTTATATAATTCCAAAATGGAAGAGAGAGTGAAATTGAACAATGTGGGATCATTCAACATCCAATGGCCAAGTGTCACTTGTCAAGATGTGAATGGTTGAAGGTTGTGCACATTTTGGTCAATGTGCATGATAAATGCCATGAGATTCAAATTTGAAATTTGAATGTGACATGTTGGAGGGAGAAAAGAATGGAGTTAATGTCGCTTGGCTCAAGGCCAAAGACATGTAAGAGGCCTTAAATGCCTTGTTGGAAGTACCCATCCCCTTTTGGAGGGATTTTTGAATTTGGAGTAATATTCCCTTTTTATGCCATGTGAGGGAAAATAGGAGATTTAATAAATCAAAGTAATTAATTTATTGTGCAAGTTTCATTCTCTAGAGGATGTGACATAGATTAAGATTAAATTAATCATAGATTAATTAATTTAAAGAGAGATTAGGGGATGTGACAACTTTGACTTGAATTTATGAGTTAATTTAAATCAAGAATTATGAAAAAAGATTTAATTAAATAAATGATTTGATTTATTTAACTAAAGGGGATAATGTTAGATTAAATTAAATAAGTTTTAATTTATTCAATTTAATAAGAAGACTTTAGAGACTTGATTTAAATAAAATAAATTATTTAAATAAACAAAGATATAAGGTTAATTAAATTAAATTAATTAATTTAATCAATAGAGGAGAAAGACATTATCAAATAAATACTAATTTATTTAATTAAGGGATGAAAGGTAATGATAAGTTGAGATTATGATTTAGGATGAAACGATGTTAGTAAACTAGGATAAGGTATTGTGGATCAAATTGTATATTTTCCATGTCTGTAAGTACATGGTTACAAAATGCAATGACTATTGAGCCTCATTGAAAAATGTCTACACCCTTGGCTCTATTAGCCTCTTTGCATCCTTGCCCCTTTTCTTCTAGATCCTGATGGATCAAGCTTGTCTTGTTCAATCACCCCCCTATAAATGTTTTGCTAGCGATCTAATGAGCTTTCCTGCAAAGGGTGCACCGGGAGGAACAAAAAAAGGGAATGAGAGAGCAGTGGTTTCGACCAATTTCTTCTTCAAAAGAAAGAGCATTAGTGGGAAGAATGGGGGAATATTGCAAGGCTCAGTCTATGAAGCGATGAGAGGACTCATGGGAAGCGGTGGTAGTAGCGGAGGTGCAACGAACTCCATTGGTTGAGTAAGTTGGGTCAGAGTTCACATAGTAGATGCAAAAGGTGTAGTGATACCAGTTGCAAAATTCACTTTGACAAAAGGTGGGATTGCACGCAGGGGATCAAAAGTGAATTTTTTTGCTTGGGAGAATTGGGAAAAACCTCCCATGACCATTTCAACAGAAGTGGAGAAAGAAAGGCTGACACTTGAGGTGATGGGTGACACAAAGACAGTGGAAGAAACAAAAGATTGTGAATCAAAAAGAGAGGCAAAGAAAGATACCTGAGCTAGAGATGCCTCTGATCCTTGACTCATTGTAGGTCCCTATGAACCTTCCTCAGAATTTGCATCTGTGCACAACCTCTTTTTTGGTGAGGATTCTTCCACCTATAAGACCTTTGTCAAGTTTTGTTGGGTTTGACCCCTTGGTCTTTTCATGGCGTATAAGCACACCTTTGAGGTTCCTGAACATGATATACTTGCCCGCATCTTTAGAATAATTGTGCTAGGCTATTTTACTACCTTTTCAACTTTTTGTGTCAAGGCCGTCTTCACTTCCTTCTTCTTTTAATTTTCTTTCCCTATATTTTTCTCAGTTTCCTCTGGGTTGACCTCCTCATCATCAAAAATGTTGGTATCATCATGTGCCCTATTCCAAATATTATCAAATTTATCATTTGTTTCCACATCTTGGAATATGGAGTCATAGCATTTTATTTCTTGATGATAAAACTAGAAATCTTTAATCTTTTCTTCACTCCACAAGAATTGCTTGACTAAATTATTGCAAAGTGTGGAACCTATTTGGATTTTTTCATTAAATTCACCAAAGTAAAATAGAAATTGAGCCATGGAAACCTCTTATCTTCCATAGTAATGTGAACCAATTCTATAGATAGATCATCCTGGTCTGACAAGGGATTCTGATGCTTTTCCCAGTAAGGTCGGCGGTTGTAGGTTACCAGAATACTTGTGCCATTTAGGTCATTGTCGGGGTTGTATTACCATTTTTCATAGGTCCACACTAGACCCAGATGAGTCAACTTTACCTCTAGAAACTTATGTGTCTACTTCTTTTCCATGACCACCATTTTCAAAATCAGTGGGTAGAAGAAAAATCCTTTCTTCTTGGCCTCCCCTCCGCAAAAGGTAAAGTCGATAATCATCATTTTTTAAAACACCTCGAGATCCAACACCTGATCTATGAGGCATGCTAGGAGCTAGAACGGATCCTTGGTTAAGCCAGACATCTGAATGAATGTGAAATACTCCCTAAGAAACCAATCCCATTTGGGTTTGAGGCTCTACATCCATCCTATTTGGTTGGGAGAAACCTGATAAAGATAGCCATCCTCACTCAAGTCTTACAAAATAGGAGTTAAGAAATAATTTGAGAATGTATAATAGTCATAGGTTGCAAAGAGGATAGGAGTCCATAAATAAACTATCCTTATAAGTCCCTTCTCTTCAAAAATGGCTAACCTCATATATTTGTTGAAGAAGTCAGGGTTCTAATGGAAAAACATATAGGCAAGGAGAGAAGGAAACCTAAACTTATGTTGTGTTTTGTATTCCCTGATTTGGCTTATTATCTCTCAGGGAATGACTTATGTGAAGTCATCCAAGAACGCAAAATATTTCCTTCTCAATTGAAAACCCAGACCTAGTTGGAACTCATGCACCCACTTGTCCTCATCCAAGTTGAAAAAAAATTCCATCATAGAGAAGACATCTTTCATATCCCCTTTGCTAAAAGTCTTGAGTGTGACTCGAATTTTTGGTGGACTTTTTAAATATTCCTAGGGTCTTTGGGTTTTCGGGTTGTAAAAATATAGAGCCTTTTTTGTGTCTCTCCAAAAGTTGTCTCCTTTTTCTAGAGTGAATGACTCCATATTTTCTACTCTAGAGTCCCATCTAGGGATGCACAACATGTCTCTGATAGCATCATCACTGATTATAATTGTCAATTCCCAACCTTTTATGGCATTGGTATTTGCTTGAAACATAGAATACCCTCATGAACCAACTTCAGGCAGTAATCCACAATAGGGACCATGTACTACGAGAGGTTTCAAAACCATTGCTTGTATGCCAATGTCCAGTCATTGGTGGCCACCTTCATTCTTTCACAAGTTGCTTCCCTTAAGCTTTTAGGGTTGGTTTTGAGGATGGGATCATGAATGTAAGAGGTATTCCAAGGGAAGCATAAGAGGTATCACCAAAAATATTGGCCATGGGTGCTGCACACATGGCATCAAACAAGCTTTGGGACACTTCGCCTTGTTCTTCCATTTGAGGATTCTGGGCCATTCTTTTCTACTGTGGATTTTTGTGATATAACAACATCCCTTCATTGTTCTACAAATATACCCTTCCTCGAAACACACCATTATTGGATGAATGAAATCTAAAAAAAAAATTCCAATACAAATACAAGGCTTGTATTGGACGTAAATTCAACTAGATTCTTGTTCTTTGTTTGGGTTCGACTCATTCAAGCACAATGAATCATTAACATTTTCTTCTTTGAACCTAGTTGCTTCAATTCCTCTTATATTTTTCAGCAATTATGTACTTAACACTCTTTTCACTAGATAGCGTACTTAGGAAGCTTTCACATTGTTTATATCTTGCACATGTAACACTTAGCTTTTTCTCAACTGAAGTTAGAAACAACAATAGCCCTTTTGCATTAAATTCAACATGTACCGCCAAATCCCTTGCTAGTACAAAATGAATTTCTTGTCCTCTTGAAAAGAAAATAATTCATAATGACATCTAGTAAGCATGTCCTTTGATAAAAATTTCTTGGGAAATTGAGTCGGTGATGCAAGTGTATAGACCTTCGCATGATTGGCAATTAATATCCTAAAAGAATGATTAAGCCAAAATGCAATGAGTACTTTGAAAAGATTTGAGTTTTGCCTCAAATTTTGAAACATGCTTGCATCATAACACATCAACACCCATCTGAATGAGTGATCACTTGGCATTGCCACCAACTTCTGCTAATTAATCACCTCTCCTTAATCTCGCACACAACAATTCGTACATGGAAGACACAGCTGGTTGGGAAGCTCGGGTCAGCTCTTGGTGGGATGTTTTAGTTAGTACTTGATTAGCATAATTCTTATGGCACACAACTCATCTAAAAATATTGATGAAGAACCAACACTCATTGGATATTATAGAAATGAAGTGGATACTAGGTAGGGACTACATATAATATGAAGACAAGTATAGGGTTAACACTAACATTTTCTCCCAATTTGTGGCATCCCTGCTTGATATGCAGGCCCCAAGTTGATGATTATGTGGCCTACATTGGAAATATTTTTGAAGCGATACCTTAGTGGCCTTGGAGAGGTGGTGGCGAATTCAATTTATGGCCTGGGTATCTCAACAACAAGCAACCTTCGTAAACACATTGAAAAAGACACCATGGTGCCATGGGTTTCATTTCTGAGTGGGTTTTGTATTCTTTCACAAGTTGAGCACCACTAGAGAGTCACTCATGATTTTCAATTCCTACTATGTTGCTACAACATGGTGTTTTTCTACAACGTAGAGTAGTATATCGAGTTTAGGGACTTGGTGTTTCCTCCACCACTAGTGGTCACTACTGTAAATGCTCCTATTGTAGTTCCTAATTTTGTGATTGTTAACAATCATATTGCTCTTGGTAACAATCCTGCTAATGAAGATATCCCAAACTTTGTTTTCGATAATCTTCTTGCTCCTACTGACTAAGTCTCAACACTTTTATACACTTTTTTTATATATGCCAAGACAAGGCCATTACCATATATATAAATTTGTAGTATATAAATATTCTTTTCTAAAATGCATGGCCTCTGAGCCATTTTTGAAGTCTAATTTTGAAGCATATAATACTTTCAAATGAATATACAGCTTATACTAAGTTCTCATCTCTTTTTCTTCTAGTATTCTGCATCATGGGTTCTCTTTTTCCTACTTCGAGTATCTTTCAATTTTGCATATGAATTCATTTTTTAATTTTTTGCATATGTGTTGTTTGGAAAGACCAACTAAAAAAAAGAACACAAATGAAAAATTTACAATAATTACATATTTACACAAGTAGAACAATTAATAAGGCTTAATTGAACAATTTGAGGTGGATCCCGTTAATCAAAATCCCTAATGCCTCTTTTTCTACATTTTCTAATTCAAATGAATTGTGTTGCTTGCATTGAATTATTCTAAATGGACCATTCCACATACTTTCAAATTTTCCATGTTGGCTAGGCTTTGTAGCCCTTTCATTAAATTTGAGCACTAGGTCTCCGCATTTGAGACCTTGGTCTAAGGATTTCTTTCCAAACCACCTATTTGTGGTTAGTCATTGCCATTAGGGCCTTTTATCTTTTTTCCTATACTTCCAGTAACTTGGCTAGTCATACCTCCATGACTCCATTATCATCAACCTCTATGAATTTAAGCAAATCTAGTGTAGGAATCTCCATGGAGATGGGAAATATAAATTCCTTTTCGTAAAATAACTCATACAACGAGGTTTTGAGGCCTTTCTTAGGAGTTATGTGGCCCACCTAGAGTGCTACCCAAATGTTTGTGTGCCTCTCTCTAATGTTCCAACCTAATTATTTTAATGAGTCAGACCAAATTTTTATTAGTTAACTCGACCAAGCCATTTCCTTACGGGGATTAGTTTGAAGATGTTTTAAATAATATGCCATGCACAAGTGTGAATTGAAATAACTTAGAACCCAAGAAAACCTTGGCATTGTCAATGATGATGGTCTTTGGTGGGTTGAATCTCATTACTATCTCCTCGATGAAGTTCACAATATTTGGCTTTGTTGCATTCTTCAAGGGCATGGCCTTAGTCCATCTTGTAAAGTAGTTTGTAGCCATGAGGATCCATCTGTGTCCCACACTAGAAGCGGGATTAATCATCCCAATAAAATCAAGGCCCCATTGTGCAAAGGGTTCATCAACCACTATCAGGTTGAGAGGCATCACAGAGTTTTTCCTTCTTGGTGCAAAAAAATGGCATTCCTTCAAAGCTTTAGCCAAAGAGTATGAGTCATTGAATACCTAGGCTAGAAATATTTGACACACATAATTTTGATAGTGGTGGTCCTTGTGGAAAAATGTATGCCCGTGAGACTACTGTGGAAAGTGTCAAGAATTTTTTTCACCTGTTCTGTGGTGACACACAACAGTAGAACGCCATTGAAGTTCCCTTTGAAGAGGACCCCTTTAGTAAGTGCATATCCATTGTTTTGTAGTCTATATAATCTCCTCTTCTAAGAAGGAAGTCTCGATGGATATTTCTCAGTCTGCATGAATCTTACCTTGTCTGATAGCCAACAACCTTCAAACTTAGTTTCATTTGTTAGAACAAGCTTGGGTTGTTCTTCTTTAGCTACTGTTTCTTCATCTTGTGCCAAATACTCACACAATCCTCTTCTTTGGATGGTCTTTGTGGGTTTGACCTCAATATCATATTCAAGGATTTTAGTGATCCAATTGGCCCTCTTTTCGGTGATTTCTCCCCCCATGATATACTCACACACACTGGAGTGTGTGACATATACAATCACCTTGTTGCAATATATGAGGTTTCATAACTTATTGAGCCCCTTAATAATGTAAAATTATTTCCTATCGATGAATTTTTAATTCATCTCATAATCCTTTAAGGTATGGGAGTGAAATTCTATCGGTTGTTCTCCCTTTCCTTCATCTTTCTGGGTCAACATAGTAGCAATGATGGTTTTTCTACTGAATACATACATTATGAAGTACTTTGATAGGTCTATATTTACCAACACAAGATCTAAATAAATAGAGTCCTTAACCTTCTCAAAGGCTTCTTGAGATTCCTTTGTCCATTTAAACAATTGATCCTTTTTTAGCATTAGGGTGATAGGCCTAATTATCCGTGCAAAATAAAAAAATGAATTTGCTCAAAAAATTTACCTTTCCTAGAAAGGAATGAAATCCCTTCTTATTGACTAGAAGAGGAAGCTCTTTTATTTCTTCTCCCACCCTAGATTGATTGAAATTCCATCTTTGGACACTACATGTCCCAATAGTTTTCCTTGCAACACTTCGAAAACACATTTTTTTGGGTTCAGGGATATCCCAAACTCTTGGCATTTTTTAAAAACCATTTCAAGGTGATCAAAATGATCATCCTTATGCTTGGAGAATACCATAAGATCATCCAGATATATTAAGATGATTTCATTTATCAAATCCCTGAAAGCGATGTCAATTTCTCCCTAGAAGGTGGATCCCGCATTTGAGAGGTCGAAGGGAATTTTTGCATATGCAAACGTTCTCCACTTAGTAATGAAAATTGTTTTGCTTTGGTCCTCCTCTTTTACCTGAATTTGGTTGTAATCGGAAGATCCATCTAGTAGAGAAAACATCTTTGATCCTGCCATTACAGGCAAGATAGACTCTATGGAAGGCAAGGGGTAGTGGTCCTACAAGGATGCTCTATTCAAATCCTGGAAATCAACACATAGGAAATTTTCTTCATTCTTTCAAATGAGAACCAAGTTAGATACCCATGTACTATGCTTGATTGAGAAAATGATCTGAGATTGAATTAGCTTGGTTAGTTCTTGTGCCATCAAGGCTTTAATCTTCAGATTTACTGGCCTCTGCTTCTAACGGATAGGTTTTGATCCTTTCGCTAGTTCTATAGTGTGTTGGATGATCTCAAGATCATATCCCTTGAGGTCATCATATGACTAGGCCACTAATCCTTCATATTTCTTATAGAAATGGATGAGTCTTTCCTTGTTGTGTTGAGGGACATCCTTTTCGACTTTGAGCTTTCTTTTGTCTCTGACTTGGAGATTTGCATAGTCACTTTTTTCTAATACAAACCTCCTCATTTCATTTCCTGCATCATCACAATCAAATAGGTAATTGAGAGTGACCAATCCTTTTGGGAGCTTTTTGGATCTTAATTGACTAATTTTCCCTTCATATTCCTTGGAAATTCTTGGTTGGAGTTGTTTAGAAAACTCTCTCGACTATTGGATGAATGAAGCGATGTGTTCATCACTTTTGAACACTTGCCAGCTCTGATCATTATTTGGGATGGCCAGTCAGAAAATTACTTGTACATAGTGTATGTTATGGATCAAGTTGGAAGTAGGATCAAACTGAGATCAGATTTTTGCCATGTGGTCTGCTTCTGTATTTTGTTCTCTAGGCATTGTCTAGATATTGAAGGCTTCAAATATTTCAATCAGGTCGTAGAATCTATTTCTATGGTGTCTCATGTAGACATTCTTAGCTGTGGAAATCCTTTTGACTTGATTTACCACTAGCTAAGAGTCTTTGAATACTTTTATTTTCTTAATGTCCATTCGCTCTGCAAGGCTTAGACCTTGCACTAGGCATTCATACTTAGCTTCATTATTCAAACACACGAACTAGAAGCAGAAGGAGAAAATTTTCTTTTCATTGGATGGGGAGCTCAAATAGATCCCAAATCCCATGCCAAATTTTCATCTTGCTCCATCAAAATGTAACTTCCATATCTCTAAGGTTGGACAATCCTTGGATTCCTTAGCGACCTTTGAGATTATCTGATCTTCATCATATATGACGTAAGTCCCCAATCCGGTAGCATGATAGTTGTTGAAAGGATTGGTGTCTATATATTCACTTAAGAGAACCTCTTCTTGATCAGGCCGGTCTCTAGTCACCTTATCCTCTAGTAGCTTAGTACCGTGTGTCTCCTCTTTGGTGAAATAGGTATGAGTGGATTCAAAGTTGATCATGGATTTATCAGCCACATATTCTAAATGTAGAGGTTCAAATATTATTTTCATTTTAGCTCCATGCCTGATCGTGAGGATCAAGTGTTACCAATCCAAAGAAATATATCCACCTATCTTTGAAGTGAACTCTCTAGATAAATAAAGACCGAACATGGGGGGAACATCTATGATCACGGTATCTTGTGGAACTATGATACTGAGGTAGGATAATAGAGTCAAGGGGAGGTTTTTGATGACACCTATACTTTCAACCTTATTCCCATCAAGTTGCATAACCCTCCTTTTTAAATGTTCATAGCTAAGTCCTAAGGCTTCAACTATCTGCTTGGGCATGAGTGTAGTGTTAGCACTAGAGTCAATCATAGAATTGTGCAATAATTTTTTCCCCATAATAAGAATCAAGAAAAAGGGCTTGGGTTTCAGATTATCTTTGACTTTAGTAGAGGCCTCCTTTGCACTATTTGCAATAAATTTGGTAGGAAGCGATGGATCAATGACCTATTCTTTGAGTGATAGCTCTATCGGTTCAATAACTGCATCTTCTTAGAGGGCCTTCTACAGTAATAAATTTTGCTCCAGAATAGCTAAGATATCCCAAAGGGACACGTTAGCGAAGGATTTTTGAATTGTTCCACCACATTGAATGGTGGGGAATTTTGAAGGATTTGATTCTTTAGGCCTTTTTATAACAATTTCCCTTTGCGGCTGAAACTGTTGAGCAATTGTGGAGGTACTAGGAGTTTGCTAGGAGGCACTTTTAGGCCGCGGAGTGACCAAATCACCTTTGAATCTCCTTTTTGAGTGACTATTGTAATTATACTACACTTGCAGGGTCTTTGATGAGGATGCCTCATTTACAAATACCACTTCTTCTACTTACATCTATGAGAAGAGCATGTGGTTGGGAGCTATGTCATTTTCTTGTTCCAAAGACATCCCTTGTATTTGATCGGTAAGCACCATGTTTTCAATTTGTGTAGAGATATAAGCATAACCTCTTGTACTCAATTCCACACCCTGAGTGCACTATTTCACAACCTTCTATTGTAAGTTGTTGTGCAGGCAGTTTTGAGGCATATACGAATCATTACAAGGGAAGCACCAGGGGTTGATGTCATCAACGAAATTGTTTTTCCCCACTACCAGCTCTCTATTTGAACTCAATGGGACATTAGGTAGGGGAGTAGGTACCAAAACCATTTCATTACTTGATTGAGCTTGTGGACTCGTGCATGCACCTCCTAATAATTTTCTCTCCACATAAATTCCTTGAATGCCCATCTCGATAAAAAATTCATCTTCCATGAACTCCTTGCAAGCTTCTTCCCTTAAATCATCAATATTACTCAATCCACTTAAACTTTATTTTTCTAGCCTAAGGCTACACTCCAGAGCTTGATGCAACTTCTCTTGGGGGAGAAGGCATCCCCTACTATATATCTTGAGGTGTTATCAGGATATGATCTCCATCAATATCAGGGAAATCCACTACCTTGCTCACCTCAACCTTTTTTTTTTAGGTAGTGGCTACTCTGATAGAAAATAATCCTTTGGAGGTGAATCAATATCAACTATGACAAGTGAATACCTCCTACGAGGTGATGGAGCTGATCTCTTAGGAGAGGTTTCCCTTGATCCCCCTAATGTAGTGGGGGTTGGCATTTTTTGATGTTTCTTCACCCTCTCCTTCTTCCTAGAATAAATTCTTATCTTTGTCCCTAGATAGTTTGAGGGTCTTTCTTCAAATAATATTGTGGGGTCCTACTTAACCACCATTGATTTCCACTTATCTATCACTACATGATCTACCTTCAAAACACCCACTATGTTCTCAAAAGTTTCAAGAACATACATAACTCTATTCAATTTTCCCTAAATGTTGGGCATAGGGTCATACTTGGGGTCTTTTATTTGAGCTTGCTCCATCATTTTATTGAAGGCCAAATAATTTTCCTTTCTTTCTTCCTACTCTTGTAAAGCCATCATGTTTCTAATAACATCCTTCGAGTAATAAAAATTGTGTACAAAAACATCACGCTTGTGCTTTGCCTTTAAATCAACGATAAAGCCCTCAGGATCATGATTTATTGGGTGCACTACTCTCAATTGGTAGGGTGTTAGGATTTTTCCTAATTTCTTCCACCCTTCTTTTATCATGAAAAATATATATAAAGGTTGTCCACTCAGGGAAGAATGAGCCCTTCTTATGTTGCTCTGGAAAATGTGCCATCTATGATGTTCCCAATTGTCTCATAATTTGAATGAATCCTATTCTTAAAGGAACATCCCTTGGGAGTACATAAGGGGTCACAAGAGTGCCATTAATTCTTGAAATAGTTGTGTGAGGGTATGCCATTATATCACCCCAATTGTGATTAAAATTAAACTCTGAACTTCTCTCCATGGGTCTCAAGAAATCATGGATCTCCTTTGGGATACTTGGTAGGTTATGAAACAAAAATCCTCTCAATGTTAAAGCAAAAACATTATTCAAGATTACAAAATCAAATTTGGAGTCATTGTTATCTAGGTTTTGAGTCCAGCACTAGACAGGCAGATCAATATCATCTTCCTTCTTTGTCAATGTCATGTCTTTTCCATAACTATTTTTCTCTCTATATAAGAGCATATCCATTAATAAAGAATACTGGACAAAACCCATATATTCCTTTACTCCTTTGACTAGGACAAACCCTTGTGCATCCTTTTTGACAAATATGTTGCATAGTCATAGACTATGTTATATGCTAGGTGTTGGAGATGTGTTTCCATGTACATGATATTTTTTGGAATGGTAGGTGGTGCATCCATGCCAAGGATTTGGCATAGAGAGAACACTAACTTCTTTAAATAATCTACAAAATATCTCATGGGGAAAGGTTCTTGTTCATCCTTGTCAATTTTTATTTGTTTTTTGTTCTTCCCCATCGTAGTAGTTGCAATATGAATGGGTAACAATGTTGTTCTGAATAGAACCTTTGTATTTTTATAGTCCTCCTTGAAGACTTTGAGGTCAATAGGGATCATGTCCTTACTCCATTCATGTAGATTTAAAATATTTTCTATCTCTCCCCTAGTTATTTTAACCATTTATTTACAATTATATGCCCTGATTACTCTGGAAATAGGCTCGTAATTTGCAGTGATGTCCATCAATAGGTCGACATACATATACACATTTGGCACCACTAGTTTTCCAAAATATAAACTCCAAGGGTTGTAGAGAGGGACTCCCAAATTCCTATTCCCAAACCAATTTTGGAATAGTCGCCACCCAAAAAATGGGAAATTGGCATCCTTAACACCACATCTTTTATCTGTTAGTCATTCTTAAATTTGATAGCCATAAAACAAAGTTACCCCCTCGGCTCTTTTACTGGGAGAGAAACCTCATTGTGATTCCTGAAACAGAAACTTGAGGTTAAGGTGTCGTAGGTGGAAACTAAAATCAAACTAATCTATGAATTTTACATAAAATTATCAAAACCTAGCACCTCTATTTAGAACCTAGGGTGGAACATAAAGGTGCAATTTCAAAGGGTTTAAGAAGGTTTTTAACTTTTTGAAGTAAATTCAAACCCTAATGAAGGAATTGAAAATAACACAGACAAATTTGACAATGAATTTTTTCCTTAACTCAAGGTATTTTAAACACAACACAAAGAAAATTGCTTGCTTAACTTATGACTTTGAGCTGGTAGGAAACCTTAATTTTGATCATGATGAGCTCCAAAATGCTTTCTCTCGATCTCCAAAATGTTTCTAAATCTTTGGCAATCTTCAATTATGCGAACTTTAGATGCATTTAAGTTGAAACTGGGTAGCTCTGGCTATCATTTATGTAATTACTATTCACTCACGTGAAAGATAACAACTCTCACATTTGTAATTTTTAATTTTAATAATGGTCGTTAATCTGATTCTAAGATGGCATATCGGATAAATCAGATTGAGTCAAACCAATTTGAAAATCCAACACCATCATACGCCAGTCCATCGACTGATGGAATCTTGCCATTTAGATGGAAATTCATTTGCTTGTGGTATCCACCCTTTCTTTCTCCAAGCGACCAAGGAATCCACATGTCGTTCACCTGTTGACCCCATGACTAATTATTTTATTCTTGTGAGGTGGGTGGGGAATGACCAAGATTTAATCTGAAACTTGCATCCTGACTATAGATCTGAATGCCTATAACACTGAACAGAGTAGTGGAGACTGGATTGCACATATATAGTTGGACTTAGCTTGTTGACCCCGTATCCCATTATTTTATTCTTATGAGGCTAGTGGGGAATGACCAAAATTTAGTCATTTGATCTGATGGTCAAAAAAACTACACATGAAACAAGGTTAGTTTTAAAATGGGGCCACAACTAGGTCGACTGGATTATGACCCTCGATAATTAAAGACTTAAGACTTAAGTCTTTTACGATAAAATATTTCACCTGACTTTGGAGAAATTTAAATCAATATAAAGCATGAGGTGGCCGATAGGTCTCTGCTAAGGGGTCGGGAAAGACAATGACTTGGATGAATTAAGTTGTAACTGAGACAACTGACAACTGGGTATAGCAAGTCAATAAAGAATTAAAATTCCAAGGGTTTAAGACAAGAAATTTGAGATAAAGGCTTTAGAGCTAAAACCCTAAACCCTAACCTTGAGCATTAAAGTAACATACCATCACAAGGAAAAAAACTAGCTTAAATTTTCAAAAAAAATAGGATCTCTACCAGTACCCATTTATAAAATCAAATGCAACCTCTCAAAAATGGAGAAAAGGAGAAAACTTAGTGTGAAAAAACTCCTCCCCAAAAGAGAGAAAATAAAAAATCAAGATGATGCATGGAGGACTCAATAATAACCCCAAGGACTACATCCATCATGAAAAGATCCATCAAAAATCCAATCATTCTCCCTCCATATGAATGATGACAAGAGAGATCATACAACCCCCCATAATGAAACAACCTATTGCAAAGAAGCATTGGAAGCACTCTTGTGGAGAAAACATTGGTATCCTTAATTTAGCAAGAAAGGAAAGATAAGTCTAAAGCTAGAAATCTTGGAGTCTCATATGAGAAATCCTAGAAGATAGGATAAATGAAAAACAAACCTAATGTCAAGGAACATTGGAAAAATCTCAAATAGTCACAACCTTGGAATTTGTGAAGAAACAATTGATTGAAAAATGATTTGGAATTGAAGTTGATGGGATTAAGGTGTCTCAACCTTAGAGTCCTGATATTGATTTAATTAATGTTTTATTGTATTTATTTGTATTATTTAATTTCCTATGGTGTCATGTCATAAATTGGGACGCACTGATTGGGTAGCATCCCCGTTGGAGGTGACTAAATGACCAGTGATTTTTTTAGTGGCTAATATTCGCCCATTGGCTAATAGTTGAAATTTGGGAATCCAAAATTGGCTAATAGTTCAAGCTATAATGTGAGTTGAATCGCCACATTTTTACAAAATTTTATTTTACTCTTATTTAAATCACCAAATAATTTATTTTAATAAAAAATTTAACTCAAAAATTTGCCACAATATTCGATACGTGATTAGATTAGATTCGCTTAAATTTTATAAATAATAGTAGAAATCTATATTAATTCACCAATAGTAGATCATAATTATTAATTGCTTTAGGACCATATTTCTAACATTTAGTGTCCATCATTGATTTATAATATAATCTAATGACCCTTGTTTTATTCCACTAGGTAAAATGTACACACGATCGTTAATGCTCATGGGGCCCAAAATTTTGTGTCTCATGATAATTATTGATTGTGGGTACATTTTACATCTCATTGTACAATGAGGGTCATTAGATCAATGATTTAAAATAAATTGTGAGCCCCATGATAATTATAGATCATGGGTACATTTTACATTGCAAAATACAATGAGGGCCACTATATTATATTTAAGGCAATGGTGGCAAGTAAATATTATAGTCTACCCCTTAAACCCATCAATTATTTCCACTCTCAGGCCCCTACTTTTGCATGAGAATTATTTTTAGATTGGATGGATTCACCATCATAATTAATCCATTTTCCTATTATTTTCAAGATTTTCCAAAATTCCATATAAATTTTAGTGATGTGAAAATATCGTAGATAAAATTAATATTTTTTTTGAAAAAAAAGAAAGATTCACTAATAGAAATTAATATTTTTTTGTAAGAAAATGAAAGATTCACCAAGATTTATATATATTTTTAAGGGGGGTTTCTTAAATTTATCACTCCTGAATGACACATAATCATCCCAAGTGGACATAGGCACCCCACTTTGGAATCTTTGACTTATGATAGATTCTATGACACATCATAAGGAATCTTTATGCATGGAGGAAGTTGGCATCCAAGATGGGTTATGACAAGGTGTAAGAGAATTAGGTATTTCAGGTCATTTATGACAGATTCTCTTACAACTATAAGTGTTGTAAGTATGGAAGATTTTATGAAAGATTCTATGATAGTTGTAAGGCATCTGTCATAGCCTATTTTAGTATATTCTAGGTTCCCAAGCTTGGAGAAACAATATTGCATGTAATGACACTTGTAAGGGGTGTAAGGGAATGTTGTAATTGTATCCAAATGCATTTTTATGGAATGGGATATTGTACCATGTGGATTTAGATTCCCCTCTCCTTCTATATGATTCTTCAAGCTTGCATCTCTCTATATATTGAGTTCCTTCCATTGTGTAATGCATAGTTTTTTTTCAAGTAACAAAGTGTTGTTGGATTCACTCCTAGATAGGTGTTTGTGATGAAACACTTGTTGAAGAAACATTTGTACTTAGGGTTGTATTGTAACTCTTTTTTGAAGTAATACAATAGTACTATGCTTTTGGAGGGTGTTTTTTTTTTACCCAAAAGGGGATTCCCCACATATATCTAGTATTTGTTGTATTTGTGTAATTGTTGTTTCATTATATTCTCGATGTGTTTCTCTTATTGTAACTATATAAGGTATTAAAAAGGAATATTTTGCAACTCTCCCCTACTTAGATTAGTTTATGGATATTTTTTCACTCACCTGACTTCATTTCACTTGGTACTAGAGCCTGGCTAGCCATGATTCCTTTGTTGGGTAAGAAGTGTTTTTTGAGCTAATCTTTGTTTTAGTGGGAGTTTTGTACAAGTGTATTTTTGTGACCTTGTTGCAGGAAAGAGATGGAAGGAACATATAGGAGGATTGAGATGGAGAAGTTTAACGGTGATAATTTTGAACATTGGAAGCTCAAAATGGAAGAAATTCTCATAGATTGTGATCTATGGTTTGTTATTTCTAGAACCAAATCAATAGGCATGAAACAAGAAGATTGGGAGCTCATGGATTGGAAATATAAGGGTCTTATTAGACTCTGTTTGGTTGATTTCGTACTCCTAAATGTCCATGAATAGAATAATTTTGCTTCTCTGTGGAAGAAACTTGGTGATGTCTATCAGGATAAATCCTTGGTAAACAAGATTTTCTTGAGAAATAAGATGTATTATCTAAAAGAGGAAGATGGAGTATTCATGGCAGACCATCTAAATGCATTCAACATGATGATTGCTCAACTGAGTTCTATTGGAGAAAATATTGATGAACAATACTATTGTATGCTCCTTTTGTGTTTTTTGTTGGACTCTTGGGATCACCTGGTGATGGCTATTGGAAGCACTAATTCCACCTTCAAGATTGATGAGGTTGTTGCCTCATTATTATCTAAAGAGATGTGAAGGAAGTATTTTGAGATGGATAAGGAGGCCCTTGTTTTTCATGGTAGACCAAAGGAGAGAGGCAAAAATAAGGAAAATAAATCTAAGTCAAAGTATTTAGGGAGATCTAAGTCTCTTGGTAAGAATACAAAGAATTTTTTTTGGAACTATAGCAAAGTCGATCACATTTGAAAAGATTAAAAGGAGGAGAAGAATAAAAAAAAGTCTTTCTTTGATTATGAATTTGAGAAATCATCCCAAGATGAAGGAGAATAATTTATTGCAGCCTTGGAAGCCCATGCATTGGATGATGTATGGTTGATAGATTCGGGTGCATATTTTCATATGACCTCTCATAGAGTCTAATTCTCAAAGTATGAAGAGTACAATGGAGGAGAAGTGTACCTGGGTGATGACTCTCACTTGAATATTGTAGGTTATGGGAGAGTCAAATAGCATTTATTGATGAATGAGTGAAGGGGATTGATGGTTTCTTGCATATCTTAGGTTTGGCATGAAATTTTATTTCTATAAGTAAACTGAATGATTCAAGAGTGCAATTTTTTTCCCTAGTGAAGGATGCAAGATGACAAAAGGATCTATGGTGTTAGCTAAGGGAGTTTGTATTGGCACTTTGGTTCATCTTGATGCATGAAATGTATAGTGCAATAGTTCTTCTAATGTACTGAAGAATAGACCTTTGGATTCTTCATCCTCACCATCAGATCATGTAGAGAAGGAGTATGTTGCAGTTAAATTTGATGGTCATGCATTTTGGGTACCCAAGGGTTCCCATTCCATGGAAATGAAAATTCCTATATAGAATATAATGTTATGGAACTATTGACTTGGTCATATTAGTGATAAAGGTCTTAGAACCATCAAAAATAAGAGCAATGTGGAAGGCCTTGATGATTGTAATATTGAGTTTGATTTTGCAAACATTGTGTATATGGAAAACAACACTGTGTTTATTTTTATTCTAGTTCTCATAAGTCTTCTAGGGTTTTAGGCTATGTTCATTTAGATGTTTCTGGTCTTGTGAATATTCCTTCATTATCAAAATATGTATATTTTATTTCTTTTATAGATTATTACAATAGGATATTTATTTAATTTCTTATAAGAAAAGTTGAATTCTTTAGTCAATGTAAGGAGTTTAAGGAATTGGTAGAAAAACAAACTAGCAAAAATATTAAGTGTTTGAGGACTGATAATGGTGGTGAGTTTTGTTCCTAACAGTTTGAAAAATTTTATAAAGAGAATAGGATTGAGAGACATAAGACAAATCCCTACACTCCACCACAAAATGGAGTTGCAAAGAGGATGAATAGAACATTGATGGAGAGGGCTAGGATTATGTTGAGTGGTGCTAGCCTTGAACAATTTTTTTGGGCTGAATCAATGGCCACTACATTCTATTTGATCAATAGATCTCCTACATTAGCACTTGTTGGTAAGACACCCATGGAGGCATGTTCTGGTAAAAGTACTTTGATCAAACATCTTAGAGTATTTGGTTGTGAAGCTTATGCTCATGTTTCGATTGAGAAGAGATCAAAGTTGGAGAACAAGGTTGTTAAGTATATCTTTATTGGCTATGGTGTCAGTGTGAAAGGGTACAATATTTGGGATCTAGAATATCAGAAGGTTCTCTATAGTAGAAATGTGATTTTTAGAGAGGTGAAACCCTCCACTATTGAGTTGCAACTAGAGAAAGAGGAGAAATATAATAAGGAGGTAGTTCAGATTCTACCCACTCTGAAGAAAGATGAAATACACACTCCTATTGGACCTAGTGATGAGGAGAGATCAAGAAGCTTTGAAAGTTTTGAAGGAGAAGAAGAAAATAAACCTCAAACTTTGAGGAGGTCTACATGAGCTAGGTGACAACTAGAAAGGTTTGGTTATTCACTATTGGATTCCAATTGCATTTTTTCTCTAATAGCTAACATTGATGAGCCTAAGACTATTAAAGAGGTTGTGGGTATGAGTGATGCAAATTCTTGGAGGCAAGCCATGGATGAGGAGATGGTTGTATTATTGAAAAATAATACTTGGGATCTGGTACCTTTTCTTGATGGATGTAAACCTATCAGTTGTAAATGGGTTTTCAAGAAAAAGTGTGGTCTTGATGGTATTATTAAGAAGTATAAGGCATAGTTAGTTTCTAAGGGTTTTCCCAACTGGAGAGATTATTATGGGGAGATGTTCTCTCCTGTAGCAAAGATGAAATCTATCTAGATTCTATTGTCACTTGTAGTAGTATATGGCATAGTGTAATGTAGATGCAATGAATGCTACGATCAAAAGATGGTTAAATCTAATCTAACATGCATAAATCTAAATCAAACAACAAAGAATAAGATAAATGAACTAAACAATAATTAAAATAATAATTAGAACAATCTCATCGAATATCAATCCACTTCCGCAAATTATCTTGATTGTCCTCTATTTTTTCATGTTGGTATTCTTGCCCTCAGATTTTCTATATGTATGCAAGCATAGCCTGGATGTATGTCTAAGAAAAATATCAAAGATTATAAGTTCTTCTAAAAATTAAATAGATTTTAGGAGGAGGAATATTGGCAAAGATCAGCCAATTTATAGAAAGTTGGTTTTCGAACGATCAGCTCAAATTTGAAATAGAGATCAATGATCGAGATTGATGAATTCCATGCGATGTGAGTTTTGTGACAGTTAGAACATGAGTTAGGAAATTCTGCAAGATAAAGATTAAATTAGAATAATAATTAAATCTGCTGTTAAGACTGTTCAAAAATATTTAAGAACAAGAGTTCAAGATTAAATAAATGATTTAATCTTTAGTTGGAAGTCTTCAAAAAACAGAAGAATTAGACTTTGAATGAAAATGAAAAAATTAGAACTTGAAGAATGATTTGTTCGAATGCACACTTGAATTAATTAATTAAATAAAGATATTTAATTAATAAATATGTTCATGCATATGAGTTAGAACTAGTTAATTGATTGGTTGTGATAGAGAGTTATTTCGCAGAGATGATAAGATATTGATTCTGGAGATAGTTGGTGGATTTACATAGATATCAATTCAGATGGTGAGCAAATAATTAGATAACTAGACGACAGAAGAATGTGACAAAAACAATTAATTATGAATTAAATTTTAATTTAATTCAACATTCAAAATTGAAAGATTTAATTAAATAAATAATAATTTATTTAATTGACTGAAAAGGTTAATTGGATAATTAAATAATGAATATTTAATTATAATTGAAATACAAAGGGGTTAATTAAATAATAAATTATTTAATTGAAAAAGAGAATTAATTAGTTAGCGACATAATTAAATAAATATGATTTATTTAATTAATCAAAGTTGAATAAGGGTCATAATGAATTAATTAAATAATTAAAAGGTTATTTAATTAATAGAGGAAATATGTGTTTAGAAAGTAATTAAATAATTAACATTATTTAATCATGACCATGGACATTAGAAAATTATGTCGAAAGTGGTACTCAAAGGCCTAGACCAATTTTTGGTGTCTACAGTTTGCCTCTCTTTGATACAATGTTGTTTTAGTGTTGTGTCAAAGAAAATCATTAGAAAATATTCCCCAATCATGGCCTAGTATGAAATAGGTTAGGGTATGCCCCCTCAGGAAAATTGACAAATTTTTGAAAAATTTCAAAAAAAAAATCAAGAAATATTCTCGATAAGTCAATTTGATGGTCATAAATGCTATGGAGTTGATGAGATTGATTTTGGAAGTATTAGGGATGTGTATAGGTTGATGGAAGATGGAAATTTATGTGGCCAATAGACAAGGTCAGAAGAAATACCACCCAAACCCTAGGTATAAATAGAAATTAGGGTGAAAATGAATTCATTTGCACCCTTAAGATTTGAAGAATTGAGAATTTTAGCTCTGAGCATTCGGCGAGATGTCTCCAGTTCCCTACACCCAACATTGCAGATATCAGATCCGAACCTTCCAATGGCCAGCTGATGCAAGACCCCTGGTATGTACCCTAAAACAACCTCTTGATTTTTTATTTTTCACGTAGTTTTAGGTGTTTAAATTTCATTTTACAGATGCAGCTTTTGAAAGTTCAACACATATGCGTTCGTACACAATGCATCTTCTTGCGGAATGACACATATGTAAAAATATGTTTAGGCATTGTTAGGACATTTGGGGAATAGATGCATTTGAATTTTTATGCATTGCATTTGATTCTATGCACCGCATATGAATTTATCTTAAGTGCATGTAGGAATTTGAATCGCATTTTAAAATGTGAATCGAATGTGGTTATTTTATAAGTAGTGAAAGTGCACCGCATATGAAAAAATTTGCACACATTTTCTTGTTTGTTCCAATTGCCTGCTTTTGCAATGCATTTGATAAATGCAACGCATATGCCTAGTTGTTTCACACATGTATATTCATGCACCGCATTTGAAAATAAGTATGACCCATATGAATTGTGAACCACATATATTTTTAAAATGACGCATTTGACTATCAAATTTTTGAAAAAAACAAAAATTTGATAGAAAAGTGCAATGATTTGACATTTGACCCCTTGTTTGAATGCACTTTGTAGGTTATTCTAGATCCTATTTATACCCGAGAGTCATGACCAGATACATTCGAGCTGAGAAATAGACTAGTGAGTGCAGAGACTCGCTTGTTATGGAGACTTGGACTTTATCATATGTTGACCATGCCCATGATTCGGGAAAATAGAGGTATGCTTACTACCCTCTATGAGAGATGGCTTTCAAAGACCTCATCATTTTATTTTCCTACTGAAGAGGAAAATGTCATGTTAGAGGATGTTTATAGGATTCTTAGATTTCCCATCAGAGGAAAGAGAGTGATGTATGATACACAACATCAATATAGTGAGATTACTAGATTTTATGTATATGATGATATTAGGAGATTAGGAATAGAGTATTACGAGATTAGATGGTAGGTGCTAGTGGATAGATATGAGTGTATTGATTGTATACTATGTACATTGATTGGTAGGATAGTTCTTCTTGACCGTTGGGGTCATGGATTTCCTATCGAGTGGGAGGAGACGTTAGTTGGGATGTTGGAGAGAGTGGTTGTGTATGCTTGGAGTCCCTATCTATTGGGCATGTTATATTTCCATCTGCATGATATAGTGTATAGAGATGTGCATTCGATGAGTTCCGAGATGACTCTTCTCATGGTTTTGGCATGGGAGTGTATAGTTGTGTTTCATCCTCCTATTATTGTTGGGCAGACAATTAGATTCCCTTATGTTTTCTGGTATGTGGGAAACATCACATAGAGTCATGTAGGAGATACAGGTTATTTGAGACATGCACTAGATAGATTGGTTCAGTTTACATGGATTGTGAGAGATGGTCAGATGAGGATAGGTGTTTTACCTACTGTTGGTAGACACAATATCTGATTGGGAGGATTGTTTCTAGTGTGCATATCATAGAGAGACATCTACTAGAACATGTTTTGAGACAATTTGGTGAGGCACAGGATGAGCCTAGAGGATGAGCAGAGTTTTCTCAATCATCCAAAGAGGTTCCTTTATGGGGGTCGATGATACCAGTGTCTACTACAGAGGTAGAGATTCAAGCTTTACAACCTTTATAGTGGGGCTGGAGGGGTGGAGTAGCAGATACTAGGACTATGATTGCATATGATACCTGGTAGGCAGAGCATTGTCCTATGCCTTACACAGATCTGGATCAGATGACAACAATGGAGAGATGAGGGACAAGGCTGAGAGGGTGGCAAAGAGGTAGAGGTGGTGGCAGAGGTGGTGGCAATGATGGTAGAGGTGGTGGTGGTAGACGAGCTCAGAGAGAACATAAAGGTGGTCAGGTAGGTGGATTATCACCTATCTGAGAGGCTAAGGCTGAGGACATACCGATGTTGGACCTCAGGGGTGGATCAGAGTCTAAGATTGGAGATGAGCATGTTGTCAAGGACACGGTTGAAGAGGAGCATGTAGAGGAGGAGGATGCTAAGAGAGAGTACATGGACATTGATCCTCTTAGCATTCTAGTAGGTTATGGAGAGGATGATGTGGAGGAGGAGATACCCATGGAGGAGCAAGAGAGAGAGCTCTAGGACAAGATAGTAGAGGTGAGATGGGATGAGGAGGCTCCTAGAGACAATGGTAGGGAGTCATTGGAGGAGAGGTTGAGAATTTTTACTATAGAGCGGGATGCTTTACAGATGGAGAGAGATCAAGCAATAGCTCGGAGGCAAGAGAGAGCAACACTATATAGATATTAGACACCTTTGTACTGGTACCTCATCTTATGACTTCTCTCATGAGCTAGTCAGAGCGGTAGAGAGGGATTCATATTATAGAGATTTGTATGAGGCATTGGTGCCATTTGAGAGATGAGCTCCCAGATTTTTAGAGGTACGCAACTAGAGATCACAGAGTAGGAGTCAAACTAGGACACAAAGAACAAAGGGTGTGGTAGGACCACCAAGGACAGGTCCATATAACAAGCCTTCCACCTCATAGAGAGTACCTTCGAGGAAGATTCCTCCATGTTCACCACATGGTAATAGCAGCAGTGGGACACATTGACACTTTTATTTTTTGTGGACATGGTATTTTGATCAGAGAGCCTGCGAGCTCCTTTTTATTTATGGATACATTCTGACATTGTACTATGACACACGTTATTTTGAGCGATATATATATGATTTTTGGAAGATTCTATATGATATGAAGTTCTATTGTATGATGATGCATTTTTTTCTATATGATTATGTTTCCTATATGATGTATGTATATGTGTTATGGATGATGATTTATATATTATGATGTGCTTATGCAGTCTGTGATGTTATGATGATTTTATATGATGATGGATGTGTATAATTTTATGATAATGGGAGGAAATGTGATGTTTATACAATTATATCTACATGAGATGGTTATATAAATTTAATGGTTCCATTATGTACCTTATGATGATTGAATGCCTATTATTCCATGATTTTCATAAATATGCAATGGGTATTTCTAACGTTCCTACTTATTTTAAATGCAACACAACTATATGACGTACTATATATAGACATACAAAATTGTTTACATAATGATTATAGAATGTATTCATATGCAGATTATCTAATTTATTTATTATTTCATAGGACTCTATCATTATGTCGAATAGAAGAAATGTTAGCATAGATGATTTCAAAATGTTGGTAAGAAAAAATGAAGATTGATTGAAAGGACATATGATCTTTGATATTTTTCCATATATATACTAAGCTTCAAATTTTATCATCATTGGGTGGGACTGACACAAATGGATAGTACACACCATGATATGAGATAGACCATAGTGTACAAAGTCATCCACCTGCAAAAAATAGATAGTCATAGACAAGGAGTGTCTTAACTCATACTAAGGGCAAGATTGCCCAAATAGTTTTGTCTAGACAAACCACATACAACAAACAAATAAAAATGGGTCATGAGAATTCATTGCTCCTCTAAATCCTTTAAGGGACATCCTTGAGGAAACTAGTAACATGACTCAAAATCCAAAGCTTAAAAAGATAGTTGACAAACAACATTCAAAGAAAAAGAGTCCTGAGACATCCTTGCTTCTCTAAATCCTTCAAGGGACATCCTTGAGAAAGCTAGTAACTGAACTTATGCACAAATCGATAAAAAGATAAGACAAAGTAATATATAAAGTCAAAAATCCAATAAAAATATTTGCCAAAACTTGATCTTGTGGGATTGTTTGATGTTTGACATAGCTGGATGTGAGGGATGACACATACCGCATAAGACATTGAGTCTAGTTTCAACTTGGTGACTATTTGTGTAAGGCATGACAAAGCTTGATTTCAGAAAGATGCATGTCATATAAGATGTTTGAGCCTAATGACGTTGATGTGACAAGATACATGAGAATATGACAATGTGATAATGTCCATTGACAAGAAAGACATATCTTGCTTAAGACATAAGTTGATCACTCTGACAATATATTTCATTTTGACTCGATGACATTTTTGAGATGTTTTCCTTGTTGATGCATGACTTGTCTTGATGCCTTGATTGTTATGAGTGTGTTTAAGTTGACAGTGTATGACTTGAGATGATATACCCTAAAATACCGACCTAATGCGGCCTCGGGGGCTCATAGATTGATTAGCCTTGCCTACATTGTACATGCAGAGACCTCATAGTTCATCCAAACTTTAACTGACACAACTAACCAAAAATGTGTACTTAAGTTGATGATATGCAACATATCTAATAGTGAATGTGATAAACCATATTGGACTGACCTAGTGCAATCTCGGGGGCTCATCGATTGATTAGCCTTGCCTACGTTGTACATGCAAAGACCTTGTAGTTCAACACGACCAATGACTTTGATATATATAAAGAATAAGTCATGATTTTATGTGTGTGATACATAAAAAACCTAGATAGACAGACCTAATGCCTTGGGGTCACATCGATTGATGGCCTTGGCTACGTCTAGTCATAGAGGATATGTAGTTCGACTATGTCTACGATTGACTTGACATGACTGACTCCAACTCTATTTTGGGGATTTTCTAAAATATGTATTTTATTTTATTTTGTTTTTTTCTTTTGTTTGTTGATGTTTTTTATTTTTTTTTAGGACATTTTTTTATGTTGGGTTGCTATGTACAAGGTCCACATGAAATAGAATGAGGATTTTCCCCTAGTCGGGAATAAGACATATAGGATGGAGTGGGGAGCTAGAGTAGAATTGATGTCAATAATTTCAGTAATGGATAAGACAACCATTTATTATGAGTGAAGGTGAAAGGTCTAATTGGAATGATGGTAGATGAAGGAGCGAAGTTGACTACACATGGTGTCTGTTTGCCAGGTTTTCACCATGGTACTTATCCATAGCACCACCAAACTAGTTTTCACTATTGGACAGACTATTTATCTTTAGTATTTTGTTGATTTTCCAATTTTTTTGGTGTTACAAAGATGCCTCTTTTCCAAGTTCTCATCAAGGTAACCATTGTTTTGTTTTTTCCTTTTTTTTGTATTTTTTTATTAAGACATAGTTCTAAGAAGCTACATATAGAACCTCTTCAGATGAAGGCTATTGATTGGTGACAAAGGTGGTTCTCCTTCAAGGGTAGATAGTTTATACGCTCCTAATACAAAAGCTTCAGTGACAATATAGGGCCCTCACCAATTAGGTTCAAACTTACCTGGTTTTTCTCATTCAGCTTGATTCTTGGGGTTCTCCATTAAGACCAGGTCACCAATGTCAAAGTGTCAATTTAGAAATTTCCTATTATAGCTATGATGAAGATGATTCTGATATGCTTGTAAATGATCTAGTTCCTTTAGTCTTCATTCATCTAGTAATTCTAACTCCTGCAATCTGCATACACGGTTTTCTTCATCATCAATATAACCTTTCAAGGATACCCTCGAGGAAGTAATTTCAACCTCAATAGGTAAGATAGCTTCATATCCAAATACTAGGGAGTATGGAGTGGCAGTAGTGGGAGTACGGATGCTTGTGCAGTAAGCCCATAATGCAGTAGTAAGCTATAAATGCCAGTCATGACTAGCATCATTGACACTCCTTTTTAGGATTTTGATTATGGTTTTATTAGATGTCTCGGCTTGGTCGTTACCTTGTGGGTAATATGGAGTGGAAAAATGATGTTTGATATGGAATTCTTCACATATATGGAAAAATTCTTGGTTTTTGAATGGACGACCATTTTCTGTGATAATGGATTGAGGTACCCTATACCCAAAAATTATGCAGTTTAGGATAAACTTGGTTATTTGTGTGTCAGTTATGTAGGTCATGGGAATAATTTCAATCCATTTGGTGAAGTATTTGGTGGTGGTTATGATGAAATTATGGCCATCATATGATGGAGGGTGTATCTTACCTATGAGGTCAAGTCCCCATTGGGAAAAGGGCCATGGTGAAGTAATCTGACGAAGCTCTTGTGCTAGCGCACGTTTCAAATCTTCGTGTATCTGACACTGTCAAAATTTATTTACAAAGATATATGAATCCTTTTCCATTATAGGCCAATAATAGCGTAATCTCATAATCTTATGGGCTAAAGTAGGACCACTAGAATGGGATCCAAATATACCCTTGTGTACTTCTCTCAAGGTTATTTGTGCTTCTTCAACATTGAGACATCTCATTAATGTGCTATCTAAGGTACGCCTATATAGGGTATCTCCGATGATGGTGTATTTGGAAGACTTATAGATAAAGTTTCTACGTTGGTTGTTTGACATGTCTAGAGGTAATATTTGGGAATTTAGATAGTTGTATATGTCTTTGTGCCAAGGGGAATTAGGACACACAATCATACACACCATCACAGAATTGGGGACATCATAGGCAGGGACCAACAGTTGTTCGACCAAAAACTCAAATTTAGGTACGTTGCTAGGAATATCCAATAAGGACCCACGGTTTCCATAGCATCTACGGCCATGTTCTGAATGCATGGTATTTATTGAAAGGTGATTTCATCAAATTACTATTTGAAACTATCAGCCATGCACTTGTAGGGGGCAAGTTTCTCATCTTTAGTTTTATAATCATAATTTACTTGTCGGACTACTAGCTGAGAATCCCCATAAACATGTAGACTCTTAATCTTCTATTGGGCTACCATTCTTAGTTTTGTCACTAAGGCTTCATATTCTACTATGTTGTTGGTGCAAGGGAAAGCAATCCTAAATGATTTAGGAATAGTTTCACCTTGAGGTGTAACAAATAGTATTCCTACTCCCGAACCATGATTAGTATGTGACCCGTCAATGTATAATTTTCATTTGGTTCTAGTGTCAACTTTGAAGATAAAATCGTCAGTAAAATCTTCCACTAAAGGATGGTTTTCCTTCATGCGTGCATCCACTAACTAATCTACAATTACTTGTCCTTTTATAGCTTTCCTCTCTACATATGGGATGTCATATTCACTAAGTATCATCACCCATTTAGCCAATCGGTCTGTTAATGTTGCTTTACTTAGGAGATATTTGAGAGGATAAATCTTTGTGACCAACATGGTTTGGTGGTTTAGCATATAGTGCTGAATTTTTTGAGTAGCAAGATAGGAACGCTCTATGTTACTGTAGTTTAGTTCATATCCCACCAAGGTACGATTGATGTATTACACTACCCTTTCATGATCTTGATCATCATTTTGTGCGAGAAGGGCTCCTAATGCTGATTGAGTTGCTGAAATGTATAGTATCAAAGTTCTGCCATCTGTAGGTGGCATTAACATAGTGGAGCAAGTAGATAATCCTTGATCTATTGGAAAGCTTCTTGACATTTAGGTGTCCACACAAATGGTACTCCTTTCTTGAGAAAATTTTGAAATGGATGTATTTTTTCTGCTAGTTGGACGATGAAGCGCTTGATAGACTGTAATCTTCCCTATAGTATTCTTATTTGATCAATGGTTGTTGGAGGAGGCATTTCTATGATAGCTTTTATCTTTGCAGGGTCTACTTCAATGCCTCTTCTAGAAATTATATATCCTAGAAGTTTCCTTGATTTCACTCCAAAGACACATTTCTTTGGATCTAGTCTGACTTTGTAATTCTCTAGCCTTTGGAATATCTTGTCTAGAACTTTCAAATGATCTGCCCTTGTTACTGATTTAGCTATTATGTCATCGACATAGTCTTCCATGAGAGTATATACAAAGTCATGAAAAATAGTCGTCATTGCACATTGATACGTAGCTTTTATGTTTTTGAGCCCAAAAGGCATAATATTTCAATAGTATGTTCCCCATGAATAGGTGAAAGTTGTCTTGTGTTGGTCTTCAGCTATGATTTTGATATGGTTACCTAGAGAAACCATCCATGAGGGATAGCATCTTGTATCTTTCTGTAAGGTCCACTATCATGTCAATGTTTAGTAAAGGGAAGTCATCTTTAGGACACGCCTTGTTGATATCTCTAAAGTCTGTACAAATGTAGATCCCCCAGTTGGTTTAGTCACTAGAAAAATATTTTAAATCTAGTTTGCATAGTCTATGGATATTATAAATCCGAAATCTAATATTTTCTTAAGTTTTGCTTTGACTAGTAGAGCAATTTGTGGATGCATTTTCCTTAACTTTTGTTTGACGAGCTTAATACCTGGTTGTAATGGTAGACGATGCAATATAAGGTTTGGATCCAGCCCAAGTATGTCAACATACGACCATGCAAATTTTATCTATCTCTTTGTGAAGAAATTTTGAAACTCCTGTTGTTATGTCTTTGTCAAAGAGGTTGCAAAGCATATTACTTGAGGGTTTTCTTTTGTGTTTATGTTGACTTCAACAGACTCCTCTACTAACATCAGTGACTTTTTCTGAGCAACGGGGAGAATATTCAAACCTCCATCCTTGGGTGCCTCAGAGAGGTTTTCTCCCTTAGACACGTCCTTTATTTTTACTATTTCTTCATCCAAAGGAACCTTTCAGTTTTCACCTAGGGAGTCATCATTTTCATTTTTTTTCTTTATATTTGCATTTTTGTGACTAGAGGTGTAAATAAACTCCCCAAAATATTCTTTTTCATCCAAGTCTATGGTAAATCCAGCTTTATGAACTCAACTATTTCTTCGTCGTTCTCGAATATGTCTAAGATGGGTGTACCTTGTTGATCCCAGTCAATAAGTTGGGGATATACGAGGGGAATTTCATCATCAGAGTTATCAAAGGTGGAAGCTGACAAGGTGAATATAGAGTGGTTGACATGGTCATATAATTTTTGGACTAGCTCCTTCTTGTTCTTTTTCCTATGAGTAGGTAAAATCTGATGTGGGACTATTGTAACGGCTAGGTCATTAGAAGATGGTTCGTCAGGTGCCCAAGATGCAAGATCAAGGGTTTCCCAATAATAACGCTTAAGCCATTATTCTTTGGACAAGGACTTCTTATTATGGGGGCTATATGGATTTGGTACAGGTTTTATGATTTGCTCTAGTTCCCCAAATAGCTTATCTAGGTTCATGGTGTTGGTAGAGGAAAGGGAATCCCATTTATAGTCGCTTGAGTTTGGGAATTCATCGTAAACTAGGGCAAGTGGTTTGTGAGATATCTTGATGTCTTCATAATCACTTACTTCCTCTTGAAATGGTAATGAAGTACTAGGAAATCCAATTCTAAGCAGTTGAAACCCTAGCCTTAGGCCTTTTGATCATGGTGAGATAGTGATTGGTTTCATCCTTCCATTTTGATGCAGTCCCAACCCACTATGTCTGTCATAGCCTTTGCTTTGCATTATCTTAAATCCTTTTCCATATTAATCCTTAGCCATTTGAATAGATGATGAGGGGCATTCATTGTCTTCCTAGTACAACTAGGAGGTAATATCATCTTGGTCCATAACTTCTTCACTTAACTCTCCCCATTTTGTCAATGTCATTGTACGAGGAACATGAAATGTGACTACAGTTTGTCTCCTATTTTCCATGGGTAATGCATATGCCTTAGGTGGAAGCAACTGACTGACATAATATGATGTCTTTATGTGATATTCTCCACATCCCTTGTCTTGGATCTTGACCTTAGGAGTGGATGATGGAAGCTTTGATGAAATGAACTTGGAAAGATGTGATGAATCAATGTCTAGGGATAAAGTGGATGATGAAACTTCTTCATTAACTGGCACTTATCGTTGTGGAATTTCCCATAGGTTTGTGCAATATCAAAAAGGTTCTGGATCACCATCAATTGTGATCTTGGTGCCATTATATGGGAATTTAAGACACTAGTGATATGTGAAAGGTACAACTTTCATTGCATGTATCCAAGGTCTACCTAACAACAAGTTGTATGGAAGGGTGAGATCCAAGACTTGGAAGCTAGTGTCCATAACTGCAGGGCCAATCCTGATAGGGAGTGTGACAACTCCTTTAGATGATCTTTCCTCATCATCATAAGCCTTAATGAATATAATATTAGAGGTGTCCATGTATGCTTCTAAGAATCCTAATGCCTTAACCAATTTTAGGGTAAAAAGGTTCAAACCTGCTACTCCTTCTACCAAGACTCATCTGACTTTGGGTTGATGGACTAGGACTTCAAGATGTAATGGGTCATTGTGATCGGTATTTTCTGTTGAATAATCCTATTGAGAAAATGTGGCATGATGGGAGGTTGTTAAGTATCCTACCATTTCTTCAAAATGATTGACATCTAAGCTGGTAGGGATAGTCATGCTCTGTAAGTCTTTGTCGAGAATGGCTCGATGATCTGGTGATAAAGTCAACAGTTCCAAAATGGATATCTATGTTGGGGTCTTGCTCCAATGATCAAGCAAATTATACTTAGACTTGGAAGACTATTAAGCTGGCTTAGAAGAAGGACCTGGAAGAGTTATCTTAGTTTTGCGTGTATTTATAGCACATTCAGGATGCTTCTTAATAGTTATGGTATGCAAATTTTTATTTGCAGCTTGAAGGTGATTTATGATCATACCTAGTTTATGATCATACTTAACACTATTATAATTGGTTGAGGTATTATTCTTAGTTCCCAAACTGGAGACCTTTCCTTTTCCATGGTCATGTAATGGATCTGTGAAGACCTTGATCATTGTTCTTGGTATGTTTCTACCCATTGACCTCTATAGTTTTGTCTTCAACAAAGTCTTGTATGATGTTTTTCAGTTGTCAACATTATTGTAGGTTATGTCCCTTTGTTTGATTGTATTCACAATATGCATTGTCATCCCACCATGAAGGTTTCAACTGTCCAGTATCATACTATTTTGGTTCCAGAGGTTTTAGGAGATTATGTTTAATCAGCTCTTTGAAAACTACCCTGATTGCTTTCCCTAAGGGTGTAAACTCATGTTTAGGAAATCTCCTCTCTGGTCATTGTTGTGAATTTTGGACAAAATTTGTCGTTTGATCTGGATTACTCATCATGTCTTGATTGGGGTCGTAACATCTAAGTGTGATGATGGGTCTTGCATGTAGGATCTTAGTATCAACAATACTGCCATTTTTAACATTTTTTTCTAGACCAAAACTTGTTTCTCTCATTGGGAGTGTTTTGATGTTGAATAACTGGATTTTTATCGGGTGCTTTAATTTCTCCTTTTTCAATAAGGAATTTTCAAGGATAGTGCCCTTCTCTACCAAGTCTAGGAATTAATTTTAACAAAGCACTCTTAAGTCACTTCTCAATTTGGGATGAATATTTTCAAGGAATATTGTGACTTTCTATTTTTCTGGTATGTCAACTGGACATCTACTAGCTAAAATTATCCATCTCTAGAAGAAAGTGGTGAAAGTTTCGCCTTCTTCTTGCATGGTGTGACACAAGGTAGCTATGTTTATTTCATTTTCTATGTTAAAGGAAAAGTGTTGGAAAAAATTCTCAGCTAATTCAGCCCATGATTGTATGCCATATGGTAGTTTAGAGAACCATTCCAATGCTATCCTGACAAGGGTTCACGGAAATAGTCTCATAAAGTATGTGGGGTCATATGATATGTCCATGCATGTTGTAGAGAATTATCTAATGTGTTCTAAAGGATCCCTCCTCCCATTATACTTAAGCAAATTCGGTATAATGTATTTGTGTGGGAAGGGTGCCATGTATAATGCTTTGTCAAAAGGACATGGACATAAATCTTGTGCTAAGATAGTTCATTTGCCTGATATAGACATGTTGTCCATTTATTGTTGAAGCATTTGTATTTGACTTTGGAGAACATCTACTTCTGTCAAGGACATGTTTGCGTTGTTAGGATCAATGTAGGTGTTCTGAAATGCTATGTTCAGTGATGGATTGTGATTTGGTGAGGGTATATATCATGTTTGAATGTTTTGATTTTGTATAGGAATATTTCTTGTCTTGATGTTCTAATTTGGTTAGGAATATTTCTTGTCTGAATGTTCTAATTTGGTATAGGAATATTCGTGCCAACTTTGGATCTCTTACCAGTAGTATTTATTCCAAAGGGGTTTGATGAAGTTTCTCCCATAGTAAATTGTAAACCCTATGTTATGTTGAAAGGGGTTAAGCTTAAAATTGATGATGTTTGAGTAGGTATGCCGGTTGGTATTTCTGCGGTAATTTGAGGAACAGAGACACTTGACGTCATGGTTTGTGTTGGTTGAGTAGATGTTTTTTTCAAAGTGTGAACATCAAATCCTGTTGGTAGTGTTTCACCTTCTACTAGAAAATTTGCTAGATATCGTTGGGGATCATTTTCCAAACACTCATCCATAAAGGATGCAAACTCAGGATCTTGTACGAATACATCTATGTCTTCTGAGAAAATATTTCCCTGTGTGTCTTGAGTGACGTGTTTTTCAAGCAAAGTTTTGTGTGGTCTCTCTTTCCCTGATGGTTGGTTTCAAAAAGGATTTACAAAATCATTAAGCTTCGACATTTCTTTATGTTTATTCTTAGACCTTGTTTCAACCATGAAAATTTTCTCAAAATGAGGTAATGCAAACTATGTCTAAAAACTGATATGTACTATTTCAATTTTTTGGGATTTTTCGAATATAAAGGATGTCACTAAAATTTAAGGATTTCTAAAATGACGTATACTAGTATGACATATACTAGGATGGACAATATGCAATTTTTTTGAGTAGACTATGATGGTAAATGATCCTAAGATGGGTATAACCTACCACCTATGGAATAAATCCAAGCAATGATCTAACTTTACGAGGGAACCTGATTGTAGGACAAAGACAACTGATAAGGTGAATTTCCCAAACTAGACTATTGAGCTAAAAAGATTCACTAATAGGATAATAGTGACTCAGTTCAATCATAATGACAAATTGGAGCATGAACGTATCTAGTGATGTAGAAATTTGTTCTATCCTATGATATGCAACTTCCTATGTGGTGTGTAAATGTTTGCAACTTAGGATGACTATGACTAAGACGTAAATGATAGCTAATAATGCAAGGGTTTTAAGAATTTTTTTCCAGATTATGTCCAAGGTTAATCATAAGAAATAGAAGTGAAAAAGATTAAAAAAAATTGAACTGAGTTTGCAGTTCTTCAAAATTTTCTGTTGATAGTCAATTGCGGTTTGCATTTCAGATGCATTGATGGATTTGACAAATGTGTTTTAGGTTTCACATGTGATTAGCTGACCAAACTAGGTCTCGAATGTTGTCAGATAGATGCGAACTTTCCTGATAGATGCAATTTATACTATAACAGATGCGAATCATAAATCAAATGCGACTCATGAAACATATGCGACTCGGGAATTATATGTGACTTAGAATGTAAACCCTATGAAACTAAACCCATTGATAGACATGCAATTTTTTGTTTAACAATTGTAGCTTGCAAAAATACTTGCAGTTTTAAACATGAAAATTGTGAATCACAAAGACATATGCGGTTCAAGATATGAGAGTTGCGACTCAGCTTACAGTTGCAGTTTTCTAACAAAAATGTTACGACTGGCTCAGTTTAATGATCAAGTTTTGACAAATAAAGCACAAAGCAATCACAAAATATAAAGTGTTTCAGTTTGACGTGTTGAATTTGTTAAAACCAGAAGACAATTACAACCTAGGCTATGTTGGACAGTATTTATTAAGTTCTTACTTGGATTTCTCAAGCTACACATATTCAAGGTGGATGACTAGTAGCTTGACCCCACTAGCTCCCCTCCATGAAACTCACTTATACGCAGCAGACAAGTTACTGTACTCATAAAACTCCCATGGCATACATCTCATCTCAACACATCAACCATAATAATGTAAGACAACTTCATAGGTCTCACATGTTGCACTAGCAAATAGATAGGATTTTGACAAAAACTGCAACAAAGTTTTTAGTAAGGGAATTTCCTTCGTGGGGAATCATCCAGTACGACAAGAGACCATGTATGCCCTTCTCATCAAAATAGTGAGTGTGATTTCTAGGGTTTTCCCCAAAAATCCACTTTTATATACCAGTTGGAAGTCGTTGGCTAAAGCATGTTACCGGTCTAAGTCGTCTTAGGGTGAGTACCTTTTCCCACCAAAATAGTCCCAAGTTCTAGAGTTAGTAACCATTTCTCTAACACCCAGGATCACACGAATGTGCAAGGGGAGAGGATAATTCGATATACTGAATCATAAGGGGTTTACAAAATGTGCTTTCACACTAGACAAAGAAAGAACTGGTTAATTTTAATCCAAATGATAATTATTTAATCTACCAAACACAAAAGTTAATTTAAAAAAAAATTAAAGCCTTCGTCAACAGGTCCTACATGCAATTGATTAGTATTTTATTGGTTGTCTTTGTTGTTCATCCTGCATAAAATAAAAGGTTTTGGTTTTTCAAAGTCTTTTATGCTTCGTCCTGAAAAAACATTGTTATCCTCCTAAAAAACAACTGCAAACAAATGATTAGCAAAAAATAAAACAAAAATGAAAAATTACCAAAACGCGAAAAAATGGAAATTAAAAATGAAATTTTTTACCAGGCAGATGTGTGGTGATGTTGATAGTCAGATGTATTGTGGGAGGTCTCAAATGTAGCTTGTTTTGTTAGATGCATTGTAGCATTTGTCAGATGCAGTTCGCAAACACAGATGTGTCATTTGGTTAGTCAGATGTGGTTTTTCATATAATACCTTCAAAAAAAATGGAAAAAAGGAAATGGAGTCGCGAAGTTTGAAGTGTGCTTCATGCCGGGTTCACCAAATGTAATGTAGATGAAATGAATGTTGCAATAAAAAGATGGTTAAATTTTAATCTAACGTGCATAAATCTAAATCAAACAACAAAGAACGAGATAAATGAACTAAACAACAATTAAAACAATAATCAAAACAATCTCACTGAATATTAATCCACTTCCTCGAATTATCTTGATTTTCCTTCTCCATTTTTCCGTGTTGGTATTCTTGCCCTTAGATTTTCTATATGTATGCAACCATATCCTGGATGTATGTCTAAGAAAAATATCTAATATTATAAGTTATTCTAAAAAGTATATAGATTTTGGGAGGAGGAATACTGGCAAAGATCAACCAATTTATAGAAAGTTGGTTTTCAAACGATCGGCTCAGATTTGAAAGAGAGATCAACAATCGAGATTCATGAATTCCATGCGAGGTGAGTTCTGTGTCAGTTAGAACATGAGTTAGGAAATTTTGCAAGATAAAGATTAAATTAGAATAATAATTTAATCTGGTGTTAAGACTGTTCGAAAATATTTAAGAACAAGATTTCAAGATTAAATAAATGATTTAATCTTTAGTTGAAAGTCTTCGAAAATAGAAGAATTAGACTTTGAATGAAAATGATAAAATTAGAACTTGAAGAATGATCTATTTGAATGCACACATGAATTAATCAATTAAATAAAGATATTTAATTAATAAATATTTTCATGCATATGAGTTAGAACTAGTTAATGATTGGTTGTGACAGATAGTTCTTTCGTAGAGACGATCAGTTATCGAATCTAGAGATAACTGGTGGATTTAAATAGATATTGAGTCAGATGGTGAGTGAATAATTAGATAATTGGATGACAAAATAATGTGACAGAAAAAATTAATTATGAATTAAATACTAATTTAATTCAACATTTGAAATTGAAAGTATATTTTATTGACTGAAAAGGTTAATTGAATAATTAAATAATGAATATTTAATTATAATTGAAATATAACAAAAGGGTTAATTAAATAATAAATTATTTAATTAAAAAAGAAAATTAACTAGTTAGTGACATAATTGAATAAATATGATTTTTTTAATTAATCAAAGTTGAATAAGGGTCATAATTAATTAATTAAATAATTAAAAGGTTATTTGATTAATAGAGGAAAGATGTGTTTAGAAATTAATTAAGTAATTAACATTATTTAATCATGACCATGGACATTAGAAAATTATGTCGAAAGTGGTACTCGCAGGCCAAGACCAATTTTCGGTGTCTACACATAGAAGTGAAATAGATGGATGTGAAGACAATGTTATTTCATGGTGATATAAAGGAAGAGATTTACATGCCACAACTAGAGCATTTCATTGAAAAAGGTAAATAAAATTTGGTTTGCAAATTGAATAAGTCTCTTTATGGTTTGAAACAATCTCGTAGAATGTGGAACCAGAATTTTGATACCTATGTTTTGTCATTGGGATTTCAAATATCTAAATCTAACCATTGTGTATATTTTAAATCTAATAATGTATGTGTTATCATTATTGTCTTATATGTAAATGATATGTTATTTATTAGGAATGGTAAAAGTATGATTTCAAATTTGATGTTTTAGTTGTTAGTAAAATTTGAGATGAAAGACCTAGGTGTATCTAGGTACTTTTTGGGAATGGATATCAAGAGAGACAGAGCTAACAAAAATATTTAGTTAAGCCAGGGAAAGTATGTGAACTTAGTGTTGGAGAGATTCAAGATGGTAGATTGTAGATAACTAGTTTTCTTATAATGTAGGGGATGGATCTTTCTATAAATGATTGTCCAAAATCTCCTACTAAGATGGAGGACATGACCAAAGTGCGATATGTGAGTGTAGTTGGCAGTCTGATGTATGTGATAGTGTGTACAATACTAGACATTGCCCAAGCAGAGGGAGTTCTTAGCCATTTTATGGCTAATCTTGGATGGGTACCTAGGATGTTGTTAAGAGAGTGTTCATATATTTATGGGACACTTCTGAGTATGCCTTGTGTTTTCATGGTTATGCTACTGTATCTCAACATTCTATGAGTATTTTTGGATATGTGGATTCAGATTGGGTAGGTGACATTGATAGTAAGAGATCCACCAGTGGTTACATATTTATGATGTTTGTTGGTGCTATCAGTTAGATGAGTAAGCAATAGGTTGTAGTCATGTTTTCCATGACAAAGGTAGAGTATATTCAAGAAACTCATTCTTTTAAGGAAGCTGTTTGGATTAAGATATTGTGTTTTGGTATTATTTTTGATGCAATATAGATTGCAATTTATTGTGATAGTCAAAGTGTGATTTTCCTAGTAAATGATCCTACCTTCCATGTGAGAACAAAGCACATCAATGTTCAATATTATTTTTTTCATGATATGGTAGAAGATGGAAAGGTGAACTTGGAGAAGGTTGACACTTTTTTGAATGTTGCATATGCACTGAAAAAACTACTAAGAAAAAAAAAATGCAAATCGTGTTCTAATTCTATGGGTCTTGGGGCCTTGAGAAGATAATTCCATATGACTCTCAGTAGGTCTTTAACAAGTGGGAGAATGATGGGATTAAGGTGTCTCAACCTTAGAGTCCTAATATTGATTTAAACAATGTTTTATTGTATTTATTTATATTATTTAATTTCCTATGGTGTCATGTCATAAATTGGGACCCATCGGTTGGGTGGCATCCCCGTTGGAGGTGACTGGATGACACATAATCATCCCAAGTGGACATAGGCACCCCACTTTGGAATATTTGACTTATGATATGTTCTATGATGTTTGATAAGCCATCTTTATGCATGGAGTAAATTGGCACCCAAGATGGGTTATGGCAAGGTGTAAGAGAATCGGGTATTTCAAGTCATTTATGACAGATTCTCTTACAGTAGTAAGTGTTGTAATTATGGAATATTTTATGATAGATTTTATCATATATTATAATAGTTGTAATACATATTTCATGGCCTATTTTTAGTATATTCTAGGTGCCCGATCTCGGAAAAATAATATTTCATGTAATGACACTTGTAAGGTGTAAGGAAATGTTGTACATGTGTCCAAATACATGTTTATGGTGTGGGATATTGTGCCAAGTGTATTCTGATGCCCCTCTCCTTCTAGATGCTTCTTCAAGCTTACATATCTCTAAATATTGAGTGTCTTGTATTGTAGAATGTATAGTTTTGTTGTAGGTAACGAAGTGTTGTCAAATTCACTCCTAGATAAGTGTTTGAGATGAAACACTTATTGAAGAAATATTTGTACTTTGGGTTGTATTGTAACTCTTATTTGAAGTAATACAATAGTACTATGCTTTTTGAAGGTGGTATTTTTACCCAAAAGGGTTCTCCCCATGTATATCTGGTGTTTTTTATACTTGTACATACTTGTTGTTTCATTATCATCTTTGTTTTTCTCTCATTATAACTATATAAGGTGTTAAAAAGTAATTTTTTGTAACTCTCCCCTACTTAGATTAGTGTAGGAAGTTGTTTTCACTCACTCGACTTCCTTTCAAAAATGAACTACAAATATCAAAGAAACACCCTTGTAACTATCAAAATATCCAAGTAATCTTTATGACACCCATTGAAGAAGGAAATAATGTAGAAATCAACATGGTCTAGAAATAGAAAAAGTGAATGCATGGAATGATAGAGATCATTAATACCTTTCCAACATTGCAAGTATCATGAAAACCAAAGATTATGACAAAAATTTATGAGCTCGAGAGCCATAAAACAAGATATGATTTCAAACAATAATAAATTTTGCGAAACAAAAAAAAATGAAAATAACTTGAACCAATGCAAAATTGACAAAATTAGCTTTCCAAAATATCTCGTTCAAAACAATTCACCTCATAGATTGCAAGTTATGACAGAATGAAAAAGGCCCTATTATCTCCCCTGGGGCTAGTGGCTATCCCACCATATGATTGTAGAGTTGGTTGAGGGTTTAAAAGAATGGTGTTGATCCCAGTGGTGATACCACTGGGGTAGGGCACTTGGGAGGTGGTGAGCCACTAAACATGCCACCCTAGGGAATATCCCCCTATTTGTAAGGGTGTTGGTCACAACATATGACTGCAAGCCATGAAAAACACAATCAATAGTTTTAAAAAATAACAAATCAATAATAAAACTTGCTAAAGCTTATAAAAGTTATCATCAAATTTTGTGGTTTATGGAACAAATCTATCTAGACTTGCTAGTGTGTGTAGAAAAGATAATATTTTTTGGAATATACTATCTTTATAAAACCCCAAAAATATAATAACTTTTTTTTGAAACTATAGAAAATCCCATAGATTTTTAAATTATTTTTTTCTTACAAAAATTAAATTTGTATCACCTGTACTCGGGGGGGGGGGTCATATGACCTACTCGAGTAAATGTTTTTGCCTCAAAAACACCTGAGGCTAAACATAGGAATATTTAATATCAAAATTAATCTCTTGAGCCTTCGAAACATGATACAAAGGTCGATTTGGGCTCAAAGTGTGTTGAAAGCTTTACTACCTCTGGATCTTAGAATCTTCAAACCCTTGTAACTCTAGCAAAAAATGTCAAATTTTGACAAAACAAAAGCCAATCTTGAATATCTCAAACACCTTAGACTCAAAAATGATCTCATATTTCCTTCAACATGGGCCAAAAATGACCTAAAATGAAGAACCACAATGATAAATCCTCCAAATATGGTATTTTTTAAATTTTTTTCTAATTCCTAGGTTCACCATATGGTGTAAGGGAAGAGCATACTCAACCTTACTCAAAATAACCAAGATATCTTAATAAAAATAGCTCAACCCTCAGATCTAAGAATGATTTTGAAATGCTTGGTTCTAATACCATGTAAGAGCTAAATATTAGCTCTATACCCAAGACCACCTGCAAAAGCAATGGAATCCTTCCACAAGAGAGTATGCAAGAATATTAGCTTGCTTGATATTAAGACCTATCAAAATGATGATGAGGTATGAATTATGTTACAAATGAGTACAATTACCTTTCTTATATAGGAAAGGTGATGAATAGGATTAAAAATGATTGTGTAATGTGTCTTAATTCAATGACATGAGACAACTAACTTAGGACACAAGCATTAAATGTCAAAAGATAAGTTTCAACTATTACTTACGTAAGAAGATTCCCCCTAGTTAATTCTAACTAGAAAGATTCCATCCTAGGACCTACTAATGACTATATAGATAAAACACATATTTACACCAACAACTATGAATCAAAAAATCGAAACGCTTCAAAAAATAATACATGAGAATTAATATATTTTCCAAAATATAAATAGGTAATTAGTGTTAAATGGATTTATAAGATAAAATAATATGCTAATGGTTATGTTAAATGACACAAGGAAATATTATATTCCAAGGGATTTGCAAAAATGTGCCTAGAGTAGATTATCCATAAATATTCTCCTAAGTTGTATGACTTGGCACCATCAATATTATATTTGTAATTGCTACATAATACAAGTGGATAGTATGTCAAATGGATGTGAAAAAAATCTTCCTTTACGGTTGTATAGATGAGGAATTTAGATGAAGAAACTAATGGACTATGGAACTCTATGTAAATAACAACTAGCTTATAATTTTAAGAAAAAACATACATGGGTTGAGATAGGCCCCTCATTCTTAGATATATGAGGATTGATAGCTATTTCTTAAGGAAGAGTTCAAATAAAATTCATTTATAGCCAAAAATATATGTAAAAAATGTTGGTAACAAAATTTAATAGAGAGATTATAAGTAGAATTGAAACATGCATTTAAAATTTTCTATATTAAGAATAGTGTATTATATTATTGGCGTGGAAGTGAAAAACCAATCAAAAAGTATATACATAGTTGAAATTAGTATGTAGAAAATTTGTGAGAGAAGTATACAATAAGGAAGTGCGTGGAATTTTCAACTCCCTTAGTACTTGGTGAGACCTTTTGTTCTAGAATGTGATGCCACAATAATAAGTTGTCCAGCCACATGGATTAGAAGAATATTATAATATCTACACTTGTTACAATATCACCCAAACAATATTTACTATGACAATAGTAGCACCATTGTAACAAGAAACAACCCTATATTTCATGCTAGGCCAAAAAATAGATATATAATCTAGTTTGAAATTTGGTTCAAGGTGGTCAAGTGAAATTACACTTTTTTGCATCTCAAGATATTATTGATGTATTCACAAAAAGTAGTTAAAAGGAAAATTTTGTAGATTTGAGAACTTAGTTAGGGATTAGCCTATTGATCAACAATGTAGATTATAAAAAAATGTTGATCCATAGATGTAACAAATAACATGTAGTGTATTTTTATTAGTTTTATTAGTGTGTTTTTACTTTTAAGGTATTTATCTAAATTTTTTATAATTTATTAGTCTATCAATCCTCTATCTACTATTTTTAATTAGTCAACTTTCATTTTTATTCAATATGGATGTAGTTACTATTTTTTTTTGAAACAACCTATAAAGTTAAAATATAGATTATATATTTGTTGTAAATATTCAATTAAAATATGAATAAATATAACTACATATTAATATTAATTAATTTTTTTCTATCTAAAACTATGTTAAATATTTATATTTTTATATGCTAGTATAGTATATGTGGTATCTATTGTCATCTATTTCAAGAAAATATGTGGTTTATATAGGACTGTACAATATTGTTGGAAAACTTGATAATTATTTTAATAGTGTTAGGATGAATTGACTATGATATAGTGCTTGGAAAATACCCTAGTTGTATATTAATCACATAAAAAAATTGAGACCAATCATTGTAATTTAACTACATGACATCTATTCATTAGCCTAGAAATAGGTCAAATATCATATAGAGTCATTCTTCTCATATTCATCTATAGATGTTAATTATTTAACAAAAAATTACATTCTAGTATTGTTAGCTAGGAATCAAGATAAATGTTTGAATGATGATGTTCAATATTCAATATAGAACTTAACTTATCAATGTAATGAAATTCATAAAGGGACCAAGATAGAATCCTTGATGGATGTGAATGTGCTAAAGTAAAATAGTCATATATTAACTATATAATATTTGAAGGTAAGCCTAGAAAATAATGATTTATTATCATTTTTAACTCATTTAGTTGTAACTAACAACATAAAAATAGTTATTAAATATTTAGAATCATATATTTATGAAAATAATTTTATTTTTTAGGTAAAAGGGTAGAGTCATGAACTATTATATTAAAATATAGTATAGAATATTATAGAAGATATAAGCTTTGCAGAGCTCAGTTAAGAGGAATAGTCATAAAGTCTATATAATTTAGTGATGATAATTATGTAAAAACAAAAAAATCAGCCAAAGATACAAAAAGGTTGAACAAATTACAACTAGACTATAAGCATATGGATCACAGAGAGAGAATAATAGTAGGATCCTATTGATTTAAATAATTCCCTTCATCTTTAGTTGCTATAGGAATAGCAGGGAGCATTGGAGGATGAGCAACATGAGTTAACAACATAATAATTTCTCTATACACTTCCATTATTTTACCACATAGTAGGGTTTCAAGTTCTTTCATATGCGCATTGATGACAATTTTGACTAGAGATTCCTATCATTCATGGAGAACTCATTTTAATGTAATGTAAACACACAAAAAACCCTAATTTTTCTTTAAGTATTTGTTCTTAAATAGATAACAAGTTTTCCAACAAGCCCATATGAGTATAGGAGATCCATAAAATTAGAGAGAAAACACAAAGCTACTTGTGAAGGATATAGAAACCTTAGAGCCACATGCAACATTGTATCACCCACAATTACTCTAATGGCCATCTCCATGCATTAAAAATTCAATATTAAAGACTTTATTCAACAACTCAGAGGAGAAACTACCAAATTTTGGAAACTCCCATTTAGGAATGGGGATGCAGGCTTTTTTGTTTACAAGAGATATTTCCATAATCACTTGAAAATTGAAACTATTTTTTCTCAAAATTGAGGCAACAAAATGAATGGAAATTGTGCATCAAACCAAATATAAAGAAGAAAACACAAGTCCCAAAATCTCAACATACCAAAGTGAAAATATTGTGATACACCACCTTTTCCCCTAATAATTTCCACAAAACTTTAAAAACATCGGAATTCATGATATTTATACATGATTTGATAAGGAATTGCATGGTACAAATATGATGATCCTTGAATTGTGTGAGATTTAGATGCTAACTCATTTGTATGTTGGAACAAAACCTACATTCAAAACATGTAAATTATTAGGAGGAACCCTTATTTTGGTTCTTGTGCCCTATATTAGAAATAAGAACAATACTTGGAATTTTTCATATCATCTTCAGCTAATTTGATAACACTATGATTTGAATCACATGCCAAATTTTCAAGACTATCAGCTAACTGGTTTTCTTCCCTATAGGAATGGCTATATTGATAATTCTAAAAATAATCTAATAGTCCCCATGATTGCCATAAAATATATTTGATATTCTAGCTAGGTGTATGTGTTTTTGTACGTGAATTTATCATGTTCATAGAAGCACCTTCTATCCAAATATGTTGGATATTTTATTTTTTTGTAATATTTATGCCAACACTTTACAACATTATTAGTACCATTTGAGAATTTCAAAGATAAAGCACCAATAAAACATCCTACGAATCTCTTAAAACATCCTACACTATATTTATCTAGATTACCTTAGGCTACACCATCAAAAATCAAATTGTTCATAGAATTTGGAGGAGGTTTCTAGAATATTGACTTCATATTAAAAAAAAAGTAGCTAATGCATGCATTGAATCTAGATTTGGAAGATAAATTAGTTTTCATACTGACAAAATTTGTAAATCCCAGGATGTGAATGATTTGCTATATGATTATTCCTTAAAGATTCAAGCCATGACTATTTTTAATATGGATGGATCAATTTTTTGAAGGACATCTATAATTTATCTATGATCCTTTTTGAAGATTCTTCTATTTCTTTTACACCATAAATTCCATAATATTAGAGGAGAAACAATCCATAATGATGAAAAAAGATAAGAAAACTAAAGAGATGGCCAACTACTAAAAGCCTAAAACAATGTATTTTCAAGAGGTTCCTTCTGATTTAGTTTATTTTGAAGTCATTTCCAACATAATTATGAAAAATCGCAATTGAAAAGAAAATGATTTGTGTTTTCTTGAATTTTACAAAAAAAAATATAATTTAATGGTTCAAATATTCCTAGCTTAACCAACCTATAAATTGTTAGAATTATATTATTCAAGGCTATCCATGAGAAAGAAACACCTTTAGGAAGAATATCATTATTCTAAAAATGCTTAAATTACCAATTAGCTTATCCAAAATTACTTGAATACATCAAATATTTATAAACTAATTAAATTACATTGTACACACCCCATTTTGAAGGATCCCAAATTAATCATACTCTTTATTTGAAAAAATATTCTCTTATTTTTCAAAAAAGAGATTAATATACTTTTTTGTTCATCAGGAAAATTGTAGTCATTACATTCTCTCCATTTTATATTAGAGTTAAATATATTCGTAGAGACTATAAATTAATCCTTAACCTTGTATCCTCATGCTTATTTTAGAAATTATTTTTCTTCTTGTAATCCCTCATTTTTATCTAGATGAGGATGTCCATTATAGGATTCTTCCCCAAAAAGAGCCTTCCATTGTTTATGACCCAAGAGAAATGAGGGGTAATTACCTATATACAATTTAATAAAAAATTGTACATATTTGACCCTCCTTGAGGATTTTCAATTGTAAAATTTATTTCTAGGTTTGATGAATCCAATTATTTATCTTGCATTAGTTGATTTTGTTTGGCATTAGGATTTGAAAAATATTCCAAGAAATCTTTGCACCTAGGTCTAATTTTATTTCTTCTAGGTTTTGTACACCAACAACTCCCAAAAATTCATCTTTACATAATTTTTCCCATGAAACAAGAGGGATATTACTATTCTCCTTGTTATCCATATTCCCTTTCCAAAGGAAGTTCCTAATTTCTTTCTCAATATCATAATAAATCATCCTCGACAATTTCAAAATTGACTTAATATAATTCAAAATTGTAGATAAGACAACCTTTATCAGAATTAGTCTTACTACAAGAGATAAACATCTACCTTTCCACACTACTACATGAATTTGAATTGAAGATATTATTTTTTCCTAAAATGCTAACTTATGAGAATTCACAAAAAAAGGGATTCCCAAATATTGACAAGGGAGAGTATCATGTTTAAACTCTAGTAGGGAGAGTATCATGTTTAAAATATAGTATAGACAAAATTCTCATAATAAATCTTGGAGATGTATTTTGAAAGAATTTTTTACTTGAGTTTATAATTTTTCTTAAACCTTTGCAAAAATATTCAAGTACTCTCTTAATATTTTTTTCTTTTGGAACAATTTGTCATCCAAACAGTAGATTTTTATCAAAAAATAAATAATGAGTCATTGAAATAGATGTTCTTGGAATATCAATCCATTTTTATTTTTGTTCATTATGTGAAGAAATGATTTACCTACTTAGTGAAAATCATTAGAATGACAATGAAAGAGCATAGAGGATCAACCTAACTAAAACCTTTTGATGCATTGAAAACAATTGTAAGACTACCATTGAAAATAAATTCCATGATAAGAAAGAATAAATCCACTTGCACCATGTATTGAAAAAAAAAAATTGCTTTAAAACTTTGAGTAAAAATTCCCAATTTGACTTATCATAAGATTTCATCATATCAAGTTTAATGATCATGGTTAGAAGATTTTAATTATGAATATAATGAAGCATGTCATGTGCAATAATATTAGCACCCTCATCTATCTTCTTTCCTAGAACAAAACCGCCTTGATCTTATTAAACAATTCTTACAATAATTTTAAATAATCTCAATCAAATAACTTTGAAGAAAATTTTGTATATTGTATTACACAATGATATAGGTCTAAAATCCATAAAGGTAGATGGATTTATATAGAAATATATCATTTATTTTAAAATAACTCCATTTCTTCCCGATTCTTCAAGAGCCAACCAAATCTCTCCACCAATAAATTGAAAATTTTCTAAAAAATAAGATGTTTTAACAAATCCAACTCTGGTGCTTTATTAAGAGGAAATGAATAAATAACCTCTTTTACCTTGGAAAATGTGAAAGGCTTCATAAAATTTATATTAACTTCCTTATAAACCAAAAGAGGAATATTATGTAATATTTCAGCTATGAGCAACTGTGAAGTACTTTTAATAGGATCTTGAGCTTGTTTTGTTAACAAATGAAAGAAAAAAAATACTTATTCCTCTTGAATTTTCTAAGTTAGTCATTATTTTTCTTGACATTGAACTAATAGAAAATATTGCATTATATTGTCTCCTTATTTTGGTTGAGGTGTGGATTTTTTTGTTTGTTTCTATCTCCATGTTTGAACCATAATTCTCTAGATTTTTTTCTCTAATATATTTATTGTCTTGTTTTCATATCTTCAAGTTCTCCCTATATTTTTAAAAAAAAAATTGAAATGAAGAATTGATCATACCAAATTTAATGGTATGTTTATTCAAGTTTTGTGCTTGCATCTATATTTCCTCTTTTTGCACAAAATTATTCTTAACTTTTTTATGATTCCACTCTTTTATTTGATTAGTGCCCTATTTTAAAATATACAATATCCATATTTGACAAACATTAATATTGGATTAATTATGAAATGAAATGAATTTTAAAGCAATAATATTTCAACAAAAAAGAGTTCTAATTAATAGAGATAATTGTAATAACATATGAAAAAAGGAAAGAAAAAAAAAAGTATACAGTAAAAAAAATTATTTACATAAAATTGGAGATAAAACCTTGAAATTTATACTCCATTCCATCTCTAACTAAAACAATAAATTTTGTATTTTTATTTCTTAATGGGTCAATAAAACATGTCCCTTGTTCGTGGAATATAACAATTATTTTGTCCATGCCACCCGATTTGTCTAGTGGAACCTAGAGCACTGTGGAAAACCCTTAGCCTTACTGTAAGGCTACTTAGCCAAAAATGGAATAATTATGGTATTAAAACCTTCAACAAAATTCTTACTAGTGGGTCTCTTATAAAATGGGATTAGCTTAAAGTTGATTTTAACCTCCCCCAGGCCAACTCAAGAACCTATATTGTCATAATGAAGCCTGCAAGGGGTTGCTGGTGGACATTAATGGAAGGGACCAAGGTCAAAATGACTATGTGTGGCAAGGCTCCATACCTCTCAGTGAAGTCAAAACTAAAACTATCTACAAGTCTCTAATCAGTTCCAACCCCTCCTTTGAGTACCTTAATAAAAATTGGAATGTGGATTGGAATAGAAAAGTTTGGAAAAAATATTTCTTGAATAACTGACATTTTTCTTTGCTATTGAAATTTGAAATCTTTTTTTTTTAACCAACAGTTAATCTGGATGAATGATAAGGTAAATTGGAAAGAAATTCTCATGGGGCATGAAATAAATATTGATAAGGAACTACATTTCTTTTGGTTTTTTCTAACAACTGAAGTTTTATAGTGTATCTGCAAGGCAAGAAATGAGGATAAGTTTAATGGCCGTAGGAGGGTTCTTACTGAGTCTTAAAAAACACTCATGTTTGTCAATGTTGGTATGCAAGTGACAACCACCATGGAGGTAGCCAAGAGAAAATTCTTGAAACTAATCAAAGATGAGCATGAAATTAGGTCTGGGAACTCCTGGTAGCAGGGATGACCAAGCTTGGAAATCTTCATGAAGGCATTACAGACATTCAGAAAAAGCTCATTGTAAAAATTTGTAAAGATGAGAGACCTACAAAAATTAGGTCATTAAGGCTGCACACAAGCAAGAACCAGGAAATGGAGGAAATCTTCTCAAATGATGAATTGGAAGCGGTCAATACATTGGCTAGCTAGGGCAACATGGAGGAACTCAAAGATAGCAGGAGCATTGGAAATTTAGCATAATATAATCTTTTACAATATTCACTCTTATTGCCTCCATGTATTTTTTTTAAAATGATGTTCTCATTTTGTTGTGTTTAAGAACTATACTATAACCGTATAGGCGGACTTTATATACATGATTTTCCTTACTATTGTGTTGAAAAACAAGTGATAACAATATTGTTGTTTCTTTGGTGTACTAGTTTAACAATTATTAATACAAAAAAAATCTAAAAAGTTCCATTTTCTAAAAAATTATAGATAATTTTAGTTTTCACTAACAATGCTCCTTAATATTTAGTAGAACAAAACATAAAATATAGAGGAGATACAAATCAGGGAACAATATATCTTATTATTGTCATTTAATTTTCACCTCCATCATTTTGAGTAGTCTATGTAGCTTTAGAATTGTCTATTATCATTCTCTTGGTAAACATGCCCACCATGTGTTTTTATTGGAGTAATATTAGAAATTGATAATTCAAGATTGAAAATTTTCTAATATAATAGACATTTAATTTTTCATGTTCTATTTTAGCATGAAAATTTAGATTGTTAGTTCCCTATATGGTAATTTTATTATAAAAAAATATGGTCATACCCTAAGTGTTGGGAAAGGGTAATGTTGTGTTTATTGCACACACGTCCCATTCAGAACGGGGACCCTCTCTTCCCTCGTTTGCTTGTCGGGTCCCTTTTGGCTTTGCCTCATTTTGTGTGTCCCTTTTAGGCCCTAATAGTTCAACTCATCCTCCAAAGTCACATTTTAAGCTTGACCAAACTTGGCCCCCTTTGAGTATGTTAAATATCTGGCCTTTTCGGGTTTCCCCTTCTGGGTTTCCCTTTTTGGTTTGTCGTTCCAGATTGGCTGTTGTAGACTGCCACAACTGGATGTCTTCTCAAGTTGTCAGGTCTGACCTGTCGGGTTTCCCTTCTCAGAATTCTGACTCTGGAATTCTATTTTCAAATGGCAGTGGTTGGACATCTCTCTAACCATCGTACCCTAGACCTCCCACCGCTGCCCGCAAATTTGAATTGACCAAACTTTATGACCATCGTACGCAACATTAAATTGTGGTATTAATTGTAGTTTTGGCTATAAAATCGGATTTTCCAATTGTCATTTTCATGCAACTGAGGTGATAGAAAATTTGCAGAGCTTCCCAGCATCCAACATTTTCCGCCCTCGCACCCGAGCTCTTGTCCTATCATGTTCTGCGCATTTTGACAACATCCTTCTTTGGGATTTCGAGGTATGTCCACTGTACATGTGCCTCATCCTCCTTTTCATGAAATTTTGGGTTAAAATCTGGTAGATTAATACTCCCACTAAAAAACCCATCTTTTAAAATCCAGGAAAACCACACAAAATCATCAAAATTCAGTGTCGGAGCTTAACCCCGCCGATGCTATTCTTCAGAATAGTTGCTGGCATCTCCCAGGCCCAAACTTTCTCACAGCCATTAGCACTAAACACAAAACTTAAACTTAAAAATTGACAGCAGCCAAGCTCGCCCCAGATCTGGGCATTTGGATTTCAATTCATGGGTTTTCGTTGTGCCCCCACCATTGTGAACGACCTCCCTCAGGCATCTTTCTGACCCTCGGATCTCGGGCTCACAAAGCCCATTTCAAACTTGCAAAAACTTGAAAAATTGGCCAAGGAACAAACTATCCTCGGGATCTGACCCTCGAAGTTTTGTTCCCAAAATTCCCTGTTCACTTCACCATTGTGAACGGCCTACCTTGAGTGTCCTTCCGGACCTCGGACCCTGGACGCATAAATTCCATTCAAATTTACAGAGAGGGACCTAAAGTCCAAACTCAATCCATACCCAAACCTCTAGAATATCGCCTCTGGAATTCCATGAAAATTTTGTGGTTTCGAATGGCTGTCCTGGAATGACTTCTCGGCTCCCAGACCCTGGTCTCCCTTTCGCTGAGCATAAGATCTGAAAGAAGAAATAGCATCCAGATACCCTTCTGGACCCTAACCTCTGGAATTCCTCCCCTGGGATTCTATTCTTCTCTCATCATTCCGAACGGCTGAACCTGAGCGACTTTCTGGCCCCCGAGTTCCGACCCTTTGTTCACTGTCGGGCTTTCCCAACTGTTGAATTTGCCTCCAGGGATTACCTTCTGAAATTCCACTCTTGGATTTTCACCTACATTTCACCATTTTGAACAACTAACCACAAACTACTTCTTGATAGCGGCAATCTGAGCTTCGAAATCCGGCAGCCGGAGTTCCATCTTCCCTACACCATTTCAAGTGGCCTTCCTATAGTTGATACCCGAACAACTAAACAAGAGATCAAATGACCTCCAAATCCAAAATGGACTTTGACCCACTTGCTAAAATTAGGTCTTCTTTCATGCCAACCCTCAATGGAGCAAATCCAACATCGAGAAATGCCCTTGGGAGTCCCATGCCCCATTTTCCCTTCCAAGCGGCATTCTACCAAAGGAACTCTGACTTTGGAAGCTCAGGTCACCTACCTTGCTTTCTAATGATGTTTTATCAGATTTTAGATGGTTATCAAATATGAATGAAGATTGTGGATCTAACCTCGATGTGCAGGGACTTGTTTGAGGCTGCTTTCCCATAATAATGTTGCTAATCCATGTCTTTTGTGTAGGATTTATGGAATCCGATGTAGGAACTTCTGGTGCCTCCAAGGAAAAGGGGAAAGGGACAGCCAAGGCACCCTGAGGCAAGGAGGATAAGGATCATATGAAGTACAATTTCAAGGGGTACCCTTACTGTCCCGAATCACTACTCTTTTGAGAGATGTCATGGATACCAATATTGGCCAGGTTGATATTGATGAGTTTGTACAGAGAGTCAGGGTGAATCCCAAAATAGAAAACACGAGGTTGATAAGGAGCAATGGACTTGCAAAAGTTGTAGGCTTCCTGCCAGCCTTGGTAGCCCTAGAATTGGTAATGGCATGCGTAGAGGCTTATCAACCTGAGACCAAAACTATAGTGGACTGAGATGGGATTATCCTTGCAGATATGTCCCCGCCTGGTATAATGAAAACTTTCCATATTCCTACCTTCAAGAGCATGGAGACCCCAACCATAGAGGAATGCAAGGCACTATGGGAGCAAGATCCTTTGAAATGCAAGAAAATCATCAATCAGTACTGGTTGAAGGATAAGCGGGGTAGTGTCAGCAAGCTCCCTCATGAGCTATTTTGTAGCGATTTCTTAGAAGACTATCATGACCTCATGACCTTGCTAAGTTGAGTAATGGGTCTTCCTGTTGCGGCCTTCATCCAGGAATGAATGTTGTACTTTGTAGAGAAAATTCTTCACGGTGACGGTACTGCCTTTTATTGGGGGGAGATAATCAGTGATTGCTTCCACAAACAATTTATGAGTGTGAAGAAGACCTCCAAGTTCTTCATGACATCCTACTTGGTTTACTCCCTCACCGATTAGTGGCATTATCATGGATTGACTATAGTACCTAGTGAGGCATCGAGAGCAGAGCCCAAACCTTATGACAAATACCCTCAACTGTTGTATTGCAACTTCAAGAGGGATTATTGTAGGGTGAATGATGCATTCATCGCCTACATCATTCGGTCTCTAGGAGGAAAATTTTAGAGAATATTTTCCCATAGTGTCAGGGCCCTCCTTAGGAAATAGGCCTTCTTATACATACAATTCCCCAAGTTCACGTACATTTGTGCCCAGGGATTCACAAAAAGACCAAACAAGCTACCCCAGTACCCCAATGACCGGATTATACTATTGGAGCTGATTTGGTAGCTGTGGCATATTCATAATATCCTGAGTAGTAAGCATCTGGTAGGTACACCTTACCCCATCAGGCTCAACCAAGGAATGTACAAAATTCATACCTCCCAATGCACGGGATAGTCTTGAAAGGAGTTGGCCGAATACCATTTCCGACAATATACAACTCAGCCCCGAATTGACCCATATGGTCATATCAGAAAGGCACTAGGACATGAGTATGCCCACCTCCACAATGTTGAAGATTTATGGGCTAATTTTAAAGATGATCTTGAAGTGTGGTTGTGACAATATATGTGCATGACTGCCCTCTATGTACGAAGAGTCAACTTGTGCCCAATCCCGGACCAGGTTGAAGAGGATGAAAGCACGGTGATTGATCTAGGATATGATGTCGTCACCAATTTTCTGCTACTTATGATTGATTGGGATGAGTGAGAGGTTGATGACCTTGACATACTCACCAAACCCGTTGAGGTCCGAATGAAGGCGTGGATCAACCAACAGGTGGCCCGACTGAAGAAACAAGGAGTTTTCTTAATGTTTAAGGGACTAGAAAGTGAACCAAGGGGCTTTGATGTTGGGTTGGTTGCCGCTACAACTGGGGAAACATCTAAAACCTCACCATCAGTCAAAACCAAAAAGAGAAAAGAAGCTAGTGTGCAGTTGCCCAAATCAAAGGTTTATGCCCACAAGGCTTCAGAGGGCGAGCTGGCGAGGAAACAAAGAAAAAAAATGGAGGCATGGAGACGTCTGTGATACCCAAAGGTCCCCCCCATGGGATCAGGGGAGAAGGATCTAACTCACCAGGGTCTTTTTCTACTGCAATTTTTGCTGCTATTGCCACTGCCCCGCATACTTTGCTTGTAGTTTCCTCTTCCTCCCCACCTGCGGTGGACATCTTTGTCCACCTTGTTTTCGCCTCTCCAATCATGTGAGTCTTATCAATGGATTCATCCTCTACCATGACCTCATTGATCTCTTCTTCCTTTATGTCTCCTTCCCTTCCCTCCATTTCCACTGCCATGATGCCTTCCCTTAGCCTCCCGAAATCCTTCATAAAATACATGCAAAATGTGCCATCCAAGCTTTCAGGGATGCTTACGAGCCCACTAGTACAAGTTGCAATATCCCAGGCTATGGCCAACACTCCAACTCTTCCTCTCCCTACCAAACCACCAAGAATGGAGGTGACAATGAAGATATCAAATGAGCTTGAGCGACGACAGCTGGAGGCTACAAAGAGACCAGAAGATGAAGAATTTTAATACCATGAGCACCCTTTGTTTGAATGCTAGGAGATCAATGAGGTAGTTTATGAATCTTCCAATGAGGGCAGCGAGGACCTTGATACTGTGCTAGTCCAGGAAACACATGACCCCGAATTCGAAGCCGAGTGGAGCAAGCAGCTTAAGGAGGTTAAGGATAAGGAAGTTGAATATTAGCTTATGGTGGATGAAGAAGTTACTGCTCTTGAGACTGAAGGCAATAGATCTCTAACTAAAAGGCATGGCCAAACCTCAGAACATGATGAGGAAGCATCCCTGCATGAAGATGAGTAAGAAGATAAGCTTGGGGAACATGAACACAACCAAAATGAAGAAGAAAAGGGTGTTGAAAGGGAGGGTCCCTCCAATGAGAAATTGCATACCAAGTCTCCCACTAAGTGTATAATGCTCGAACAGGACTCTGATTATGTGAAATCCTATTTAAGGAAACTATCCATAGTAGGAACCACCATGATCATTCTTCATCGATAGTTGCAGGTCTAGGAACCATCATTCTTCTCTGCCTCTTTTTTTTTTTTTAAGAAACAACTTGTGCTAAGGTTCATTGCACATTGCAAAGCCAAATCTAACAAAACAATGGATTCTGAGACTATTGTCTGAGCCTATAGCAAAGTGCAGTAATTTCATATTTGAAGAACTCCATTCGTTGACCCAATTCTCCAACAAATTTAAATAACATAAGACTACCTTGTGATTCCAGCAAATCACATCAAAAAACTAAAATATTCCAAGCATTGTTAACACTTGACATCTGAGAGACCTTGGGATAGTGTTCTACAATTTGATTGTGGAAAATTGTCTTTCAAGAGAGGTAATGCACCTACGTATTACTTGTGTTGTGAAGTGCATAAAAAAACCATCAACAAAACTGGCACTAGAGGGAGGGCAAGGGGATAAAGTTGGATCGAATTGGGTGAGGAATTACAGCCCCTTGTCCAGGCTAAGAGAGATAAACAAGGGGAGCCATACATCACCAATTTTCTAGACCAGCTCACTACTCTTTCACCTCCGTTTTCTCTAGCATCATTGGCAGTACCACCTTCCACTCATCTAATCCATACAACCTTCCAGATTGCCTCTCCATCTAGGTTGAACACTGCCTTTCAGCCAAGCACAGTCACCAGCCTTTTTGTTGCCTTGTCGATTGTTGCTAACCATTTATAGTTACGAGCCAATCTAGCACAACCGCCTCCATCACCCCCTCCAATGGCGTGGTTGGGAAATAACCCATCTCCTTTGGCCTTCAACCTCTACCATGATATGCCAAAGAATCCCAAGAATTTTTGCATAAATTTTAACTCCCGGGATCCACAAAGGACAACTGAGGAACATGTCAAGATCTTCAAAATTTCCCTAAAGACTATGCAGATCATATACAAAGATGTGGCTTGTAGGCTCTTTCCCTAATCATTAGGGGAGGAGGCCTTCCATTGATAGGTCAGTTTTCTGACTGAAACTATCAGCACATGTGAGCTTCTGAAGAATGCTTTTCTATAGAAGTTCAAGACCCCGGTTAGCCCCACAAATTCATATCGGCACTTCATGTCAGTTCAAAGGGAGATCAATGAACCGATTAGTTCGTTCAATGACCATTTCCATAGAGCTCATATCCGGTTGCAGGCCATGTACATTTTCAACAATGTTGTTCTACCAGTTTACTACACAGCATTACACAACCTCACTTTGGTCCTAGTGAAAAGAATGAGACCACCACCCGCTAGGTTGGTTGATGTATTCACTGAAGCTATTATTGCCAACAGAGATTTGGGGCAGAACATATCTGGTTTGTTGCCTTCTCTTGGGAAAACTACGCATCCGACGCAGATATAGGGGCTCACACAAGCCTTGCAACATCAAAAACCCCTGTTGAATCAAGTACCGTAGCTACCCATGGTTCTGCATCCTGGGCAGCCAATGAATTAGGCATATCTAGTCCCTCACTACCTGCTGCCCCAATAGAAATAGTCACAACTAGCCCAAGTACCTACATACCTTCAAGTAGTAGAATTCCCTCTCGCTCATCACAATCAGCCAGTTGCACAGCCTATGTTCCTTCAGAATGCCATGCCACAACCAAACAACACCGAAAAGGACAGGATTGACGAGCATACGATGATGATCCAAAAAATATCAACTGAAATGATGCACTTAAGGAATCAGAACAACTAGATGTAGGCATCTCAAAAGAGTATCCAAGCCAACCTTAATAGGGAAAATTTAGATCAGCGTGAAAATCAGGACAATCGAGATGCTGGCACGTTGTCGGGGTAAAATTATGCCAGAAATCAGAACTCAGGTTAGAACTTCAATAGAAGGCCCTTCCAAAGGCAAAACCAAACATGGAATACATGCCCCAACAATGGTGGCATTCCCATGCCTCTTGATCAACCCAACAACAATGAGAACCCCGCAAGTAGAGTTTTCTTGGCAGAGGCTGCTCTATCTGGTTGGTGTCGCATACACAAAATGAGCCACCACTCCGAGCTCAATTGTCTGGAATTCAAAACTGTCACTGAGATTTTCCAAGTAGAAGTTCAGAATGCAGTGGAAAATTCAGGATGCAGAGACATTGTCTTGTCTGATGCATACAATTCCTTGGTGTTGGTATTGAACTAGGCTCCTTTCCCAAGGCCAGAATGCAACACACAAGAACTGGAGGGTGTTGATTCAAATAGCAACGACAAGGCGAAAGAGGTGATTTCTGAAAGTCATTTAGCTCAACTCTTTGATTCAATAGATAATGGTCCTAAGGATGATGAAGAAGACCCTAGGGAAGATGAAGTCCAAATGTTTCACCAACGGACTACCCCTTACAATCTCAGAAACAGACAAGATGGGGGTCATGCTCGAGGTCCTTTTACGACCTCCACCCCCAAAAATAATTTCAGCACCCCTCCTAATCCGAATGCAAATAACAATCTGGGTTTTCCTCATACACCCACACGGTACCTCAGCAAAAATAAACAGCAAAACAACAACCAAAGCCAAGCCACTAGCTCCTCCCAAAAGGTTTCCCATCATCAAGAAGTTGAGCAGATGGGGGAGTATATTGCTGAGGAATTCAAAAATGGGAAGCTAAGTGTATCTGTATTCAAACTTCTAAAGGTGTCTACCATCAAGAATGCCTTTTTTAGAATGATAAATGAGACTCCACCACAGGGGTCAACTTAGGAAACTCCGACGAAGAAGATTTCCTTTGATGATTAGCAAAGTGAGCCAGTTGTTAGGAAAATCTTCAATAGTAAGGTTGATCCTCTAGCAGGTCAACAAGAAAACAAGAAGCTCAACAGGGTAGCTAATCAGGTATAGACACAAAGCAGGGGCAGCGAGAAAGATAAAAGCCAAGTCGCTCAAGTGGACGTGTCTAGAGGATTATTTCAATGGAATTTTGAGACTCCTCCCTTTCTAACCACCATCCACGTATTCGAAAAAAACTCCACAAATACTTTCTAGATTCAGGCGCATCAGCTAATGTCATGCCCTTGAGCATGTGCAAGGCACTTGGAATAATGCCAACTCCCTCCTGGTGAAAAGTGACACAACTTAACAAGACCGAAATCAACATAGTGGGGGAAATTAATAGAATACCTATGCAGGTTGCTACAGACCCCTGGATCCAATATGCTATAGACATTCAGGTGGTTGATACCCCAAACACGTATGGTATAATCCTAGGAAGGTTGTTTATGAGGGCATTGAATAGATACTCCGCAATTGATTACTCACATATGTGGTTGCCATGGAAGTGAATGCCAAATTAGATCACGATCGATCGGGAGCCACAAATGAGATTAATGATCACTGAGTACAACAACATGAGTGATGTGTTGTATGTCAAAAAAAGTTTGGGAAATTATTCCCCAGTGTCAATATCGAAACAAATGGGAATACCTGGAAGACCAAGGAACGAGCGAGGTTTTCCTCATACTATGCAGCACACCTACTAATTTGACCAATGTTTCTCAAAGCATGGAAGTGTTGATCGAATCCAATGATGAAGTACTAGGAGAGAATGACACTCAGGGATCGCTCGATGGTTTCTAGGACTTCATGGAAAAATGTGTTCAGGACCAATTTAGTATGGGAACTTGAATGAAATTTTAGGAACTCTTGATCCCTAACTAGTGTAGGGTACACAATGCTGCTCACTCAAAATATGATTGTTGCTTATGCCAAATAGCAATTGAACACATTACAAATAGGCTACTCCAAAGGACAGAGCAGGAGCAGTGCCGCATAGACAAATATGTTCCATCCCTGCACCTCCTAAAGCAGTTATTGAAATGAAGGTCTCACCGAAGGTGGAAGTCCAAGCTACTTTTTCTATGTCCAAGGATTCTCCTAGATTCTAGATGTTGTGCTTTGATGGATCCAAATCTAAGCACAGTGCTAGGGCAGGTTTTGAATTGATCAGTCTCAAAGGTAAGTCATACTTTGCTGCTCATAGACTTCAGTTTTATCATACCAATAATGTAGCAGAGTATGAGGCCTTAGTCTTGGGCCTCTTAATGGCATTAAGAAAAGGTTTCAAGATGCTCCAAGTATATGGAGATTCAGAGCTAGTTGTAAAATAGGCTAGGAAGCTTTATTCTTGCTATTATCAAAGACTCACTAACTACCGGCACCGCGCATGGGATCTATTGGAAGGGTTGGATGCATTCAAAATTCAACTGATTATGTGTGCTCAGAATGATACTACCAATGCCCTAGCACATGCAACAAGTACGTTATAGCCATTGTCCCTATCAGGCCTCATAAGATTCACAGTGGAGCTCACCTCCATCTTGTTAGTGTCAGATAATGTAGCTAATTTCTAGGTATTCAACGATGACAAACATATCCTGGATTTTATCACCAGTTCGCATGTGTTTTCTACACAGATAATAAACCTAGGTCGAACCTCAAGAAATGGACCCGGATATAGATGGGATTATTAACCTAAAGACCAACACCATCCCTAGAGGAATGGTTCAATTAGAGCGGATCTTTGACCTTGATCAAATAAGAGATCAAGATCAACAGGCTAAGAAAGATACCATTAGTGGTCAGTGTGACACCTACAACCTAGGAATGGCTGGAAATGCCAAGAACATGTTCATCGGTAAGGTATGCATCCATGAAGAAAGAAAGGGGATAATCGAGGCTCTATGAAAGTATCACGATGTCATCACCTGGAGCTATAATGATCTCAAGACATATGACACGTCAATTATCACCCACACCATCACTCTCCTACCAGATGTGAAGCCATTTCGGCAACAACAATTCCCTGTCAACACTCTATTGGAACTGATAATATACAAGGAAGTACAAAAGTTGTTGTCATCTAGGATCATTTTTCTGGTCAGACACTCCACATGGGTGGTGAATTTGGTTTGTGTTAGAAAGAAAAATGGGGAAATCAGATTGTGCATTGACTTCCGTAATCTAAACCAAGCCTCAGAGAAGAACAACTATCTTGTACCCTCATTGGATGAGGTGCTACAAATAGTAAATGACTCTCAGATGATGTCCTTCCTCGATGGATATTTGGGTTCCAATCAGGTCATGGTATAGTACGAAGATTGACACAAGACAACATTCACCACCAAATGGGGAACTTTTTCTTACAGACGAATGTTGTTCAGATTGATCAACGTTGGCGCCACCTTCCAACACACCATGGACATTGCTTTCAAGGACCTGATTAGCAAGTGCATCATCATCTACATGGATGATTTAACAAAATTTTTAAAACAACGAGGTAGTCATGTCGCTGATCTATGCAAGGTATTTGAAAGGTGTCGCAAATTCAGGGTTTCCCTTAACCCAAGGAAGTGCATCTTTGGGGTCACTGAGGGGAAGCTCCTTGTACATGTCCTATCAGAAAGGGGAATTTCAATCGACCTTGAATGTGTCTAGTCCATCATGAAGATCCAACTGCCAGGTAGCAAAAAGGAACTCAAATCATTTTTGGAAAGATTAACTTCGTCCGCAAGTTCATTACAAGCTTCACAGAAATAGTCAAACCGATCAATGCCATGCTAAAACAAGACGCCAAAGTCGAGTGGACCCCAAAATCAAAGCAGGATTTTGAGGAAATAAAGAAGGCAATTGTTAATGCCCTTGTGTTGGTTAGCCCTAATTACTTGAAGCCCTTCTGCATATACTCCTTTGCTTTAGATCATTCTTGTGCCAACATCTTGACACAAAAGGATGACAAGGGGAGCGAACATCCGATCACCTTCATAAGCACCCCCCTAAAGGATGCTAAACTACACTATCATAACTTTGAAAAATAGACTTATGCCCTTTTCAAGGGAGGTAAGAAGTTTAGGCATTATATCTTACACAACAAGGTGTTTTCTGTAGTTGCCGACCCCGCAGTGAAAACGTTACTTGTGTAGAATGAGTAAGGGGAGCAAAGGGAAAAGTGGATCGCGTTGCTGTAGGAGTATAATATAGAAATCTAGCCAATGAAGTTGGTAAGAGGACAGGAACTTTCCAAAACAATGGAAGAAGTGGTTATTGATGTTGGACCTGAACTCATGGTACAATAGTACCAGCTGGAGGATGTTTCCCCAGGGGAGTGGTACGACAACATAGTGTACTACCTGCTGAATCATAAATGTCCACCTCATCTATAGGGAGTCCAAAGGCAAGCCCTTAGGCTGAAAAGTAGCAGCTATATGTTACAAGGTGCCATATTATACAAGAAGAATCATGAAGGAATCTATTTGAGATGCCTAGGTAAGGAAGAAGTTGATCATGTTCTTAAGGAATTCCATGACAAGTTCAGAACTGGTCATGGTTACAGTCTATCAACTGCACACCAAATATTAAGAGTTGGGTATTATTGGCCCATCATTTTTAAGGATTCTCACAGTAATGTTCGTACCTTCTGCGTGTGCCAAACTGCTGCCACCCGAGAGAGAAATGTTGATGTCACATTGCAACCTGTTCTAGAGGTAAGAACTTTCGCACGATGGGGTCTCGACTTCATTGGTCTAGTAAGCTCTCCATCATCTGCTGGACACAGTTACATTCTAACCGCTTCTACTTACTACACTAGATGGATAGAAGCAATAACTTGCAAACAATATACAACTAAAGTAGTAACTAATTTCTTAGAAATTTTCATTTTAAATCACTTCGGCTACCCATATGCTCTGGTATGTGATAACGACCCTGCATTTGCTTCATTGAAATTCATGAGTTGGGCCTTTGACTATGGTATCACCCTCAAATTTTCATCTAATTATTACCCTCAAGGAAATGGCCTTGCTAATTCCACCAACAAGAACTTGATCATGGTGATCAAGAAGCTTCTTGATAGGAATCCAAAAGATTGGCATACCCAACTTCTTTTCGCCTTGTGGGCGGATCGCACCCATCACAATGTTGCCCTCAGAGATTCCTCATATCATCTCGTCTATGGCTTAGAACCCATATTTCCCATACACTTGAAAATCCCTACCCTCCATTTTTTCAACAATTTTTATGAAGGAGGAGACCGCAGAGAATCTCGCCTCACCGAGTTGTTGCACCTTGAATAAGTATGAGATCGTGCAATAGAAATTTTTTCCAAACATCAGGGCATAGTCAAAAGATGGTTTGACCGCCAAGCCAAGGTTAAGGCCTTCTGCATTTCTGATCTGGTCCTCTACTAGGACAAGGCCCATGAAAATAAAGGGGGATGTAACAAATTTGACAAGCTCTGGCTTGGCCCCTTTCAGATTGCTTAAATCCTGGGAGACAATGCTTTCCGCTTAAAAACTTTGACTAGTGAAGATGTCTCTTTTCCTGTCAATAGATAGAACCTTAAGCATTACTTCCAGACCTGAGCTCTTTCAGAGCTGTCCATTTAAATACTTGTAGATAGGTTAGAATAGGTTTCTTGCAAAGTTGTCAAAAATAAAAATAAGTATATAATAAGTAGCTATATGTATGTATGAGAAACTCTATCGGGCCTATGGATTCCCAAGTAGCAATAGAGAAATGTTTGTGGGGATTGTAGTTATAACTTCGTTAGGGAAATAGATGTGTGACTACCAGTGAGGCAATATATAGGTTAATTTTGGATTTGGACTATCTACATATCCTATCTTAGTCAATTGACCACTTACCTCAAGATATCTTAGAAAAAGGAATGTGGTATAGCTTCTAAATATGGATTGATTTTAGCTAGTTCCATGCATTTTGATGATCTTTCGCTCTTGTGTTTGATGGCTTTGTTTAGGGGGTAAGGTCTAATACCCTTGTTCCAAATTTCTAAAATTCTTAAACCCTTATGTTATATTTTTGCGTTGACCCACTATACTAGGTTTTCGATTGTCTTAGTTATAACTTTAGTCATCTATCCCATTGTCTTTACTGTCCCCTTCACCTAATCCCATCGGTCATTACATGCTCTTCATTATTTTAAACCTTCCAAAAGTTAGGCTAGAATATTTAATAACTTAAGGCTTACATCCCAAGTCTTTGATATGTTTCCTAAGGATCATAATTTGTCACCCTAGTCATGGCCCCTCTTTATGACTAACTTTATTTGCATGTGGAGAAAATTAGGCTTGTTATATTTAAAGATTAACTTGTGGTCATGTGTGCACACCACGCACAATCAAAAGACTCATTTTTGATGAGTTGCACGATGCACGTGCTTCTAACATGTTTCCCTCTATAGGATGTGGGACTCGACTTCCACTATAGTGCCTAATACACTTAGGTTGGAGAATCAACGGTGGTGATATAGCAACAAGATAAAATCTAAGCCTTTGTATGGACATCGTGTAAGCCTTAAAATATTATTTTAAAGCCTACTACATAGTTTCCAAAATTTGACATGTATGTCCTACTGATGAGGAAAAGGAATGTGGGGTCCTCCAACAAATGAGTTGTCGTCCGAGTGGAAAAAATTTCATCGGTCGATAGACTACCGATTGATGGTGACTTGATTTCAAATGGTTTTGACTCATTTGAGTATGATGTGCCACTTCAAGATCAGATCTATGGGCATGATTCAAAATCAAAAATGCAAATGTGAGAGTCATTTCCTTTTGTACAAGTGAATAGTAACTACCGAAAATAAACCCAGAGCTATCCAACATCAACATAAATACATTAAAGGCTACTTTTTCCACACACTTGAAGATTGCCAATGATTCAAAAGTACCCTTGAGATCAAGAAATTGAATTTTAGAATTTGTCATGAACAAAATTAGGGTTTCTTGCTAGCATAAATCCATAAGTAGAATGAACACTCTTTGTGTCATTTTTAAAAAAAAAAGAGGAAACCTTGAGTTAGGGAAAACATCTATTGTTAGAATTTTTGTATGCTTTAATTTCTTTATTAGGGTTTGGGTATACATTAAAAGGTTAAAGGCCTTGTCAAATTCTTTGAAATTGTACCTCATAGGTGGTGCCCTAGTAAATGAATAGAGGTGCTAGGTTTTACATATTGTTCTGACAAAATCTTAGATTGTTTTAGTTTCTACCTTTCACCTATGGCACCCAAAACTCAAGCGTCTGGTTTAGGAACCCCAACTAGGTCTCTTTCCCAAGATATAATCAACCAATTGAAACCCTCCACGAGCAGAAAATCTAAGGGAGCAACTCTATTCTATGTCTATCAGATTCATGAAGGATTAATAGATAAGATGTTTGGTGTCAAGAATTCCAATTTTTCGCTTTGTGGATGGCGATAATTTCAAAATTGGTTTGGAAATAGAAATCTGGGTGTCCTTGTTTGCAACCCTTCGAGGTTAGACATGGGGAAATAGGTGGTGCCAAATGTGTACATGGACTTAGATCTTTTGAAGGAAATTGAAGATATCTTCAATCTGTATGAATGGAGTGAGGGCATGATCCCAATTGACCTCAAAGTCTTCATAGAGGAATATAGGAAAACAAAGGTTCTTTTTAGAACAACAATGTTATCTTTCATATCGCTACTATTGGGATGGGAAAAAATAGGAAAAAAATCAAGATTGGAAAAGATGAACAAGAGCCTTTCCCCATGAGATATTTTGCTAATTATTTCAAGAAGATAATTTTCTCTCTCTACCAAATCCTTGGCATTGATGAACCATCCACCACACTCACAAACCTCATGTATATGGCAACACACCTCCAACATTCAACATATAAATCAGTTTATGAATATGCTACATATATGTCAAATAGGATGCACAGGGGTTTGATTGTACTCAAGGCAGGAAAGGAACCGGTGAGCTTTGGGTGGTACTCTATACTGATGCACATTTTCTTATATAGGGGTGATAATTTTTTTGGAAAATACATGACATTAATAAAGAAGGAGGGTGATATTGATTTTCCCGTCCAATGTTGGACCCAAATCTTGGATAAGGATGACCCCAAATTTGTTTATGTGGTTTTCAACAATGTTTTTGCCTCGAAGATGAGAACATTTTTGGTCCAAAAGATGCCTAGGATTCATAAGGAGATCCTTGAATTTTTGAGGCCCATGGAGAAAAGGCTTTATTTGAATTTGAGTCATAACTGGTGTGATATAATATCTTACCCTCATACCAATTTCTTCAGGATTTATGGAACTCTCGTGAAACCTTATGTATTCCCAAGAGATGTGCCATTACGAATAGGATTTATTGATGTCATGAGGTAGTTAAAAGTATCACAGATGGCACATCTGCCAAAGACACTAAAGAAAGATTCATTCTTCCCTGAATGGACAACATTTGTGAGGGTAAAGGGATGTTGGAAGAATTTGGTTCAACTCCTGACACCTTACCATTTGAAAAAAGCATGCCCAAAGAATCATGATCCTAAGGGTTTTATTGCTTCTTTGAAGGAGTTACATATGAGTGGTGCTTTTGTGCATAATTTATATTATCTTGAGGATGTTATTAGAAACATCATGGATTTCTTTGAACAAGAAGATAGAAAGACAAAGTGTTTGGCCTTCAAAAATATGATGGAGCAAGCTACAAGGACAGATCCTAAGTATGATCCTATGCCCAACGTTAAAGGTGAATTCAATAGAGCTATGCATGTTCTTCAAAATTTTGAGAACATAGTGGGTATCTTAAGGGAAGACTATGTAGTTACAGACAAAGGGAAATCAATGGCAGTAGACCAGGATCCCACGGTAGTACTTGAGGAGAGACCCACTTATTATCCAAGATCAAAGATAAGAATTTATTCTATAAGGAAAGAGAGGGTAAGGAAGTAGCAAACATTACCAACCCCTACTACATCACAGGGATCAAGAAAAGCTTCCTCTCAGAGCTCAGTTCCATCACCTCCTAGGTGGTTTTCCCCTACCATTGTTGATATTGATTCACCTCCTAGGGAATCTTTTCCATCAGGTCAACCACCGGCCAAGAAGCAAAAATTTGAGGTGTGTAAGGTTTTTGATTACTCTGATTCTGATGAGGATGAAATTTTGGTAACCCATAAATATATGTAGAAGGGGATGCCTCCTCCCTCAATATGTGTTGCATCAAGCTCTAGGATAAGTAGCCTTAGGCTAAATAAAGTAGACTTAATTGGCTTGAATAATGTTGATGATTTGAGACAAGAGGCCTGGAAGGAATTCATGGAAGATGACTCATTTATTGAGACTGGGGCATTTAAAGGTTTTGTGTAGAGGGAAACTATTGAGGAATGAACTAGGAAGATGGTTGAGATAATTCTACACCCTGATCTTTCAAAGGAGATTGTACAAGCTAATGTAAGAAGTGAAAAGAAGAAGAAATTTTAGAATATCATAGTTGATGAGGCCAGGGTACTCATACAAAAGAGTGGTGTCTTATTATTATCTGAATGGGATATAGATAATGTTGTTTTCCTTGATACAATAAGGAGAGATGAGAAAACCTTATTCCAAACTAAAGAAGATGCTAAAATGGCACTTCAAGGGTCATCTTTTAGTGAAGAATGGGATACTCTAGCGATATGGTCATTGTCTCTTGATTCTAAGAAGCCCATAGTAGCATAACTAGTCAACTTCAAGGGGAAACTAATTATAAAGAGAGTTTTTGATACTCCTACATTAGAGGTGGCTGACATGATAGTCAATATTGCTAAGTTTACAAATGTAATAGTTGAGAGCCTTACAAAAGAAAGGGACACATATAGGAGTAAACATAATGAGTTGATTAATGAATACAACATGAGTTAGCAAAGGTTTGTTGAGCTTGAAGAAAAATTAGATTTATTAAAACAATAAGTGGAGACTCTTAAGTCCCAAGGACTAGTTGGTTCAGGTCATGCAGTGCCTACCTCTCCTGTGATTCATCCCCCATCTCCTCCACCTGATCAAACATTGTCAATTGTACCTTATAATATGGGCCGATAACCATTGGTAGTTGAGGAGCCAAGCATATCTGGTGCAACCCCATCAACTGAGCCTACAAAGAGGAATTACTACTCCAAATTGAAGAATACAAGGGATTTCTTCAACAAGCCCAAAGTACCGTGTATGAAATTAATTCTAAAGTTGTTCACATGGTTTTGAAGCATATGAATAAGAAGATCCAGAATACATTAAACAGTATTCATTCAAGTTATGCTTCAATTATATAAGCAATAAGGTTGTCTGAAATAGACAAATAATTGGCTACTCCATTGCTCGATAAATGCATTCTGAGGGCTAAAAATATGAAGCTTATGGGAGTTGGAGCTAGACAAAAGGAAGATAGATATCCAAATGTTGTCCCAACTTATAGATTTTTTGGTGAAATCAAGGAGCAGAAATTTCAAGGCTATGCTACCCCTATGCATGCAAAAATAAAAGAGCTAAAGGCCCAGTTTGATGAGGTAAATACTATATTGCTGCCTAATATCCAAGATACAAGTGATGGGGTCAAACCTTTACAAGCATGGAGGGATAAAATTGAAACAACAATTAGTTCTTAAGAATCTTTCATTTGTGAGAGACTTGATATAGGCATGCTAAAGAATACTCTTGTGAAGTTATCCTTTGTCATCAAATTTTTCAAAGATTTTGATAAAGAGGCTACTTTCATGATGATAAAATATGCCCCATATAGGAAAAGGATGGACCAGATCATTGGATTCAATTGGTCTTCAGACACGGAATATGAATTGTGGAAGAAGGTTTTCATTGATGATTTGGAGTTGTGAATGTAGATAAGGAGAATACATATACCTGGTCAAGTATAGTATAGGTCTAGCCTTAGATGTTACGATGTATAAATATTTTTTTCTCCTCAACTCAGGATGCAACAAACAAGTGTTGACTAGTGCTGACCTAGATTAGTGTTGGTGCTAGTCGAGATGATGACTCACTTTCCCTTCTTCAGATGCTTTGAAAGATAAAAGATGTTACAATAGTATGAAGGATATCGTTCTACTACAAAATGCCTTTTGAAAGGCGGTTATATTTTCTACTATGAGTGGATATTTTGTCTCACCTATATTCCCTCTAATTGAAAATGTAAATATAACTGCAAAGGGAGTATGCGCTATAATAGTCTAATAGAAATGAGACATGTGTGCATGTTGGCTCAAATATATTTTTGATCCCTTGTTTCTATAAAAGGGAATTCAAGTCCATATGTGTAGGTCTTTTTTTGAATTCTAGATTGGAGTTATGCAAATGAGAAGCAAGGAGATATAATGTTTTGAGTTGAGGTCTTAGGTTATGAGTTAAGACAGTTTAAGTTGTTAATTTTATTGTTTCTAGGTGTGTCTGAAGAAAATATGCTAATCATTTGATTCCATTGTCTCCCCATTTTTGCATTCTAGTGAATTATTAATGAGAATACCATCAAAGATCATTTCATTGATTTTGATTGTCTCTCGCAATGAAATATGTTTTGATTATGGCTCTGGTTTAATGAACTAGTTAGAATACCTTAATTAGAACATGGATTTATGTGAATGTTAAGTGGATCTTATAAGTAGTCATGGGTCATAAGTATTAATATGTGAATTGTAATGCAACTTCACTAAGATCATGGATGTGTGGGATTAAATTCACCTTACAATTTGTTGCTTTGTCTTGACTCCTTGCCCTGAGATAAGGCACCAATTTGAAGGTATTGAGTGCATTTTTTATGGTTCTAGTCTTTGATCTGAGAACACCATTCATATACGCATTCTTAATTGACTTAATTTTGTTATGATTTAGTATAGTGTGGTATTCTCGGCTTTTGGAATTTGATTCTTCTAAAGAACTACCAATTTATTGAAGGATTTCATCTATTTAGCCTTTGATGGGAATATATTTTCTTCATTATGAAACATATTATATGATTTGATAAGTAGGGATATAAGATATGCATTGTGGGATCACCCTCTTGGGTTTGCAAAGCGTGAAGTGTAGGAGAAGAAGCATCGAAGCTTCATCTTGTTAATTGGACAACTATCTCTCAAGTATTAGATAATTGAGTTTTCCAAGCTCATAGGTGCTTGGCAAGATCTTATTGGTTCTTAAAAAATAACCAGCAAAATGAAATCACAAAGTGCACACATACTTGGGAATTTGAGATATATCATGAATGGATTCAACTAATGATTTTTTTTCCCTTTAATCTTGAATTATCTTGTGAAGCTTCAATTCTAGTCAATGAAACCAGAGATTCTATGTTTTGGTTGAATTCTTATCCTTAAAACATTTAGGAATGTTTTCCTAGTAGAGTCACTATTTATTGTGCATTTTGCATGCATGCCCCGCTAAAAGTAGTGACCACCTCTTTTCCCCTTTTTTTTCATTTGTGTTGGCTTGTTTGTGCTCATTTGGGTTTGTTTTCACCTTTCCTTTTGGTATTTAGCCTTTTTTCCTTCAAAATTTTGATGTCTCCTAAAAATATTGAAATTTTACCTAAGGGTATGTGTAGGATCATCATGGAAAAAATAGGCCCTTAAGTGGCGATCAAAATTCATAAAATAAGAGTTAGGCAACTTGACGTAAAATTTTGAATAAGTTATGTATATTATTTCAAAAATATGTAAGAATAGAATCTATAGAAAATTGAATATAGTTTCTAAACTACTAGGTTTATTTAAAAAACAAAAAAATCTATTTGGTTAAATTTTGAAATTTCAATACAGTAGTACTTAAATTTCAGGGAAAAAATAAGAAGTAGGTGTCCATCTAACCACCCTAACCAAAATAAAATGATAATATTTTTTTATAAGATTTTAGATATAAGTAGAGGACTCATGTCTCGATGTGATGCATATTTTTTTATAATATTTTTCCAATTAAATAATTAATTATAAAAAAATTATTACAACTTTTAAAAGATATAAAAACTTGTATGTCTGACCACCTTAACTTGGTCAAAACTTCATGAAATTTAATTTTTTTTTTATTAATCCTATAATATACGAAGCATAAAATGTGACACATGTTTTAGATTCAAAAAATGTGATTTGGTTTGAAAGCTATAGATGTTTTTCAATTAGCCTATCAATCAAGACTTTAGTTGTAATTCAATGTATTAAATTCAAAGCAAAGAATATTTTATATTGGTGGAAAGTTGAGAATCCTCTTTAAAATCCCTTTCGTTTCATCAATTTTGGGTAAAAAAAATTCTTCAACCACATGGACCATCATATCACTTACATATCGCCACTTTTTGGCCCATCATGATCCTGCACATACCCCTAAGTCTCCTTTGTTGAAATCATGTTGCAAAAGCTCTCATGTGGGAGGCCATTGGTTAGATGTTGGAGTCATTCAAGTTGTTTGTGGGAGTTTCTATGCGAAAATCCACATATGAGAAGCCTATACAAAAATCTATTATCTTGGTGTCGGTACCTCCAACACCCACAATATCCATCCCTGCATTCCTATGGATTCCACACTCTAGGCACTAGCAGTCCTCATCTTCACTTTTTCTTGTCATCTACACCATGAAATTTTTTATTTTAGGGTTTTCACAAAAATTGAGATACCAACTTGCATTTAATGCGGTGAAGTCTATAAATAGGGTCTTAGTCTCAAGTCATTTCCACCCTATACATTTGGAAATTTATTGAGCTCACTCTATTGTAGATTGTAGGGATTTTGAGCTCAAATTTACTATAGGATTTCACCTTCCAATTTTCACACTTAATAGGTTTTGAATCCATTTTTTTTTCTTGATTATTCACTGTCATTTTTATAGTTTTTGTAAAAGGTTTTTTCAATATTTTGAAATAGTTGAAGTTTAAACTTTAAAAACCTTGAGTCATGGATCTTCTTGTGCAGAAATCCATTGTCTTTGTGCCAAATTTTGGCATAGGAAGCGATAGCTCCCACATTTCTTGGACTCACACCATGTGGGAGGTCTAGTGTGGGCTTCTATCATGGTCATTCTAGAGCATTGGTGCAACTCATCAAGGTTTTTACCTTGACGTTTCCCACAAGAAAATAAACTCAAAGCTAAATTTTCCCATGTGCCTAAAATCAAATATTTATGGAATTTTTTTCACGGAATGCCACTACTATCAAGCCATTTCATGGAATAAACCCTATTAGACTCTACCCTCTCCACTTCCATGTGGTTGATTCTCGTATTCACTTGAAGTGATCAAACAATGAATTTTAAATGGAAAACTTTAGAGGTTGTTTTAATAATGTGATCAAAATGAATATAATATTATAATTTAAAATTGAAAATGACGAAGTCCTAAATTGTTTGCAATAAATTGCATGTGGGAATCTAAATGTGGAAGGACACTCACATCAATCCATTTATGGCACAAATCCCTTTGATCTTTACACCGCTTAGCTTTTGCATTCAAAGGTTTCATATTTTTCAAACCAATTCCAGATGAGTCTAAGTCATAAATGCATGATGTCATCATTTCACCCACATGCTTCAAATGAGTTTAAACTTGAAATCATTAATTATTTTCATCAAATATATTTGAATGTGGAAAACATCTTGTGAAATTCCATACTACTCACGTCATTTTTTGGCATACTCTCCACTGGCTTCCGCAAAGGTGGATTTTGCTGGTTTTCTCTGCATGGGATAAAATTGATAAAATTTCTAAATGTGGAAAACTAAATGACTTTTCATATACCTTTTTCCATGTGTTGAATTATTTTTCATTGAAAATTCTAAGTATTTTGTCATTGCAAAAATTTCATTGTGAGATATCATTTTTATGGTGTCATTTGCACAGTGTCATTTCACTAGCACCGATTTTGATGGCTTCCACATTTCTCATCCTCAAAACCTAGTGGCACCTGCAAAGCTATAAAACCTACAAAATGCTAGAAATTATCTCAAAATGCTAAATTTAATGATTCCTTTCTTGTATTTAATGCTTTATGACGATTTTGGGCTTTAATGATATGCTTTTTCATGGCACTAACACTTTATCTTTTGCTTAGTCAATTAACTAATTATGTTTTGTTCTTACAGGTTTTATGGAAAAGCTGAGAAAGTGGGAAAGAGTGAGACAAAATTGAAAAAGAGGAAGAGAAAATGAAGTATGAGTTCCATGGTATGGAGGTCACCTCCAAAATAATTTCAGATTGGGATAATAAATCAGACATTGACCTTGGGCACATTAATATTGATGAATTCAGAGAGTGTGTCTTGGTCAACCCTAAGATTGACATGCAAGGAAGATTTGTAAGAGTGGGATTGCCCATGTAGTCAGTTTCCCACCTTCCTTAATCAGTCCTGAACTCATTTGTGGATGCAGAGAATTCTATCATAGGGATTCCTATAGAATCATCACTTCAAAGGGACAAGTGGTGGTAGATTTATCACCATCATCCATCACACTTATTTTTGGGATTTCCGAGTTCTCAAAAATAGAGGTGATGAAAGGGATTATTCCCTCAATGTCTAGAAGGTAGGTCCTTTGAATTGTGCCTAGGTGATAAATGAGAAATGGATGGAAATTCCTCAATCGAGTGCAAGAAAGCTACCAAAGAATCTATACAGAAGTTACTTCATGGAGGAAGTCAATATTTTCTTAACATTGTTCAGCAATATCATAGAAATTTTGACCTCCAGCCTCTTCAAAGAGTGCATGTGGTATTTCATTGAAGAAATCTTGAGGGGGGAAACTAAGTTCCATTGGGCTCAAATAATTTGTGATAATATCCATCATCAGTACGAGAATGTTAAGAAGACCCAAGAGTTTTATATTACCTCTTACATTGTGTATGTACTTGCTACTAACTTTCTATATAGAGGCTTGACTTGCAAAGGTAATTTTGGGAAGAGTCTAGATGAAACTATCATTTACAAATGTTACCCACAACAAAAATACAAAAATTTCAAGGCAAATTATAAGAGGGTAAATGACACTTTTGTCATATTTATTCTAAAGTATTTGTCAAATGAATTTGAGAGTAGGCTATCATATTTTTCCAAGGAAACTATGAAAAAATTTGGTTACTGGTTCATCTAGTTCCCTAAGATTATGTACTTTAGGATTGATGATTTTTCTAGGACCTCATATAGATTGCCAAGGTACCCAACTGATAAAATCGTCCTCCTAGAGCTTACACAACAATTGTCTACCACACCAATTATTACAATAAAAAAATAGGAGGTGTACCTTATCTAATGACTCATGGGAGAGGTATGTGATAGGTTTGGATAATAGCTTATTATCTATTATTTTTATGCGTATTTTGATATACTTTTAGATACACTTTCCAGAAAATGTATCTATGTTATACTATCCTTTCATATCCATTATGTAGAATTAAGCCTAAAATACAATGATGGAATTATGGTTATAATATATTAGTATTATATGGTTCATACGAACATATGTATGGAATTTTGATGGAATTCTATGAGTTAATTATGATAGCTATATTTGTGTACATTTTTTGTGGAATTAACTTGTTTGTAGCTAAAGGGGAACCATGGCGCAATAGTTGTGGGATGAACTTGTAGAAAAAGGGATGAATGGACACCAAAACATGGGAGCTCCAAGTTAAGTTCAATGTGATGGTTGTTGATTAAAGGAACTTGTTCAAGGTTGAACATGGAATTATTATGAACAATTAATAAATTTTGAAGAAGAGGTCTCCTTCACTTATAGGATTTTGGCAAATGGTTGTATGTTTACAGGCAATTTGTTTTTGACAAAGTTCTAGCCCTATTAGGATTCCTTTTCCTTTTTAGTTATAGGTTGAATAAATCATTCTTAAATCTATGATCTAAATATATAGGAGTGGAGTTAATGATTTTGGCTAAGTTTTTACTTTGAATAAGATTCCCTCAAGCTTGTATATAGTTGTTGGTTGAATGTGTAGGATAGTTGGTTGGTTTTTTAGTTTTATGTTATTAGTTAATTTCTGTTTTTAAGACATGAAATATTCAAAATGATTGAGTACAATCTATGAAAGATATTTTGTAATCTTCATGAATATGCAATGAATAAAGTTTAACTCATGGAATGTATAGAATCTTCTAGCTAGATTTGGGTCTAGTTAAAGTGAGAACAACCACTTGAGTAGGCCACTCAAGGTATTGTTCCACTTCATATTTCATTTATTTATTTATGTTTAATATATTTTATCAATTTATCATTGTTTCATTAATCATATAGAAGTTAATTAGAGTCTCATATCTCACTTATTGTTAATGAATTCTTATTAATATGCATGCAGTGGTTAACTAGTCATACTCCAGAGGATAGTTTAATTGAGTCATTAGTTTTTATCAGTTTTGCGTTATTATAGCATCATGTTATTAATGAAAGTTTGGTTGCAACCTAAGTTATAGGTACCCATAGCCATTAGTTCTAGTTATGTCTTTTGTTGTTTTGCAATTATGTGAGTTTTGCATCATGTAGAATAACTTGAGTCGGTTAGCTTAAGTAGTTTGAGTCCTTGAAGGAATATACAATGTTGCACCTTCATAAGCTTATGAGCCTTGGGTTGAAAATTTAATTTGGTTTTAAGCAATGTTGAGTGGAAAATTTAACCTCAAAATTATGTAGGTTCTACCAATTTTTAAAACATTATCTTAGACTCTATGTTTTTGGTGTCATTTCTAGGGATGGTGCTATCTTCATAACTTGTCTTCACATTTTTCATAGTTAACTTTTTTTCAATATTAAGACTGTTAGATATAATCTTTTTCCAACACCAAAGATACAATAAAATTGTGTAGGACTATTGAATATAAAGCCATATTCCATGTATGTGGAGGAAGAGAGATCCCTTGGGTAGGTTCCCTTCCTCTACACACTAAGAAGCTATATCAAATATTGGTGAATCCAGTACTCAAAGCAAGGGTAATACTAAAGAAGAAATTTCCTTATCACCAATGTCTATCACACATATAGAAGGAACATACAACACTATGGGGGGTGTAATATATGATCATCCTGAATAGGAGACATTTGAGTTTCCCAGCACTAACCAAGAAAGGGCTACAATGATGAAGAAAATTCCTCCTTTGGCCTTACCAGTCTTCTATGGGTTAATGATTGAGGACCCAAATACATTTCTCTTTGAATTTGATGTCCCATGTTGAAGCTATGACTATACTTCTAATGCTCATAGGCTCAAAATATTCCTAGAAACTCTTAAGGATGCAACCCTGAGATGGTTTATGGGATTAGGTCAAGATGTTGTTCTTAATTGGGACACCATGAAGACCTTGTTCCTAGAGAAGTATCAGGACTATTGTAGGGGACTTGATAGGAGGAAAGATGAAATTTTCAAAATATCACAAAAATATGATGACCCTTTGGAATATTATGTGGAGAGATTTTAGTTTTCTCTAAAGAAAAAACCCTAAAATAAGTTGTCAAAAGAGTCCCTCAAGTTGATCTTTTTTAGGGGAGTCAATGATGACTTCATGGATGCCTTGAACCTGATTGGATGGGGATAAATTTGATACATACCATTTCAAGATATTTGTAAGGTTTGCAAGAATTATTCTAGGAGCTTTACTAAAAGGTCAAGAGGAGATGAGACATCCACTATAGGTAAATCATCTTCATGGGTTTCAAATATTGAGTTGAGCAACCTGTTATCTAACATGAAGGAGGATATCATCATCCATTTGGAAAAATAGTTGGATACTCTCCAAAAGAAGAAGTAGGAGGAATTTGAGGCTATGCTCACTGAATATTGTGCAAGTCACAGGAAAAGAAAAAAAAACTGCAAATGCAAGAGAGTGGCAAGTATCGAGCAAGATAAAGTTGAGAAACCTGATTTTCAACCAATTGAAGGAGATGATGGAAAACTCTTCTATATAGCACAAATTAGGCCATGGTAGAAAATACAAGGTATGCCACAAGATTCCCTTATCTTTAATTCATCCTTTCCCATTTGGAATTAGAACTTTTCTAATTGGAACTCTTAGCCTTGGCAAGCAAACCAAAACCAGTTGCATAACCCTCAACAATAGCCACAAGCTCAGCCAAATTAGAACCAATAGCCAAACCCTTGGGAAAAAAAAAATTTTAGGGTTCCAATTATAATTTTCAATGGCCAACCCAGAAAAATCAATGGCAACCTTATTGGAAAAAAGGCCAGCAATGGCAAACCCAGCAAAATCAGTGGCAACCTTAGTGGCAAAAAGTCCATCAATGGCAGCAACAAAATATGAACTATCAACAACCTCTTCTCCCTCCTCCACCATAACAACAAGCCTTAATGCCTCCACAAAATCCCCCAAGCCACCTAATAAACCACAAATACCTTCCCAACTTGCACCTAACCCTAACACTAAGCCTGCTCAACAGGCTTATACTAATGAAGCTATGCAATACCCCACCTATGCGCTAGAGGTGAGTTATGTCCACCTCAAATCAAGAAAATAACTTGTTGGAGATTCATCCCCCCAAATTATAGAAATGGAGGATGAGGAACCTGAGTCAAATCAAGTACACCAAACTAGCTCAAGTCCCAAGCCACCTTTTCCTGAATGCCTAGTTGTTCAAAAGCATCACACACAAGTTCAGGGTGATCTTTTAGGTTAATTAAAATATGTGAGCATCAAGATTCCACTTATCCAAGCTATCAAGTACATCCCTATCTATACCAAAACTATAAGGGATCTATGTCTTAAGAAACTAGGAAAAAAATGAAAAGATCCTCACATAGTCCATGTCTTAGGAAATCTTGTAGATATCATGTTAGGGAATATTATTGTCCCTAAGTATACAGATCTTGGTAGTCCAGTAGTGGATGTTAAGATCGATAGAACCCTTATTAATAATACTTTGATAGACTTAGGGGAAACAATCAATGGCATGACAAAAAAAACAATATAGTTTCTTCTATTAGTCAACCTTAGGCCCACATAAACTATTTTATAGCTAGCTAATAGGTCCATGGTCAAACCTAAGGGAATTATCGAAGAAATAGTCATTGCATTGGATTCTTGGGAATATCCTGTAGACTTTAATCTGCTACAACCCAAAGTTAATCTTGCAGGTTACCCACTCATCCTAGGTAGACCTTGGCTAGCTATAGTTGATGCATTGATAGGTTTTAGGTCTAAAAAAATGATAATATCCAATGGGACAATCACCAAGAACTTGGTTCTTTATCCATCGGCCCAACCTTATGTTGATCTTGAGAAAAATATTTGGCCCAATTTGGATGAGGAAGATAACTATTCTCTTTAGAAATTGATGACTATAGAGAACAACCCCTTCTTAGATGACTAGGATGAAGATGATCTCATTTCTCACATAATCCAAAATGGTTGTGGTATGAGCACACATCAACAAGACTCTCTCATATGCCTACAAGACCCCTTGCAAAGTACTATACCCACCAATTCTATAGAAGAGATAACTGAAATATTATATTCATTACTACCTCAACAATTTGTACCTATTATACCAAGTCTACATCTATCATCTATTCAAGAGTCATCTAAGGGGTTGGAAATCATGCCAAGAAAGAAGTTAAACATAAATAATGCCTTAATAGAGGAGTAGCAGAACTCTTTTCAAATAGTGTTGTAGGCACACTCAGTAGCATATGCATGGGATTACCATTATATGAAAGGTATAGACCCTTATTTATGTATGCATAGGATTTGTATTAATAATGGATATAGAACCATTTAGAAACCACATAGATGTATGAATCTTTCCTTAAGGGAGATAGTGAAAGTTGAGATAATAAATATCCTTGATGCAGGTTTTATCTATCTAATATCATACATTGAATGGGTCTCACCTTTGGTAATTTTTCCCAAGAAAGGTGGGAAATGGAGAGTTTGTCTAGACTACAGGGAATTGAATACAACTACCAGGAAATACCACTTTTCTCTACCCTTCATAGATCAAGTACTTGATTCCTTAGCTGAGAATAAGTACTTCTCTTTTCTTGATGGTTTCAGTGATTATAACCAAATCAAAATTACTCCAGAGGATCAGGACAAGACTACATTCATGTCCTTTAGGGACTTATGCTTACTCTATTATACCCTTTGGTTTATGTAATGCTTCAAATACCTTTCAAAGAGTAGTACTTAGCATATTTTTTTATTATGTACATGACTACATGGAGATATATATGGATGACTTCACTAATTATGGTGAAAGTTATTTAGGAAGCTCTCAATAATCTAGAAAAAGAGTTGAAACACTACAAATAACACAAATTTTCACTCAACAATAGAAAGTGTTTCATGATGATGACATAGGGAATTGTGTTGGGACAGTTTGTATCCAGTGCAGGAAATCAAGTTGATCCAAACAAAATAGAAATAATATCTACTTTACCTGTTCCTCAAAAACAAAGAGATGTCAAGAGATTTCTTGGCCATGAAGGCTACTACAAGCCATTTATCAAGGATTTTAGTAATATTTTTGTGCCATTATTTGTTTTGTTGAGTAAAGACATTGAATTTGAATGGACATCTAAGTGTAAACACTCTTTTGAAGAATTGAAGAAATCCCTAACTCAAGCACCAATATTGAGAGGTTTTAATTGGACTCTACCTTTCCACATACATACAAATGCTTCATATTTTTCCATTGGAGTGGTCTTGGGTTAGAAGGAAGGAAACAAATAGTATGTAATATACTATATTAGAAAAAATATTCAAAGAGAATAATTGAATTATACTATAACAAAAAAAGAGATGTGTGTTGTAGTGTATTCTATTAATAAATTCAGGCATTATATTACTAGTTATTCAGTCTTTGTCCATATAGACCACACAACAATTAGGTATCTAATGAAAAGGCCAAAGCTAGTAGTTGGAGGTAGGTTGGTAAGATGGCTACTTCTCTTACAATAATTTGACATTATCATAATTGATAAACTTGGTAAAGTGAATGTAGTGGAAGATTTCTTGTCAAGGTTGCCAACACAATTAGCTGAAGGAGTGGTAGATAATGATAACTTTAAGAAATCCCCCTAAAAAAAATATAAAATCCTAGTGAATCTTTCTTTTTTTTAGGAAAAAATATTAATTTCTATTGGTGAATCTTTCCTTTTAAAAAATAAAATAATTTTATTGGTAATTTTTTTACACCACTAAATTTTTCCTAGAAAATTATGAAGAATCTTGAAAAGTAATAGGAAAATTCATTAATTATACTATTGAATATATCCAATCTAAAAATAATTCTCGTGGAAATTTAGGGACCCAAGAGTGGAAATTATTGATGGGTTGAATGGGTAAACTATAATATTTACTTTCCACCATTGTTTTAAAATATAATATAATTGCTCTCATTGTACTTTATAAGATAAAATTTACCCACAATCTATAGAGCTCATGAGACCTAAAATTGTGGGGCCCATGAGCATCACAGATCATGGGTACATTTTACCTTGTGGAATACAACAAGGACCATTAGATTATATTATAAATAAATTGTGGAAAATAAAGATTAGAAATATGGTCATAAAGTAACTAATAATTATGATATACTATTGGCGAATTAATATAGATTTTCTACTATAATTTATAAAATTTAGGTGAATATGATCTAATCATGTATTGAATATTATGGAAACAATTTGAGATAAAAAATTTAATAAAATAAATTATTTGGAAATTTAAATAAGAATATAGTTGAATTTTGAAAAAATGTGGTGATTCAAGTCATATTGTAGCTCAAACTATTAGCCAATTTTGGATTCCCAAATTTCAACTATTAGCTAATTGGCGAATATTAGCCATGATAAAAAATCATTACTGGTAGATGATTCATTATCAGATGAAAATTTATTTTCTCTACAAGTATAGGTACCCTAGTATGCAGATATTGCTAATTATTTGGTCATAGGGTATATTACACCACACTTTTCTCCAAGGGAGAAGAGACAGTTGGTTCATAAATGTTTCCCATACTCTTGGGTGTCTAGTTATCTATTTTACATTGGCCCTAATAAAATTATGATAAGGTGTATCAAGGAGGATGATATCTTTGACATCATGAAGGCATGCCATGATGAGCCATGCGAAGTTCATTTTTTAGAAAAAAAGAACAATTTGTACTTGATCCTCACAACTGGCTATTATTGACCGAATTTGCATAAAGATTTAGTTAAATACATACAAAGTTATGATAGGTGTCAAAGGATGGGAAGACCAACCAAGAGTGATGAAATGAATTTACAACCTCAGCTGACATTAGCACCTTTTGAAAAATGAGGTTTAGACTTCATTATCCCAATCTCACCTACATCCAACAACAAGGAATACATCCTTGTTTACACTAATTACTTGACTAAATGGGTGGAAGTAAAGGCTTTACAATTTTCTAGAGATGGTAATGTGGCTAAGTTCTTATATGAAGATATATTTACTAGGTATGGAGAACCTAGAGAGATAGTCATTGACCAAGGCCCACAATTTACTTCTGATCTAATTAGCAAGTTGGTTGAAGAATACAAAATTATACACAAGAAATCAACAACCTACCACCCATAGGCTAATGGTTAGGTGGAATTCACTAATAGGGAGATTGAAATTATAATCACCAAGATAGTGCAATTGCATAGAAAATATTGGGTTTCAAGGTTTCCTAAATAAGTATGGTCTTACATAACAACATGGAAAACCATCATTGGATTTACCCCTTATGAGCTAGTTTATGGCAAGACAACAATCCTTCCTATTGAATTTAAATATAAAACACTAAGGACAATAGTAGAACTAGAAATGGATTTAATAGAAGCTTAGAAGGAAAAATTACACACTTTAAATGGGTTCAATGAGATAAGAATGGAAGCCAATCATCACACAGAGGTAGTTCAAAACCAAAGAATGAAGTGGCATAATCGGTACATTAAAACCAAGGAATTCACTATGGGGGACTGGGGACTATTATATGATTCACGATATAAGGATTTCAAAGGTAAATTTCAGTCTATATGGCTAGGCCCTTATGAAATTAGTAAAGTTTATTCTAATGGGGTAGTCCAGTTACACACCATTGATGTAGTTCACTTTTCACTTCTAGTAAATGGCCAAAGACTAAAATTATATAAGAAGCCATTACAAAAGGATGATTTCATATTTTCACTATTTCAACAATATGGTGTCCACAATGAACCAAACATAGAATCTAACACATTGAGTGATGATTCAACAATACATGATATACCCAACACTTTTGGTGACCCATCGATTGCACTACACAACTTAGTCCCTGAGCTCACTCTAATCTAATTTCTAATTTTCTCACACAAGCACACATTGCACGTTATAATAATGTTCATAATATTTTTAGAGAGACTTGTTTATCAATATTCACAAAGGGTCTTGATGTCGTAGGTACATGTAGCTTAATCCTATCAACGTTCAGAAAATACCTTGACACTGCAAGTACCCATAGCATCTTCTGGCAATGGAAAAGAAAAATTCAAATTAATTGGAACCATATTTACTACAAGTTCATGCACATTCATTTCCAATTATCCACATGTATTATCCATATTTTCTAATAACTACTCGAGACATAATTATTTTATTTCCCTCTTGCATTTCACATACTCGAGCTATCAAATCACTAGCTCATATCCATAATACCTATCCCATCATTTTCACCTACCACCCACTATTCATTACCTTGTAGTTAATATTTGTCACATCAAATAATTAATAGATATATTCTTTTCAATTTTCACGTACAGAGGACAGTTGTTTCTTCAAGGCTATTACTTTAGGTATTCTATCATAATTATTCTTAGTCTTCTTTAAACTTTCCTTTCATTTTTCATATCACTCCATGTATGTGAACTATTATATCACAAATTACCATCATTTCATATTTTAACTACCTCCAATTCATAAGAATGAAGTGAGGTCACCTCACCAATTAAGTTGGGGGGAGGGTACGACCTAGTTAGTCTTTTCATTAGTCTCTTACACATCATCCATCTAAATTAAAATCAATGAATGGAAATGACACACAAAACCTTCTAAGTTGTATCTCATTTTTTGCTACCATTTCCAAAATTTCCAAATTCTACACCTTAAGAACTTGAACTTAAGATTAAACCAAAGTCAAAATTTGAACTTAGAACTTGTCTATGAGCTCAAATTAAGTTGGTATTAAGAAGGGAATCTATAGTATGGTATGCCACTAAAGATATATGAGAAAAGGGAAGAAAAGTGAAGGGTTTTGAAGGTGGCAAGAAATATTGAATTGAATTTCAAAGAAGGATTGAGAGAATTGTATTGGAGAAGTGAGCCATAATGGGTGGTGATATCATAAGAAGGGATCCACTAGCTCACCAGCAAATTCTGGTGGATGCATTAGTGTTAAACCTATTTTCACTAGGGTTGGCTAGCTCGACTACTTCTTGAAGTTAATATAATTTAGTGATGACATGATGAGAAGGTGTTCATCTACTCTTCAGTATGACGAAGCTATGGTAAAAGTAATTTTAGTAGATGCATCCAAGACTACCATTGCACTAGTCACTAGGTTACTAAGAATAGGGGTGGAATTTCCAGCATGAGCTAACACAGTTGTAGCTAGGGAATAATTTTTTATATGAGGAGAAGAATTAGACTCCTCATCACAAGGTACGAAGAGACTTTCCTTCCCTTAGTTATGGGAAAATTTTACCTCTTACATTATCAGATACATCACCTATGATGGTAGGAAGAACCTTTTGTACATAGTTCATTTAAAATTACTCAGTCATCTCAGACCATAGGAAAGAGAGAGGTGGAAGAAGGAAAAGGAAGAGTATGTAAAGGAATTGGAGAAGAGATATATGGAATTGAAAAAATCAACAATCTGATTGGAGGAGATAGTAGATAAGGTTACAAAAAAAATCAAATGTAGGCCTCCATCGAGAACGTATACACTGTTTTTACAGGAAATGTTTCTATTCTTTTAGTTCAGTAGATTAGTTAGCAAGAATTCAATTGGAATGAGTCAAACTTATGAGTTTCTTGAGATATTTTTTGATTCCACAACCAAATAACAAGATTAGTTGTGTGAGTTTTATTTTCACAACTATGTAATATCTAATGAGATAGAATGGAACCCATTAATATTTGTGGGATATCTTTGTATCAGGGCACTTTCCTCTTACTATAGGAATGAATATCTCAAAGGTGAGATCATGGAATATTATTAAGAAAAAGATAAATCCATTGCACTTCCAATAAGAATAGAGGCTAAGGATCTAGTTGCATTCATTGATGAATGGCTGAAACTTCTTAAACATAGGGGAGTAGGAAAGAAAATCATGAAGCTCAAGGAGGTAGACTATGAAAAAATGAAGATGTTAGTTGAGGGTATTAGACAACAGTGTTACAAGCATGTACATAATAGATGGAATAGTTTAACACTTGAATTGTAGAAGAAGTGGCCACATTCTCTGTATAATTTTATTGTTATGATTCAAAGAGCATGCAAGTATATGGAAATTGGTGTCAAAAAAGGAGTTCATTGGGTACTGCTCACCTTCCATCCACCTATTATCCTCTATCTTGTCCCACCTTTGATTGGGAAGAAAGGTGATAAATGTAAGAAAGAAAGAATTATCAAGATGATACAACTTTCAAAGCATCAAGGTTTCTATTTGAGATAGATTTAGGGGGTTAACACAGCTACAGACCTAAGACAAATTGCTTTGCAATACAATAAAAATCCATAGTATTTTTATTGGGGAAAAGTAAAAGGCTAGTTGGGGGAGATGATAGGTCAAGATAATAGCTTATTTTATGTTGTTTTTATGCATATTTTGAGATACTTTTAGATACACTTTCTAGACAATGTTCCTACGTTATACTATCCTTCCATATCTATTATGTAGACTTAAGCCTAAAATACAATGATGGAATTATGGTTATAATTGTATACACCTAAAATTGGTCTGGAGCATTTGATTATTTAAATATGATTTATTTGATTAATTATTCTAATTTCATCTACTGTTTGAATAAATAGAAATATTTATTTATATAGTTCACATTCACATTCACATTTAAATTCTTCAAATATCCCATCTTAATTAAATAAACAAAATTAAATACTTTGTTTGATTTAATTATAAAATATTTATTTTATTCTATCACATCAATCTTAAATTAATTAAATAAAGATTAAACACTTTATTGATTAATTGCCTTATTCTTCTGTTTAATTTAATAAACAACTTCTATAGTTTGTTTTATTAAATTATTTATTCATCTTTTGATAATTTAAATAAATCAAAAATATTTAAATAAAGGCATAAAGAATATTCCTCTATATTTCCTCAAAATTGAATTAGATATCCTATGTCTAATTTATGTCAAAATCATGTCAAGATTAATTGATTGAAACTTCATTGGAAGTTTTGGAGACAAATTGCAAATTTATCTCTCAATCCTCTTCCATGAATCCTTCCTCTTCTCTTGCCTAGTGTTTTCATGGGTAGAGACAATCTCCAAAATTCTCTCAATCTTCTCCATCTTTCACCATTCAATCCTCCAGATTGAATCCAAGCCTCTCTTTTCCATCCTTGTGCATTTCTATAGCTAGGAAATCTATAAATGCAGCCTCATTCAACCAAGAAAAGGATCCTAGGTTATCAAGTTTACTTTGCAGAATTTCACCAAGCATCCAAGCATCCAATCATCCAGCATTCAAGCATCAAGCATCAAGTTTTCATATCATGGCTGCCTCCTGTAGCTGCATTTGTCAATTTTCATGTCAATTCATATTGCATTAGTTTATTTTATTCATATACATATTATCAGCATCCTTCTTGTTCTCTAAATTGTCATTTTAGCAATCATAGTGCTCACACGATCTGAGAGCCACAGTGATTTAATAAATCTTTGGAGATAGAGAGAAATATGACACTTTCAGTAGATTATTGTTTTGAATTGGTTCAATTTTCTTTGTCTTTGATATAATGTTGTATTAAGAAGTGTTTATTGCTGTACACCTTATTTACACTTACAATTTGGTGCCCACCATGGGGCATTAACCCCAATTTTATCATTTTTTTTAAAAAGTGTCGCACAGGTTCTCGGCGCATTCTGTTTTAACGCTTTCATCAAATACTATAGTGCATCCATGGAAAACTATGCTGCTTCCATGCTCTGTTTTGGTGCTTCTATGATACTACAGTGCATCTGTCAAAAAATTCAACGCTTTCAACTCTAGCGCTTCCATGACCTGTTTCGGTGCATCGGTGATTTAGCGTGTCCGTGGCAAAGTTCGGTGCTTCGGTGTTCTATTTCAGCACTTTTGAGTTTAGCACATCAGGTAAAAGTTATAGCGCTTCAGTGGAATTTTTCGGTGCTTTTGTGAATTTAGTCTAGATCGAATGTGATCACAGCCAAATTTTATTTATTTTTTTCACGGTTAGACTAAAATTTATCAATCCTAGGATAGTCACTTCTGGTTTCTAAAATTTATCAATCCTAGGGTAGTCACTTTTGGTTTCTGAAATGTATCAATCCTAGGGTAGCCACATTTTGTTTTCTTAAAGGAAATTTATCAATCCTAGGATAGTCATCACATTTTTGCAGTATAAGTTAAAAAGAACATCATGATTTTTGTGAACCAACACCTTCACATAGATTAGAAAATTGTCTTTTTGGGCTTAAAATAGAACAACTTATATGTTGTGCTTGTGGTGATTAGGCTTATGCTCTCCCCTTAATTCGGTGATCAAACGCCAGATTCATCTTTACTTCATGCTATTTATTCTTTGTTAAATCCTTTAGAAGGCCTACCATAGTGGGAAAAAGTACTCACCCTATGGGAACGACCTAAGTGGGAATGCCTAAAGCTAAGGATTCCAACCCACTATAATCAAAATGCAAGTTGTTGATGAAATTCCAACTTGACGGTAGTGAGCAAGATAACCATACCCAAAATCTATGTTCTAAAGATTGGGAGGTCTCTTGAGGGTCTTTATCAATTGTCGCATCACAAGGAAGCCATATCTACGAACCATAAAGTAGTATCCCACCGAGTTAGTATCCAAACATTGTCATACTCATGGTGCAAGGGGGGCGAAATAATCTACCCCCAAGACACTCACCATATAATTACCAAGGACCGTTTTCTCAGAGGACAAGAAATCCAACTCTGAGTACGCGCCTAGAAATGACAAAAACATGGGTGCCCTCTAGGGGGTGACACGGCTATGTGCATCAATGCAATTTCAAGATGTGGGTTGTGAGTATAATGATGACCTATTTGTCCTTAAGTGTGAGTCTATCTAATTTGTGTACATTTGTTAAAGCAACTAGTAAAAATCAATGAGGACCATTCATGGTTTTTGAACATACACGATCTATTCAATTTAAAACAATTATCTCACAATTGCTTGTTGTGTTTTCACAAAAATCATTAAAATCAGATTAAAGATCATCCTCAAAATAAAAAGTCAAATCAGTTCAAGAAATCCATGATTCAAAAGTGGAATTCCACCACGTTTTTCAAGAGAACAATCAAAATCACCAAACCCAAGAAACCTCTTAGTTATCGGGATAATTTAAGAAGGCATTTTCTATATTAGAATCGGAAGATATTTTTACAACATTGAACCTTCATCCACAGATATCATGATTTTGCTAGGGGTCACACTTTAGATTATGCAGTAGAACCACTCTATGCATGAGCCTTCTTCCAAAGGAGAGCTCTCACACAGTTTCATAACCATAGTCAACCCATACATCAGTCTTATTTTTTGCAACCCATGATAGAGTATGCCACAAGGCCATATCAAGTCTTACAATAGAGAGTCTTAAAAGTCCTATTTTTAGTGCTCTAGAGACTTGTTTTAGCGCTTCAAGTCACTGTTTTAGAGATTCTATGAAATAGCGCTTTCAAGCACTATTTCAGCGCTTACAATCTTTATTTTAGCGCTTTCACCAAATAGCGCTTTCGGGCACTATTTCAGCGCATCTGTCAAGATAGTGCTTTCATCATCTTTATCAGCACTTTCGGGCACTATTTTAGCACATTTTTCAAGATAGCACTTTCATCACCTTTTCTAGCACTTTTGAGCACTGTTTCACCGCATTTGTAAAGATAGTGCTTCCATCGCCTATTTCAACACTTCGGGACTCTTTTCTAGCATTTTTGTGAAATAGCACTTCTATACTCTGTTTTAGCGCTTTCAAAACAAAGAGTTCAAAAATCATACCAGTTAGTTTGTCAGTCATTTTATCCATAGTTTTTACCAGAACATAAGTTTCTTTTTATCAGAATCACTATCTAGAGACCAAAAATAGATAGGTTTATACAAATTTCCAATCTTATCGATTGAAACAAGATCTTTCAAATCAAAAGCGTCAAATCAAAATACACAACTGATTATTACACTAAAGTTTCATCATCAGGATACTATCATCCTTTATCATGAAACTAAGTATAGTAATCAAATTTTTAACATAGTCTTATCAATAAGATCAGTCATCTTATTCGACTTTGTTAAAAGTTCAATTGACATTTTTCCAGCATAGAAGATCAACATTTCAGAAGAAAGTGTAAAAATTTGTATGCCAATCTTCACTAGATCCCAAAAACAGAGACTCTTAGAACAAGAACTTGAAACATCCCAAATAATGGCAGAAGAAAATCCTTGGAACAATCTAAACCAAAATGATAAGAACGAAATAACTCCAAAGGATATTCAAACAGCTCAACAAGATCCCAAATTCCATAAATTTATGGAAAAGATTTTAGAACAAGACATGAAAAAGTATCTTTTGATGTTGGCTGAATCAGGGGCTAAACTTCCCAAGGAATTTGATGTAAATCATCTAAAGCAAGCACCTGGAACAAGTGAGACTGTAATACTGTAACCCACACAAATAATAGATCCAGTTGTTGCTTTGACATCCCAAATGCAAATGTTATAATAATAGATACAGGATATGATGAAAGGGAGTACCAAAAGATATGCGATATAGGATATTTTTCCTTATCCTTTTGACACAACATTCAGCCAAATACCTTTTCCTAGACATTGTGAATTCCCAAAGTATGACAAGTACAATGGAAGAATGGATCCGATAGTTCATATCCTGGAATTCAAAACAACAAGCCTTGACTTGTCCCAAGAGGAAACTTACTTAATGAGGTTATTCCAAAGAAGTTTGGTAGGTGCATGCATGGAATGGTTTTCAAAATTACAACCAGGTATCAGAACTTTTGAGGAACTTGTCAACAAGTTCACCTCCCAATATTCTTTTAACATCCAACACGATGTTACAATAAAGGGTCTTTATAACCTAAAACAAAACAAAGGGAAGATGTTCTTGTCTTTTCTACAAAGATGGCAACGACTGTTCACCAGATATCCTCGATCCATTCCTAAGGAAGAAAAGATGGAGTTATCCATTGACAACTTGACAGAGGAAATGAGTTATAGACTTGAATTACAATGTCCTCCCACATTCAAAAAAGTAATAGAAAACGGTCTTAAAATTGAATAAGCACTAGTCAAAAGAGGAGTCATCATGCATTTCAATGATAAAACGAATAACATAAATAACTCCTCCAATCAATACTCAAGCAGTGATAAGCCAAAGTTCTGGAAAAAGAATCAAAACACAACTACCAATGAAACAACAAATGATTCCCAAAATGTCAAACCATTTTTTAACTTGATAGCATATACATCCAAGAATCAAAACAATGATCAAATCATCAACTCGAATATCATACAAAACAATGAGATCGTAAAAACACAGTCATATCAGAAACCATCAAATTGGCATAGGTTCACACCTTTAGGCCAAATGATAGAATCAACAATGAAAGAATTAGTCACTAGTGCCCTTATCATTGCACGGGAAGCCATATTCTGGGATCCAAAGGTCAAACCACCATGGTGGAATGACGCAGATTACTGCAATTTCCATAACAACAAAGGTCACAAAACCAATGATTGTATTGAGTTAAAACACACAGTACAAGATCTTATCAACAAAAATAAAATATATGTGGAGGGACCCCAAAACAATAATTATCATTTGGCCTTCAAAGACACTTTTTCAGACTATGACAAAGGATCATCATCATCTTCAAACAAAAAAGGTAAGAACATCAACCATGTCTATGACAAAACAATCCTTTGTTTATCTGAGGTAGAGATATCATACAATTGGTCCTAACATTGACAAAAACAAAACCAACAACACTACCCCTTTGGATTTTCTCCCAAGCATACAAAACTCTGAAAATCAAATCAATGTCTTAAAAATCAAAGACCGTCAGGAATATCAACCAAAAAATGTAATGACTAGGGGGTAATCCAAGGTACTATTAAAGGGAGTTGGGTCTACAAATGCAGTTCCACCTCCATCTCATTATAACATTTTCAATCAACTACAAAACATTCCTACATAGATATTGATACTAGAACTCCTTAAATTATCACCATCACATAAGGAGGTTCTAGAACAAGCACTAGTAGCCACTACGATACCAAAGAATCTAGATGTTTTCTAGTTCCAAGATATGGTGGGAAATTTGGCTACCCTGCATTGTCTATCATTCTCTGAACAAGATGATGTCTCACTAAACCATCCCCATAATATTACACTCCATATTGAAGTCTTAATCCACAATCATCACGTCAAGAGAGTCTTAATAGATGGGGGAGTTGGTCTGAACATTTGCACTCTCAAGTTAATCCATGCACTAGGGTATTTCGATGATGTTATTGATGTCCGAAGAAAAATGACTATCAAAGCATATGATGAGGAGGAAAGATTCTATAAGGGATTAATTGTGTTTCCCATTCAAGTGGTGCCAATGATGAAACACATAGTGTGTCAAGTATTGGAAAAAGAGTTAACATACAACATATTCTTAGCTGACCATGGATCCATGAAATGCAAGTCGTACCTTCAATATATCATCAATGTTTGAAGTTCCCAATAAATGGACAGGAGGTGACTATATCTATTGATTATAATCATCCTCAACACTATGACACAATTGGAATATCCCAAGATACCTTTGTGCCTCACAACAGGGAAGCATCCAGTTCAAAATCATCCAACAAAGAAAAACGTCCAATGATCACCACCAAGTGGGTAGAGAAGAAGAATAAAGAAAAAGAAACAAATCTTGTTGAAACTCAATCAATAGATAATCTGGATCCACAAAATTGTTTATCACAAAATTTTCAAGAGTAAGTCCAACTGATAGACAAGGGAATGGGAGCATATTCTATGAAGCAATCGCTTAACCTATCATAGTTAATGCCATCTCCTAGGACATATGGTCAACCATCTATGATAAAACCTCAAACATCATTACCAGTCACAATTCTTGAAGAAAGGCTTGTCAAAACTGGTACCATAAACGATGAGTTGAACAACAAAGTAATCCTGGATTGGCTATACAAAGATGAGGAATCCTCGACATCCAATATCAGTCTCAAAAATGTCAATGTTAACACTGATAAATATGGCAAAGGAAAAGATATTTTAGAAAAAATGGGTTATGAGGGACAAGGACCTGTTGGATTAATAAAGGATGGAATCATAGAGCCTATTCAGCCCCTCACTCTCCACTTAAAAGAGAAAATAGGACTGGGATACTCTAATGAAGAAAAATAAGAACTGGCAAGGAAAGTTGTAGAAAGAATCCTTCAACTTAGAAATAGATTTGAGATAGATTCAAATGAATATGAGTGGGATTTGTATTTTGATGTATCTTTCACTGATATTCAAGTTGAATTCATTCAACAATATGCACCTACACATGAGGACGAACAAGGTTCTAGGTCTAGACCATTCATAGAAGGATCACAAAATATCAATGACTCGAGTGGGGATGAACAGACCTCGAGTGAACTGGACGATATTGAAGAAGGTACCATCATTGACCTTGATATTCCAATAAACAACTATGATGAAATGGCTGTCTAAACCCTTACATCCATTAGCCTAAATGAATTCAATGACCTCATACCATTAATCCATCCAGAACTTATTGACTGGGAACTTGTCGAACCTCTGACTGTACCAATATTTGCAGACAATGATGCCATCATGAATTTCCTATTTCATAGTGAACCTAATACAATTTCTATCTATAATAATCATAACAACACAATTTGGCAAGAGTGTGTCAAATCTTCTAGTTGCAAAAGTAAAAATAGGGAAAATAGATCTAATGGTGAAAACCGTCCTATGGCAGCATTAGATCTGGAAAAAGAAAAAATAAAGAATGCATCTAATGGTGAAAACATTTTTGAGCCACTAAAGGATGGAATATTTCACACTCTTCTAGAATATTATCATGAGAGTTCATCAGTTCTAGTAGAACCAACACAATCTATGAATATCGGCACTGAAGAAAAGGCAAAAATACTACATCTGCCAGAATCCATGACAGATCAAGAGAGACTGGAATTCATCAATTTATTTAAGGAAAGAAGCATCAACTTCACTTGGTCATATTCCAATATTCTAGGCTTAGATCCAAATCTGCTCATGCATCATTTGTCTTTGCCCGCAGGAATCAATCCTGTCAAGCAAAAATCGAGAAAAATGCATCCCCACATCGCATTGATGGTAAAGACAGAGGTAAAGAAATTGTTAGATGCTAGATTCATAAGGTCTATAGACTACACTGAGTGGATATCAAATATTGTACTTGTTTCAAAGCCAAACAATAGCATCAGGATATGTATGGATTTTAGAGACCTAAATAAAGCATGCCCAAAGGATGATTTTCCGTTACGAAATATAGACATAATTGTGGACTTGACAGCAGGGCATGCCATGTTGTCAATCATGGATGGTTTTTTAGGATATAATCAAATTAAAATAGCTCCATAAGATCAAGAAAATACATCTTTTACATGTCCATGGGGAACCTTCTGCTGGAACGTCGTGCCATTTGATCTAAAAAATGAAGGAGCCACCTACCAAAGAGCAATGATGAAAATATTTCATGATATGATGCACACCTTCATGGAGGATTACGTGGATGATATTCTAGAAAAATCTTATACAATGGAAGTACATCTACATATTCTGAAAAAAATCTTCACATGGCTAGAGAAATTCAATGTCAGGTTAAACCCTAAGAAGTGTGTCTTTGGGGTCACATCAGTGAAACTGTATGGGTACATTGTCTCAACAAAAGGCATTGAAGTGGATTCAGTGAAAGTCAAGGAAATAATGGAAATTTTGCCTCCTAGAAATATCAGTCAACTCAGATCACTACAAGGAAGGCTCCAATTGATCAGGAGATTTATCTCCCAGCTGGCAGACAAGAGTCATCCTTTTAATCACATTTTGCATAAAAATATAATTTTCAAATGGGATAATGGGTGTGAAACAACGTTCAATCAAATAAAGTGGTATCTAATGTCACCACCCATTCTCATGCCACCAACAGAAGGAAGACCTTTGATATTGTACATTTCCACGACAGATATCTCTTTAGGGGCACTATTAGCACAAGAAGATTATGAAGGAAAAGAACATGCCATATATTATATCAGTAGACCATTAAATGGTTATGAAATAAATTACACTTTCATAGATAAATATTTCTTGACGGAAGTGTTTGCTACTCAACAATTGAGACACTATATGTTGACTCATACAATCAAGCTAATAGCAAAGATCGACCCCTTAAAATATCTACTCAGTAAGGCTGCCTTAATAGGTAGACTAGAAAAATGGGTCATGCTATTAAATGAATTTGACATTCAATATGTGGAGAGAAAAGCCATCAAGGGTCAGGAAATCATTGAACAATTAGCTGAGGTTCCTCTACCAGATGATCAACCAATGACAATGGAGTTTCTAGATGCAGACATTCTGACAGTGATGCCCCAACAATGGGTATTATATTTTGATGGATCATACACACAGTGCAGATCTGGAGCAGGGATTTTTTCCATCTCTCCCCAAGGATACACCATTCTGAAATCATATAGGCTGATGTTTCAGTGTACAAATAATGTGGAAGAATATGAAGTATTGATCATTGGGGTCAAAATAGCAATTCAATGGAAAATCGCGGACTTACGGGTATATGGGGACTCTCAACTAGTCATTTATAAAGTGAATGACGAGTATCAAACCAAAGATGAAAATTTGATTCCCTACAAGAAACAAATAGATGATCTAAAATATTTCTTTGTCAGTATCAAGTTTGACCAAATTCCAAGAGCAGAGAACAAAGTTGTGGATGCTATGGCCACATTTGCTTCACTATTGCAATTTCCAGAAAAATGTGGTTGTTATGAGTTTATGGTAGAACAAGTATCTTGTCCTTCCCATAATAATTCAAAATCCCATTCCATATGCCATCTAGAAACCATTGAAACCTCCATCTATTAAAAAACCTATGCCTACCTAAGAGATGATATCCTTCCTCCTGATCTTTTCAGGAACCAAAATTGAAACTTCATCTGCCAATCCACCCAACATACTTTATCGTCGAGGTCTTGATGGTACCTTACTCTGATGTCTAGAACATGAAAAATTAGAAACGGCCCTATGAGAGGTTCACGAGGGTATTTATGGCACTCATTCGAGTGGGATAACTCTAGCTAAGAAACTCCTCTGTTTGGGATATTATTGGCCATGCATGGAGAAAGAATCCTATAAGTTTGTCAAGAAATGTCAAAAGTGTCAGATTCATAGCAATCTGATTCATGCACCAACATAAGAACTGCATCCTTTCACACCAGCATGGCCTTTTTGTCAATGGGTCTTGGATGTGGTAGGAAAAATAAATCCCTCTTCATCAAATGGACATAAGTTCATTATCACAGCTACAGAATACTTCACAAAATGGATAGAAGCAGTACCTCTTACAACCATCACTAGGAAGCAGACATCCTCTTTCATCTTGAGTTACATGATCTAACGATATGGAATCCCTCAATCAATTATCATTGATAATGGACGACCTTTCAAGAATCAAGATGTCCAATAACTATGTGAAAAGTTTCATATCCAACATCGTTCTTCAACACCATACTACCACAAGGAAATGGCCAAGCAGAGGCCTCTAATAGAACAATTCTAAAAATCCTCAAGAAAAAGGTAAACGATGTTGGACGTGATTGGCATGTTCAACTCAATCCTGCATTCTGGGCCTATAGAACAAGTATCAGAACACCAACAGGAGCTACACCATATGCCTTGGTATATGGATCAGAAGCCATATTGCCCATCGAAGTAGAGATTCCATCCCTTTGTGTATCACTCAGAGGAATTATTTCAGATGAAGACTATAGGGTATCTAGATTGTGGGAACTGGAATTGTTGGATGAGCATTGTCAACAAGCTATTAATCATCTAACGGCTTATCAACAGATAATTTCAAGGAGCTACAACCATAGGGTAAAATCGAGGATCTTTTAGGTTGGTGATTTGGTACTAAAGGAGAACCCTAGGAATCAACAGGATAGGGAAAAGAAAGGGAAATTTGAGCCTAATTGGCTTGGTCCTTTTGTCATCATATCAGTATACGGATCAGGAGCATATCAACTATCAATGTCAGAAGGAGACTTGTTTGATGAACCTATCAACAGTATCCATCTCATAAATTTCTATACATGAATCTCCTAGTGCATGGGTCAAACTTCTAAAAAATGGTTTCCTTGATGAAAACCTGGCAAACAAGCATCTTGGAAACTTTCAAAATATATATATATATATAAATAAAATAAAATATAAAAATACAAAAAGAGAGAAAAAGGGAAAAATGAGAAAAATAAACAAAACAAAGAGTGTAATCAAAACATATGGTGAAAACCTAGAAACAAGTGTCATATGTGATTCTAAGATCAACTTTCCCATCTATTTTGATACATATCGGGATCAATAATCTGACAGTCAATACCATTTCATATCATGTCATTAATCTTGCCAATCATTGCATCCATACCAAAAACGTTTCACATAGTCAAGTCTCACTACAAAGCTTGGGGGCAACATTTGGATATCACTAGGGGCAAAAAAAAATTGGTTTCACCAAAAGGTGGAAAACAGTATGATAAGAAAACAAAAACAATGATCAAAGTGCAACATCAATCATCATCAGAAGGGCATCAAACATCTGTATCATATCAAAATCCAAAAACATGTCAAAAAGTCAATCTAGAAAAGAAAAACCAAAATCATGAGTTTGAGTCAGTCAAACTACATGGTCTCTACATGTGTAACGTAGGAAAGGATAATCTTTGATCAGCCCCCGAGACCCCTAAAATAGGTTAGTAGGTTAGATTTTGGTCAAAAATATCAAAAAATCAAAAACATCAAAAAGTCAGGATGGATGATCTAATTTGAATAATAATTTTGAAACACAATAAGTAAAAGGTGGATAAGCTGTATTTTTTATTGATATTATCATTTCTTTGGAGTATCTCAATGATGTATTGCACTAGAGAAACATGGAAGAAGAACATGATATTTTTATTTTTTTGTTTTTGGTAAGTTAATCATATGAATGTATGAATTGTCAGGGGATGTGCTATGTAAATGTATCACCGATGACATTCAGAATTCACACATTGAAATGATTAATCACTGCCTGTTTACGCAATGAATGCTTAGGTCATCTCGGTTCAATTATACCTAGATGCTTGTGTTCACTTGCAATATCAAAAATCATGAAAGAAGTACTCAGGTCATCATTGGTCTAACATATACCATTAATGCCTGTACTCACTTTCAACATCCAATAAAATCTCTATGATGATACCAAGCACAAAAATAATGTTAAATGAGAATGGTTTTTGCATATAGCTGCCTGTTAAAATTAGATTGCATACATCATAATTCACTATTTGTAGAGTATTTGTTACATAAAGGATTCCAATCAATGATTATCTTATCTACAAATATGACTAAGTATACTTGACATAATTTCAAAATCATCAAAAACATGTAGAAGTCATCATCTCATCATTAAGTTTTGTCATTTTCATCATTCATACATTTTACATCAAATAAATTATGCATTAAGTTGTACAATAAATACATCATGTTCATTTTTACCATAAACATTCATTACATCAACATCATATACATTTGACACTTTTTAAACCCATACATCATTTGTCATCCATAAATTGTATCAAAAATATTTCATCATCCACCCATTATCATTCATCATAAGAACATCGTTTTATTATCATTATCACTTTTAAAATAAAAAGTATTTATCCATCCATCCATACATTTTAATCACATTGAAATTAAAACATTCATATAGAACATCATAAAGATACATCATCACATAATAAATGCATCCATCATAGGTAAATCAGAAACCATCATAAGAACAAATCAACTGCATCTCATATATATATCATCAGTGTCAAGTATAGAATGAAGTTGGAAATAAAGATACATCATCGAAAATGAGGTAAATTGTAGTATACATCATGTCTCAAAAAGGAATATCTCAGAATCATAGGTAGCACCTATGATCTACTACTTCTAGAATGTGTGGGACCAACAGGACTAGTACCACCACCCTTGGAAGAACCAAGATCTTGGGGATCTCTCCATGGAGGCTATGACACACCCTTTCTCACTGTCTGAGTATGAATCCAACTAGATCTCAAGGGGGCATAACTGACTCTGCAATCAACAAGGCATCACATCATGGTATCTCCCCCTATATAACTCTTCCTCTCGGACAACTCGTAGAACCTCTCTCATATAATCGACCACCAAGGTACCATCGACCACTCTCTATAGGGTCTCAGCCATCTCTTGTGCCCTCTCAGAAATCTGTCAGGCACTGTCTCACTTGGCTATCAAGGTGGCAACCTGAGTCTGAACATGGCCAACTATCCTTGTACCTATGCTAGTGCCTGAGCCTGCATCTGAGTCTGCGTCTGAACAAGCAAACCCTGGGCCTATACCAACTATCCCTGCAGTGTTTGTACCTATCTCTAGAGACGTGCAATCCGTCTCTGGTGGTCAACTAACGGTACTGCCACTGCTTGCCTCTTGCGAGGCCTATTGGATGAAGGACCAACACTGACTAGCCCTACCCCTCTGCCACCTCCGTCACCACCATCACTATCATCGCTATCACTACCACTCTTTGTGCTACTACCTAATGAAGTATCACCCTCACTATTCACAGAACCCTCGGTAGCATCCTCCTCTATGGGTAATGGTGTCAGCTCATCTAGAATGGTGATGCAAGGATGTGGATTCAAAGCCAAAAATGCAGCATACTCCTCTATAATAGGTGCCTCCACAATGTCTTTGCGCATGTCCCAAGCTAATGGTTGTAGTGCCCTGTATCCCTCTACTAGGACCTCATATGACAGACAAGGCCCCCAATCCACTACATCACTTCACCACCTAGCATAGTTGGCTACCCCCTGAGGAATACACTAAACGATGCCATACTGCCTATACACTCGTTGTAGCAAAAACCTCTCCAAAACAAAGAGTGTCTGGCCAATCAGGTACATGGAATAATAGAGATACCCCAACACTGCATCATCCTTGTCCCACTGCTCATATTCTAGATATGGCCGCTAGACGACACTCTTAGTATCATCAAAAACTCACCTCCAATGCTCCAACTTACCCATTTGAGCCTGGGTAAGTCTGTCTCTGTACAGAAACACATACGGTTTACCTGCTGGTCTGCCCATAACTGGAAATGGTTGAGCAATAGAAAATTGCTCCCATGCCCACACCTATAACAGGGTCATCACTGCTAATAAAATTTTTGCCCCCAAATAAACCAATGAATGTAGGTCATGGTAGATATGTGCCAGCATACACATCCCCCACGCATATCTCATACCATGTATGACCATGCTCTCCAAAATCCGGCCCTAACCCACAAGGAATCCGTTTGACCTGTGATCAAGGCAAAGGAAACCTCTAATGAGTCCAACAAGCACTGTTGGTAATGTAGCGTATGCATCAACAATCATCCTCCATCGGACTCTCGGACCTACAATATGTTGATCCTGAAACACTTTGTGGAGAGCATCTCTCCCACCAGCCTCATGAGAATCATAAACTATGATCTCTCCCATAAATGGTATGCACAAAATCCGCCACACATCCTTAGGTGTGACCGTCATCTCACCAGTGGGTAAGTGAAAGGTGTTATGGTCACTGTGCCACCTCTCAACCAAAGCAGTAAGGAGACCCCGATTAATCCTAATCTAGGGAATTTTCAGTAAACTCATGAGGCCACATCGATCTATAACTTGAATCTCATCTGGTGTCAGATGAGGTATCAAATCAGTCATCCAAGGAAAAATCTTCAATCAGTACACTATTTCAAGAAATCATAAGTCATTCTACTATCAGGTCCAATCAAACTTTGGTATGAATTTTTGATCAAAATTCAAGAACAAACCTCCCCTATCATGAGGTTCATCAAACATTATCTAATCTCAACTATCATGTGGTTTATCATATATTGAATCATTTCCTCGCCTATCATGAGGATCATCACAAATAGGATTTCTTCTCGCCTATCATGAGAGTAAGTCTTATTTGAGTCAAACAAAATCAAACATCAAGAATTTGGATTAATCAATCATACCAATCCAACAAATGGACATGATCGGAATTCATGAATTCAACGTTAACTAAGTCAAAATCTACAATTCTGACATGGATACACTAAAATAGGCATCAGAAATGCTAAAATCTCAAAAGCGCTACTTTATTAGGCGGATGCACTAAAACAAGCACCCAAGGTGCTATTTTATCTGAAACACTATTTCAGCATTCTGAAGCACTATCACAAGCCACCGAAGCGCTACTCTATCCTAAGCGTTGTCTTACTACATTGATGCGCTGAAACAGTCCGTCAAAGTGCCACTTTATCAAAAGCGCTATGACAAAACATTAAAGTGCTAATTTACCAAATCAAAGCGCTAGAATATTCTAAGCGCTAAAATTTGGCATCGATGTGCTACTTCAACCTATCTAAGTGCTAATTTATGAAAGCACTACATTATCCTACGAAAGTGCTAGAGAAAATAACACATACGCTAAATCTCCAAGTGCTACTATAGTGAATCAAATTGCTACATCGGAGTGAAAGTGCTATAGCGCGACTTGGAAGTGCTAAACTAGAAAAAAATGTAAAAATCATTAAAAAGCATAAAAAACAAAATTGCACAAAAAATGAGGTGGATTACGCGTACATACTAGAGGTCCATATGCATCCGACCATCGGTGACATTGCATGCACTCGAAATGGTGAGTGTGGTAAGGAATTGGCATCTTGCACCAGCTGGCTGAAATGTCTCTCACTGAAGTTTGAAAGTCAAAAGGGTGCAAATGACTTTGAAAATGACATTTTGGACTATATATAACTTTTGGAAAAGGGATTTTTGTGGATTTTATTGTATTTTGATTAATTTTATCTATGATATTAATTGAAATTCATCTATGGGCTCTATTTTCATCATCATTATTGAGAGATAAATTATTTATTCATCAAATCATCGTAAAAATTTCAAAAATTCTAAAAAATCATAAAATCATTAATTTATCTCTCGAGGGGGCATATTATCATCAATCATTTGGAAATCAATATCTGGAGCATGTCTAGGGCATACTAAATTTTTATCATCAATCTTGGTAGTAGCAGCAAAAAATTTCTTCAAAGCAACACGTAAACACATCACTTCGAAGAGGGGCAAAATGTATACACCTAAAATTGGTCTGGAGCATTCAATTAATTAAATATGATTTATTTGATTAATTATTCTAATTTTCTCTATTGTTTGAATAAATAGAAATATTTATTTATATAGTTCACATTCACATTTAAATTCTTCAAATATCTCATCTTAATTAAATAAACAAAATTAAATACTTTGTTTGATTTAATTATAAAATCTCTATTTTATTTTATCATATCAATCTTAAATTAATTAAATAAAGATTAAACACTTTATTGATTAATTGCCTTATTCTTCTGTTTAATTTAATAAACAACTTCTATAGTTTGTTTTATTAAATTATTTATTCCTCTTTTGCTAATTTAAATAAATCAAAAATATTTAAATAAAGGCATAAAGAATATTCCTCTATATTTCCTCAAAATTGAATTAGATATCCTATGTCTAATTTATGTCAAAATCATGTCAAGATTAATTGATTGAAACTTCTGGGAAGTTTTGGAGACAAATTGGAGACAAATTGCAAATTTATCTCTCAGTCCTCTTCCATCAATCCTTCCTCTTCTTTTGCCTGGTGTTTTCATGGGTAAAGACAATCTCCAAAATTATCTCAATCTCCTCCATCTTTCACCATTCAATCCTTCAGATTGAATCCAAGCCTCTCTTTTCCATCACTATGCATTTCTATAGCCAGGAAATCTATAAATATATCCTCATTCAACCAAGAAAAGGATCTCAAGTTATCAAGTTTACTCTGCATAATTTCACCAAGCATCCAAGCATCTAAGCATCCAAGCATCCACCATCCAAGCATCTAGCATTATGGGTAGAGACAATCTTCAAAATTATCTCAATCTCCTCCATCTTTCACTATTCAATCCTCCAGATTGAATCCAAGCCTCTCTTTGCCATCACTGTGCTTTTCTACAGCCAGGAAATCTATAAATACAACCTCATTCAACCAAGAAAAGGATCTCAAGTTATCAAGTTTACTCTACATAATTTCACCAAGCATCCAAGCATCTAAGCACCTAAGCATCCAAGCATCTAGCATCCAAGCATCCAGCATCAAGTTTTCATATCATGACTGCCTCTTGTAGCTACATTTGTCAATTTTAATGTCAATTCATATTGCATTAGTTTCTTTTATTTATACATATTATCAGCATCCTTCTCGTTCTCTAAATTGTCATTTTAGCAATCATAGTACTCACACGATCTGAGAGCCATAGTGATTTAATAAATCTTTGGAGATAGAGAGCAATATGATGCTTTCAGTAGATTATTGTTTTGAATTGGTTCAATTTTCTTTGTCTTTGATATAATGTTGTACTAAGAAGTGTTTTGTGCTTTACACCTTATTCACACTTACAATAATATATTAGTATTATATGGTTCATATGAAGATATGTATGTAATGTTGATGGAATTCTATGAGTTAATTATGATAGTTATCTTTGTGTACATATTTTACAGAATTAACATGTTCACAACTAAAGGGTAACCATGGTGCAACAGTTGCAGGATGAACTCATAACAAAAGGGATGATTGGACATTGAAACAAGGGAGCTCCAAGTTAAGTTGAATGTGATGTTTGTTGATTAAAGGAACTTGATGAAGGTTGAACATGGCATTATTATGACTAGTTAATAAACGATGAAGAAGAGGTCTCCTTCACTTATAGGATTTTGACAAATGTTTTTATATTTACATGAAATTATATTTTGATAGAGTTCTATCCCTATTAGGATTCCTTTTCCTTTCTAGTTATACGTTGAATAAATCAGTATTAACTCTACACTCTAAATATATAGGAGTGCAGTTAATGGTTTTAGTTAAGTTTCTATTTTGAATAAGATTCCCTCAAGCTTGTATATAGTTGTTGGTTGAATTTGTAGGATAGTTAGTTGGTTTTTCAATTTTATGTTAGTTACTTTCAATTTTAAAGACATGAAATATTCAAAATGATTGAATACAATCTACGAAATATCTTGTGTAATCTCATGAATATGCAATGAATGGATGTTAATTCATGGAATGCGTAGAATATTCTCGCTGGATTTGGGTATAGTTAAAGTGAGAACAACCACTTGAGTAGGCCACTAAAGTTACTATTCCTCACGTCATGTTTCAATTATTTATTTTTGTTTAATAGTTGTTATTATTTTATAATTGTTTCATAAACCATATGCAAGTTAATTAGAGTTTCATATATTTATTATTGTTAATGAATGCTTATGAATATGCATGCAATGGTTGACTAGTCATGCTCTAGAGGATAGTTTAATTGAGTCGTTATTTTTTATTAGTTTTGAGTTATTATAGTATCATTTTATTAATGAGAATTTGGTTACAACCTAAGTTGTAGGTACCTGTAGCCATTAGTTCTAGTTATGTCTTTTATTTTTTTTCAATTTTGTAAGTTTTCTAGCAAGAAGAATAAATTGAGTAGGGTAGCTTAAGTAGTTTTAGTCCTTGAAGGCATACAATGTTGCACCATCATAAGCTTACAAGTCTTGGTTTAAAAATTTAATGTGGTTTTAAGAAATGTTGAGTGGATTGTTCAATTAGTTAAAAATTTGAAGTGTGTAAGTTCTACCAAGTTTACAAAAAAATAGCTTAGACTTTATGGTATGTACTCATGTCTAGCAACAACTTTAGTAGAGAATTTAGACAAGGATATCCTAGAGTATGGACTTGTGTTCCATACTGAAAAGGGAGGTGTTGAACCCTAGGGAAAGTTAAAGAAAGAGGTCAGGAGACAACATGCACATGAGCCTCATATAGAAGACTTTCAGGCTAATTGTGAAAATGATCTATAATTTAGAAAGAGGTTGTATATGAGGATTCATTTGGAGCTCATATGAACCTTGGAAATCTACACAATACATGATCAAGTGAAAGATGATGATAAAAATTTAGATGGGATAGCATTTGAGAAAATAGCCAAGGCTACATCTCCACTAATTGACTAGACAGAGGAAGAAGAGACTGATTTTGACACTATCATTTGGTTAATGTTATAAAGGAATAAGAAGTGGCTCAATGATCAAGTGGCACAGCTAGAACAATAAGAAGTAGAGCTCACCTTTGGTTAGTGGGAATAAGAAAAGGCCATCAAAAGTGATGAGGGAGGGAAAAAAAAGATGAAGCTAAAGCAAGTTCATCAAGCAAGGAATCAAATTCTCCTCCTCCTTGTTCTCACAAGAGGAAGGATGCAAAAAAGAGGAAGTTGAATGCAAAGCCTTATGTATACCAAAGAAAGGTCACAGAAGGATGAGGACCAACAAAGAAGGAAAATAAGGTTGGTAAATTCATTTTAGAGATAATTAAGCGAGAGCCTTCTCATCCTGAATGTGGAGAATATCCAAGCATAGTCACCAATCCATCCTCACTCACCACCACCATCCACTACACCTCTTCAATTATCTTTTGTTCCACTTCCACCTCCCATATCCTCTCCACCCACTGTGCACATCTCATTCCACCTTCCATAAACCACCCCAACCACCTCAGTGATTGTGGTTGATTTCTCCTCATCCACATCCTCTTCTCCATCTCTGTCCTCCCTTCTAGTTTCATGACCCAGCTTCTCCACTTTTCCACCTACTATTCATTTCGTTCCTCTTGTATTGACCACACTGCCACAATCCTTGGTGGCATACTTGCAAAACTTGCCTCAAGGATTATTTTAAACCTTGATATCACTTGAGGTAAATCTCCTCATGTCCCAACTCACTACTAATTTTCCCACTCCTCCTCCTCCCATGGAACCACCAAATATGGAAAATACAAAAAAATATGGGAGGAGATGCAACAAAAAGAGAAAGAACAACTTGAAGAAGTTGGTGTTGGTGAGGAATTTAATGATATGGAGTGAGATGAGTACTTTGAAGAGATATAGGTGAGGCTAGGGATCACCAAGCCTGAAAAAGAAGCTTTCAATGATGAGGGAGAATAGAATCTAAAGTAGGGAGAGCCAAGTAAGGCCTTTGAGGAGTAGCTCAATGAAGAGATGTCTGAGGAAGAAAGGGAAGAAGAATATAAAGAAAAAGATGAAGAGAAATAAAAGGATGAGTTTCATGAAGAAGAAGAAGAAAAGAAAGAATAAAAGGAAAAGGAAAAGGAAGCAGATATTGAATCTACCAATAAAGAGAAATTTATAGACAGAGGAAACATTAGGGAGGAAGAGAAGATTATAGAAGAGGATCCAAAAGATGAAAGAAAAATGTAGAAAGATAAAGTGTCTTTTTCAAAGCAAGCACAAGATCCATTTTGGTTGGAGGAGAAATTAAAGGATAAATCTCAAATATTTCACAACCCAAAGGCACATTTTGAAGCAATCCTAACTCATGCAGGGTAAAAGACCTAGGAGAAAAAGAAAGAAAAAGTGTGGTCACACATTACAACTAATGACTTGAGCTTACGCACTATCCACGTTTCGACTCCAATAGTGGATAAAAATGAAACCACTATCTATTTGGTTGAGTACTGGGTTACATCAATGAATATCAAGCTAGCTACTAGATGACAAAAAAATATGAGTTTCAAGGGTATGTGTCCAAAATTTTGACTCAAATGGACAAAGAATATGCCACCAAGAAGGAGTTGAAAGCACAAATGGCTGAGTTGATAGCCTTCATCCAAAAATTGGTTGAGATAGGTTAGGAAAGGCCAATGGAGTCTCTCACTTCAACAATTTTTTCCAAGGAGGAAGTGAATAAAATGGAACGAATGAGGAGTTGGAATAAGTCCATTTTTTATTGGATCCATCGAGTAACTAATTTTGGTGATAGAGCTATAAATATTGGAGTGGAGATGCACAATAACTTCCTAATTTTGAGAATGGAAGTCAAGAAAGATATTGAAGAGTGTAAAGCATTTCCTAGCTATTATAACATAACTTGCCCAAAGCTGCATATGATAAAGGGATTGTTTGAGGACATTTGGGTGCCAGAACAAATTTTGAACAAGGAGCAGTTGAAGGAACAAGAAGTATAGTTGTTTTCCATTGATTTTTTAAGGGAGATCTTATCTAAGGTATTGAATGTTTTGTATATGATTGAGGAAAGAATAATTGATTCAATGGTTGATTGTGATTAAATTTTGGAGGTTTTGACTGGTGCAGAAATATCTACAATAAAATTGGATGTTGGGCTAGTGAGGTAGGAATGAATAAATAAGATAGAAAAGGGAGCTGTAGATAATTTTCCAGGAATATTTTTGGATTTGTGCATGCATTTGCTAAATCAGAGATGATGGTGCAAAGAATAAGTTCATGTGTGGAATTGCATGTAGAATCAATCGATGAATACAAGGAAATAACATTCAAAACTAGCAAAGCTTAGCTATCACCTCAAGAGAAACTTTCAAAATCTTTGGTTAATTTTGTAAAATATGCTATAAAATAGAAAGATGTTGGAAGTATTTTGATAGAAGATAAATTTCTATAATTACTAGCTACAGGAGAAAAGTAGTTGCCTCAAATTGTGTGCATCCATATTTTGGTGATTTTGTAAGATATTTCTTAAGGATATGAATATTTTACATTCTCCTAGCTTCACATGTGAACTAATTTTAAATTGGAGAATATTATAAATGCATTTAATATATTCAAACCCTAAAAGGTAGAAAATTTTGGCCATTGAATGTAGTTTAATCTTGGTTATTGATTCATATTATAAAATCTATAAATAGTAGCTTCCTCTCATTTGCAAGGAGTGAGATAAATTATTGTACACAAAATTGAAGTGTTGGTGAATTCCTTGTGTTCTCTAAATGTATGCATGATTCTATCTTTCAATTTTAATTTCAGTATTCGTAGTTTATGTTCAGTTTCATTAATGGAAAAGTTTTAGGATATTTAATGAACTTCCTTCTCATAACTTTCATAATTTTCTAATTGTAAGTTACTTTTGAAGGTTATTTTGAGCTCATTATATTTTCTTAAGTTCAAATGTGTATGTTTATGCACTTGTGTATGAATTTTACAGTTCGAAAAACTGAAGATCGCCTTAGAAGATTGCATTGTTCATGTGATATTGTGAACTTAGTTATGGTTAAGTAGGAATTAGTTTATTGGGATTTTTTATATTTGAATCATTAACCATTATTATAACTGTCATTAGGTTTCAAACTTAGGATCTCTCTCTTGAGCCCTTATCTTTTGATATTTCTCTATAAAGCTATGCTACTATAAGATTATAGCATCACTTAAGCTATTATATTTGATGATAAAGGTTGTTTTTATCAAATTTTTATTTTGAGAACACATCAAGGGTTTGATCAGTATTCAAACTTCTTGAAACCCTCATTGAAGTCCCATAAAATTCTAGCCTTGTAAACCATAAATACCCTTTGTGATTGCCATCAAATCACACCATCACTGAGATGTGTTTTTCATTGTCAAGACCTAACATTCTAAACCTTGGGGTTGTTTTATGAAGTTTCTAAAGAGATTTTCCTTTCAAGAGAGATAGAACACTTGTGTTTTATCTATGTTGTGCAGTGCTAAAACACTCATCAAAAAATCGACGTCACTTTTTCTTGATATTTTTTAGCAATTCCAAATCTCTTTTAAATTTTTAAAATAAACTTAGCAAAACAATCAAAACATTTTTTTATTTTTTTTTAAAGTTACAATCATAAAATTCATCAAGAGTTTTATATTTCATTAGTTTACATAATTTAAAAATTTAAAACATAAAGACCACTTTTATGTGGTTGAAGTTGAAAAAAAAAAGATTATTGGTTGATTCCTTTATAAAAGTGTGACACGGGTTTTTAATTTTACCCTAAAACAACCTTAATTATAATTCTAGGGTTAAGGAGGACTCAACAAGGGTTCAAAATGAAAAAATTAAGAACCAAAATGGTCAACAAAAGGGAACACAAAAATGAAAAAACCAACAAAAGGAACCTAAAATTCAATCCCATAAGTAAAAACACCAACACACACACAAACCCAAAATGGAAAGGAAGAAGAAAATCACGAAGAAATCTACCACTAAAACCAAAATAAAAACATGAGAGCCCAAATTGGTTCAATGGATAATTTTGAAGATGAGACAAAGTAAACAAAGTGAAATAAATCATACCAAACATAAATAGCACATGACCATCGAAGTCATTACACATGCACAATCACACCAAAACTGCATAATTCATCCATTGAGTACCAAAATAAACCAAAGGTTGATATCTCAAGGGAAAATTAAGCTAAAATGAGCTCAAATAGGAATAAAAAATCATTAATGTGATGCACACCCAAATGGCCATTAATGCATGCCAATGAATTTAATGTAACACCATAGTGGTTGGTGTGGATGATAAGATAGGCATCTCATTAGGGGTCAGAGATTAGAATGGCATTGAATAATGATGAAATTTAAAATACCAACACCAGAAAGTTTGGAAAATAGGGAAGAAAACAAACAAGGATTGAAAATCAAGCACAACAAAGAAGGCATGCCCAAAGGATAAACCCTAAAACCCTAAAAAAGGAGGAAAATAACAAGAACAAGGGAAAATAACCAAAGGGAAACAAAAGAAATAAAAGAATAAAATGGGGCCCCCATTTTGGCATATGCCAAAAATAACGGGGTGTGGTGCAAGGTACAACAATACCTTCTACAATAAATTGTGAAGCTCCATTGTCACCCTCTCTTGATGGCAATGTTCCTTCTTCCATTGAAAATGCAAGTCTTGGTGATGATTGGGGCTCCTTAAACTTCATCCCCCATGGATCTAATGAGTATTAGGTTGGTCCTTCTAACTTTCGCATTCCTTAATTTAATAAGGATCCACATTCTCATGTTAGAATTGATCCTTCTTCCTTTATGAATTCAACTACTACTTCTATTGGCATTTTTTGTGATTAATGTCAACATAGAGGATATTGTTGGTAGTTGTTGTCATTGATGTCAACATGGATTGTTGGTGTATACATGCAAAATGGAAATAATAGAAATATGCATAAAACATAATTTAAATCAAAGCAAATGCAATGTAAACCTCAAAATATTGAATGTAGTGTGTTGACTTGTTGAAGATATGAATGTGGTTGCTCATGATTCTAGCAAAATTACATTGGCATAAAATATGTTGATAAGATGTCTAAGGTGTCTAAGATAGAATTTAGATGTAAAAATGCAAAAGGATAAAGGTCTTCTATAGAACATAAAATTTTGAATGAAGGGTTAAGATTAAAATCCAATAAGACATGTCAATCAATGGCAAAGATTGAAAGATGTAGTATGAAATAGGGTTAGGGCTAAATTAGGGCAATGACAAGAAATCAATGGCTAATATTGAATTATAAAATAATTCAATCAAGGGCTGAAATTAAATGAAACATGAAGAGATAAGAATGGCATGGATAAAGAGGTTGACAAATAAAAAGAGGTTGTTGGAGAAAATTAAATAATATTTAATTTAGGAGGGAAAGTGAATAATTAAGTGATAAAAACATTATTTAATTATAGAAGCATGTGACATGTTAACTTTAAAATTAAATAATAATTTAATTTAAAAGTGGAGGAAAAGGATAAAATATTAAATAATTAAAATAATTATTTAATATTGGAGGGAAAGGTGAAAAATAATTAAATAAATAAAATTTATTTAATTATGTAAGAAAAACCTAATGAATATTTAAACACTTAAAATAATTATTTAATTATAGTAGAAAAATTAAAAATGAGTAGTTAAATAAATAGGAATTTATTTAATTATAGGGGAAAGGATTATTTAGTGACGTAATTAAAATTTATTTAATTAATCAAGGGAGGAATAAGGAGTATAATGTAGAAAAATGTATCCTTGGAATTTTCACTCATTTGGGCCTTTCTTGTGGTTTCTGACCTAATTTTTCCTAGATTTAATGTTGTAATGTGGTCAACACATTCACATTAGGTCTTGAACCCTTGTGAATCAATAAGAATTATATGGTGTCTTTCAAAGGTGTTATAAAGTGTTGTAACCCAATTTCACACTTTTCTAGGACCCTTTCATCATAAGTCACCTAAAAAACCTCTTCTTATCACTTACCAAGCCTTATTTCAAAGTTTTATAAAGATTTGTAACAAATTATCACACTTTCTTAGGCTTTTCATTAATAATTTGACCCTTTCTTATGTTAAAATGGTCCCTTAATGCACTTATAGGTTGTACTTAAGTATCTTTCGGATGACAATACTGTTAAGCATCATTAATTATATTTTAATTCCTGACATCCACTTAAAATTACCTAAGTTGACTAAGTTTCCACCTTGGGCGACTTAGTCCCATCTGGCCTTAAAAACAAAATTGTGTTAATATTTTAGTAGGATATTGTCTTCTAAACCCTCAAGTCAGCCTATAGTGAGGTATTTTCAAGAAATTAGGGAAAATCATGTATAAATAAAGGGTTTTCCCCTCATTTTCACCCTAATTCTATTTACCCTCTCCTAATTCTCATTCATTCTTCATTCTTCTCTTCATCATTCTTCTCAAGCAAGCTAGGGTTTCAACATTCTAAGTCATGAAGCAAGCATTCAAGGGTAGATTCTTCAAAAAATTTCTATAGACATTCAAGATCTATCATCAAGGCAAGGTTCTAACTCCATTATTTCATGCTTCATTACATTATTTATTCATTTTTGTTTAATTGCCTAAAAGGGGTTTGACTAAGGCAAACCCCATGCCCTAACATCCAATATTTATTTATCTCTTTGTGTTATTTGAGGGTTCTATTTGTAGATTTTTCAAAGAGAAAGGTGTAAAATGTTGTCAACAAATTTTCAAAGCCTATTTTGGTTTCCAAAACCCTAAAAGAGTCTTGGAGAACACCTACAGCTCAAGTTCTGCAGTTTCAGATCCATAAAATTACCAAGAGCTACAAATTCCCCTTTTAAATCTTCCAAAAAGACAAAGTGAACACTTCCCCCAGTTGTGGTGACTTAGTCCCACTATGCATATTTTTTAGAGATTTCTACAGATCTAGATACCCATTTGATTCTAATAGGCCCCGATGCAGTTTTTTGGAATCATCCCGAAAAAGGACTAAGTCGCCTAGTTTGGCACAAGTGTCCCACTAGGTATAAAAATTAGTATTTCTAGAATTACAAAGTTGCATCAATTCTACAACACACTTCTAGGTGCACACCTTTTGTTCCGCAGTCTTCTATTTAGTTTTGTTTACATTTTTAGGTCATGTTTGCACATCACTATGTGTTTTCAAACATAATCCATTTTATAGGTTTTGCATTAATATTTGATTTATTTTATCAATTTACAAAATTTAGAACACCTTGTTTAGAAATATTTCAATCATATTTTCCTTAGTCTTGAATGAACCCTCCAAGTTTTAGTGGGAAATCTCTCTCCTTTTAGTTGAAAAACCCTAGAAGTGCAAGAGAACCCTCTTTTTCCCCTAAAATTTGCAGTACATTTTGGTGAACACTCCTTTCAAAAACCTTCTTGTCTGATTTAGAGTTCTTGATCATCCTAGGTTTTCATTGCATATAATTTTGTATTATTTAAATTGCACTCTAGGGTTTTAAATTTTGCATTAGTTAAAGTGCATATAGGTTGCATTTTTGCATCCCAAATCATTATAATTTTTGAAATTATGCATTTTCATCTTAGGTATGCATCTTACAACATAGAAACCATCAAAATCCATCAAAAAAATTGAAAAATCTGAAAAAAAACACCAATAGGACTAATTTTCCACTTTGAGCGACTTAGTCCCTTTATGCCCCTGAAATAGCCTTTTACAAAGTTGAAAACCCTATTTTTAAGATTATGTTTGTTGCCCCTACCTATCTGTATTAGTTGGTTGAGTTTTTGTAGCATGCATTTCATTAGATTTAGCCTAAATTTGATCATTTCATGCATTGCTTAAATTCAATTTTTCATTCACGACATTTCATTTTCAGATAATTTCATTATGTAATCAACAAATTACCTTGTTTGAAATTTGAAAATTGTATTTCATTCTAGTTCTTAACATTGCATTGTTTAAACATGTTAGTTTCAATCTTTTCCAAAATTGCAAAGAAAAGTTAGTACATAAACATGATAGTCATTCATTCAATGCATTCCCTAGTTATGAGTCTCTTAGTACAAGAGAGTGAAAATGACAATACTTTCCTTAAACTTACACCCTCTCAGGTGATCCCACAATGCTAGTTTACAATTTCTGGGAGATTTTGATTTTTGCTGAAATCACATATTTTTAGAAAATATAATGATTTAATCCTTAAAAAAAATCATTTTAAGGATTCCAATTGAAGAGGGTTTGATTGAACTAGCTTAGATTGAACCCCCTTGGATAAAACCTCGCTAGTACTAAACCATACCTATAAAAGAGTCTCTTTTGCATCTATCAAAATGTTGATAAAAATCCACTTTTGATTTACCTTTTGGGGGATCAAATGAATTCATTTAAAATTTATTTTTTGTAATTATGTATTCCTTATTATAAGCTTCCCAAAAAGTATAATTTTAAATCAATTTAATTTTATGATAATATTTATTTTTTATTTCTTGTGAATGTAGGTTTTTCACCAAAAATAAGCTCTCTATTCTGCACATGTGGAAATATAGAAAATTATCAAAAAAATTTGAAAAATATGAGTGCACTAGATATTGAAGTCATTGATCCAACAAAAAAAAATGAATCTCGATATATAATTTTTTTTTGTGTTATACAGTTCGCTTATGTCTAAATTGTAGTTGGTTTGACTTTGAAACTTGATCAAGGAAAAAATATTCAATAAAACACTATGAAACCAATTGGAAGCACTATATATCGTAGTTAAAAATATAAATTCAAAAAAATTATAATTCTATCCTTCATGGAAAAAATGTTGTGTTATATAGTGAGCGTCACTCCTTAAAAATGGTGTTTATTGGAAAAAAACTAGTTTTCGAAGGAGATGGAAAAAGAAGTGCAATTTTATTCCAAAAAAAATGAAAAAAAAAATTAATAATTTACAAAAAATATGTCACAAATCACTAGTTTTCATCATCTTCAAATTCCTCGTGCTTTAGCCACTATAGGTGTCTGAAAGTGAAGATTTAGTTAGAAAAAATTAGTTCAGTGTCCAGTTTGGCCGAAAATTGTAAACTAGTATTGTGGGATCACCCTCTCCTATCTCTCTTATTTGTGTGGATGATGTGTTAGAAGAGCATACAAACATAAATAACCATGATAATAATATGTTTTCTTCTCATGATACCTCTTCTTTTAATGACGAAGGTATCTTGTCGAAAGAAGATACAGTCATTGAGAATCATGAGGATCTTTTTTGTTCTTCTCCTCATCCCCTTTAGGAAGATATTCTAGCACAAGAAAATTAAATCATAGACACATTCCTAAACATCACCTTACTTAATTTCCATTCTCCTTTGACTTTTGAGAGTGATTTCAAGGAAGATGTTTTGATGTTAGACAACACAACCAATGATATTAATAAGAATCTTAGATGTTCCCTCTCACCTAAGGAAACCCTTATTGAGCAAGACAATTCAACCATTGCTCATCCACCTACTTTCGATGAATTTATGTTAGAAGAACCAACCTTTGATTGTCAAGAGTAGTTGGTTTGTAGTTCTCCTAAAACCCTTCCTCCTAGGGAGGATATCATGCTACATGATAAGGATAACATTGACAATAATAATTTTGTATCCTTATAACAACATGAAGAGACAATATTAGACTCTCACTCGCTCAAGGATGCTAATATTATTCAACCTCAACTCATCCTTTATCCCCCTTCACACAAACCTCCAACCCAAAATCAACCCAAACTCATCGTTTATCCACCTAATAACAATGTTTCACATACACATTACACAAGAAACAATTTGCACCCACCACAACCAACCTCAACACCTTTACCTTTTCCTAATCCAATATTTCCTTGTGATCCTTGATTAAATTCACTCATTAGGGAGTATGATCTTGTTGAAGAACTACGAAATAAGCCTACTAAGATATCATTATGGGAACATATTCAAGCCTCCCCTCACTATCACAACACAATGCAAAATTCCTTACAACAAGTTCCAATCCCTTCTAATGTGAAACCAAATGATATAGAAGCTATATTTCAAGGAATAAATGTTGATATTGTTTTTCACCAAAGTAAGCTTTCTCCTTTGGATTTGAAAAACAAAACGAAGCTTTCATAATGATATCTCAATAAAAAAGAAAAGGGATCAAGAGAACTCATGTAGACACCATCTCAACCCTTAATGTGTGTAGTGTGAGCCTTCTGGATAGGCTTGGAATTGATAGATCAACCATTCAACCTGCTTCTTTATCTATTAAGGGATTTGAGAACATCACAAAGAAACTACTTGGTGTGGTTACTTTACCCCTTCAGTTGGAATAGCCACATTGGAAACATTGATCCATGTTATGCCTTAGGAACTTTCAAATAATATTCTCTTAGGTAGGTCATGGATTCATGCAATGAATGGGATTCCTTCCACTCTTCATCATAAAATTAAATACATCTATAGAAACCAATTCCACATACTTGAAGTTGACCCCAATCCAAATAGTTGTTTAAACTGAGAGAATCATATAAACACATTAACACCAACCACACAAGTGGAACCTGTACAACACACACAAAGAGAAACATATTAAACACATCACAACACTATTAGACAACGATTGGGGTTCCTTAGACTTCACATCTACATTACTGTGAGAATACAAGATCACAAACGACTCTGAAAAGGGAAAAATAGTTTTGTCAATGCAAAACTTGGAAGGAAAACCCTTTGAAAGCATCCACCTCAACCACCTTAGAAGAAAAGACAACAAAATTTGAAAAACTTAATCATGATCAACCGCCTGATCCCAAAGCAATGAAACAAATTTATGGAAAAGGTTATGAGCTTATGAAACAGCTTGGCTATAGTGGAAAAGGATGTGGTGCTAACAAAAAAAGTATCTACAACCCTATTGACCCTAACACACAGACAATGACTCATGGTATTAGTTATTCTCCTTTGATAGAACTCATCAAGCCTTCAATAAATACCACAACCATCCCAAAACACCCTTCTAAACCAACCTTAACACTAGTGCATCCAAAACTGATGGACACTAGTGGTCTAAAAAGTGATCCTTTGCAACAATCAAAACCAACAAAGAAATCTTTGCCTAATGTCAATGTCATCTCGTGAAACACTACTAATTTGAATTTTACACACTCCTCTAAAGGAGCATACAAAATTTTGCAATCTCTAGAGCCTTGAGTAGGTATGACATCATGTAGTAAGCAAGACACATCTTTGTCACATGATAGAGGAACACCCTCTACCATTGATCAAGAGGGTATCTTGTTGAGAATCCTCCAAGATCACTTGATCTCCCTTCCTTCATGAACTAGAAAATAATTCTATTACAAGAATTCCTTTTGTGCATATCACAAAGTTCATGGTCATTCTACTAATGAATGTAAGGCCTTGAGTAGTAAAATACAACATCTTAAGGAGTTTGGTACTCTCCCGTATGTGGGGGCACCTCATTCCTCTAATCGATACTGATTTTCACTCTACCCTACATTTCATTAATCCTTTCAGCTCACTCTTGTCCTACACTAAGTGGGGGCACAAGGTCAGGTCACCTTGTCCTCATATGTCACTTTTGGATAGTTGTTAACCTTTCATGAACTGATAAGAGAAAGCTTGGGATGTGGATGCCATGTCTTAAGTTGACTCACATGTGACATACTCCCTTTTTCATGACATTGCTTCATTCAGAAACATATGAACTAGCATAGGGCTTTATGAATATGCTCTTATGTCTTCTTCTTCTACTTTAAATAAATTTCTCACAGTAATGGTGTTAGCAACCGCTTTAAAGTGGGGGCATACATTGACACTCACATTTCATTGTACAATTTATTTTTCTTGTGATTACGTCTCTTGAAAACATTAGGTACAATGTTTCTTAGGATGAGACACTGCACTTGTCCTCTCTTGGAAACAAGATGAGACCATTTGCACTTTTCCTCTCTTGGATACATTAATCGTGATGTTCCCTAAGATGATACCTTGCATGAACTAAGTAAAATCCCTTTGAACATTCCTTACACCATTTCTTCAAAAGCATTTTCTTTTGTGGTGTCATATTAAAGTTATCAGGAGGTATAACTTTGGTATGGTTTGAGCGGGAAGCCCAACTAGTGGCATGAATTTCCCCATAGCCACTTCCATTTGTGTGAGTAAATACCACCCATGAGTGTATGTTTCTCACCTTTTTGGCCTTCTCACCCAATGGATAGCCAAAAGTTTCATCACCTCATAGTGAGTATACATTTTTGGACAAACAACCTAGATCTGTTCCACATCTAGTTGGACAAATGGTCGAAGCTTGATCCACCTTTTTACTTTTGTTCTTCTCTTCCTTTAGTTCTTGTCACTTGCATGATCATGTATCTCATTTTTTGCAAATCATTCACCTTGTGTGTGTCCTCTTGCACTTATGTTGGTTTGACTTAAGATTTTGATCCTGGGGGCTTGTGCAACCTCCTTTGATCTTTGTCATCCTTTTTTTTTTTCATTGGTACAATTGGACCCTTCTCTTGAATGGCTACTTTAGTGTGAGTTTGAAGCAATTTCATCCTCTCACTAAAGTGGGGGCTAAAAGTAATGTATAAAAATGTATCCTTGACATTTTCACTCATTTGGGCCTTTCTTGTGGTTTTTGACCTAGTTTTGCCTAGATTTAATGTTGTAATATGGTCAACACATTCACATTAGGTCTTGAACCCTTGTGAATCAATAATAATTCTATGGTGTCTTGTAAAGGTGTTGTAAAGTGTTGTAACCCAATTTCACACTTTTCTAAGACCCTTTCATCATAATTCACCTAAACAACCTCTTTTTATCACTTACCAAGCCTTATTTAAAAGTTTTGTAAGGAGTTGTAACAAACTCTCACACTTTACTAGGCTTTTCATCAATAATTTGACCCTTTCTTATGTTAAAATGGCCCCTTAATGCACTTATAGGCCCTACTTAAGTGTGTTTCAGAAGACAATCCCATTAAGAATCATTAATTACATTTTAATTCCTAAAATTTACTTAAAATTCCTAAGTGGACTATCACCACCTTGGGTGACTTAGTCCCATCTAGCCTAAAAATCAAAATTAAGTTAATATTTTAGCGGGATATTGTCTTCTAAACCCTAAGGTCATCTTGTGATGAGGTATTTTTGAGAAATTAGGGAAAATCATGTATAAATAAAGGGATTTCCTCTCATTTTAACCTTAATTCTATTCTACCCTCTCCTAATTCTCATTCATTCTTCATTCTTCATTCTTCTCTTCATCATTCTTCTCAAGCAAGCTAGGGTTTCAGCATTGTAAGTCATCAAGAAAGCATTCAAGGGAAAACTTTTCAACCATTTCTATAAAAATTCAAGATCTATCATCAAGGAAAGGTTCTAGCTCCATTATTTTATGCTTCATTACATTGTTTATTTATTTTGGCTTAATTGCCTAAAAGGGGTTTGACTAAGGCAAACCCCCATGCCCTAACATCCAACATTTTTTTCTCTCTTTGTGTGATTTGTAGGTTTTATTTGAAAAAAAATCAAAGATCAAGGTGTGAAATTTTTCCAACAACTTTTCAAAGCCCATTTTGGTTTCCAAAACCCTAAAAGAGGCTTGGAGAAAACCTATAGGTCGATTTATGTAGTTTCATATCAAAAAATTTACCAAGAGCAGAAGTGCAGACCAAGAGCTATAGAAGGTCAAGTGAAAACAAATGCCCCATAACACCACGATATGGAAGACCATGATGCCCTTGTGACAATATAATGCAAAGATCATGATAAATGAAAAAAATCATAACACACATAAGCAACAAGCAAGAATGCACATCAAACCAAAAGAAAACAAGGACTATGCTCCAAGCCAAGCTAAAAATTGATTGACAGATTGATTGATGATGATGATGATGATGTTGTTGTTGTTTGAAATGGAAAGGAAACATCCTAAAATAATCTGAGGAATGGAAAATAAATATCCCTATGATGATAATTTGACTAAGGGATCTAGGTTCACAACAAGGCTAGAAACAAAGCAAAGGAACATGTTCTGAATGATGTGATAGATTGCAAGATTGGATTGCATGGATTATAGTTGATTTCATTGGATGGAATCAGATGGGGATGGTTGGATTGGAAGCATAGAGGATAAATATATTGGATAAGATAAGATTGGATGGAGGATTGAATGATTAGGATAGAGGAATAGATAAGATCTAATGACAAGGGAGAACCAAGAAATGGTAAAGTATGGAAGGATGGAGGAAATTCATGGATAAAAGAGAGGAATTTGGATAATGGATGGTGATGGGAGATATGATGATGGTGGATGGAGGATAGGAATATGGAGCTCCAAGGATATTGGAAAAGGACTAGGATTCCCCACCCAAGAGATTGTGTAACCATGGATGGGAGATGATAAGTGATGTATGATATGAAAGGATAGTGCATAAAGTGCATGAATGGTAGAGGAAGTAAGGCTTGCATTGTCCAAATCATGTATGTATATTTTTCCCCTATCCTTATCAAGATCAAGGGTGAAAAGAGAGGGTGACTTGTATAGGATGGGAGGATAAATATATGACAAGGAATGTATGTTAGAGGATATGGATAGGATGATCAAGATCAAGTGGATAGGATATGGATGCATTGATATTTGATCCCTAGGCTCTTCATCAAGATCGAATATTGGAATGGAAGATCGATTTGGATAGGATGAGAGACATGGAATTAATGATATGGATAGGATAAGAAGGATGCATGATGTATATGGAGATCCTTAGCCTTATCAAGATCAAAGGAGGTAAAAGGGGAGACAAATGTAAGTAAGATAATGGATAGGAAATGAGGGATAAAGGGGGTGTGAAAGGTATGATAGCGTGAATGAAACTTGACCCCAAGTGTAGAGTACAAGAGGCTAATGAATTACACATGATGCCTATTTTCCAGGTTTTCATCATGGTACCTATCCAAGCTGCCACAAGAAGTGTTTTTCACCATTGGATGAATGATTTCTCTTTACTTTTTTATTTTTCATTTTTTCCTCTTTTCTCTTATTTTTATTTATTTTTAAATAGGATGAATTGAGAAGAGTAAGGATATGGCTTAGTGATGGGTTTTGGTTGAACATGGAAGAAATATGTGAACCCATCATTATTTCTGTGGAAACTAATGCTTGAAATCTTCTCATCTTCAAGAAAGCCTGCTTTAACAAAGGTGGATGATCCTAGTTGGTAGGATATTTTGGCTTTATCATTCATCATTCTTGTGTTTGCTTGGATATTGATTTGTTCTATGGTATATTTTTTCTCTTCTTCTTTAACTTGATCCATAGTAGATTTTTTAAGTTCGTCTTGATCCATAGTAGCCTTTTTATGTCCTTTTGTGACTTGATTCATGCCAAATGCAATGCAATGAAAACCTCAAAAGATTGAATGTACTATGTTGACTTTTTGAATATTTGAATGTCATTGCTCATGAGTCTAGCAACATGACATTAGAATAAAATATTTTGATAAGATGTCTAAGGTTTCTAATATAGAGTGTAGATGTCAAAATGACAAGGATAAAGGTCTTTTATAGAAAAGACAATTTTGAATGAAGGGTTGAGATTAAAAGCCAACAAGACATGTCAATCAATGGCCAAGATTGAAAGATGTAGTATGAAATAGGTTTAGGGATAAATTAGGGAAATGACAAGAAATCAATGGCTAAGATTGAATTACAAAATAATTCAATCAAGGGCTGGAATTAAATAAGACATGAAGAGATAAGAATAGAAAATGGATAAAGAGGTTGGCACATAAAAAGAGGTTGTTGGAGAAAATTAAATAATTATAAAATTATTTAATTTAGGAGGGAAAGTGAATAATTAAATAATGAAAATATTATTTAATTATAGAAGACATGTGACATGTTGACTTTTAAATTAAATAATAATTTAATTTAAAAGTGGAGGAAAAGGATAAAATATTAAATAATTAAAATGATTATTTAATATTGGAGGGAAAGGTGGAAAATAATTAAATAAATAAAATCTATTTAATTATGAAAGAAAAATCTAATGAATAATTAAACAATTAAAATAATTATTTAATTATAGTATAAAAATGGAAAATGAATAATTAAATAAATAGGAATTTATTTAATTATAGGGGAAAGGATTACTTAGTGACGTAATTAAATAAATATAATTTATTTAATTAATCAAGGGAGGAATAAGGAGAAAATGAATTAATTAAATAATTAGGAATTATTTTTAATTAATAAAGGAATATGACTTAGAATATACTTAAATAATCAAAATTATTTAATTTTGTGCAAGTAGAAGGGGGAATTGATATGAAAAATGGCATTCGTAGGTTTAGGATATTTTTTAGTGTCTACAGTTGGTTGTCATTGATGTCAGAACTTGAGTAGTAAGTTGTTAGTCCTTGGTATTAGTTATCATTGTTATATTCAGTTTGGGATAGCATTGGTGATGAAGTCCATTGTTGGATGCCATGCCTTATCAAAGAATAATTGTTGAATTTCATGTTTGGATGCCATGGCTTATCAAAGAAGAATTTATGAAGATAATGGTTGGATGTCATTCCTTATCAAAGAAGAATTTTTGAAGTTCATGGTTGGATGTCATGTCTTATCCAAAGAATAATTGTTGAACTTTGTGGTTAGATGTCATGCCTTATCCAAAGAAGATTTGCTAAATTTCATCTCAGAAGAGTTGTTGAAGTTCATGTCAAAGAAAGTTGCATTATGTATTATTGTTGTCAGCAGAGTTGATTTCATAATGATATATTTAGATAAGGATTAGAAGCATTAAGATGAGGATTGCAAGCATGAATAATTATGGAGAGATGTTGTTGACGGTCTACAATATGTCTTATGTTCTCTCTCGGTGTTCTTGATGAAGTATACGTTGCTAAAGGGCAGTCTTGGCCTTCACAAGTTGCTTAAGTGTTTTTGGTTCAAGAAGTTGCATTGAAGTCTATTTAGGAGAATGCTTCGTATTCCTCCATTTTTGATTCTTTGGTCTTGCAGTTTGGTATTCAATGTCAATTTTATGTGGATGTTACACTCCTATCATTTTAGGTCACCTATCTTGCCAAGGAGATTTATGTGAATTACATAAGGTTGGTAGTATTGTTGGTTTTCTAGGAAATTCTTTACATTTATCCACATGGATGCATCTACTCATGTGGCTTGGTGAATGTGCTCTCAATGTCTGTGCAGTTTCTCAGTTCCAATCTCATGTGTTGAAGTGATCTACAAGTTGTTCTACTAATGCTACATCATCTATCTATATATTGTTGGCAACACAAGGGAAGACAACTAAGAGGGGGGGTGAATTAGTTGTCCAAAAATTTCAAACTTATCGATCTTATTAACCTTAATTCTCAGATCCGATTATTAACAATCAAAGCATGAATCAACATCACATCAGAAACACATATAAATCCAAGATTTTTTGCATGGAAACCCTATTAGGGGAAAAACCACGGTGGAGGTTAATCCACAAGTTATACCCTATTAAAATTATAAGAAGAATATAATAGGAATACATGTGCATTCAGGCGCACTATCTAGAGCTCATTGCTCATAGAAAAACTCACTATCTTATAGAAAATATTCAGATTAAAACCATTTAAAGAAATTGAATTGAGAGAGTACCATCTACAAATGCCTAAGTACAATTTCAGTTAAGCACATGAACACTTCTTCACTATCTTTCACTCTTCTTCACACTCTTCTTTTCCTTTGAATGATATAAACCTTATTTGAACATATCACTCACATAATTCACATTTCACACACATCAAATGAGATAAAAAAATTGCTTATATATTTGCAACAATAAAGTACATTGCTTTATGTTGGCTTCAACAAAATAATAGAATGAATGCAAACTATCGGCCCAAAACAATAAAGATTATCAATGTGCATCAACCAAAGCTGGCCACAACATAGTAGGGACCTAAAACAATATCCTCAAACACGAAACACCTTCAAAGATTCTTCCTCAGATATCCACAACACGCTTCAAACACCTTGTCAGCCATGAACATGAAAAACATGAAAACACAAGAGAAAATATTGGATCACGAGCACAATGATCAATGTGGACATGCAACATAGATAGAACATGATCTAGAAACATCCACAAACATCATAGGAACATACACAACAACTCAGATTACCAGAATCACATTGTCTTCCTCCATGAACACCATTTGCAGTAACAAAATAGTTGTCAAAATAGAGAAACTTATAACTTCCTCAGATCTTTATCCACACCTCTAAAACTTATGGAGTAGAAACTAGATAGGATAGAAAATAAACCCTTTAATTTGCAACATCTAGTTTACAACATACCGAATTTTCCTCCATACTGATCTTCACTGCGTCATAGACAACTTGTAACATATTTATTTCAATTTTCTCAATATCCTCAACATATACAACCTTAAATATATTTATGATAATATTGTTTACATCAATGACAACCACATATCAGCAAATCAACCACAACATCCAACAATCTCCCCCTTTGGCATTGATGGCAACACATGATGTGAAAAATACACCATCAACGCAACTAACTCTTCTTCCAACAATCTCCCCTTTACACATTTCTCTTGTCATATTGTTCTTCTCCCCCTTAATTTTAGATATTCCATAGCTTTTCACATTACTCTTTAGTAGAATTTGAGAAAATACAACTTCACAAACCCCGAAGATCACCTGCATGCAAATAACCTGTCACAAAAGAAGAGATGGAGACAAACAAGCAAGGGTTCTTTAAAAACTTAAAATTTATATATCAGAGAGAATGAGAGAATGAATTGATATGATAATACAATGAGATCAATCCTTAAAAAAGGAGATCATGCAAACCCTAAAGAAACCCTAATAGGGAAAACCCTAAAAGAAGCCCTAATAGGAAAATATTTAATAATTAATATAATTATTAAATGTCACTTTATGCAAACTAACGTGAAATCTTAAGAAGGGAATAAAGGTAACTTAATCAACACAATTAAGTTAAAACCTTTACTCTAACATCTTCTCCCCCTTTCACATCAATGGTAAAGTTACACAAGCTCTGAACCGCATATCTAGATCATTTGACTACTCCTTCTGAGTAGTAGCCACCACAACATCAATTTGGATCAAGATATGACTATGAATGCACAAACTGATGCAAAGACTATGCATCTTAGTTCTAGTTAGGAGGGGTAATCACCCCTAACTTCTCTCTGAGATACTCAAAAGTATCCTTAGGCAAAGGCTTAGTAAAGATGTTTGTAATATGTTCCTTAGTAGGAACATACTCCAATCTAAATTCCTTATCACTAACTTTATCTCTCAAAAAGTGGTACTTGATAGATATATTATTTGTCTTTGAATGCAACACCAGATTCTTAGAAATTTTTATAGCACTTGAGTTATCACGGAATATGGCAGTAGGTTCATCATACACAATTCTGATATCTTTCAGCATCTAGTTCATCCACAATACCTAAGTATAATTTTTAGCAATAGCAATATATTCTTCCTCTGCAGTAGACAAGAAAACAAAAAAAATCTATTTTTTTAACCATGAAATCGAATTATTTCCAAAAAAAATGTGCCACCACTAGTAACTTTCCTGTCATTCACATCTCTTGTCCAATCACCATTAGTAAAGGCACTTAAAGTAAGATCTTCATCTCTAGGATACCATAGGCCAAAATCAATTATTCCCTTCAAGTATCTAAAAATTCTCTTCACAATAGTCACATTAGATTCCTTAGTATCGGCTTGAAATCTAAAAAGACGCACACAACATTCATGATATCAGGTCTAGTTTGAGTCAAATATAATAATCTACCAATCATTGATATGTATCTAGTTTTATTTTCTTTCAAAGAATCATCATCTTATGTCAACTTGCATCTGGTCACCATGGGTGTACCGGCTAGTTTTGAATCTTCCATACCAAACTTCTTTAGTATTTCTCTCGCATACTTGGATTGAGATATAAAGATCCCTTTATCTACTTGAGTAATTTTCAATCCCAAAAATAATTTCAACTCTCCAATCATTGACATCTCAAACTCATTCTACATATCATTAGCAAACTTCATGCACAAACCATCATCTCCTCCAAAAATGATATCGTCAACAAAGACTTCCATAAAAAAATATTTATCATCATCAATCTTGAAATATAGATTACTATTGGTAGTAGCTTTGTTAAATCCAAGCTTCATCAATTACTTATCTAATTTGGCATACAAAGCTCTAGAGGCTTGTTTGAGTCCATACAATGTTTTCTTCAACCAAAAAACCATATCTCCCTAATCAGTCAATTGAAATCCATTAGGTTGCTCAATATACACGTCTTCCTCTAATTCACCATTTAGAAATGTTGACTTGACATCCATCTGATAAACTTTGTATTTTTTATAAGCAGCATAAGCAAGAAACTATCTCACATCTTCAATTCTAGCAACAAGAGAAAAGGTTTCTTCAAATTCAATACCTTCCATTTGAGAGCATCCTTTACATACCAGTCTTGCTTTTTTTTTTCTGATAACTTCACCTCGTTCATTCAGTTTGATTCTAAAGACCCATTTAGTTCCAATTATATTTTTCTCTTTAGGTCTAGGAACAAGAATCCATGTATTATTCTTCTCAATTTTTTGTAGTTCTTCCATAGCTTCAATCCAATGTTCATCTTTTCATGCTTCATTGACATTACTTGGCTCAACTTTTGAATTTAAACAATATTCTTCTGCAATTATTCTCCTATTCTAAACACCTTTGTTCTTATCTCCTATAATCTAATTTTCTAAATGATTCAATCTCACATACCTTGGATTCTTAGAATTTTCTTGAATTTTAGGCTCTTAAGGTCTCTCTTCTATACTTTCACTAGTCTCTGCTTCTTCTTGTTCTTCTTGATTCACCAAAATGATCTAAACTTGATTTGAAGTTTGAATCTTGTTTGTACTGCCATTTTGATCATCATAATCATATCCATAGGTTCTGGAGGCCTGGCAATGACTTCATCAACCTTAACATTTTCACTTTCAACCATTTTCTGAAATCTCTTGTTGTAGCACTAGTCGGCCTTGCTCTTAGTAGAATAACCAATAATTATTCCTCCATCACTTATAGCATCAAAATTTCCTAGATCTTCATCTCTCCTGATATAGCATTTGCTCCCAAAGATTTTGAAATATCTAACAGTAGGATTATGACCAAACCATAGCTCAAAAGGAGTCTTACCAGTAGTACCTTTGATTTGTACCCGATTAAAAATATAGACAACAATACTCACAGCTTCTCTCCAATGGATGTGAGGAACATTTCCTTCCAACATCCTAGTTCTAGCAGCATCTTGAACTGTCTTATTTCTTCTTTCTACAACTCCATTCTATTGAGGGGTTCATGGTGCAAATAATTGTCTCTTTATCCCATGCACTTCACAAAAGGAATTAAACTCACCATAAGTGAATTCACCACCTCTATCTGATCTCAAACACTTAATCTTCAGACATGTCTTTGTCTCAACCATAGTCTTAAAGATCTTGAACTATTCTAAAGCTTCATATTTCTCCCTTAAGAAAGTAACCCGCATCATCCTAGAGTAATCATCAATAAGAAACATGAAGTACCTATAACCTTGTAGACTTTTGATTCTAGTAGGACCACACAAGTCAGTATGCACAAGCTCCAACAATTCATTCGAACAATGTTGTTTGTTGTGAAATGAAATTCTAGTTTGTTTTCCCAACGGACATTCCTTGCATATGGTATTGGTAGGCTCCACTACCTTAGGAAGATCTCTTATTTCCTGTGATGAAATTATCATATTAATATTGTCAAACTTTACATGACACATTCTTCTATGCCATAACCAAATTTCATCAATTTGAGCAATTAGACAACTTTTACTACCAGCATTTAGATGAAAGATGTTACCTTTTGTTTTTATACCTGAAGCAATCACATTTCTAGAACTTCCCAATACGCTACACTTTTCATCTTTGAATTGAATATTGTAACCCTTATCAACCATTTTTCCCACACTCAGAATATTATGCTTCAAACCTTCAACATAAATAACATCATCAATATTATGCTTACCATAAAAAGAAATGCATCCTCTACCATATATTATACCACCATTGTTATCACCAAATATTACAACACCACCATCATACTTCTCCAGGCTTACAAATTTACTCTTATCACCTACCATGTGATGTGAACATCCACTTTCTATTACCCATTCATCTTTTTCTTCAACTCGGGAAGCTAGGGCTCTCTCTGCATTTGTACAACTAGCAGATTCAATAGACACAAAATTATTTTCTTTGATAGAAATAAACACAAACTCATCTTCACTTGCATTCCCTTTGTTAGACTCATCATCTGTCACACCTTCATCAGTAGCATAGTAACACTTCTTTTTAAATTTAGGCTTGTAAGGTCTTGGCTTAGGAACTCTTTCTAGATATCTTGATGCAATATGACCTATCTTGTTGCAAGAAAAACATTTAATAGGAAACTTTAATTTATACTTACCTTCTCCTCTTGCTTCCCTTTTGACAATAAGTGCTTCAAGCTCATTTAGTTATCTTTCTACTTCTCCAATCTATCTCATTTCTTCGTCATATCTGAATATCTTTCTAGAAGAACTTTCACCCAGATCATATATTTGCTTGTCTCTCCTGAAAGTAGTAGTTGGGTATGTGTAGGATCATGATGGGCCAAAAACTGGTGATATGATGGGTATGTGTAGGGTATGTGGCTGATGACCTTTTTTGGCCCAAAATTGATGAAACGAAAAGGGTTTTTAAAGGAGATTCTCAGCTTTCCGGCAATATAAATCATGCTTTACTTTGAATTTAATAAAAAAATATTATTCATTTTCTATTAGAATTATGACTAAAGTCCTGATTGACGGGCTCATTGAAAAACATCTATAGCTTTCAAATGGTATCACATATTTTGAATCTGAAACATGTGTCACATTCTACGCTTCACATACTATAGGATTAAAAAAATAAAATTGAATTTCATAAAGTTTTGACCAAGTTAAGGTGGTCAGACATACGAGTTTTTATATTTTTTAAAAGTTGTAATAAAAAATTCACAATTAATTATTTACTTAGAAAAAAATTACAAAAAAATATGCATCACATCAGGCCATGAGTCCTCTACTTATATATGAAATATTATAAAAAAATATTATCATTTTATTATGGTTAGGGTGGTCAGACGGACACCTACTTCTTATTTTTTCCCTGAGATTTAAGTGCTACTGCATTGAAATTTCAAATTTTCATCAAATAGATTTTATTTTTTTAAAATAAACCTATTAGTTTAGAAACTACATTCAATTTTCTATAGATTCTATTCTTATAGTATTTTGAAATAATATAGATAAATTATTCAAATTTTTACATCAAGTTGCCTAACTCTGATTTTTCTAAACTTTTCGCCACTTAAGGACCTATCTTTTCCATGATGATCCTGCACATACCCAGCTTTAAATGCAAATTATTTCTTAGGAAGGGCATCACCGAATTCACTCAACTCAAAAGCAGTAATTTTACCAACCAACATATCTTTGGTTATATTTATAACAGTTCAGAGCTCATCAATGGTTGTAGCTTTAATTTTGTATGCATCAGGCAAAGTTTTAAGCACTTTAGCAACAATCTCTTATTCATCTACCTGTCCACCAACACATATGAGACCACACACAAGTTCATTCACTCTCTTCATGTAAGTAAAAATATTCTCATCATTTCCCATCTTCAATAGTTCATATTTTCCTTTTAGACACTGTAGCTTAGCCATCTTCACATTAGCATCACCTTCATATAGAGTTTCCAATTTTTTCCATATATCATAGGTAGTTTTTAGATCCATAACATTTTTTATCTCAATATCAGTCAAAGCACTCAACAATGCTTCCTTAGCCCTGATGTTATATTCATCATCCCTAATCTCGATAGTAGTAGTAGGACCATTTGGAGGGATAACATACCTAATGCATGTAATGTGCCAGTAGGATTCACCAATGAATCTCAGATGAAACTCCATTTGAGTCTTCCACAGAAAATATTTTGTTCCATAAAATCGTGGACTATCCTTCTTTTATGTCGCCATCCTAGATCACCTCAAGCTATTAAACTTCTTCCAAGGAACCTACTCTAATACCAATTTTTAGCAACACAAGGGAAGACAACTGAGAGGAGGGGTGAATCAGTTGTCCCAAAATTTGAAACTTATTAATCTTATTAACCTTAATTCTTAGATCTGATTATTTTCAGTCAAAGCATGAATCAACAACACATTAGAAACACACATACACCAATATTTTTTACGTGGAAACCTTATTAGGGGAAAAACCACGGTGGAGGTTAATCCACAAGTTATACCCTGTTAAAAGTATAAGAAAAATATAAGAGGAATGTACATGCTTTCAAGTGCACTGCCTAGAGCTCACTACTCAAAGGAAGACTCACTGTCTTACAAAAAATATTCAAATTAAAACCATCTGAAGAAATTGAACTGAGAGAGTAGCATCTACAAATGTCTGAGTATAGTTTCGGTTAAGCACATGAACACTTCTTCACTCGCTTTCACTCTTCTTCACACTTTTCTCTACCTTCGAATGATCTGAACCTTATTCACACATAGCACTCACATACTTCACACTTCACACACATCAAATTAGATAAAAAAATTATTATATATATCCACAACAAGAAATTACATTGCTTTATGTCGACTTCAACAAAATAATAGAATGAATACAAACTATCGGCCCAAAACAATAAATATTATCAATGTAAATCAACCAAAGTCATCCACAACATAGTAGGGACCTAAAACAGTATCCTCAAACACAAAAAACCTTCAGATATTCTTCCTCAAAGATCCACAATGCACTTCAAACACCTTGTCGGCCATGAACATGAACACACAAGAGAAAATCTCGGATGGCGAGCACAATGATCAATGCAGATGTGCAACATAGATAGAACATGATCTAGAAACATCCATGAATGTCATGGGAACATACACAACAACTCAAATTACTAGAATCACATTGTCTTCTTCCATGAACACCATTTGCAGTAACAGAATAGCTGTCATAACACAAAAACTTATAACTTCCTCAGATCTTCATGCACACCTCAAAAACTTACGGAGTGGAAACTAGATAGTCTAGAAAACAAACCCTTTAATCTACAAAATCTAGTTTACAACATATTTAATTTTCCTCCATACTGATCTTCAGTGCTTCACAGACAACCTGTAACATATTTATTTCAATTTTCTCAATATCCTCAACATATATAGCCTTAAAGGCATTTATGCTAATAGAGTTGACATCAATGACAACCAAATATCAGCAACTCAACCACAACATCCAACATATATGTCGTTCTTCTTGAATAAATTATTTTGCACCTTTTCAATTTGCAGTGGTTGTTGATGCATGAAAATATGGAAGAAGTGTACGAAAGTGTTTTTGGATGTTCAAGGAACATTCCCATGTGATCTGCACACTACTAATTGGCCACTTTGGTTTCATATTGTGTCTTGAGTTGGCTTTCTAGGATATTTGTGGATATCTAGCCAATAGGGCTTATTCCTTTTCTTGCATCATATGCTTGGGGGTTTCACCAAAAATGGAAGATGATTTATGATAAATTTGGTTCCTAACCTATCTTTCTTGGCACTGCATCAATTTAATTCAATAAGGAGTATGTTTATGGGTCGACTGGATATGTGCTTCAAAATTTCATCCACATCTTTGCTTGATGTCAACTTAGGTTTATGTGCATCTACATGTAAATTTTTTTGATCACATTGGAAGAATTGCTAAGAGTTTTTTTGGTCCTCTCTATCTTCTGGATAGGATTGCATTATGTTTTGGTGGCCAACCAATTGATTTCATTACTTATCCTTTTCCTGGTTGACCTAATTAAAGTTTTGAAGTGTTGTGATGGATATAAATGCAATATCATTTAGGATCCAACAAGATGGATTAGTGTACAAGAGAGAAGAATTTTTTGTGAATTATATTTAATATCTAGCAATGATAGTACTAAAGTGAGTGAAAGGAAAGATCAATTATGTTATAATTCTTCAATCAATAGAGTGTTATGTTGACAAGCATTGTAATCTTTATCTAAATCTTTGTATCTTTCTTTGAGATAGTGAATCTCATTAGGTCCTTTGTATCTTGTTCTTGAATTTGTGTTGGATTCAATCCTGCAAGTTCTTTTGTATCTTGCTCTAAGTCAATGAGCCTTCTTTTAAGTATTTTTGGTGGTGAGCCTTTATATTGTGAGTTAACTCTCACTGTGGTGTTTCCCTCATTGGGTTTTCCATGTAAATATAGTGTTATCCATGTGCATGTTTGTGTCCTTTGTTTCTTTCTCGCTGTTGTTGATATGATTCGAAGTAGAATCTCTATATTGTGTATTACTTAAAGGTTATTGAAGGTTCTAAGGATTCAAACTGCTATATCGTTCCTTATTACTGTTATGTTTTAATTTTGTGATTTGATAAAGAAGGTTGGATTGTGTTGAATGTTTCAAGTTTTGGAAGGGCTTAATTTTTTATTTTTACTAATTCACCCCCCTCTCAATTGTTGGGTTTGCTCCATAATTGGTATCAAATCCAAGTTCCTCTATAGAAGCTTAACAAATTGAGGAAAATATTTGAGATGGCACATGATGGTTCATACAAGGATCATAGGTTTGATGGGACTAATTAATCCTAGAAAATTTTGAATGGAAGGACACTTAAACTCTCTTGGGTTTGGTGTGTGGTAATCAGTCAAAAATGGTTATACTACTCCTACCACTCTCATAAATACATCTAAAATCAAACTATATGAATGTAATGACAAAACTAAGAATGTTATCTTGTGTGGGTTGGTTTATTCAAAACTTTTGAGTTTGAAGGTGAAAAACTATAGTTCTACTAAAGATGCTTGGGAAAATATTAGTAGCATTTATGAAGGAGATACTAAAGTGAAGCAAACCAAGATGAAAATATTTAAGAGAAATTTTGAGACTGTAAGAATGACAAAGGATGAAGACATTGCAAGCTATATGCTTTGTGTACAAGAATTTGTCTCTGGCATCTCTAGTCTTGGTGGAGAAGTAAAGGAAAGTGAAATTGTGAAGAAGTTTTTGAGATATCTCCCAAAATCTTATAGTCACAAAGTGTCTTCCATTGAAGAGTCAAAGGACTTCAATCAATATTCATTTGATGAAATTTTTGGTACTCTTACTTCCTTCAAGAAGAGAGAAATTGATAAAGATGTTACAAAGAAGGAAGTTGCATTCAAAGCCAACAAAAAATATTGAAGATTAATTTTTCGATAAAAATGATGACCTTGATTAGGTTGAATCAAAATTTGTGAGAATATCGAAGAAAGGAACTAACAAGTACAAAAGTAAGTTACCATTAAAGTGGTTTAATTATGGAAGAATAGGTCATTTTACATCTAAATTTCTTTATAAAGAATTAGATGATATCAATAAAAGAGATAAGGTTAAAAAGGGTCTTTATTCTAAAGAAATCAGTGTCTCCTCTAAAGATGAGAATTATTCAAATGATTAAACTCTCTTTATGCCTTTCAATACTACTGATAGAATGTCTAATATTGATAAATGTAAGGAATCCAACTCCTTGAGTGATGAAAATATGTTTTCCTTTGATCTAGATCCAAAATCTATGGAACTTGAAGATTAGGAATTTAATTCAGATGATTGGGGAATAGAATTTGAAGGAAAACACTAGTCTACTCTAGAAGACCTAAATAAATCAAGGAAATAAATCCAAAATATGAAATATTTCTTTCAAAATCAAAGGAAGAAAATGAAAAATTGAAAATACAAGTTGAAAAAGGTAAAGAATGTGAAATCAAACTAAAAGAGGCAGAATGTATGATCTTTGATTTGAGAATAAGGGTTGAAGAATGCAAGAGGATTGAAGATTTCTTGAATTTAAAGCTCATGAAAAAACTGTTGAATGTTTAAATCTTGAGGAGGAGATTGCCACTCTTAGGAATTCCCTAAAAAGACAAAAGCAACAAATTGACAAAGGAGAGAATTTTAGTCTTGAGGATAGCTTCAAAAAAAATTTGGAAGGCCTGAAACAAAGGAGTGAAAATATTACACTGAAGACTCTAAAAAGAAGGGCTCTGGAGATGCAAAGACTATTCAAAATGACAAGAAAGAAAGTGGATTCAATCTTGACCAAAAGCAAAAAGGATTTAGAAGTCCTCCATCTACAAAACAACATGCTCCTTCTAGGTTCAATCAATCCTTTCAAGGTTACATTTTTTCCTACAATATTTTTGGATCAAAATTTCTCTTTGAGTGCATATACTGATGTTGATTGGGCAAGTTGTGTTGATGAAAAAATAAGTACAAGTGGAAGTGCATTCTTTTTGGGAGACAAATTGGTCTCATGGTTCAATAAAAAGAAGGATTCATTGTCTTTGTCCACAATAGAAGCAGAATATATTGTTGCAACATCTTGTTATACTCAGGTTCTTTGATGAAGAATAATTTGAAGGATGTGAAGGTGGTTTATGATGAACCTATTCCTATACTATGTGAAAATACAAGTGCAATTAACATTTCCAGGAATCCAATAATGCAATCAAGAACTAAACACATCTCAATCTAGTATAGCTTTTTGAGAGAGAAGGTTGTAGAGAATGTAGTTAAAATGGAGTATGTGCCTACAAAGGGCCAGATAGCAGATGTGTTCACTAAGGAACTTTCAAAGGATACTTTTGGGTATCTTCGATAGAAGTTAGGAATTATTCCCCTCCTTGTTCTAACTAGATGCATAAATGGTGCATCTGTCCAAAGGGAGAAATTCATGTCATATCTTTTTCTCCTAGATTGATGAGTGCTACCTCTTAGGAGTAGTTGGTATAAAGTGGGTCCTAAAGATATTATGTAGTTTTTTTGTATGTACATTTGGTTGAAGAAGATGTAATGTGTGTCAAAGGGGGAGTGTGTGTTGTTGCTTCAATAGAAGATCCTTTTTCCCTTTGTCCTAAAGTCAAAACAAGTGTTGCTTTATACGGACATATATGGCCCTTTGTTCTTGATGTCAAAGGGGGAGAGTGAGCAGTGTGCATTGCCATAAATTCCAAAGGGGGATATTGTTGGTAGTTGTTGTAATTGATGTCAACACTGAGGATATTTTTGGTAGTTTTTGTCATTAATGTTGATAATAATTGTTGGTTGTCATTGATGTCAACACTTGAGTAGTAATTTTTTAGTCCTTGGTATTAGTTACAATTGTTATATACAGTTTGGGATAACATTGGTGATGAAGTTCATGGTTGGATTTCATGCCTTGTCAAAGAAGAATTTTTGAAGTTCATTGTTGGATTTCATGCCTTATCAAAGAAGAATTGTTGAATTTCATGGTTACATGGCATGCCTTATCAAAGAAGAATTTTTGAGTTCATGGTTAGATGACATGCCTTATCCAAAGAAGAATTTTTGAACTTCATGGTTGGATGTCATGCCTTATCGAAATATGAGTTTTTGAAGGTCATCTACGTAGAGTTGTTGAAGTTCATCTCAAAGAAAGTTAAATTATGTATTATTGTTGTCAACAGAGTTGATTTCATAATGATATATTTGGATAAGGAATAGAAGCATTAAGATGAGAATTAGAAGGATGAATGATTGTGGAGAGATTTTACTAAAGTTCTACAGTATGTCTTATCCTCTCTCCTGATGTTCTTGATGAAGTATGTGTTGCTAAAGGAAAGTCCTTGCCTTTGCAAGTTGCTTAAGTGTTTTTGGTTCAAGAAGTTGCATTGAAGTTTTTCTGGGAGACTGCTTTGCAATCCTCCATTGTTGATGCTTTTTGTAGTTTTATATTCAATGGCAGTGTTCTATGGATTTTTCACTCCTATATTTTTAGGTCACCTATATTTCCAAGGATATATTTATGAATTACAGAAGGTTGGTAGTGCTATTGGTTGTTTAAACTAGTTTGGGAAATGCTCTGCACTTCTCCACATCAATTTCTTTTCTCCTATGGCTTGGTGAATGTTCTCTCAATGTTTGTGAACTGTCTCAATTCCAATCTAATGTGTTGAATTTATTTTCAAGTTGTTCCAATAATGCTACATCATCTAGCTATATATTGTGTGCTTCCTAAATATAGTATTTTGTACTTGTTTGATATGTGGTAGTTATTGAAGGAATGATAATTAAAAGGAAGTCGGGTGAGAGGAAACAACTTCCTACACTAATCTAAGAAGAGGAGAATTAAAAAAAAATATTTATAACACCTTATTCAGTTACAATGAGAGATACACATAGAGAATAATTGATAAAATTAGAAAGTACACACACAACAATGCATAAATAGTGACACCAAATTTACTGTGGGGAAAACCCTTTTGGGTAAAAAACCCCACCCTCCAAAGAACAATACTATATTTTATTACTTCAAATAATGGTTACAAGATATCACCAAGTACAAGCTTCTTCAACAAGTGCTTCAACACCAACACCTATTTCTGGAGTAATGTTGGTAGCACTTCGTTACCTACAAACAAACTATGCATTCTACAACACAAGGCACTCAATAAATAGAGTGTTACAAGCTTCATGATGCATCTAGAAGGTGTGGGTCATCTAAATTCAAAAGGCACAAGTTTTAAAACCTTATACATGCATTTGGACACATGTACAACATTCCCTTACCACCTCGACAAGTGTAAAATATGCAAATACTCCTCTTCCAAGCTTGGGAACCAAGAATATGCTAAAAATAGGCTTTGAAAGATGCCTTACAACTATCATAGAATATTCCATAGTATCTATTATAAAATTGGCATAGCATTTGTCATAGGATTTATAAGATAATCTATCATAATTGGCTAAAAATAGTTGATTCTCTTGCATACTGTCATAACACATTTTGGGTGCCAACTTTCTTCATGCATTCAAAGATGCCTTATGACATTTCATAGAATCTATAATATTTCATAGATTCCAAAGTGAGATTCCTATGTCCACTTGGTATGATGATGTGTCATCCAGTCTCCTCCAATGGGGATGCCACCTAGCCAGCGGGTCCTGATATGTGACATGACACTATAGGCATTTAACTAATACAAATAAATATATTAATTACAATAAATTAAATCAATGTTAGGAATCTAAGGTTGAGACACCTTAATCCCAACAAAATAATGGAAGAAGTGTATGAAAGTGTTGTTGGATGTTTAGGGAACATCCCCATGTGATCCACATGTTGATAATTGGCCACTTTAGTGCCGCATTGTGTCTTGAGTTAGCTTTCTAGGATATTTGTGGATATTTGGCTGACAGGGCTTGTTCCTTTGCTTGCATCATATGCTTGGGGGTTGCATCAACAATGGAATGTGTGTTATGATAGATTTGGGTCCTAACCTATCCTTCTTGGGACCATGTAAATTTAATTCAATAAGAAATATGTTTATGGTCCAATTGGTTATGCACTTCAATGTTTGATGCACATGTTTCCTTGATGTCAACTTAGATTGATGTTTTCCTACATGTAAATTGCTTTGGATCACATTGGAAGAAGTGTTAAGAATGTTTTTGGTCCTCTCTCTCTTTTGGATAGGACTGCATTATGTTTTGGTGGTTGACCAATTGATTTCATTGATTATCCTTTTCTCGGTCAACCTAATTGAAGTTTTGAAGTATTGTGGTGGATATAAATGCAAGATCATTTTGGATGCAATAAAATGGAGTAGCGTACAAGAGAGAAGAATTTTGTGAAAATGTATTGAATATGCAATAGTGATAGTGCTAAAGTGAGTGAAAGGAAAGATCAATTATGCTATAACACCTCAATCAACAGAGTGTTATGTTGACAAGCATTGTAATATTTATCTAAATCTTTGTATCCTGGTTTGAGATAGTGAATCTCATCAGTTCCTTTGTATCTTGATCCTAGAGTTGTGTTGGCTTTAGTCTTGCAAGTCTTTTTGTATCTTTCTCTAAAGTAACTTGAGCCTTCTTACAAGTCATTTTGGTAGTGATACTTTATATTGTGAGTTAACTCTCACTATGGTTTTCCCCTCATTAGGTTTTCCACATAAATCTGGTGTTCTCCTTGTGCATGTGTGTGTCCTTTATTTCTTTCTCACTATTTTTTATCTAGTTATAAGTAGAATTTATATATCTTTCATTATTTAAAGGTTTTCAAAGTTTCTAAGGATTCAATCTGCTATATCATTCTCTTTTGTTGTTATGTTTTAAGTTTTTGATATTACAAATAAGGTTGGATTATGCAGAAAGTTTCAAGGTCTGAAAGGTCTTAAGTTTTTGTGTAGACTGATTCAACCCCCCTATCTTTGAGTGTGTTCAACAACTTCTTCTCAAACATCCAATTATACTTTTCATTCTTCTAAGGCTAGTGATGTTGACTCACCTTCTCTTGGTTATTTTTTGAGAACCAAACTTGATCTCAACCATTAACTATGAATCTGCCAGAATTTAATAGTCAATAATGGAGAGGATTGGCCAACAAAAATTAAAGGATTTTTGGGCCCTTACTTCTATAGTTTGGGCTCTATGAAACCCAAGAGGGTGATCTTGAAAATTTTTGGATGATACTCTTATGCCATTTTATCATGAACATTGAAATAAATAGATAATTCTCATATAATAGCCCAAAAAATGGAATGTATCAAAGAAGTTGGTTGCTTCTTGACAACTCTCTACATTCAGAGCATGAGAATGGTGAAACTTAACACAAAATAATAATAGTTGTAACCCATTTGAAAATCATTTGATTATATAAGTGGTTTTTTGTTGAACTGGCGATGAAAATGTGTTATGAATATTCACCTATATTAATGTCTTATCCTAAGAATGAAGTCAGTCCTAAAACCTATGCAATTTGATAGAAATTTAGCACATAACATGATTTAAGCTTTGAAGATACTACATTATATCATTTCAACATTATATTCCTAACCACCACTTCTTACTAGTATCCTAGCATTTAATTGACATAAACTTGTAGCTTCACTCAAGCATTTACATTAATTCTTTGAATCAACAAGCAAGAAAAAAACCACACATCCAATAGAAAACAATGGAGATAAATAAGATAACCCTTGATTATATTATTCATATTTCATGAACCAAGTACATAGTAGAGAAAATGGTTTTGGTTTTGCACCATTTTGTATTATATTGCAATTATCCCTATCAAAATTTTGTATGCATTAGCAAACTCAAACCTAAGACAAAACTCAAATATGCTCAGTATTCTCTTTACAATTTTCTTTGTGATCAATTACAAAAAATTGAACCCCCCTTCCCATACTTTTAGCCTTGAATTCCTTCTTATAAAAATGGAGTAAAACAAGATTCGAGTCAAAAAGTATACATGTCACTATTCAATTGGACCATTACATAATACATTATCCTTGTAGTTATATTTGTGTCCTCAAATTTAGGGAAAGAGAAAAAGATAAAAAACCCTTTTCCACTCGTCAAAGAAGACATTCATCATTGTAGTGGTTTCCAACACTTCTCCTTCATGTTGGTCATCAAAAAAAAAACACTAAACCAAGACACCACCTTTGTAATCGTTCATCATCTTTAGAATCAGAGTATGCATGTCACCTTCTTTATTTTTTTGAAACTGGAGAATTGTTCTCACCATCATGAGAGTCTTCTCAACCTACAAGTAGAAGAAGATACTAAATGTATTCTAGATTAGTTTCTTGTGACTCATCTTCCATGGAAACATCAGGTTCCTCCATATAAGAACCATAATCCTTGCGGTCCTTATCCATCTTCTTTTTCTCCTTAAGCTTGGCCAATTTATTTGATTTAGCCTTTGGATTTTTTACATTTTGTCCCTTCACGAACATATTACTAGGCTCACCCTAATTGTAAATAATAGCTCTACTTCCCAAGTTGTAATTTCTCTTCTCTACCCTTGACTTCATAGATGTCTCAAGTACATCTAGCCTAATTTTAGGGGTGTCATCTTGGGGCTTAGGACTCTTAACTTCTTTATGCTTGGGCTTCCATACTAGTTGGGGGAATGAAACACTAGGTTCACTCATTGTCATGGTATGACAGGCCTAGGGTTTATAAAATCTTACTTATAGAAAAAACCTCATTGGTTTATGCTTTCAAAACTAAACTTTTATAGAACAAAACCCTCCAGACCACACACAATTCTTACCAACCCAAAAAGGGATTTGCAAACAAAAAAATCCTCACCAACCCCAAGAATTCAAAGCTTACAAACTTCTTGAAAATTCACTAAACCATCCAACCTATGCACAATTGACATAGAAGAAAATGGATACCTACTTACCCAGGAAAAATCTTCAATACCTTTGCAATAGCTCTTATAAACTCCGCATGCCCTCTTTTATGGATCTAGACCAATTCTACAACTCTTAGTGATCATAATTATGAAATAAAATAGCTGAAAATTCTCATTATATTGAATGACTAGAGTGTGTTTTCCATTAATGCTCAAAAGAGAGCTTGCATGAGCGAGCTAACAATTGGCCTTTCAATTTTGAAACCTAGTCATTGATCCTCTAGTTTCAAAAAATTCAACTATGGCTCTCATTCACCCTTGTGTCTTTTCTTGGGTTTAGTGATGCCCACTATATGCTACCACATTTCCTCTTATTTAACTTAGTGACCACTTGTCTGACATCCATCACAGATCGCTACTTTGGTTCATGCTCCTTCTAATAAATTTGTGATGCACTAGGGCCCAGTGATGAGGGAAATATTCCATCATACATCACATCACTCATCACAGGTAAATTTTCTAGAACTTCATTTGAAACCACGATGGCCTTAGGTGGCACAATGGGCACGAGGCACAACAATTTTATTGCCCATTGCCGATTCATTCTACAATAATCAAAACACATTAGTGATGGAAAACTGTTAGCAATAGGATAGGATCACAACATGTGTCCATACGAAAATATCAAGGGCTGAGAAAGCATTTACCTTAGTAATATTTCACATTTGTGAAGCAACACTAGAATAAATAACTTCATTGTGCATCACTAATTTATAACTGATTACTCACGAGCAATTAGCGATAGTGAAGCAACCAGCGATGAAAAGGAAATCGCTCCATCTCTCATCGCTAACTTGAAATGCAACAATAAAACTCCATCCATGATGAGTGCTACAAAGGGGATAAGTTCATTATGCATCACTAATTTGGGGCCAATGATCTAAAGACAATCAATGATGAATGATATGCAAGGCAATGAATGGGGACTTAAATGAAATAATTTTGCACATGCCCACAAGTTGCTTTAAAAAGGGGAAAAACTTAGGACAACATAATATAAGATGATAAAAGGACTTAAACCATATTATTCAAAGGATGTAAAGGCCAAACAAGCAACCTTATAAAATAAAGGAATTTCTCAGACCTAGGCACGTGGAGAAATTTAGCTATGGGTGATAGGGAAACCTAACCACAATGGGGTGGTCATTTCATGAACTCAAGGACATAAGTTGTTTTAACTTGACCAGAAATGGACCGTAGTAGGTCAAAAAAGGAAAATGCCGAATAAACAAGGGTTCAAGCAAAGGAGAAAATCAGCTGATTAAAACAACTCCCAACATAAACCCTAAAACCTAGTCCTTTGATAGACCAAGAGGGAACCAAATAAAATGCATTCTCAAGCTAGTGGAACATGAAAAATTTTGGGGTTCCACTAGTGGCTCTGACTGGGGATGCATACCTCTTGCAGGTATGATGAGATTCCAAATCTCATGGTTGAAGCAAACCAATCACAGAGAATCAAAACCAAGTACCACTCGAATAAGGAAAGAGGATTATACCAAAGAAAACCAACATATAGAAAAAATTTACAAGACTGCACAATGTGCTCCTCCCTTTAGATTTTATCAAAATCCTTTCTGTCATACAAGCCTTTAGTTTTCCTCTGCAATTTAATAGTCTTCAACTTCATTTGATGGACCTAGGCCCCCTAAAACATAGAACAAGTATTTTCCTCTATCAAATACCTTACTTTTAGTTGTTTGTACTAGGCCAGGTCTGAAAATATTGCCATTGTAAACCTGAAAAACTAGTATCATCATTGGCATGTTTGAACACAACATTGTATATTCCAAGGCCATCACTTACTCTGTGAATTTGATACTGGAAATCAAGAACTAATTGAAACCTATAGTCAATATGACCTTTTAGCTTATCCAACTCATATTCATATTCCATTAAAATTTCATCCAATTGAATTGAAAAGTGAAAAAACTCATAGTCCATTTAACCATTCGAATCATAAGAGTTGACATCAAATTCAGTTTGCACATCAAACATAAAGCTTTCATAGGCACTTTGTTCTATAGCCCCATCTTGAAGCATATACCCTGGCCCTTTGAGGTCGGATTGTAGCTTCAAATCTAATAAATTAGAATGGATAGAAAACTCATATAAATCCTTGGAGTTATTTTTGATTTATGTCCCATGCTAGAAAAACATTCATCTTGTGTGATGAATGATAAGCGTTCATACACATGGTTATTCTCAAATTGATGTTCACATTCACCTGATCATTTCAAATCCTTTATGGTATTACATTCTTCAAAATTTTGGGAAATTGGTCTATCAAAAACCATACTATCCTTGCTATCATTCAGTTCAAGGTCATTACAACACACATCATTACTAACCTCATCCCATGCATCAAAAAATATTTCAATTTTAGATTCAGTAACATATTTTGATTCATCTTTCAAGTCATCATTCAACTCAATGCAAAAAAATTTGAAGGATGGCTCAAGTAATTCAGAATTAATAGGGTCAACAACAAAGCACTCATGTGCATCATTGGTTGATAGGTGTTTCGACCCAAATTTGGATGCTTCATTGTAATCTAAATATTATTCATTAGAAAATGAACAAGTATCTTCATCCTCTTTCACATCAATGCACTCCTCTTTGGATGAAAACATGTCCATTCTTGCAAAGAAACAAGTATAATCCATCCCTACTTCATATAAATAATTAGGGACAACAAGGACATGATCATGTTCATTAGTATCATAGTTGGCATCATTTCTAGCATCATGCTTAGGATCAATATGTTGAACACGTGCATTTTTATCTTCAAACTCATCATCATTAACCAAGTCAGCATATTCAATTGATGACATACCTGGATTGCAGTTTGGATATTCATCAAAAGGGATTTGTTCATTCACTGGTTAGTAAGTGAATTCATGAACATTCAAATCATTGCATCCTCTATGTGAAGAAGAGGCTTTTAGATGATCCCCATGGGATAATTCACAATGCTCAGAAAAATAATCAAATACTTCACTCTTGTTATGTCCCTCATCACAAGATGATTCATCACTACATGAAATTTGCTCAGAATCTTCAGAGTGAATGCTAAATTTTCATCTTCAATATCCTTACCGCTGGTTTGTGATGATAAATCAACAAAACCTACTAGTGTATCTTTATCATAATCATTGGTATACAAATTTTCATGTGTGTTGTGTATGGGTTGATTATAATCACCAACTTCAACCATACAATAAGATGGATTTTCATCTTCTGGTATACCCTTTTTAGTTGCATGTTGTGTTTTATAGTCTTCCTCAATATGAAAACTACCATCAACATTTTGAGACATCATATTTTGTGCACAATCACACTTGGTTCCCTCAACAATCCTTATTCGATCAAGTATATGACAAAACCTCGAGGCTTCAACTCCTTTGGAAAGGTACTCAGCCATGGCTCAAAAAATTTACAAAAAAAAATAATGCATGTTGAATCCTCAAGTGTAAAATTCTTGGGAACTTCCAACAAGGCATCCAAAAATCTTACAAACAGGTCATATGGTGATTCTCCTTTGTTCCTTTTTATATTAGACAGTTATTTGACATAAGACACTTGATCAACATTGCTCAAAACTTTGTTGATATTCAACTTGAATCTCACCATGATCTGTCTATCGTAATGGTGGATGGTTTTGGGAAACAAAAGCATTATCACTTTGACAATCATTTATGTTGTCATTAATTCCATTTACATGAGTTGTGCTAGGATAATCAACACTCACAGTGATGCATCCTTTCATCATTGAATATTTTAAATTGTTTTCAATATCCATAGAAATTTGATATGAATTGTGAAGTGTTATAGGCTCTTTATCTCTTAACAGATAGCTCGTATCTTCATCAAATGAACCTAAATATACAACCAAACACTCATCGTCATTTGGTCTTATATCTCCTAGAATATCCCTTATTGTCTTTGAAAACCTAAGATTAAAAGCTAGGACTAACTCATCTTCCTCTTTTTGGATATTCATAATTTTTTGTCTCACTGAATTTGAACTAATTATTTCACCAAATTGTTCCATGAATGCTACCATGAACTCACCCCATGAAAAAATAAAAGATACTAGAAAATATGAAAACCAATCTCTGGCATCTTCCCTTAGAGATTGAACAAAGAATTTCATGACAACATCTTCATGGTTTATCTTATAATCTCCCATCAAGCCAGAAAACATTTGCAGATGCCTATATGTTGATTTAGAGCTTTTCCCCTTGAATTTTGGAAACTGTTCCCTAACATTATTAGGAACAGAAATTGGGAAACCCTAAATACCATTAAAATTTAATGGTTTGTATCTTCCAATAGACAAATTTCTATGATGACATGACAGGGGTTGCATATTTTTCATGTTTGCAATAGACACCCCATAGGGATGTACAAGGGAACGATACATTTCCTTACACCCCTTTACAAAATTCAAACATCAACTCTACAGTTGATCACTACCCAATTTATTGCTTCTATCATTCCCTTAAAATATTACAATGTTTAGCTCAAATGCATCGTCATTCAAGATCTCTCTAATGGGCATATTTCAAGAATAAACATACTTCTTCAACATAATACATAAGCTACAAATTAATAGCTCAAAATTATGTATAATCATCACTACTGTTCCCTTTTTTAGTGTGTAATTTCACTTAATAAAGAACCAAAAAAATTCTAGACTTTCAAATATGGTTTTCATACACAAATTTATGCTTCTTGAAATCCAAAATATGAAAAATACTTGGATATGTTGTAGCCGCTACAAATTCTTCTTTTCGACTAGAAATCTTTATAGATCTAAAACTATCTTCATAATTTCATTAGGTTATTTCCATAGAGTTATCACCTCTCTTCATAGAGGACTAAACTTCAACAATATGAAGTTCCTTCAAAGATTAATTTCATTATGGGTCTTCTCTAATAGCATAGTCACACATAAATCCCTTTATATTTACTGCAACATAACCCTTTCCAGGTTTGAAACATTCAATATCTGAACTATATGTTTAGATTCACCCAATTCTTGACTCTTTCCAAATAGTACTTAATCCTTCTAAGAATTTTATCCTAGCTTCTCATCAATGTACTTCATCATATGAGCTCAGATCTGCTTCATCTCTTCTCAGAAAACTTCTCATCCTTGATTTTCTTGATCTCCTCAAATAATGTGCATTGATACAAAGACCTCATAGTCGCCACCCACATCTAGTGAGAATTTATGAGAATATTTAGGGAATTATAGGTAGATCTTGACAGAACTTGCAAGTTCAAAGAAAACATAGCAAACCCTACGAAACATTTCTAAGAGTTGACCCATAGATGTTAAAGCAAGACCAAAAGATAAACTTGTATTTGCAAAGTATTGGACTCTAATACCCCTAATCTAGAACTAGAGACATTGTATAGATTGTCCCCAATAGAGTCGCCAATTTGTTGGTTATTTTTTTAGAAGCAAACTTGATTTCAGCCATTATCTATGAATCTTCTAGAATTCAATAGTCAATAATGGTGAGGATTATCCAATGAACAAGTAACATATTTTTGTGCCTTTACTTCTACACTTCAAGCTCTATGAAACCTAGGAGGGTGATACTAACAATGTTCAGATGATACTCTTGTGCCATTTTATCATGAACATTGAAATAAATAGATAATTATCATGTAAAATCTCAACAAATGGAATGTATCAAAGAAGTTGGTTGCTTCTTAACAACCCTCTATATTTGGAGCATGAGAATGGTGAAACTTAACACAAAATAATAACATTTGTAACCCATTTGAAAAGAACTTGATTATATAAGTGATTTGTTGTTGAATTGACCGAGAAAATGTGTTATGAATATTCACCTAGATCAATTCCTTTTCCTAAGCATGGAGTTGGTCCTAAAACCTATGCAATCTGATAAAAATTTAACACATAACATCATTTAAGATTTGAAGATACTGCATTACAATATTTCAACATTATATTCCCAACCTCCACTTCTTACTAATATCCTAGCATTTAATTGACATAAACCTATAGCTTCACTCAAGAATTTACATTAATTCTTTAAATTAACAAGCAAGAACAAAACCACATATCCACTAGAAATCAATGGAGACAAATAAGATAACCATTGATTATATTATTCATAATTCATGAAGCAAGTACATAGGAGAGAAAATGGCTTTGAATTTGCACCATTATGTATTATATTGCTAGTATTGCTATCAAAATTACATAGGCATTAGCAAACTCAAACCTGAGACAAAACTCAAATGTGCTCAATATTCTCTTTATAGTTTTCTCTTTGATCAATTACAAAACAATGAACCCCCCCTTCCTATACTTCTAGCCTTGAATTCCTTCTTATAGAAACAAAGGAGAAAAAAAAGCTTTGGGCCAAAAAATACACATGTCACTATTCAGTTGGACGGTTATAGAATACATTCCACTTGCATCCATATTTGTGTCCTCAAATAGAGGGAAAGTACAAAAGACAAAAAACCTTTTTCTCTCATCAAAGAAGATACACCCACCTTCCAAAAGGTATCATTCATCATTGTAGCAGCGTCCACCACCTCTCCTTCATGTTGGTCATCAAAAACAAAAACACTAAACCAAGGCACCACCTTTGCAATGGTTCATCATCTTCAAAATCAAAGTATGCATGTCACCTTGATTTTGTTGAAATTGGAGAATTTGTCTCACCATCATTAGATCCTTCTTGACCAGCAAGCAAAAGAAGATACTGAGAGTATTTTGGATCAGTTTCTTGTGCCTCATCTTATATGGCAACATGAGGTTCCACCATATAAGAATCATAAGCCTTGTGGTCCTTATCCATCTTCTTTTTCACCTTAAGCTTGGCTAATTCCTCTGATTTAGCCTGTGGCTTTTCTACATTTTGTTCCTTCATGAGAACATTACTAGGCTCGTCCTAATTGCAAATAAACACTCTAATTCTCAAGAATTGTAAGTTCTCTTCTATTCCCTTGACTTCGTAGATGTCTCGGGTACATTTGGCCTAATTTTAGGGGTATCATCTTGTGGCTTAGGCCTCTTAACTTCTTTCTACTTGGGCTTCCATACTGGCTAGGGGATGAAATGCTAGGTTCACTCATTATCATGGTATGACATGCCTAGGGTTTATAAAATCTTAGTTACAGAAAAATCCTCACTCTAATTGATGCTTTCAAAAATACATTTTTGCAAACAAAACCCTCCAGACCACACACAATTCTTACCAACCCAAAAGAGATTTGCAAAAAACAAAACCCGCACCAACCCCAATAATTCAAAGCTTACAGACTTCTTGAAAATTCACTAAACCAGCGAACCTATGCACAATTGATGCAAAATAAAATGGATACATGCTTACCTAAGAAAAATATTCAATACCTCTACAACAACTCTCGATGATTGCAGTTATGAAATAAAATAGCTAACAATACTTATTATATCGAATTACTAGAGCATGACCACCATTAATGCTCAAAAGAGAGCTCGTGCAAGTGAGCTGACAATCGAACTTTCAAGTTTGAAACCTAGTCGTCAATCCTCCACATTCAAAAATTTCATCTATGGATCTCATTCACCCTTTGTCTTTGCTTCATTTTAGCAATGCTCACTGTATGCTTCCATGTTGCCTCTTATTTACTTTAGTGACCACTTATCTGACATCCATCATGCATAGCTACTTTGGTTCATGCTCCTTCTAATGAATCCGCGATGCACTAGGGCCTGGTGATTAAGGGAATATTCCATCATAACTTCCATTTTTCATGTCATAGATACATGTTCTAAAATTTTATTTGAAACCGCAATGGCCTCAGGTGGCACAATGGGTGTGAGGTACAGTAGTTCTATCACCCATCGCTGATTCATTCTACAATAATAAAAACACATTAGTGATGAAAAACTCTTAAGGATAACAGGATCACACCACATGTCCATATGAAAAGATCAAGGGCTGAAAAAGAATTGCCCTTAGTAATATTTCACATCCACAAAGCAGCATTGGAATAAAGAACTTCATCGTGCATCACTAATTTATAACTGAGAACTCACGAGAAATTAGCGATATAGAAGTATCCAACAATGCAAAGGAAATCACTCCATCGCTCATCGCTAATTTGAAACACAACGATCAAAATCCATCTGTGATGAGCAATACAAAGGGGTTAAGTTCATTGTGCATTGCTAATTTGGGGCCAGTGGTCTAAAGACAATTAGCGTTGAACAATATGCAAGGCGATGAACGAGGACTTAAATGAAAGAATTATGCACGTTCCTACAAGTTGCTTTAAAAAGGGGGACAACCTGGGACAACGTAAGATAGGACCATAACATGACTTAAACCATATTATGCAAAGGATGTAAAGGCCAAACAAGGTCGAAAAAGAAAGCTTGTAAAATAAAGGAATTTCTCGAACTTAGGCACGCAGAGAACTTTAGCTATGGGTGACAGGAAAACCTAACCACAAGGGGCCAATCATTTCATGAACTCAAGGACATAAGTTGTTTTAACTTGACCGGAAACAGACCTCAACAACTCAACAAAGGAAAAGGCCGAAAGACCAAGGGTTCAAACAAAGGAGAAAATTAGCCAAGTAAAACAACTCCCCACATAAACCCTAAACCCTAGCCCTTTGACAGACCAAGAGGGCACCAAAGAAAATGCATTCTCAAGCTAGTGGAACTTGAATTTTTTTGGGGATTTGACCACCTTCTACTTAAGAGAAACATTATGGGCCTTTATTTTAAATAATTTTTAAGCATGGACACAAAGGAAATGGTCTTGGGCACATGAAATAAGGATTTAATATCTATGTGGAATCAACATTGTACTTTTCTATAATGGGTTTAGGTTACCAACATTCTCCCATGCCTGCATACCCTCCTCCATTATCATATATCTCTATGACATATTATTTTAAGAAACTAAACCTTTCTCCACAAGAGAAAGGGTTGCTTCCTTCTAATTCTCCCCTATCTAAGAAAGTGCATATCCTGTTGAGGCTTCAAAAATCCAACTTGATCACTCTTACTCCTACACATAAGAAATTTCCACAAAATTTTCAAACAAAAAATATTTTTGTGCATATCGTCAAGTTCTCAATCATTCCACCAACAAATGTTGAGCCTTGCAAGATAATATCCAACAACTTCTTGAATCAGGTGTTTGTTCTCTTCCATCTACTAATGCACCTATTTATTCTTTCCCTGATAAGTGACGTCGAGGTTCACCTTTGTTTGGTTCATTCCACATGATAAAAAATATTCTTCCTCTATTATGGAATTGAAATTACCTTTTCATAATATTCTCAAATTGGGCCTTTACACCTCGCTTCTTCTATTTTGTTGCTACCTGCTATGTGGCACTTGCAGCTTTATTTGTTTCCTAATATCCATTCATGGTGGTGCAATCTCACGTGCAGCCATACTTCCTCTTTGGTAACAATAAAATATTATTTATCATGGTTGTCCTCACCAATATGATGAGGGGCAAGGAAAACTTGTTTCGGAGGTGCACATCCTTCCTAAGGATCCCCTTTCCTATTTCTTCCCATTTTCTTTTCCTTAAAATCATATTTTAAGGGGGCACACATTTTCACTTATGGATCCTTACATGCACCTTGTCTATTTTTTTCCTCTGTGATATTTATTTTAGACCTCCATGGTGTTTATTCTACTCTCCATGTAGTGTTGGTAGCATATGAACCTCATAGATAATACAACTTGCTAGCCTATGGGCCTTCATTTGTCCTAACTAGGTAATCTATGAGCCACCTAGCATAATGTAGCTTGATATAATGTGTGCTCCATATGACTTACCTTTTACATTCATGACCACCTAACATAATACAACTTTTTTGTGACCCATTTTTATACGACCCCTAACAATAGAATAAGCTAGTGTTTAAGTCATGCACTCTCATTTGCATTGATTGTTTCCTTGACTTTTGTATGCATTATATCTTTGAATCAATCAATCAAATCACAACTTTATTCACATCATATAATATTTTTTCTTTGTGTTTCTTTTTTTTTTGTTGTATTTTAGGGACGATGCATAGTATTGAGACAACCTCCCAGATTGAGGTCTCTTCCACTTTATCGAAAATATTCTTGTGTTTGTTGCTATTTGTTATTCTCATTTTTCTATTTTTCATTTATGTTTTTATATTTATTCCTATGATTATGATGTTCTAACTCAATGGTTTTGTGTGTTTTTTTTCTCTAACTATCTTATCTTATACATTTTTTTCTTACTTAATGTATTTGTTTCGTAGGTTCTCATCCTAAGGGCATGGTTCCTCCACTTGAAGATATTTCATCATCCTTTGCAATATCCCTTTTGGTGTTGTGATGTTATTTATTTTTAGAATTCTCTTCCTTTTACTTTAGCATGTATATTCACATAGGTTCATAAAACCCACTAAAGAGGAGGTAAAATATAGTGTCATAAATTGTATAACCTTGCAATTTCACCTATATTTTGTGTCCTCTTTGGTGTCCGTTCCCTTAGTATTTTTTTAGGCTCATTTCAGCCCTTGCATCAACATTTCTTCTTCTCAAGTTGCTCATGCCTCCTTTCAAATGATCACTTTTTCATGTCACTTGTGTGTTTCCCCTATATTTTTATATCCTCTCACCATTTGTTAGCATAAATTATCTAGAAACTAGCCCTTAGCATAGATGTTTGTGTAGCACGCTACTATCCTATGACAATTTGTCATTTGAAGGTCGTTTCTAAACATTTTCTAACTTGTCACCTTCCCAAGTCAATGGAAATGGATTGAGATGAATCGAAATAGTTCATCAACCTCTTCCTCTTCCCTCCTCTTTCTCTTTTTAAATCTAACATTCATTATTGGACTCTCTCTTGGCTCTTTTTCATTCTCAAGCTCATATACAACTCTCTACATCACTCTCAATATTTTACAACATTCTCTCAAGCTCTATATCTTGGTTTCCTCAAGCCTCTCAAATAATATTGTTTTTTTTCTTGTGCCCCCAAGCATTTTGGGATGATCACATCCCTTTCTGATTCATTTTAATTTGTCATTATTCTTATTTCTAAATGCACTTGGAGTAAAACCTCTCACACTATTTTAGTTTTCTCTATCTTGGCTACTATGGAGGTGGAAACACCAAAGCAAGGATTTGACTAAGGAAAATCTCCAAATAACCCCAAACATTTTTCATTTATCTTGTTCTTGTAGGTTCTTTTAAAGCACTCAACTACACGAAGGTCTACAAGTGCTTGTTTATTCTTTATTTCTTTTATCAATTCATTTAGATCTTGTTATTTAGTTTATGTCCTTGTATTTTTATTATACAACATTTGTTGGTGTGTTTTCTATTTTTGGTCTTACAAGTTGGTTAAATCATAAAGTTAGATTTTTAATATTTTTGGGCATTTTTATGTTCCTTGTTTGTATGAATGTCCATGTGATGCTCTGAAGTCTTGACCAATGAATTACTCCTTCATGCTCCAAATTCTTCAAAATCTATATTTTCCATTTTTATTCTTAGAAAATTATTTTTATTTGTTTGTTTTTAGATAGTTTCACCAGTCTATTTTCTTTAAGCATTTTAGTTAGTTTCTATTATTTTTCATTAAAATATTTCTGCAAAAGGTATAATCAATGCATTTTTTAGCAGGCTTAAAGTTTTGATTCATCCTAATGTAAAAGGTAGGGAAAATCATTTGGCTAATACATCTTAGCATAATTGTCACTTTTTCTCTTTCACACACACTTGAGCTTGAGCTTGGTACAAGAGAATTGTATAGTTGCTTTTGGAAAGTTTAATATGCCCACACTTTTACAAACAAAATTGGGCATTATCTTTCACATCAATTGCACATGCACACAAATATATCTCAATTATATTTTTTCTACTTAACTTCTTTCATCCATCATACTCAATTTCTTTTCACATCATGCTCAGTTTTCAATCACAATTTTAATATTTCATCTTCTTTCCTCCTTGATTTGTGGGCACTCACTCCTTCATAGTACACACAATTCAAAGGGGACATATTATCACTAATTCTATTTCTAGTTCGTGCATAGTTTTTACAAGTTATTTGTTTTCTTTAAATGGTATGGTCCGAGCAATGAGTGGGTGTTGTACATTTGGGACAAAGAGGGCACATACTGATTCCAATGGATCAAATCTCTAGGTTTTGAAAAATCCATATCCTTTTTACAAGTAATATTTATTTCATTTATACTTTGGCATACTTTCATATTTGGAGTTACACAAACCCCAACGTGTGGGAAAAACATAGAGGAGAGAAGTGCATACCTTGCCATTTTCCTCTCATTTTATATGTATTTACATGGATAATATAGATGCACAATTAAGGACCCAAATTGTCACTTTTGTTATGCTAAATCCTTCAATTCAAAATAGTGATCATCTATTTCCTCAAATTTTCACTTGCTTAAAATAAATTATGCTTGTATCATCCTCTAATTTGAAATTCAAAATATGTCAACTAGGTTGGCACTGCCAAAATATTATTGTTACCCATCTACTCACACATCCAAAAGTTTTGAATTGTGTATCAAGGGTCGTGTATTTAAGGAAATCATCCAATGCTATTTTCATAAGGAGCTAGAATCAAATGTTGAGAAATAGGATAAAACTATTGCACTAAAATCTTCTACAAGTGTACGCAAATCTAAAACTTTTTCCTTTAAGGATTACCATTAGATTACTTAAATGATTGTATAAATCAACAATAAGAAATAAATTAGCAAACCATGTCAACGCAGTATTTACATGAAGAAACCCTTTAAAAAAAAAATCCAAACAAGAAAGATGAAAAATATGTATTCACCTTCAATAATTAAATACATCCAACACACTAACATTCTCTTCACTCCAACAACACTCTTAACAACACCCATGTGCTTGTAAAACAATCTCATCTAAAACTATCTCCTACTCTCAATATATAAGCATGCATAGATGACAAAACTATAAATGGTTTACCAAAACCATAGTAACATCCAAACACCCCATGCCACCTTGGAGAGCATCTTTCGAGAATGGAAAATACATCAATGACTTCACATGGACATCACATGGTTGCAAACAATTGGCCCCCAAAATAGAAAACATAACAACAAAGGCATCGTTGGTGTTATAACTCCCAATGGCTCAAATACCCCAATATAGTGCTCCAAAATGGAGTGGCCAACTCATGCGGATATCATCCATCATACAAGATTCTCTAGTCATTAATTCTAGAGCTTAGAATTGAGAAAGTGCAATAAGTGAGTCCAAAGTCAACCATAACACTGTTGTTGTATTCCGCCTCCTTTATGAATGCATATGACAACTAATATTGAAATTCCTAGGGTATCTAAATTACAATTTAATTTCCAATTACACCCTACACATCCAAAGACCTTTCCAAGAGTGATGGTGACATGAATTATACATATGATTGCTAGATAAATACCAATTAATCCTAACATCAAATATCAATGGAAAAAGCATTCACATTTAATAATCCAACCTCAACTTACTGAACATCTAACACCTCTTTGTTTCAATTTTGTTAGATCAACATCACGATCTAATTGTCATTAATGAAGTCAAACACTCTTCCCTCTATACTTAGCAAGCCCACAAAAGTGTGTTATTAACACCACCATTCCTTAGAGGTGGGTACACTCAATAATGCATAAGTTTTGCAAGTACCAAAGCTGAAATTTCGTAGTGGACTAAATTATACTAAAGAAACTATCTTAGTATTTGGAAAGCTCAAAATTCATTATTCATTAGGCTTTAACCACAAACCAATTTCTCAATTATAGTTTCTAGATATCTATCAAAACATCACAAGTAGTCAAATAGATCAAAATCAGCCTTACTGATTTCTACGTAAGCCCTAATTTCCATCTCAAATATTTCTATCACAAATTACTCAAACTATCTCAATTTACATTAATTTGATGCCTAATTAAATCAAATGCTTATTACTCCATTTAAACTTATAAATTAATCATAAAAAACATTTTATTTCCCTACATTTATAAATTAATAATTACAAGCTAACCAAAACTAATAATTTTAATATAAATTTTCCAATTCATTCTTTCACTTTTAAGAGATCCAATCCTTTTTTTTTTCCTTTTGGGAGTGACTCAAGCTCAAGTTCTTGTCTCTATTCAAATTGTTAGGGTGTTACCTAAATTCTATGGCCTCTTTCAATCTTATTTTTGTAAAAATGGTCCTGATTTGCATCTTCTGCCTCTTGTAAAAGCGTTTTTAACTATATCAATTTTAGATTTATTAATAACCTATTTAAACAAATAACTAATATACATTAAAATCAGCAGGAAACATAGTCAAGTTCCGAAGTCCAAAATAGCCCATCTCAGAAAACTGAGATTTATAGTCTTCACGATAGAGCCTTCTCAAGAAGTAATGAATCCCCGAAAAAACTAATTCAAATTGAATAAACAAATAGAAGCAAATAGCAATTGCCTGCACTAAAATTATATTATAAATCCATTTGCTATTAGTTTCAATCGATCAGAGAGAGATTTTTATCTCTGCTACTGTACAATAAAAAAATGGTGTAACTGTGCAAGGGGCTCAAGTAAATTGGTTTGAGCTAAAGTTAAAAGGTTCTTAAGCTGTCCATGTAGGACCAGGGGGCACAGCGGTTGGTTTGGAACAGCAGGATTTAAATAGGTTAAGCAAAGTAAAAATTAAAAATATGATGGGAACAAATTCGCTCACGAACAATTAGTGTCAATGAAAAAGGCCCCTTTCCAATAGTTGGTTGTCCGTGGATCAAAAATGCAAAATTATCCACCAGCCGCTGCCTGCTTCCAGTTCAAAATTGCAGCATGTCCAATGGGTTGGCGAAGATTTCAACAAGTAAAACCTTTCTATAATTTGGACCGTCCAGTGTAGGTATATAAATTGGGGAAAACATCCATCATCCATTTACTCCGAGTTATAAGAGGATTATAGCTGTTCAAACTGGTCATGTGACAACAGCTTTCTGAGCTTGAAAATGACACTCCATAACGTCTCTGCTTTTGAACCTCCAGCGGGAATTCAAGACTAAGCGATCAAGTTTTGTTAGGTGAAGAATCGATATAAGTAGAAAGTGGCTTATCTGCATGAGGAAATGAGGAGCCATGAAGTTTTGAATTGTCAAGATACTTCTGTATTTGACACACTAGTGCCTGTTGTTCAGACATCACCAATGGTTTCAATAGGCCCGGCTTAATGCCTATACCTGCACATACTTGATTAGCAATGTTGATATTTCCATTTCTTGTATGGCATGGAATACAAATGTTGGTATTGCCTGCACATGATGAAGTAACAATGTTGGTATTGATAACCTGTGATGGAAAAGTAGAGGGGCTAGTACTTGACATAGCAGCCCCGAGCATGTTACCGTCTAATCCAGCCATGTTTGAGTGTACTCCTGAGTTGGAGGAATTCATAAAATTACCATTTTGATCTATTTTAGGCTGAAATGGCATGCCTGCACCAACTTTTGAAGGTGGAGCTTGCGAAGATGGCAGGTCAACACTGAATGTTCCCCATTTTATGTAATTGCCTATAGCTTGAAGGTCGTAAGAGTTATGTATCACAGGGATTTGGCTTTTTACTTTTAGCTTCTTTTTTGAATCTGTCATGTTCATTTTCAATGTTGAAAATTTCTGTCCTGCTTCCACTGCCTCATCTTTTTTATCTGCTGTAGAAGGAACAGGTGGAACAGGAAGATGTTGCTGAGTATTCTGTGCTATTGGCTTCACCACATGCTTGAAACCAGCAAACTGGTTCGCAACTGAAGACAGCTCTTGTGAAGAAGGATTATTATCTGGCCTTGTGTGATTGTCCATAGCACATGTCTCAGTTTGTATGGAATGAAACTGCACCTCAAGTTTCCTGTTGGTTTTTGTTGCCTCTAACTCTGCTTTATTTACATACTTTTGGCTTAAAACAAACCCATCTGCATGCCAATTATTTTTCGGACATGCAGAATCCAATAATTTGTCATTTCTCACTGTTATCTTCAAATGAGAATTTACTCTTTCTTTTCGTAATTTTTTCTGAAAAGGAGCAATAGCAGCTAGTTCTGAGGATTGACTTTCTATTTGAGCCTGTTTATTTTTGCTGATCTTCCGCCTTTTTGGAGTTTGTTTATCTGGGTTCTCCAAAATAGTGTTCATATTTTCTCCTGGAAAAAAAGATTGATGGTACGTATTGGGATGGCTCCCTTCTACTACCATTTCCCTTCTACAACTTTGTTCATCTGAAATCTTCATTACTGTTTCCAGAGCATTAGATTGAAAAGGAGGTGGTACAATTGGCAGAGCTGTGCTACTGTCTGGTTGGTCCTGCTTAACTTCTTTATTTTGTGTAAAATGTCTGTCTGCACTCAATGCAAGCACAGCGATTTTCTGCCTATCCCCAACTTTCCTTTTCTTTGTCAGATTATCTTTCAAGCCTATATGTTCAAATAGGTTCTTATTTATGCTACAGAATTTGGGATCCTGGGAAGCAGCAATCTGGAAGTCTTCATCCTGAGGGCCTTTTTCAGCCTTCTGAGTTGCAATACTTTTAGTAGCTTTACTGGAACAGTAATGTTGAATTCTCTTTTCTATGTATGACTGGAGTTCAAACTTGCTCTGATCAAAGCACTCTCGAGATAGTGTAGTCTGTGTATCTAACTTGTTTCCTGCAAGGGTAGACATTGAAAATTTTGGTTTCATGATCAGATCCATATTATTTGATTGCATTAGAAGAAAAATTTGGAGCTAGATAATATTTTTGTTTGAGAATGCAAATCTAACCCAGTTTAGTTCACTTGCATTTCATTTTACCTTGAGCAAAGCTTAAAATAACTGGTGATCTTAAAGGCTGTTGCTCGTCAGCATTAGTCATTGGGTCTGCACCCAAACTTGAAGTATTCATGGTATTGCATGGCAGGTTGCAATCAAAAGAAGGTTGAAAGCCAATTTTGTTTGATGGCTTGTGTTCCATAGAAAAATCTGCAACAATGTTTTAAAATTGGATAAGTTGAACAACAAACAACAAGAAACCTCCAAATTCCCATTTCTCAATAGATCCATTTTAAAACACGGTACTATTCATATATCCTGAGTTCTATGATTACTTTTACAAGGAAAACCATTCAGAAATTTCAGTGGTTGCTGTCCATTACCACTAAATACTGGAAAGGTTCTAAAAGGCTGTGCCACACAAGTTCCCTGTTTTTGGCAGACCTGTGAAGAAGAAAATACTTTCCCATGTTAGACTTGCTTAAATAATGGCTTCTTTGAGTGGCCAATATAATTGGCTGAACTGAAATATTATCCAATATTTTTTGCAAAGATTAATTGGAATGGTATTTTGTTATCTTCCTAATGCAAATTCTAAATTAAGAATGGGTGAATGGGTGAATGGGTGAAATTCAGAGTATTCCAATTCAGATCAATTCAAATTAAGATCAATATAACTGATTAAATGAATAAGAGTGTGGGCAAAGCTTAGTTGTTTCTACCAAATTTACCAATTATATCTTACAAAGTTCTTTTGCCAATGGGAAAACAAAGCCACAAACTATGGATCGAAGATATTATCCTGATTTGCCAGAGATTGGAAAGTAGCCTTTATTCAAACTTTTGTCCAATTGCTTACCTGGTCCTTTCTTTGTTTCACAATTCCTGCTGAACCCTCAAACATGAATTCTATTTCAGTTGAGCTCAATGAAAGGTTAGTAATGAAATTCTCTCCCATAGTTGGCTGAGGCCCAGTTAACAGTGGATTGTATCCTGCAGAAAATGAAGTATAATCTCTGTTCCCTTTTAGATAGCTCTCCGTTTGGTGCAATTCAAATTGATATGCTTTTAAATCTGAATTTGTTGAATTTTCAAAATCTGTAATCGGATTTGAATTTATCAGCCTGCTTTGACAATGAAGAGACAAATCAGGTTGGACCAATACAGCTGTGTTTATTTGGGCAGTTAAAGAAGTGGTTACTGCAACAGTTTTATATGTGTTTAAAGAAGTGTCTTTGCATGCACTCTTGGGCACAGAGTGTTCTGAGTCAATGTTCTGACTATGGAGACTGTCTTTGCGAGAATTGGAGGGGACAGATTGAGCCAAGCCATTGTCATGACACTCACCAGTGGCTGAAAAGCCATGAATTGAAGCATCCAGAGAAGCATTACTTTGCTCAATAATAGACTGTTGATTGTGATTTGATTTGGACATCTCTCCCAAAACATTAGACTGAAAAAGTGGCAGCACAATTTGTGCAGCTGTGCTACTATCTGGTTGGACCTGCTTAACATCCATATTTTGTGCACAATCCTTGCCTATACCTAATGCAAGCACAGCAATTCTCTGCCTGTCCCCAACTTCTGTTTTTTTTTTCACTTCAGCAGTTTGGGAAGTGTTTAAAGAAGTTCCTTTGCATGTACTCGTGGGTGCAGCCTGTTCTGGGCAATTGCTATGATCGTGGAGATCATTGTTGTGAGAATTGGAGGGTACAGATTCAGCCAAGCCATCGTCATTCCTTTCTAAACTGGGAGCTGAAAAGCCATGAATTGAAGCATCCAAAGAAACATTACTTTGCTCAATAATAGATGGATGATCGAGATTTGATTTAGGTGGATTACCAAGAGCATCAAATTGAAAAAGAGGTGGTACACTTGGTGGAGCTGTGCTACCATCCAGTTGGACCTGCTTGACTTCTTTATTTGGTGTACAATGTCTGCCTGTACCCAATGCAAGCACAGTGATTCTGTGTCTGTCCCCAACTTTCCTTTTCTTTGTCAGTGCAACTGTTTGCAAAGTGTTTAAAGAGGTATCTTTGCATGGACTCTTCGGCACAGGGTTCTCTAAACCATTGTTACGAATTTGAATAACATCTTTGCAAGAATTGAAAGGCACCAATTCATCCAAGCCATTGTCATAACCCTCAAAAATAGTTGCTGAAAGGCCATGAATTGCAGCATCCAAAGCACTACATTGCTCAATATTAGGCAGTTGATCATGACTTGATTTAAGGGGATTTCCTAGATGTTCAATTGATTGCTTTTTAAAAAAACAGGAGCCACTGTTTCTCTGAGCTTTTGTCATGACATTGTTACCAGTGCTTCCTTTATCACAGACTGACTGGTCACTTGAATCTATTTTCATGTTTCTATCAACTGCTTCTGTGTTCTGGCAAGTATGTTGATCTGAGCTTGAAGAAATACCAATCACCGTACCTGAATCCGCATGTGCTTCCTTATCTTGTCCTGATATCTTCTGTTTCTCATGCTTACCAGACTGTTGTACTTGATTAATGTTTTTGCCATCTTCTACGAGAAGATGAATTTCACTATCCACTGTGACACACTTAGCTGAATCATCACAATTTGATTGAAAGAGCTTTCCTAGATGCTCAATTGATTTTGTTTGAAGAGTACAGATGCCATTGTTTCTCTGATCTTTTATCATGTCATTATTACCAATGGTGTCTTTATCACCGACTGACTGATCACTTGCATCTCTTTTCAGGTTTTTATCAACTTTCTCGGTATTCTTGCAGCCCTGATGATTTGAACTTGAAGAAATACCGACAACTGCATCCAAATTCACATCTGTTTCCACAGTTTGTCCTGATGTCTCCTGTTTATCATGCTTACCAGACTCTTGGATTATGTTAATCTTCTTGCAATCTTCTATACGAAAATGAACTTCACCATCCACTGCAGCATGTTTAGTTGAAGTGTCTGTGCCCTTAACCAACTTATCCTTCAAACACTGATTGTTGTGAAACTGAATCGGATCACCAGATTTATGAACCAATGAATCCTTGAGAAACTGAGTTTTTTTACGATTGTGAGATCTTGGTGCTGTTGCATGTCGTTCAAATTGATTTTTAGCCATAAAATGTGCCAAATCATTCAATAAATCATCTTGTGGAAGTGAAGATTCTTGTTTCTCTAATCCATTCTCCGCAAGCTCTTCCACAGGTACTTTCTTTTTCAAAGACTTCAAAATAAGTTTCTTTCGAAGGCTCCCAAGGTTTTTTGAGCCAAAATGTCTTTTGACTGCTCTTATTTCTTCCTACATAAATGCCAACAAAAGCATGCTTTTGGATTTCAGGATTTGAATACATATCCCAAACATTATAATAGAATATGTTTCATCCATATGTTCTGTAGATATTTTTCATTAAATAGCACCTCTTTTTTATTGTTTAGTGTGTGGAAAAGTTATCTTTCTAATAGAACTCTTAGAATCCATAAGGCTAACTTGATCCTAAATATAAATTGTAAACAGACGTTACAATTTTTTTCTAACAGTAAATTTATAAACCATAAAAAATATTTCCACTACTAATAAAACTACGAGGTTAGCAATGAATTGGAGCCCAAGGAACCGGCAATAGCCACAGATGTGACTTCCCGAATATCAAAAGTAAACAAAACTTGCAAACAAAAGAAGAATTTATTGAGCTTCAATTCATGTAGAAAAATAAACAGATTTAAGTTTTTCTAGTAATTGGACAAAGCATCACCTCTCATTCATATGATCTTTATATTGAGGAAGAAGCATAGCTCTTATTTTAACATAACTTACAAGATAATATCTGTGACATCTGAGATAACTATCAAATGCCAAAAGTCGGTCAGTCCTTGTGGCTGTCAGTACAGTAATATTCTATTTATTGAGAAAATGTGAGGAGTGGATCTTGCATAATTGTCAAGAGGATTCAATGTTCAATCACTTTGCAAGAGACCTGAATCCATGTTTATGGCATCAGGGATACTCATTACAAAATGGTTGATCTATCTTTTAGTACATTTAAAGATTTTAACCTTAGGAGAATCAAAGCAAAGAAAGCTCAAAAGAAATAAGGTTCACAGAACAACCATAATGATACCTACTTTTACAGACTTCTCTGGTGGTAAAGATTGACATGAAATGCCTTGGCACTGTAGTTCCATCCTGTCATCCACAGATTCCAGGTTTGGTTTAGCTTGAGCCTTGACATTTTGTGAGCTGTATATTGAAGCTTTTGAGACTCTCTGCATCTCAATATTTCCTCTCCTTGACATATGCTTCAATTTAAATTTCCAATTTTCTTCGTTACATCTCAGTTCATTTGGGACAACAGCAATAAGATCTGATATTAAGCGTTTTTTCAGTATTTTCACTTTCCCCTTTTGTTTTTTAGAACTGTATTTCTTTACAATGGGAGGGATACCATCAGTATCCACCTTAGTAATACAACCTTCCTCATCAAAATTGGCCACAATGGATGATGCTAATGTATTATTTCCTTGAATCTTTCTTATCAATGCCTCCATTGCCTCCTCTGCAGTTATATTTTCAATATTTTCTTGGAAAATGGCATTTTCATCTAACTCATACATAGCTGCTTTGTTCACTGTGCAGTGCATATATTTAATCTGGTCTTCCTTCTTTGTAAAAGTCGAGGTATATGTTTCAGCTCTTAATTGACTTGTGCAATTGGAAAGAATTTGACCATCATCCTTTCCAGATAAACTTTGTTTTGCACTGGAAGCCTCTTCAGAGTCTGTTGGCCACACAGTTGCATTACAGGCAATAATTTCATAATTAGAATACAAATTTTCACCATCTGCTACATTCTTTGGAGTGAACTCAACTGCGCCATGTGATGTAACTCTTTCTTCACATTGATGAATTTCTTTATGATTTTCAACACTGGCATCCCCTGATCTTTCATCTATTTCCATGCACTGTGCTGCTTCAATTCCTGCTTCAATTCCTGCTTCCTCTTCCTCTAAACCATTACCTGCCTTTCCCCCCAGATGATGATTCTTCATGCCATTGCCTGAATCTTCATGTTCATTTTGAGATAGTTCAATTGGAAAATTTGCATCACCATTTATAGGCATGACATTCATCAAGTTATCTAGCTGCTCCTGCTCATTATTTATCTCATTTAAGCTATCCAAGTTAAATTCACTAACAAGACAATCTAAGCATTCCCAATATCTGAATGTAGGAACTTCAAGTGGGGGAAGTAAAGCGACTGTGGTTTTACTCATTCTTCTTTGCAGTAAATGCAGAGGAAAAGGCCAGCATTTACTTATCTCTGTTTCTCGAATATTTGCCACATAACCTCTGCAAGAGACAATTATACGTACCTTGAGAACATGAAAATAGTCTGAAACTGTCAAGAAGAAAATCCTTCAATTTGAATCAATCAAGGACAGATGTAGGTTTTTAAAATAGAAAATAAACTCAAGCAATCAAGTTAGGACAGGGATTTGTGCAATGTTTTTTTAATTACCACAAAAAAGACGTTATTTAGGACACACGCACTAATCTATATATAAAAACATGCCAAAACATTAAATTGACATATTCCCATGTCATTGTTTTCCTGTTTCAGCCTATAGGCATGAACAAACTTTGTTTCCTGACATCGTATTTCAGTGGGTTAGAGAGGCATATCCAAAATTATAGAGAGATAAGTTACACAATCTCCAATTTGCCCATGGACATAGAATTTCATTACTTTCAGGCTTACAGTAGGTTCTAAATTATCGTCCAAAATGAAGCATCTAATGTTCAAATGCATACCTTAATAAAAGTATAACTTTGAATTAGTTAGCATATGATGCAAAGGGCATGAATTAAAGAAAGAAAGGGATGAGTATGAGATCATGATGAATCAAACAGTGGCAATGGGAAAAAAATCACGTGAAAGTGTTAGCCAAAATTTCAAAACTTCTTTTAGGCTCCAGTTTTCAACTTTGTTTTTGTTTGATAAGTCAAAACAAATACCCATTTTTTATCCATTTCTATTTAGATTTCCCTCAATAATTTCCTTAGAATTGCATTGGAATTAGGCTGGGAAGTCTCCATAGACTTCTCTTGACTTCCCCTTTGATGTTGATGGCTGTACCATTTTTTAATCCAAAGTTGATAAGACCAAAAAGATATAAGTGAAAAACTCTCAAAATTCTAAAAATATAATATATGCTAATTTATGCCTCATTATAATTTTTTACTTGTTTACTATTATTCATATTCTACATGCACTATGTTTGAAATCTTGATAGATATACATATTGAGAAATGTCATAACTTTCAAATCTAAAAAATTGAATTTCTTTTGTTTTTAACAAATTTAGTGGCCGGAAATATTTTTCTTATATTTTTATTATTTAATAAGTTGCAGTAAAAGTTTCACAAATTATCATTTATTTACCAAAATAATCATAAAAGTGCTATGTTTCACAACATTTTGGGGACAAAGATGCATTTCAGAGGCAGCAAACCAAGAGCCATTTTTGGGGACATCAGGAGGTGGGCAGCAATGATACTCAAATTTCTACAAGTTTAACTATACATAACATAAAAATTAAGACACTGATAACAGCTATCATAAGATAGTGACAGCTGTATATATCTTCCAGCCCTATATTTTCATACGAATCGCTCCTCAACTGAAAGTGGGAAAGTGTGTACCATTTTAAGGAGTTCATTCCAACGTGAAAAAGGAATTTCAGCAGAAATTCTCCTCTTTCATGTGAGCTACAAACACGAAGTAAACACATCTAGATCAGGTTCTAATACCATTTTTATAATCAAGTGTAGTGCTCCCTCAATATAGGCATGGCCTAAAAGGTCAACCATGCATATACTATCTTTTATTGTAGGAAAATTGCAATGGGAGATACCAATTCAATTTAAGTATTTGCTAGATCAGGTTCTAATACCATTTTTATAATCAAGTGTAGTGCTCCCTCAATATAGACATGGCCTAAAAGGTCAACCATGCATATACTATCTTTTATTGCAGGAAAATTGCAATGGGAGATACCAATTCAATTTAAGTATTTGCAGCTATCATCTACGAGAATTGCATGGCTAATTTCAAATAAGCACAACCGAACTGAAAGTCAAACATACATATGTATTGATTGATTACGAGGATTGTACAACAAGAATCATTCAAAGAATTAAAGTATTTATAGTCATCATCTATTAGACCTGCATGCTGAGGATGCCTTTTAAAACCTTATTCTCATAAATTTAAGTAATTTTTTTAAAAACATGCAAAATTCCCTTGTTCCATTGAAGATGCTTGGACATCCCAAAGACAATCAAGCAAAATCTTAGACATCCTTGGCCACCCCAAGGATGGCTGTACATCTCACAATGTTTCATAATGTTATGTTACTTATGTACCATTTCGGGGACATTTCAAAGTTTTGGAAAAAGTTGGGAATGGTCGAGGGTGTTTCTTTCCATCCTACCATCTTGGAAACGTAATGGGGGGTGAGGGCTCTGGTTTTAGGGTTGGGGCCATGTTCCCATGGAAAATAGCAAAAATATGCATCACATCTACTTATGTTCCTTCATTTATATCCAAAGTTTTAAGGTTTTTTTTAGATCAATTGGCCAAAATGACATCTACTTGAAATATCCTATTTTCACCAAATTAATTTGATAAGTTTCCAAAAACTAGTAGTACATAAAGTTAATTCAATTTCCTACAACTCTTATTACTACCTTTCTTTTTTCCCAAATTCTGTAAAGAATCCAGTCAAATTTTCACATGAAATTACTTATATGTTTATTTTAGAAGATTAATTGCCACTTAAGAGTCTTGTTTGACCCATAATGATCTCACACTCACCCAACAATAGATTTTAATAATTGGATAACATCTCCATGGAAAAGACCTAACCCCCCTTGTAGAATCCATTAAAAAAACCACTCATAAGTTTAGATTACATAAGTGCCCCAAATGGGAAATTCTTTCAATAGGATCAACTCCTTTGATCATTAGAACCCATACTGAACTCAAGATGATAATTTATATACAGAATTTTATTCCTTTACAAGGATTAGAAGTCAGAAAACTCCTTAGTTTATAAATTGATATCACGCAACAGCTATGCTCCAAAAAAGTGCCTCTAAAAGATTCGTGGCAATCATATATGAGTGAATATTATAAAAAATTATTTTACGTCATGACCAAGGAAAAATTGCTGTGAGGTCACCTTGTAAAAGCCCAAGAGGGGAACTCTTTCCATTTAGCTATTATAACGTTCAAATTTTGTACTCGGAATTTTCAACCTTCTGACAGAACTTGAGAATAATCTATGCCATCCCAATTCACCTACATATGATATATAACAAGAATCTAACACTTCTACCACAATTTGGGAAGGTAGTAACTACTAAAAACTGAGGCTAATTTTCCGTTGTCAGTTAAGAGCAGTTTTTCAGTGGCCAGTGCTTCCCCAAGTTGTAGTTGAATTCTTAAGTCCTTAAAGAAAGAGAAGTTAATCCAAACAAACAAATTTCAAGTCTAAGGTCCGCCGCTGTATTTTATATATAACGAGTAACTTGAGAGACATTTTCACTTCCCTTACATCCTCAACTAAATATACTAATTTCAAATTTGGCTCTGAACACCCAACTACGACCGTTTACTGAAGTTATGATTTCTACTAAAGAAACTATGATGGGAAGAAAATAATGATAAACGGTTGAATAGAAAAATACAACAAACTAATTGATTCATTCAATCATTCTTACCTGATACAAAAAGCCTTGCAAGATGAACTTATAACTGGAACTTCTTCTTGCTCTTGGGATGATACACATTTTACATTTTCACTTTCAATATCGATCTGCCCAAGATGAGGATTACATGCATCCCCATTAATGGATGCCCCTAAAGTGTGGCTCATGGATAACTGCTGCCTACAACGAATCTCCGTTTGTTCTAGCTTGGACTTCCCAACTTCAAGCTCCTCCTGCAATATATTTTGTCTGTATAATTCTGGCACCTGAATAGAAGACATTATACCAAACCCACTCTCGATAACCAAAAAATAATTTTCAAAGACTCCTTTCGCTGATGATGAGCCCAGTAGTGTGATTCAAAACATCTGAGTTAAGAATTATATACCCAGTTGTTTCCAGAAGATCAACTACCAAACATACTTCCTTTCCAACAAAAATCCACCACTAAATTGTGTTCATCAATAACAACAATATATTCTTATGAAGATATTTCCTCCTCCTGTGCCTTTTTCTTTGTAACTTAGACCTTAACGTTCTAGACATTTACGGTTAGGAGGTCGAAGAATACCATCTGTAACAATAATAACAACAGATGAGCACTCCGCAAAGGTTAAAACTTATCCTACAAATTTCTCTTTCTCCAGCTACAAATAATATAAAACTGAAAAGAATCACTTTTATTCTCCTCCTAATAACAATCCTCCATGAAACCAAATCTTCTGTTATTTTGCATTTCCCCACATACCAATTGAAATCCACCTGATTAACGTTCCCATCGAAAATATTATCACTCTCGGCCCACTTTTCTACTCACAAGTTTTCATACCATACTTTAAGTCCCTCATGAACAATCAAAGCTATTATCCAGATTATACCAAACCATAAAAGAAATTCCCATCAGTTGAGAGTGTTCATTGTAGCCCAGTTCGATCTGTGCAAATTCTAGCTCTTGTTCTTAATCCAAACCCTAAAAACCTACATTCACAATTTTCCTCCAGATTCTTCTGTACACAGATCCGAATATCCAACGCGTTTGAAAAAATAAAAATAAGCATTCCAGCAACCAGAAGGACGAAAAGAATTGAGATCAATTGCTCTCAACGGTTAAATAAATGAATGAAATGAAACCCTAGCTTTAGAAACCCTAAGAAGAAAAGCAAAATATCTTCCTAACGTATACTTTGATAAGTAAAAAAATAATATAGCACGTATAAAACAGGAGAATAATGTTTCTGTTTCGATATCTTCGTGAGTTGAATAGTAGAAGTACGCGTGTCAACTAAGAAAAGGTATGAGAAGAGGCTTTTTAAACGGTCGGATTTTCTCTCGTTTTTCGAAAATTTTACGCAACTCGTCTGTTTTTCGAATATCTCATTTTTGAAGTTAGTCGTTGGATTCAGTTGAAACGCCGTTTTACCCATGTTTTTTTTAAGTTGTGATAGCCCACTATTATTTTTCTTTGGATAATGCATTGCACTCCCTACTATATATGCAAAAACAGTTGAATTTTTTCCATAATTTAAACAAGTTGATTTCTTTGTTTATGAACCCATAGAAAAGGAAATGTTTATGTTTTTCCTTTTATTTATTTTATTTTAAATTGTGTTCTAATATAACATAATTTATTGTGATTTACATGTATTTTGTTTTTTGGAATCAATAATGGGTGGGAGCTAGAGTAGAGATTTACATGTTGAATTTAAATTATTTTTTATAGATGTATATTTTATGAGTAGTTATTTATGATATTGTCTATTGGATTGCACACAAAAACTTTTGAATTTGACACATTGGATGTCACATCTAAAGATAAATATGTGGGCACTAATCATGAATCCATTCATGTAATTACAAGAACTGATAGATAACATCATTTAAGCATTAAAGCATTAGATCACAATGCATTCTACACTTGCATCAAATGATACTACATTAGGCATATTCCATATTGCATGTTTGATGTTTTTTTGGTAATATTGTAGACAATAACAAAAAGGGTCTAAATAAGGTACAAGAAAGTTTTAAACTTCAATGCTAACTATAGACACTTAAAAATGTCTTAAATGGTATTACACATTTGAACTTGATTACTAACATCATTTCGTCGTGAATTTCATCTTCTTTTCACCTGTTTGATTAAATAAGCCTCGTTATTTAATTAAATGCACTATTTTCGTCTATTAATCTAATTTATCTAATTAAATCAATTCACCCTCTCTCCCCTTTTCCCTCTCATCATGTTTAATTGAATAAACCAAATTATTTAATTTAAACCTCCTAAATCTTTTCAATTAATTAAATAATCATAAATTATTTAATTAAATATCATTTGCACCTCTATTTTCATTGCACAATTAAAATTTAGTTGTAATTACTAAATGATTAATTTTTTCACCCATCCACTTGCTTAGGATTCTCCTATTTGGCTCCAAAAGAGGAATAATTTCTTTCAAGCAAACTTTGTAACAAATTTTAAAATTGTTACAAAGTGTGTTTGTTTGAATCATTCTTATCCCTTGATTTTTCCTTGATCCATGTGATCTTTGATTTTCATCCATTGATGAGAATCCTTGATCCATATTTCTTCCTTCATTCATTATTGTTAGTGTAAAATTATTATTTACACTATACTTAAGCTCACTTAGGTCAATATGAAGTTAGACAACTTCTTGTCTAAACTAAATGTGCAATTATTGAGACCTCTATAGGTTACCAAGTTATTTGGTAAACCTTATGAGCTACCTCTTTGAGGTTGGATGCATTTTCATCTCACCTCAAAGGTCACTCAACACTTGGCACACAAGGTTGATGACTTGGCCATGAAGGTAGGTTACTCAACACTTGGCACACAAGGTTGATGACTTGGTCATGGAGGTTGTTGGTTTGTACACTCCAAGTGTTCCACCTATAGGACACTTGTCTACTCCTTTGTGCCATCTTATAGAAAACTTGTCAATTCATCTCATAGGTGGATTGTCTCATCCTTACCTATATAAACAAGGTATTGTTCTCATTATCGTTAGATCAGCTAATACAATATTACATTGTTCGTGTGCTTATTTTCTATCTCCTAGATGTTCCTAATTCTAATATGACCATATCAGAGTAGGAAGGAGATGGTGGAAGCCATAGTTGAACAAAATGTATTTGGTTTGTTTCTATTGCTGTGTGCAAGTGTAGGAAGATGGTTAGATGCCTGCAAAACCATTTTCAGGTGTCATTTAGAGTCAACCTACTCACATCGAGAAGATATCAACCCCACTCAAGTGGCATAATCTCTACTCAAAAATTTGTGACACCTCTGCTTAGAGGCACAATTTTGCTAACAAAATTACTGCTCTATTTTAGGTAGGCGCAAAGATCAGAAGAGAAGGTGTGAGGTCTTCTATGCCCACGCAGCTCCCACGAGAGCCTTTGATCTTTTACATCTGCGCGAGGGCATGTTTATGGAGTGACCAGAACCACGCAAATTTGTCGCCCAATTCACTGTCTTTGCAAATCGCAAGGGTCTTGGCATATAATGTCTAGCTCAGAGGCAAGATCCTCAGCTCACGCATCAAGAGCCCATAGCAAGATCAAGCCCGCACAAAGACCCGAATTCATTCCCCACTGTGGCCATGTTTAGTCTCAGACACCCAACTCATGCGACTCTCAGTTTTAGCATCTGCCACAAAAGAGCTCAAGATAAATAGTGGTGTGAACCCTCGTCTTAGAGGCGCTGCTCGCATAGGCATGAATTTTGGAGATGGAAACCTCTTCAATCACTGGAAGATCAAAAAATCCCTAGGCAAAAAAAAATAGAGGAGAAGGCATACATTTTGGAATCTCCAATCAACCAGTCACCTCCACACTTGGCACCTTATCCTCCAAAGAATCTGCCAACAATCTCCCCGTCATAGAGGCAATGGCTGTGAGTGGCATAAAATTTGTGAAGAGTGATATGAGGCTTGATATCATTCTTGTATGCAAATATATGCACTAAAATAAAGTGCCAAACAAAGGGGAAAATCAAAAATATTAAAAAAGGGGCTATCAAAAGAGTTGTGATTAAAAATCCACTCCCAAATCTCTTTCTTTCAATTTTCTAAAAGTTGTAGATCACAACTAAGCATGGAGTCAACAAAAGGAGCCAAATGTAGTTGAGGATAAAGAAATAGAAGGAGCAACAAAATCACAAAAAGAGGAAAATATGAAAAGGTCATTTTTTGGAGGATAGTTTTTCCCATTGGGTTTGCTATCTTTCTCCATCATTTGTAAGAAACCACATTGTAAATGAGTACCTTATTAGGGCTTGTTTCCAGGACTCATATCTTTAGTGTTTAGCTTACTCCTTAAGTATCACTTAAGGGGGGGTGTTAATGTAAAATTACTATTTACACTATACTTAAGCTCACTTAGGTCAATACGAGGGTAGACAACTTCTTGTCTAAATTAAATTTGCAACCATTGAGACCTCTAGAGGTTACCAAGTTATTTGTTAAACCTTATGAGCTACCTCTTTGAGGTTGGAAGCATTTTCATCTCACCTCAAAGGTCACTCAACACCTGGCACACAAGGTTGATGACTTGGTCATGGAGGTTGTTGGTTTGTACACTCCAAATGTTCCACCCATAGGAAACTTGTCTACTCCTTTGTGCCATATTATGGGAAACTTGTCAATTCACCTCATAGGTGGATTGTCTCATCCTTGCCTATATAAGCAAGGTATTGTTCTCATTATCATTAGGTCAGCTAATACAATATTACATTGTTCATGTGCTTGATTTCTATCTCCTAGATCTTCCTAATTCTAATATGACCATATCAAAGTAGGAAGGAGATAGTGGAAGCCATAGTTGAACAAAATGTATTTGGTTTGTTTCTATTACTGTGTGCAAGTGTAGGAAGATGGTTAGATGCCTGCAAAATCATTTTCAGGTGTCATTTAGAGTCAACCTACTCACATCGAGAAGATATCAACCCCACTCATTTGGCATAATTTCTACTCAAAAATTTGTGACACCTCTGCTTAGAGGCAAAATTTTGCTAACAAAATTACTGCTCTATTTTAGGTAGGCGTAAAGATCAGAAGAGAAGGTGTTGCTGAGAAAATGTGTCTCAACTTCCAGCTTGAAGTCCTCATTTTTTTACCTTGGGGTATTTTTGTGTTGTTCTTTGTTTTGTCAGAGGCGAAATCGGGATGGAACCTGGCATTGAACTTTTGTTAAGTTTCAGGTTTTGTCCCCATTCCCATCCCGGCTCCACTTCCCATCTCTTGGTTCTCCTTGCTTCGCTATTCTTTGTTTTGTTGGAGGCAAAACCAGGATGGAACCTGGCATTGAACTTTTTCTAAGTTTCGAGTTTTGTCCCCGTTCTCGTTCCAGCTCTGCTTCTCGTCTCTTGGTTCTCCTCGCTTCACTGTTCTTTGTTCTATCGGAGGTGAAACTGGGATGGAACCAGGCACTGGACTTTTGCCTTGTTCCAACTTTTGTTCCCATTCCAACTTCGACTCTGGCTCCAGCTTCAGTCTCTGTAGTAAGAGTTCTCACTTCAGTTCTAGCTTCGATCTCAATGTTCTTGGTAGGTGGTTACGATGGACGGTGAGCTTGCTCATCACAGTAGCGCGGTGAGACCGCCTGCAGTTGGGACTGGCGGTTACTGCAGTACCGTGGTCAGTGAGTTCACTCATCGTGGTGGTCGTAGTAAGATTGCCAGCGGTATACTAGATCGTCTACTGCCTTACTGCGGTGAGGCTTGAAGCCGACTGCGGTAGCGTAGTAGGAAGAAAGGGCAGAACTCGGTGGTGACTTGGGGTGAGCTCGATCAAGCTCACTTCCATATCGCGAGTTGAACTCAACAAGGCTGCGGTAGCGCGGTAAGATCTCAGACGAGCTCGGAGCTCAGTCATCCAAGCTTGACCAGTTGGACCAGAAAGTCTTAAGCGACAATGAATGAAGGAAGGACACGTGGCTCAGTTTCAAAGCAATAATTGGCTAGAGGCCAAAATTGTAGCAGCAGTTATTGCAAGTCGACTCAGGGTGGTAGACAGGACCCAATTTGGGTAAAGAATTTATTGTCTGGGTAGCTCGATGCAGGAAGATCGACATGGGAAAATCATTGGTGCAATTTGATCAGAGTTTGATGTACCTTGTGATCGGTGATTGATTGAGCAGAATTGATTGTAACGTATGACTTAAGTAAGTCAAGCACGTTATTGCAAGTGTGGTGGTTCAAACTGTATGTGAGAGATAACATTGCAATAGGGAGATAATTCTAGAAGGACTGTTGTGAGCTGAACAGAAGCAAGATTGTGATTTGTATGTAATATTATTATTACTATAATACAAAATATTCTTTGTTTGGTGTGGTGGGTTTTTCACCTGGAAAGGTTTTCCCATGTTAAATACCTATGTCATCTATGAATGTTCAATTGTGTGTAATCTTTATTTTATATGTTGTATTCATCTCAAGTAGTATTAGATTTTATTGCAACTTGTTTTCAACTCTCCTCCTTTATTGTATTAGTGTTAAGGGAATGTATTCCACACTTTTGGGTCACTAGTTGATCCTCCTTTTCCCCCTTCAAGTGGTATCAGAGCCTGACCAGTTGTGTTATCCTTGTTAGGAAATTCAATTTTTTGTTCTAATACTGTTTCAGTGGGAGTATTGTTGGGTTAAAACTTGTTTCTATCTGAGATAGCAAGTACATTAGGTAGAGTAGATATTGAGAATTTTAATAGTAGTAACTTTGAGTAATGGAAACTCAAAATAGAAGACTTGCTTGTGGATAGAGACCTCTAGATTACAGTGTCTGGAACTAAGCCACAAAGTATGATGCAAGACGCTTGGGATCTTGCTAATAGAAAAGAAAGATGTTTGATAAGACTGAGTCTAGCCGATTTTGTACTCCTGAATCTCCATGAGGAGCAGTTTGCATCTTCATTATGGAAGAAGCTTGGTGATATTTATCAAGGAAAGTCTCTGGTAAATAAGTTATTCCTGAGGAAGAAGTTGTACTCCTTGAAGATGGAAGAAGGTGCATTTGTTGCAGACCATTTGAACTCATTTAATATGAGTGTTACTCAGCTGACATCTATAGGTGTAAAGATAGAGGAGGAGGATCATTGCATGCTCCTATTGTGTTTGTTACCTAATAGTTGGGATCATCTTGTGATGGCTATTGGAAGCACAACCACTACATTCAAGATGGATGACATGGTTGCTTCACTTGTGTTAGAAGAAATTCAAAGGAAGTCTTCTGAGATGGCCAAAGAGGCTCTTGTTGTTCAAAGTAGACCAAAGGAGAAAGGCAAGAAGAAGAACAAGAAGTCAAAATCCAAATCTGCAGGGAGATCAAAGTCTCCTGGTAAAAATTTCAAGGTGAGATGTTGGAACTATGGGTAACCTGGTCATATCCGAAAGGACTGCAAGGAGAAGAAGAAGAAGAATGCTTTTGACAATGAATCTTCTCAAAGTGATGCAAATGCCTTCATTGTAGCAGCCTTGACAACTCAAGCATTAGATGATGTCTGGCTAGTTGACTCAGGTGCATCCTTTCACATGGCATCCAATAGAGAATGGTTCTCTAAATATGAGAAGTATGACGGTGGAAAGGTATACTTG